>CM067352.1:12307782-12467994 GCA_034190875.2 Urechis unicinctus | reverse complement strand
ATATCTCTGTATTTCATCTAAATATCAGAAGCCTAAACAAGCACTACCTTGAACATGTAGCATATCTAGAGACCCTTAAACACAAATTTGATGTGATATGCCTAAGTGAAGTGAGTAAACACAACATTGATACATTAGCAAATATTCTCGATAATAATAGTTTTGAATATGTTCCCTCAAGCATCAAAAATGGAGGAGTCGGGATTTTTGTAAAAAATGTAAACAGCTAGTATGCGTCCCAGACTCCAGGGGTTCCGCTACGCTTCTCGCCCTTTGAGTCTACGACACGACCAGCTCTAAAAGTGGCGCGTCCGAATATTCATTAGACACGTTCGTTAATCTTCGTGACCAATCAACGCAAAGGTTGTGACCCGGATTGACCTTAATTGCACGTGTCTGGCTCATGGAACTGGCTTGTGATACGCACCCTCGGTTCTATGTGACGTCTGGACATTGTAGTGGTCTGCTGCCAATGAGAACACATTGAATGTGTTCTGGAATTATGGGGCGTCTCAAAAATTCAAATTGGCTCCACAACAAGCGCTTTAATCGCTTAGCTGCACGATAGTATGTTTACGTGATAGTAAGTTAAAAAGAACCAGTTGTGTGTCTGCTTCTCTCGCCGAATGTGTGATTAACGGTGCCACTCAGCGTGAAACAACAAATCGGAGTGTTGTAGAAAATCTCTTTAAATGAATTAAAAAATATATATATATATATATATGTGCGTGTATGCGTGTTTGCGTATATATACCCGCTTTGATTGCACCGGGACATCCAGTGCACACTGTCGCTGAGACATAAAGACAGTATATACACGGACCGATAATAGCTGGTAACGCGCACTATTATAAGATCACAAGCTGCTGCCGCTTAGATGTTTTGACATGACCCCTAAACCAAGTCAATACACCGCGAAAGCGATGAATGCTGCCGCTGATTGATTACGGAAGGTTTGGCCTGTTTTGACATGACCCCCTACCCAAGTCAATGCAAACCCAGCCAGGGCCTCTGGTCGATTACGTAAGATTTGGCCTACTTAAACACCAACTGCTGTTAGCCTGCCGCTAAGCTGCTGCAGTAGAAAACCTTGAAACTAATCGTCCTTTTTGCTGTTTTTTGTTACTGTGAATGCTAAAAATACTGTTACAATCATTATCACGAGGCCAAGTTCTAAATACTGACAAAATTTCATGTCCGTAAATATAGCCGTTTCAGAGATATCAGCGAGGAGAGAAGTCGTAGCAAAAATCGCGATAAGTACCCTAAAATACATGTCATTATACAAAGTACAAAAGGTGAAAATAAGTATTTTTTTCGCCTATTCCATGCTACGATAATTGCTTGTTACAACCATATAATTCATATGTTCGTAACCGCAGTAGTTATGGAGGAGATAGTTACAGAAAATGGGGGAAAAAATCGACGAAAAATCAATCCCATAAGCCTCCAACACTGCGCATGCGCGTCAAATTGATATGTTTAACCGTTCCGGAGAAAAGCCCGAAAAACCGTGACTGGAGAAAAAAAAAAAAAAAAAAAAGTACTGGCTAAACCAATATGTCTTCCAACTATCGTTGGAAGACATAATAAGCTTGCGTCTGATAGAATGGCAGATTCTTTGGCAACAAGTTATGGTCGCAATTTCTGGAAACATGTACGGAAGAAGCATTGCAAATAAAAGTCGACCACGTCTGTAATGGATGGCGTGCACGGCGACGACAAGATATGCAATGTTTTTATAAAGATAAATATGAAATACTGTGTTTTATAGTGAATCTGCAATGGATGCCCTTAATGAATCATTGGGTCATGATGTACACTCTAATTGTGCCGGTTGTACATCTTTGCATGCTATCGACATTTCACAAGTTAGGCAAACAGCTTGTAAGCTTAAACGAGATCAAATAGACGGTTTTTATGAAATAACTTCTGACCACATACTGAATGGCTGCGATGAGTAATTTGCCCATCTATCAAAACTTTTTACTATGATGTTGAATCATGCACATACGCCACGTGGTATGCTAACATCTATGCTTGTTCCTATTCCTAAGAACAGAAATAAATAATTGAACAGCAGTGATAATTATCGATCAGTAGCTATTAGCAGTATCATAGGGAAATTGTTAGATAATATGATTATTGATTATCAAAGCTATGCATTGAAATCGATGACTGCAAAACTCTTACTAAACATGTATACGCATCAAACGTTAAGAGTTAAGTGGAACAATAGCTTCTCTGACAATTTTAATTGTACCAATGGAGTCAAACAAGGGTCGGTTTTGTCACCTATTTTGTTCGGTGTATATATCGATAAACTATTGTCACGGCTCTCAAGAAGGGGAATCGGGTGTGATGTTGGTCACCGTTATGCTGACAACGTAGCTCTCATTGCTCCTTCTTTATAAATATGACAATGTCATTTGACAAACATGCAAATATCTCTGTATTTCATCTAAATATCAGAAGCCTAAACAAGCACTACCTTGAACATGTAGCATATCTAGAGACCCTTAAACACAAATTTGATGTGATATGCCTAAGTGAAGTGAGTAAACACAACATTGATACATTAGCAAATATTCTCGATAATAATAGTTTTGAATATGTTCCCTCAAGCATCAAAAATGGAGGAGTCGGGATTTTTGTAAAAAATGTAAACAGCTAGTATGCGTCCCAGACTCCAGGGGTTCCGCTACGCTTCTCGCCCTTTGAGTCTACGACACGACCAGCTCTAAAAGTGGCGCGTCCGAATATTCATTAGACACGTTCGTTAATCTTCGTGACCAATCAACGCAAAGGTTGTGACCCGGATTGACCTTAATTGCACGTGTCTGGCTCATGGAACTGGCTTGTGATACGCACCCTCGGTTCTATGTGACGTCTGGACATTGTAGTGGTCTGCTGCCAATGAGAACACATTGAATGTGTTCTGGAATTATGGGGCGTCTCAAAAATTCAAATTGGCTCCACAACACAAGCGCTTTAATCGCTTAGCTGCACGATAGTATGTTTACGTGATAGTAAGTTAAAAAGAACCAGTTGTGTGTCTGCTTCTCTCGCCGAATGTGTGATTAACGGTGCCACTCAGCGTGAAACAACAAATCGGAGTGTTGTAGAAAATCTCTTTAAATGAATTAAAAAATATATATATATATATATGTGCGTGTATGCGTGTTTGCGTATATATACCCGCTTTGATTGCACCGGGACATCCAGTGCACACTGTCGCTGAGACATAAAGACAGTATATACACGGACCGATAATAGCTGGTAACGCGCACTATTATAAGATCACAAGCTGCTGCCGCTTAGATGTTTTGACATGACCCCTAAACCAAGTCAATACACCGCGAAAGCGATGAATGCTGCCGCTGATTGATTACGGAAGGTTTGGCCTGTTTTGACATGACCCCCTACCCAAGTCAATGCAAACCCAGCCAGGGCCTCTGGTCGATTACGTAAGATTTGGCCTACTTAAACACCAACTGCTGTTAGCCTGCCGCTAAGCTGCTGCAGTAGAAAACCTTGAAACTAATCGTCCTTTTTGCTGTTTTTTGTTACTGTGAATGCTAAAAATACTGTTACAATCATTATCACGAGGCCAAGTTCTAAATACTGACAAAATTTCATGTCCGTAAATATAGCCGTTTCAGAGATATCAGCGAGGAGAGAAGTCGTAGCAAAAATCGCGATAAGTACCCTAAAATACATGTCATTATACAAAGTACAAAAGGTGAAAATAAGTATTTTTTTCGCCTATTCCATGCTACGATAATTGCTTGTTACAACCATATAATTCATATGTTCGTAACCGCAGTAGTTATGGAGGAGATAGTTACAGAAATGGGGGGGAAAAAATCGACGAAAAATCAATCCCATAAGCCTCCAACACTGCGCATGCGCTTGTCAAAATTTCATGATGATATGTTTAACCGTTCCGGAGAAGAGCCCGAAAAACCTTGACTGGAGAAAAAAAAAAAAAAAAAAAAAAAAAAAAAAATACTGGCTAAACCAATATGTCTTCCAACTATCGTTGGAAGACATAATAAGTTATAAATTCACGGATGACAATGTGGTTTCTATGCAGGGAGAAACACTAACTCTGAAAAATGCTTGTCCAGTCGGGCAAGTCCTGCTAATTTTTACTTGTCCGATTGAAAAATCGACTTGCCGCGATGGTTAATGTTTTTCCCTGCTAAGGAAGCTGATTTGGGCGCCTGAACCTGGGTTCATCCATATACGTCATTGTTCGGTTGACCTAGGTTCACACACAAAATAACGTTTCGCACCAAAGAACTTAAAAATCTTTATTATCATTCATCGTAGGCCAGAAATTCCAATACCATTCGATCCACATCGATCGGTGATATGCTGCTGGTATATGCTGCTGGTTTCACAGGTGGCCTGAGGAGTTTTGTCACATGAGGCACAATCGACCTAGAGAGAGGTGCCCTTTCGAAGACGGCCACAGCCCCCCACTCTCTTGATAATACTGTTGGTGATCACACGCAACAGAAGACAAGCAATATAATGCAACAACTCTCCAGTTGAATAATAAAATTAATGCTAATATAACAGGTTGTTATTCTGCATAGTCATCATGATGTGTGAACACATATAACGTTGTTTTGACTTGAATAACTCAGCGGCACCTACAGCCTTGTAGTTATTGTTTGTTCTATAAAATCGTCGTTGAAGAGCGATAATTCACTTAAATCTGACCGATGGCGGAAAAGGATGCACTTCGCTCTAATGATGGCATTGTCGTCAGTGGAATTCTGTGTTTTGTCACAAACAATATAAACGTGCCATCTTGTGATGCACTCGTCAAATTATGTGTGAGTACATACACCAATAAAGAAATTGTCTCTGCTAAAAGATTGCTCTTCGACCTGTCCTCAGGGAGAACCTCTACACGCTCTTAAGAGACAAGGGGCCAAATCTAATGATCAAATCATTGAGGACATGTTGAAACTCCTGCACGAACTTGGCTCTGATATTCCTGTATTCGTTGTGAGATCTAAACAGATTACCCCCAGTCACCTTCGACTCTATTGATGTCTGCGTTCTGCTCACTCAGATGAAGAAAACACAGGATGAAGTAGAGTTGTTGAAAGCCATACTTCAGGAGCATATAGAGGCTACCAAGGGCATATCCTCAGTTTTATATTATCCGTTTAGACATGTAACCTGAAGTCCACCCATGATCCTGCTCCACATGTTGAACTTACCAATGAAGAAATACAACTCCTTCAGTTACAGTTGAAATCCGGCAGGATTCCACAAAGTCAGGCAATTCTGATCAAACTAAAACAGTTTCTGACACGGCGGAATGGCAAGCAATCGGGTCTGTGATTGCGCCTTGATAAGAAACCCTATGCGCAGCACACGTTTACGATAGATGTCAGCGAGGGGAGTTGGTAACGCGCACTATTTTTGGATAGATGTCACAAGCTGCAGCCCCTTAGATGTTTTGATATGACCCCTTAGCAGATGTTTTGACATGACCACTTAACCAAGTCAATACAAAGCCGAGGGAATGGCACTAAGCCGGTCTCAGTGGCTTGGTGGTTTACTGCTTTGCCTTTTGATCCACAGGCTGTGGGTTCGACTCCAAGGTGTGACAACCTGACTCGTGACTCGGATGATCACGTACAAATGGTGGTCACATCTTTGAAAGGGATGTAAAAGATCCTTTGAGGACGACGTGCTCCGTAGCAGTGACCAGTTTAGAGTAATTTACTCAATTGTAGTCGTACATAGCTTAGTTGCTAAATACGAATATGTTTCGATGCACACAAACACACACACACCCACGTTACTGGTCGATTACGTAAGGTTTGGACTTCTTTGAGTTGGCACAAGCGCCAACGGCATGTCTTCCAACGGCTAGCCTGGACGACCAGCAATACGGTATTAACAATATTACCCAAACTGATGTTATCTTATACTTGAATTCCACAGTGATATGATTAGAGTTGGCACAAGCGCCAACGGCATGTTATCCATATAGTCTGGACGACAACCAATACGTATACCAACAATATAACACATACAATATATCTCTAAATAAATATTTATTAATATATATATATATATATATATATATATCTATATATATATATATATATATTTATATATATATTTATATATATATGTATCTATCTATCTCTATCTATATATATATCTCTATATATATATATCTCTATCTCTCTATATCTCTGTCTCTCTCTATCTCTCTTATCTATCTATATGTCTCTCTCTCTCTATCTCTCTCTATCTCTCTCTCTCTCTCTCTCTTTCTTTCTCTATCTCTCTGTCTCTCTGTCTCTTCTCTCTCTCTGTCTCTCTATCTCTCTCTCTCTCTCTCTGTCTCTCTCTCTCTCTCTCTCTCTCTCTCTCTCGCTCTCTCTCTCTGTCTCTTTCCCTCTCTCTCTCTCTCTCTCTCTCTCTCTCTCTCTCTCTCTCTCTCTCTCTCCCTCTCTACCTCTCTCTCTCTCTCTCTCTCTCTCTCTCTCTCTCTCTCTCTCTCTCTCTATCTCTCTCTCTCTTCTCTATCTCTGCGTATATAAAACACCCCCCCACACTTATAGGTTTGGCCTACTTAGAGTTGGCACATGCGCCAACGGCATGTCTTCCAACGACAAGCCTGGACGACCAGCAATACGGTACCAACAATATACCACAAACAATATTATCTCTAAAAAAAAAATATATATATATATATATATATATATATATATATATATATATATATATATATATATATATATATATATATATATATATATATATCTATATACATGTCTTTATATCTCTCTATATTTCTTTTTTTATCTCTCTCTATCTCTCTCTCTCTATCTCTCTCTCTCTCTCTCTCTCTCTCTCTCTCTCTCTCTCTCTCTCTCTCTCTCTCTCTCTCTCTCTCTCTCTCTCTCTCTCTCTCTCTCTCTCTCTCTCTCTCTCTCTCTCTCTCTCTCTCTCTGTCTCTCTCTCTCTCTCTCTCTCTCTCTCTCTCTCTCTCTCTCTCTCTCTCTCTCTCTCTCTGTCTCTCTCTCTCTCTCTCTCTCTCTCTCTCTCTCTCTCTCTCTCTCTCTCTCTCTCTCTCTCTCTCTCTCTCTCTCTCTCTCTCTCTCTCTCTCTCTCTCTCTCTCTCTCTCTCTCTCTCTCTCTCTCTCTCTCTCTCTCTCTCTCTCTCTCTCTCTCTCTCTCTCTCTCTCTCTCTCTCTCTCTCTCTCTCTCTCTCTCTCTCTCTCTCTCTCTCTCTCTCCGTCTCTCCCCCCCCCCCTTCTCCCTTCGCGCTCGGAAGCTTGGCATCGGAAACCGTGTGTATACATATATATATGTGTGCGTGTATGCCCTTGACTGGAGAAAAAAAATTAAAATTCTGGCTAAACCAATATGTCTTCCAACGATAGTTGGAAGACATAATAATAAGGATGAGGATAACATTTGGACTCGAGTTGAAGGTCGCAGGCATCATAACATAGCCAACGATGATACAACTCCTGTCAAGTCTATCCAAAAAAGATGTGTTATTGGCCAACACAAACAATATGGTTTAAACACAATCACCAGACCTGTTCGAAAGAGAATGGCCAATGTATTTGCATCCAGATTAGACCCTTCTGTTTCCACACAAAAGCTTAAGGACTATTTACAAAGACAACTCAAAATTAAAGTACTCGTCGAAAGTGTAAAAACAAAGTATGACTTATATGCATCATTCCACACCACTACTACTTGTGACAAACCAGATGTGTTTATGGCGAGCCATCTCTGGCCTGCTGGGGCATATGTTCGTTGGTGGAAAAACCCTGCTCATAGGCGGCCTGATGAACAGAGTGCTATTATCTCCCAGACAAAACCATCTTCTGAGTCTGACCCTGTCATGGGTGAAAATATCTTAGATAACAGTGTATGAATATTCTTGTACCTGAACATTCTATTTATCTACCTACAATTCCCGTGGCTTCCCCTCTACATATACCTGACATCCTTGATATAGTCATTAAATCTGATGCTTTATGTGTTCAGGAAACTTGGTACAACAAGCAAGATATTCCTGCACAGAATAATATTCATGAGGACTTTCATTGCGCTGGTGTTGCTACAGTAGATCTCCGTGATGGACTTGTATGGGGTCACGCTCCAAGAGAAGTGGCTATCTTATGGCATAAAATATGAATATATGTATGTTCAACCAGTAATATTAATTGTAATTGGTGCATAGGTTAAAACTGTCAGTATATGACATCAATGTATACTTGCCTTATCAGAGTTATGCTTATGAAGATGCATATGTTGAATGTTTAGGATCTTTAACGGCCATTATAGATGACCTTGATAACACATGTTATGTCCTCTAAGGTGATTGGAATGCTAATGTCTTCTCTCGTCACTTGCTTAATTTTAGTCAAGATTACAATATGATTATATCTTCTCTATTGATCCTACCAACTGATAGTTTACCTTTGTTAGGAAATCTTGGGATTATCACTCTTGTCTTGATCACGCTGTTTATAGTCAAGATTTTCATGATACTATATGTAACATTAAAATACAGTATGATATATCTGATGAAGACCATATTCATCTTACAACCAAACTTGATCTTGATCAAATATCTGCGTTAACTGATGTTAATAATGACTGTGTGCCTAATCTAAGGTGGGTTAATTTATCTAGTCAAGACTGTAATACCACAGATGAGCTTCTTAAACTTTATTTCTAAGCTTTTCTTGTTTTGATGCTCCTTCGTTTTAGTACTGTTACTCGCTGTTTGTTGTTGCTTGGAGTGGTTAGTAGCCAGATGAATAACACGAGTCCAGGAGTAGGATTGCTTATTGGTTTTATTGAGGTTTATAGCACCAATCATGATTCCGGGGGCCATCGGTGCTCAAATTGTGGAGGCCTTCATTCGCCAAGTGGGGATCGCCAAGGAAGGGAAAAACTCGGAAGTGGTTACGGGTTTGCGGCAGAGAGGGCTGCTTCCCTACAGCTCTATAGCGGATCCTGGCTGAGTGAGCATGTGTGGAACGTGGGGAAGGGTAAGAAGACAGCAGCTGAGGTTGGATCCCCAACTTACTCGGGTGAAAGTGAATGAGGGAACCGGTGGTCAAAGAATCCCTGAGGTGGGCCCTACCTCCATACATGACGTTCCACCCTCATGCTGGTGGAGTTGTCCGGCAAGGAGGAGGAATTGAACTTTTCAGTTTCCTCCCACGAGGCCGTACCCCTGTAGATCGCAGAACAGTTGTGCGAACCCCTTCGGTGGTACCAAGGAAACCATTTAAGATGCCTGGGAATGCAGCGCGCCGTGCACGGAGCATAGCGATGGGAGGGAGTAGCATAGGTGGGTGGCCATTTGATGTTGCAGTTTGGAGGTGGTGGTGTGGAAACCGACCCCCAGGTCACTGCATCAAAGGGCAAAATGTGAATTTAAGGTTGACTGAATAACCGTATAATTCCTCATAATAATCCAGCCCTGACCCAAACTAATACAAATATGCAAAATACATTGACACAAATGAGTAATAAAGTCTTTATATTCCGTGGAAATCTGTAAGCATTGTGTCTCAAGCAAAGACCCATAAACTGTTCTGTACAATGAATGATATGCAATTGCAGTATGTTGACAAGTGGAAATATTTATGACTCATGGTAAATTCCAGTGCGGTTGATGAGCCGTGCGACTCAAACTGAAGAAGTAATATAGAATTGTATGGAGATGTGTAGAGCGAGATAAGGACGTTAATGGTGGTGATTTTATTACTGACTTAAGCAGAGATAACTCAAGACACACTACACCGATTAAGACATTTTGTGAGGACGAAAGTATGAAATTTGGTTTATTGAGCGCATGTTCAACTGTAGATTATACATATGAAAATTCATTTTCGTATGTTACATCTTGTATTGACCACTTTATTGTTTCGGGTGATATGTTTCACTGCATTACCGATTCCCATTGCTAACATGAAGGACATAACCTGTCAGACCATAGTCCAGTAATTTTAGAACTTGATATTCCTGTTGAATATGTGCCCATGCAGGGCTAAGTATTGCATACTTTGCCTTCTTGGAAATGTGCTAATGCATTTAACATTGAGGCGTTTAAAGGTCAACCAAAAGATTGACTTGCTGTTATAGAGTAGCCATACGAAGCACTGTACTGTAATGACGCACACTGTACTGACCATAGCGACGCAATTATTATGTTTTTGTTTTTTTTGGTTTTTTTTCTCCAGCCAAGGTTTTTCGGGCATTTCTCCGGAACGGCTAAACATATCAACATGAAATTTTAGGGAAAGATAGATCAAGTTGGGACACAACTGGCGATTCAGTTTGACGCGCATGTGCAGTGTTGTAGGCTTATGGGATCGATTTTTCGTCGATTTTTTCCCCCATTTTCTGTAACTATCTCCTCCATAACTACTGCAGTTACGAACATATGAATAACATGGTTGTAACAAGCAATTATCGTAGCATGGAAAAGGGCTAAAAATACTAGTTTCCACTTTTTGTACTTTGCATAATGACATGTTTTTTAGGGTACCTATCGCGATTTTTTCTCCAGCCTAAGTTTTTCTGGCTTTTCTCCAAAACGTTTGGACATATCAACATGAAATTTTGGGGAATGATAGATCATGTTGGGACACAACTGCCGATCAAATTTGACGCGCATGCGCAGTGTTGGAGGCTTATGGGATCGATTTTTCGTCAAATTTTTCCCTCACATTCTGTAACTATCTCCTACATAACTACTGCAGTTACAAGCATATGAATTATATGGTTGTAACAAGCAATTATCGTAGCATAGCATAGGTGAAAAAAAGACTTGTTTTCACCTTTTGTATTATGTATAATGTCATGTATTTTAGGGTACCTATCGCGATTTTTGCTACGAGTTCTCTCCTCGCTGATATCTCTGAAACGGCTGTATTTACGCACATGAAATTTTGTCAGTAATTAGAACTTGGCCTCGTGATAATGATTGTAACAGTATTTTAAGCATTCACAGTAAAAGAAAACAGTAAAAAGGACGTTTAGTTTGAATGTTTTCTACTGCAGCAGCTTAGCAGCAGGCTATCTACAGTTCGTGTCTAAGTAGGCCAAACCTTACGTAATCGACCAGGGACATTCATCGCTTACCTTGGCTGGCTTTAAGGGGTCATGTCAAAACAGGCCAAACCTTACGTAATCGACCAGCGGCATTCATCGCTTTCGCCTTGTATTGACTTGGATTAGGGGTCATGTCAAAACATCTAAGCGGCAGCAGCTTGTCTATCTTATAATAGTGCGCGTTACCAGCTCTCCTCGGTCCGTGTACATACTGTCTTTTTGTCTCAGCGACAGTGTGCACTGGATGTCCCCGTGCAATCAAAGCGGGTATATATACACAAACACGCATACACGCACACACATATATATATGTACACACACGGTTTTCGATGCCAAGCTTACGAGCGCGGAGCCGCTATCTATAAATAGCATACATATGTGTATATTTATAATTGAGTGTGGGTTTTATATACGTATATATATATATATATATATATATATATATATATATATATAGATATATATATAGATATAGATATATAGAGATAGAGATAGAGAGATATAGATATATATATACAGATATAGAGATATATATATATAGAGAGACATATATAGAGAGATATATATATATATACATATATATATACATATACATAGAGATACATAGAAGATAGATATATATATAGATATATAGATATATATATACATACATAGATATACATATAGAGAGATATATATATAGAATATATATATATACATATAGAAATCAATATATATATATATAATATACATGTATATATATACATAGATATATATATATATATATATATATATATATATATATATATATATATATATATATATATATATATATATATATATATATATATATATATATATATATTCATATATATTTTTTGTTTAGAGATAATATTGTTTGTGTTATATTGTTGGTACCGTATTGCTGGTCGTCCAGGCTTGCCGTTGGAAGACATGACGTTGGCGTTTTGTGCCAACTCTAAGTAGGCCAAACCTATAAGTGTGTGTGTGTGTTTATATATATATATATATATATATATATATATATATATATATATATATATATATATATATATATATATATATATATATATATATATATATATATATATATATATATATATATATATATATATATATATATATATATATATATATATATTTCACCTTGAGCTTAATATTTCAATGTTATGTGTTATTCGAGTTATATGTTTTAAAATAATAAGTATTATCTATGTTATGTGTAATTTATCAAATATGATATTTGAAAAATTATGCGCATAATTTACCATGAATAATGACTCACCATAAAGTGTCACAATGCCGTTATAAATATATTATACTTCAATTTTTCACTAATAAATTCTTCACTGACACTGCTCTTCTGAGACTGATCATATCACTGTGGAATTTAAGTATGATATAACATCAGTTTGGGTAATATGTTGATACCGTATTGATGGTCGTCCAGACTAGCCGTTGGAAAACATGCCGTTGGCGCTTGTGCCAACTCTAATCATATCACTGTGGAATTCAAGTATAAGATAACATCAGTTTGGGTAATATTGTTAATACCGTATTGCTGGTCGTCCAGACTAGCCGTTGGAAGACATGCCGTTGGCGCTTGTGCCAACTCAAAGAAGTCCAAACCTTACGTAATCGACCAGTAACGTGGGTGTGTGTGTTGTGTGCATCGAAACATATTCGTATTTAGCAACTAAGCTATGTACGACTACAATTGAGTAAATTACTCTAAACTGGTCACTGCTACGGAGCACGTCGTCCTCAAAGGATCTTTTACATCCCTTTTCAAAGATGGGACCGCCATTTGTACGTGATCATCCGAGTCACGAGTCAGGTTGTCACACCTTGGAGTCGAACCCACAGCCTGTGGATCAAAAGGCAAAGCAGTAAACCACCAAGCCACTGAGACCGGCTTAGTGCCATTCCCTCGGCTTTGTATTGACTTGGTTAAGGGGTCATGTCAAAACATCTGCTAAGGGGTCATATCAAAACATCTAAGGGGCTGCAGCTTGTGACATCTATCCAAAAATAGTGCGCGTTACCAGCTCCCCTCGCTGACATCTATCGTAAACGTGTGCGGCGCATAGGGTTTCTTTACAAGGCGCAATCACAGACCCGATTGCTTGCCATTGGAAGACATGCCGTTGGCGTTAATATTTTGGCATCGTTTATGGTCAGCGGAAGGCCAATTGTGGGTTGGTTGAAGGAGATAATGATAAAGACCAAACGCGATTTCGAGATGGGGTGTCAGGAATCAGGACAAGATGTCGGTAGAACGCATGTCGAAAGCTTTTAAAAACAAATAGGAGCCGTGATTTCTGGTCTGAGGTTAAGAAAAGAAGTGGTAAGTCAAGTGTTGTGCCAGCAGTTGTAGATAATGTGAGAGGTGAGATGTGTATTCGTGAATTGTTCTCTACCAAATACAAAGAATTTTATAATAGAATGTCGTATAATGTCGATGATTATGAGCGCTTAAAAGTTGAAATGAGTGACCAAGTTAAGCAAAGATGCAATTCAGGCAAATGCGAATCTGATCATTATGTTTCAGTTAGTGACGTCATTACAGCTGTGGTGACATTAAAGGCCCACAAGGCTGACATTAATGAAAACGTTAATTCGGACAATACTATAAATGGCACTCGTGAATTGCTTACTCATTTGCTGTTTAATGATTGCGCATTCATTTACCCCAGTTGAAATCACTAGATCGGTTATTGTTCCATTTCTGCAAAACAAAAAGAAATCGGCAAGTGACAGCAATAACTATCGATCGATTAGATAAGTATTCTAATGTTCTAAGCACCAGTCACCTCCAGTTTGGTTTTAAACCAGACCATTCCAACTCTCAGTGTACCTATGTAGTTCAAGAAGTTAATGTCAACCAAAAATAGCCATGTTATGTTATGTATAAGAATACGGTGATTGATGGTGTCGAACGCAATGAAAACCCCCAAAACATTTTTGTGTTCTTTGTGAGCATTAATAATTTCATCAACTAAGTAGCTTATAGCTTGAGTGGTACTGTGTTTCTTTAGAAAACCAAATTGATACTTAAATAATATATCATGCTTACATATATATTCAGTAAGTCGAGTATGCATGAGTCGTTCTAGTATTATAGAAATACACGGAAGAACTGATATTGGTCTATAATTACTAATCTGAGAGGAGTTGCCCATTTTTAAATATTGATATAACTCGAGCGATTGAGTGTTTCAGGGATTTTACTATATTAGTTACCTCTATTTCATCTGTGTTTCTAATAAATATAGAGTCAGCATTCGTATACTTTAAATATGTAAGAACATCTGCATTACAAGCAGGGATCTGTTTTTCAAGGGTAGGTCCTATATTTAGATAGAATGTGTTGAACTTTTTATCAGTGGTAGTTTTACCATCAATAATGAATTCTTCTGATAGTTTGGTGTGCTTTTTCTTATTTAGGACATTTTTAATCAACTCCCACGACTTCCTCATGTTACTTTTGTTTTTAGAAAAGGCATTTTCATAGTAGTTTTGTTCACTTGTTTTCATTAGTGAACGCAATTTACATTTGTAGCGTTTGTATTTAGTTTGGTTGGTCAGCGCAAGGAGTTATAACCAATAGCAAGAGTAGAAACGACGCCGAGATCAAAGAAATCTCGCGTGCATTTACTGCCTCGGCGAGATCGCCACGAGATCTGTGTCTCGCTCACATTTTATCAAAACAAAGTAAAAAGGAATAGTCTTTAAACCGGTTGTTATGAATATGTCACTCACCTTTATTCAATCCCACTGTACAATATTTTATGGTATCAAGTATAATATACGGTGATATCAGGTATAATATACGAATTTCAATATATTCTCAGCAATCTACGGCACTGTAAATGTAATGATTGTTATCCATCATAGATCATCGTAGACGGATCGCCAACTTTGATTGGCTCAACGGTACGATGTTGTGACGCGCAGCTTTTACGCGATCTTAAGGTTACTTACTTCCGGCGTCTGGTCGTCAATGACATTTCACCATTGCCGCGCGAATTTGTTGTGAAGTTTTACCCGTAGCTAATTCAATTCAGGTATGTTATCATTTATTTTTGGTTAGGCTTTACAGTAGGTAGTTGATGAATGTTTGACGACATACAATTACGCATTTCTATTAACTATTTGATGTACATGATCTATTGAATCTGAAATTTAAAGTGGGTCTCAGTCCACTAGACCGATTAACTAATAACTTGCAGGCCAGTGTCTTAGGCAGTATGTTAGTGTTACTGTCACTTGAAGCTACTTCTTATTCTTCTTTCATGATATGGCCAACTTCAATAGGTTGAAGACTTTTGCCAATTAGGTTGCGCAATGAGAGAGGAAATATAAAGTAAAAAGTGAGAATAATGATTAATGTACAGTGAAGAGTTTAAAAAGTAGAAAAATTAGGAGTTAGGGAAAGTAGGTGGCAAGTTGAGTCTTGAAAGCGTCAACTGTGCCAACTGACACGACGGAGGTATCTGTTCTGGATGGAAGTATCTGGAAAGCATGAGATGGACTGTGTCTTGAGGTTCTTGTTGGCGGGATGAGGTACTTGGATTTGTTGATACATATACTGTCATTTGTGATTTTAAACATCATAGCTAGTCTTGTCTCTTTACGCCGTTGTTCCAGTGACTTCCACTTAAGGTCCTCCAACATGTCTGTAACGCTTGACCGGTTATGGTATCAATTTTTTACAAAACGGGCTGCTCTTCGTTGTACCTTTTCCAGGCATTGGATGTCACCTTTCTCATGAGGGTCCCACACTACGCTTGCATATTCTACTGAAGGTCTGACTAGGCTGAAGTAAGCTTGTTGTTTTATAGAGGTAGATGAGATGTTTAGATTTCTTCTCAGGAAACTGATGGTCTTGTTTGTCTTAGCTGATATAAAATTGATGTGTTGCCTCCAGTTCAGTTCGGAGTTGATGGTGCATCCTAGGTATTTCGCCGAGTCAACATGTTCTAATAAGTGGTTATTAAGTTTGTAGTCATACTTGATTGGATGTTTCTTCTTGGAGATTGTCATTTCTGGGGGTGAAATTCCATTTTCCATTTTTGTTCCCATTTTGCAAGTTTGTCTATGTCTTCTTGGAGTACTTTACAGTTGGATTCGGAGGTGATGGCCAGGTATACTATGGTGTCATCAGCAAAGAGGCGTACTGTAGATTTGATGGTACTAGGTATGTCGTTAATGTAGTAGAGAGACAGGGATGGACCAAGAACAGAGCCCTGTGGAACGCCAGATTCGACTGGGACGGTGTTTGAAGAGTGCATACTCCAACAGCTGGGTCTCACATGATCGTTGCTTCCGGAAACCGTGTTGGAGGGGATACAGGATGTTGTTGGACTCTCCATGCTAAGTCATTAAACGGATAAAAGTTGTTTTAAAGGCTTCCACCATCCCCTATAGGCATATAAGAGAAGAAATATGGTGTAGCATCTACCAATTTGACTTGTACAACTACAAATTGTAGTACAATATATTTGCAGAATACTAATTCAATTTGGAATCAAGCAGTGGATGCCTTGTATATGGTGAATATTTACTAATTGTGCTTTCTAACCACCTAGTAAGAAATCTTTATTCCTAGGATACTAAATATAGCTCTTTGTGGTGATGTATTTTAGCCATCAAAATAGTGGTGGTCAATGATATTTGTTGCTATGCAGGATGTGGAATCTATAGTAAAATAAGATGAATAGGAGCATACTCTGATGGTTATTAATTGATCTTGTGCTAAGTTGCTTATTAGTTTTGAGATAAGTGAACTTTCATATGTCACACCATACATTTATTCATCTGGAACCAAGAAAAGTTGAATTTCAACTGACTATCTGCTTCAGGAAATAGATGATCATTGTTTTGGATTGAAGGCTGAGGCAAAGGTAACACGATATCATGTGCTAGATTGTTGTAAATCTTGATCATACATGCTATTTCAGACAACGCAGCTTATTTTACATAACAAAAACCTTTACATATGCAATAGGTGACCCATGACGATGTCCAGAGAGGTATTGAACAACTGGAAAAGTTTGGAATGGTCGATGAATCTACTGCAAAGTGCCTGATGGATAATGGTTGGTACCACAGTCAATTCACTATTCCTTTGTTTATCTTGTTAAAAAAAGTAACATAAGCTTGAACTAAGGGCCAACATTATTCCTCTGTTTTCATAAACTTAAAATGACTTTATGGGTGGTATTGCTTCAATGACTGATCAACCTCTGTAAACACATTATTAAATTATTTTCCACAGTCCCCGGATTAATACAAATGCTTAGTCCACTCAAAGATTGCTTGTGTGATGGGAGATTTCCTACAAGTGCTAAATCATGGATTAAGTTTCATTCAGTCGTTACATCAGTACTCATTCAACCGCTTTCTATATCTGGCTGTCGTTTTTTAATTTACAAGTAACTGAATGATGGTGTATGTGAGTTTATTATCTTTAAGTTTGCTAAGTACTTTATCAAAAGATAATCCATGTAAGAAAGTTTCATACTTACTTCCTGCAACTTTCTTCTAATTGATGCTTGGTGGTGTAGGAAGTCCAGTATGAATGTGCCCGATAAGTGTTTTCTCAGTGAAAATTTGACGTCCAGATAAATATAGAAATCCTTGTTTTGAAAAGCCCTTGATACTATTTTGAATGTACAGTTAGATACAAAGAATAAGTCCTGAAAAATTCATGTTGATACCTTTTGTAGTTGCATAATGGTTGGCATGGCAAATTCTATCACTTTCATAACGTTTTTGTATTTTTGTAAAATCATACACTAAATGCTTGTCAATTTCATATAATTCCATCTGTACTACTTGTAAGCGTACTATGTTGATTGTAAGCTTGTATACTAATAAATACATCCTGAAAATTGCATGCAATTATCTTGTATCAGTTATTTGTTATTATTTTCTGAAGCTAGATGATTTTCTGCATTTTTTTTATCGCAGGTCAGTTTTGCCTCTGGGATCACATTTAGCATATATTTTAAGTCATTTCCCATTTATTGAAGACCCTGAAAAAAATAGAGGTAGAAACAACCTCCCTCTGATATAGGAAATGTGAAAAAATAGGCATCCAGGAGTAAATTGTTGAATAATTTAATTTTCACAATCACCAAATCGTCTCTCGTCACCACACACCACCCCTTGGCATTCTTGGCATCTCTTGCAAGGATATCTGTGGTAATTTTTTCTGTTTTCTCCATGAAAAGTCACATTGTTAAAATCTTAATAGCCTTGTAAAAAGCAGCCAAACTTGCAATAAGCATGTTTAATTAACTCTGGAAGACTCACTGGCTCCTTTCTACATGGCAATTTGGGTGTCGTTATACATTTTTCAGGCATAAACAAAGATGGCAAGCTGCCCTCTACCAAAGTCTGTTACCCAGTGTGCTCTGAAACAAAAATCTTGGAAGAATAAATACCCGAAACAATTTTCTTACATGTCATATATTAAGTGGCATATGAACTGCATGGAATGACAATCCCCTACACTTCTCTGAGGAAGCATTCCACAATAGTACACTACATCTTCTGCAAATAGAATCAAATAATGATTTCAATTTATGATATGGATAGTGTAATGCAGCTCTAGGTGGGTGGGATGCATCACTGATTCAGAATGCTGTTGCTAAATATGATCCTTCAAAATTTGCAATCTGAGAATCTCTGACCATGATTACAATTGCACTTTTTTTTAACCGATTATAGTAATAAGTAATTGGGTTCATAATAAATCTAAACTATAATATAATTGGGCAATCCTATCCAATCCATGACCATGGTATTGGCTACTCATTCAAGGATACGATCACCTAGCCGTCCACGACGAGGCTACGATCACCCATACATATAGCTGTACATAGTTTAATGTGCGTTACCCATACATAGCGATTACAGCCCATCCCATTATAATTTGGTTGTATTGCCATTGGTAAATGAAATATTAATTCCCATGTTTACGCCATGCTAGACAGAGCCCTACAAACATTGACTCGAGTCCCTTAATTTATTGCGGGAAACGCCCCCTTCATGGAATGTATCGTTATGGTTTCTTTTTAAATAAATATGTTTCAAATGCTTTTGGTGGCAAAATAATTTAAATGTGAAACTAGCCCTACAAGACGTCAGTGGTATAAATCCATGTTACCGTTATGACCGGAGCTAATGTGAAACTAGAAATTACTCACCAGTGTTTTTAAAGATCAAGATGAACACATACCTAAGGCTAAAGAACGACGATACAAAAAGGTAAACAACGTGCAGACGATCTTGACATTGTCAGATCATAGCAACCAAGACACCGGAAGTAATGAACCTTAACTCACGCCAAAGTCTCGTCGCCATAACATAACCGCGAGAAAGCACGAGTTATTCATCCGTCTACTATCATCTATGTATCCATGAACATGACCACAACGCCAGCGGCACGATGAACCATTGTTTCTTATGGAGACGATTTGCAAACTGGCTAGCTCTTATAATCGGCAATATAATCACGGCTAATCCACACGATTGGGAAATAATTCCATCGACCATGCTTGCACTAATAACATTATAATTCCGCGATGAATACAAACAATCCTTGTTGAGTTTTGTTGTTTGACAGTCCGTTGGAATTCGCGCGTTACTGGGTCACTGCGCGTCATTAGACTATGACGTGTCGTTGTATTTGACGTATAAAACGGAGTTTTTTTTTTATCGCAAAATAACCCTTGTCGTTGGTGTGCTTTGGGGGCACTTTCAATATCTGCCATTTTATCATGAAGTGGATTTATATACTTGTAGGCTTGGCACCTGGGGCCGTATCCATAAATAATCTTAACTTGAGTCGTCTTAACTTGAGTCCGCGAACTCAGGCGTATCCACAAAGCCAATTGTTAGCGAACTTAGCTAAGTCCGCCAGCTCAGCCTCAGGGCTGGCAAACAGCCAAAAAAGATAAGTGGCTATAATTTCACACATGTACCATCGCGATCATAGTTTGTGTCTACGGGAAAAGGTAACAATATGTTTTAGAGTGTTCATCAGACAGAAAATGGAATAAAATGGAGATGGAGATGAAGTAGTCTAGTCTGACTCTTTTATATAATGAATGTAGTCTAGACCTACCGTCATTATCGTTTATCAAAACAAAGTCAAAAAGGAATAGCCTTAAAACCGGTTGCTTATGAATATGTCACTCACCTTTATTTAATCTGACTGTACAATATTATATGATATCAAGTATAACATACGGTGGTCGGTGCAGCCCTTGGCCTAGCCCTACAAGACGTCAGTAGATATAAATTCATGTTACCGTTACGACCGGAGCTACCCTTGGCCACGAGTTTCAATAACACATATTCTCAGCACTCCGAATCCGATCTACGGCATTGTTATCCATGAACGTGACCACAAACTTGTGACAAAGCCAACGGCACGATGAACCAGTTTCTTATGGAGACGATTAACACTTACTAGGTCTTATAATCGGCAATATAATCACGGCTTATCCACACGATTGGGAAATAATTTCATCAACCATGCTTGTACTAATAACATTATTAATCCGCGATAAATACAAACAATCCTTGTTGAGTTTTGTTGTTTGACAGTTCGTTGTAATTCGCGCCTTACTGGGTCACTGCGCGTCATTAGTCTATGACGTGTCGTTGTCTTTGACGTATAAAACGGAGTTTTTTATCGCAAAATAACCCTGGTCGTTGGTGTGCTTTGGGGGCACTTTCAATATCTGCCATGTTATCATAAAGTGGATTCATAGACTTGTAGGCTTGGCACCTGCTTTTCTTATATTCAATAATACGAAATGTGAATCTTGGCGCCGTTGTTTTGATTAATGAAGTTTAAGAAATTTATCTGTAACATGACCAATCGTGAATGGATATTCTATTCACTTGGAAACTCCCATCCACTCAGATTATCCCGCAAAACACTCCTAATTCGGAGCTAGACTGCTGCAAGCTGCCTCGCTTTCTAGGAAACAACAGCCTCTCCTAAGCGACCCGATTGTTTGTGAAGAATTCCCCGCTTCGTTTATACGAAAACAACTTGCTGCGTAAATAATTCAAATAACCCGATAAAAATTGGTGGTGTCATACGAAACGAACGGCTGATTATGTTTTGGTTCATTTTAAGAACATACATGTTCTTATTTAGATCTGTAAAAGCATTTCTCTGGAAACATTACCGTTGGACCGCCATTTTTAAGTTTGAGCTAGCGAACTTAAGTCAGCTACCTTGCTGACTCAGAGTTGAGCACGCGAGGAAGACTTAAGATTCTTTTGGATACGGATAAGACGGCCAGCTCAGCTTGCCGTCTCAAAAACCTGAGTTTGCGGACTTAAGTTTCTTTATGGATACGGCCCCAGATGGGGTCGGGAAAGAAAAATACCATTCTTGGTGTGAGCTTTAGTTGTTTTTCGTCGCTGACATTCGTGACAGTTTCACCGTGAATGTCGTAGTCTTTATGGTCGCAGTGATGAAGATGAGACGTGAATGTTGGGGTACGGATTCCGTATCCCGCAAGTCCGAATATATATTACAAAACTGTGATATGGAGTAACTCTGGTGATGTCCAGAGGCTACTGCTGAGCTGGAATTCCTAACTACTATGTGCCGTACGGAGTTGGCCTTCCAACTAGGTCCGTACGACGGTGACTGTTTCGTTGCCCCAATGCTGAATGTGTTTTTAACTTCTGGGGACGGAGGTATTTATACAAATGTGTGGCGTCGTCAGCAAGCGAGGAGGTACAATCACCTTTAGCTTTAATAAAGATCAAACGGGCTGATGTTAATTGTTATGGGAATTGACGGGTTGGGAATGTTTACTTCAAAGGGCTATACTTGCTACACAGGGACTATTTAATTTGGATAGTGGACGTTTACTTCAGATATCACGGTTAGGTATTTAAGTGGGGGGGGGGGGGGGTGTTGCATTATGACTCCACACTGGTTGACGACGCTTTCTGCAATTATTACATAATATCTAATTGATAAGGACGGTCACATATACCCTTCCTACACATTAGACTTGACCTCAAGTCTGCAACAAATCGTTCACAAACAAATAGATTATACTAACAAAAATCAATTAACCTATACTATTAAACATTAATGACATATAATTACACCAAAAAAACATTAGCGGTAACAATAGTCTCTTTTACGATTCCTGCATTGAGATATAGTGTGACCAACATTATTACAGTAAGCGCACATTTGGGACTGCATCTTATCTAGATTTCCATCCGTCACTACCGTTCATGACACTTGTAACTGGTGCTTGACTGTGCTGTGTTAGGCTGCTGTGGAGGTCTCTTAATTGATCGGTAAGAGTTTTAGTCCTTTCCAACATATTTATTTGTTCGCGTAGTGTTCGATTATCGTCTTGTAGCCTTTCCAGCTTTTCCGAAGCAGATGTGTTTTTGACCAATTGTCCTCGCAGCATACCTCGCATGTTTTCAAGTTCCATTTGGGCGTCTAGTAATTGGTCTTTCAATCCGTCAATCTCACTCACCTGGTCACGTTCCTTCTTGTGCTGTCTTGGAGTATCTCTTTTATGATGCATTCTTGGGGCGCTTGTATTTACGCATTCCATCCAGTCGGATGCCGGGACTGAATGGAATGGTAGGTAGGCTGTTCTCACTTTTCTTCTTTGTCAAGAACATTTCCAGGCGGGCTTGATCCCGTCGGCGTTGACTTGGCGACTTGTTCTTTGTCGGGGCTGTTTTAGGGCATGGTGTCGCACTTGGGGGTTTCTGCGATGAGGTAGCCGGTGTCAGGTAGTAAGGCATAGGACCTGGCCAGGATTGTCTGTGGCGTCGGTAGCCTAAACGTCCAGACATACCTTAGTTTTTTGAAGATGACTTTCCTGTGATCAGCCAAAAGGTGATCACTCCGGATTTCTCCACCATTTTCACCGTGAACGTCGGCACTGTTTCTGGTCGCAGTGACGAAGATGAGACGTCAATTGAATGGTAACTAGAAAAAGGAGGTTTATTTCTGAATGATGGGGTACGGATTCCGTATCCCGCAAGTCCGAATATGTATATTACAAAACTGTGGCAAGGAGTAACTCTGGTGATGTCCAGAGGCTACTGCTGAGCTGGAATTCCAAACTACTATGTGCCGTACGGAGTTGGCCTTCCAACTAGGTCCGTACGACGGTGACTGTTTCGTTGCCCCAATGCTGAATGTGTTTTTTTAACTTCTGGGGACGGAGGTATTTATACAAATGTGTGGCGTCGTCAGCAAGCGAGGAGGTACAATCACCTTTAGCTTTAATAAAGATCAAACGGGCTGATGTTAATTGTTATGGGAATTGACGGGTTGGGAATTTTTACTTCAAAGGGCTATACTTGCTACACAGGGACTATTTAATTTGGATAGTGGACGTTTACTTCAGATATCACGGTTAGGTATTTAAGTGGGGGGGGGGGGGGGGGGTGTTGCATTATGACTCCACACTGGTTGACGACGCTTTCTGCAGTTATTACATAATATCTAATTGATAAGGACGGTCACATATACCCTTCCTACACATTAGACTTGACCTCAAGTCTGCAACAAATCGTTCACAAACAAATAGATTATACTAACAAAAATCAATTAACCTATACTATTAAACATTAATGACATATAATTACACCAAAAAAACATTAGCGGTAACAATAGTCTCTTTTACGATTCCTGCATTGAGATATAGTGTGACCAACATTATTACAGTAAGCGCACATTTGGGACAGTGCATCATATCTAGATTTCCATCCGTCACTACCGTTCATGACACTTGTAACTGGTGCTTGACTGTGCTGTGTTAGGCTGCTGTGGAGGTCTCTAAATTGATCGGTAAGAGTTTTAGTCCTTTCCAACATATTTATTTGTTCGCGTAGTGTTCGATTATCGTCTTGTAGCCTTTCCAGCTTTTCCGAAGCAGATGTGTTTTTGACCAATTGTCCTCGCAGCATACCTCGCATGTTTTCAAGTTCCATTTGGGCGTCTAGTAATTGGTCTTTCAATCCGTCAATCTCACTCACCTGGTCACGTTCCTTCTTGTGCTGTCTTGGAGTATCTCTTTTATGATGCATTCTTGGGGCGCTTGTATTTACGCATTCCATCCAGTCGGATGCCGGGACTGAATGGAATGGTAGGTAGGCTGTTCTCACTTTTCTTCTTTGTCAAGAACATTTCCAGGCGGGCTTGATCCCGTCGGCGTTGACTTGGCGACTTGTTCTTTGTCGGGGGCTGTTTTAGGGCATGGTGTCGCACTTGGGGGTTTCTGCGATGAGGTAGCCGGTGTCAGGTAGTAAGGCATAGGACCTGGCCAGGATTGTCTGTGGCGTCGGTAGCCTAAACGTCCAGACATACCTTAGTTTTTGAAGATGACTTTCCTGTGATCAGCCAAAAGGTGATCACTCCGGATTTCTCCACCAATTTTCACCGTGAACGTCGGCACTGTTTCTGGTCGCAGTGACGAAGATGAGACGTCAATTGAATGGTAACTAGAAAAAGGAGGTTTATTTCTGAATGATGGGGTACGGATTCCGTATCCCGCAAGTCCGAATATGTATATTACAAAACTGTGGCAAGGAGTAACTCTGGTGATGTCCAGAGGCTACTGCTGAGCTGGAATTCCAAACTACTATGTGCCGTACGGAGTTGGCCTTCCAACTAGGTCCGTACGACGGTGACTGTTTCGTTGCCCCAATGCTGAATGTGTTTTTAACTTCTGGGGACGGAGGTATTTATACAAATGTGTGGCGTCGTCAGCAAGCGAGGAGGTACAATCACCTTTAGCTTTAATAAAGATCAAACGGGCTGATGTTAATTGTTATGGGAATTGACGGGTTGGGAATGTTTACTTCAAAGGGCTATACTTGCTACACAGGGACTATTTAATTTGGATAGTGGACGTTTACTTCAGATATCACGGTTAGGTATTTAAGTGGGGGGGGGGGGGTGTTGCATTATGACTCCACACTGGTTGACGACGCTTTCTGCAGTTATTACATAATATCTAATTGATAAGGACGGTCACAACAGGATTGGACATATTCAGTTATAACTTGGTGCAGCCTTGGGAAGTGGTAGCACTCCCGTACTCGGTGGCAGGCGATAAGGGCGCTGACTATTAAAAATTAACGCGTCAGGTTTCAGGTGTATTTTATGTTAACAACAGTGGTTTTTTCCAAATTCGGATTTTCCGGGGTCACAAAAATGTCCTTATTTTCAAGGAGGAGGTTAGTAAGGCTACAGTGTTGGGTTTCATTGAGGGCACTCTCGAGATTGAAACAAGAAAGGAATTTCTCGTTGTCAGAGCTGTCACCTGTCTGCGCTCTCTTCTGACTATACCCCTGTTGATCAACTCACCTTGTACTCTTGTTACAACCTACCCTGGCGATGATGTCTAGAGTTATTAAGCAGATATATGTCCTTTTACAACTTGCCCCCTCCTAATATTGATGTCTTTGTCAGCCTTTTCATCAGTTTGACGGGGATGTGGTTTTGTCATTAACCGTTCCAGCAGCAATAGCGACAAGAAGATCAGTTCCATTTGGGGGTCCGCGAACTCGCCTTTCAACGCCGGGTAAGCCAAGGGGTCAACTTCTTAGAAACGTCTTGCCCAAGTAACACTTTCGGAGTTGGCTGGTATCCGTGTTTTGCTAGGAAGCGTTACTTTCGTTGAGTCCAGTTGGACTGACAAGTTATTGACATCGAGATGGACTCCCTTAGCGGCCAGGAAAGACGCACCGAGAATGAGTGGGTGAGAAACATCTTTCAATACATACACAGTGATTTTATTTTATTTCGTGCTGATTTGCACTCTAGCAATTCCCACAACAATAACTTTGTAGCTATCAGCCACCATAAGGGTGTCCTTGCTCTCTCGAAATTCATGTACAACCTTTGAAGGCAGCGATCTAAATAAACTTTCTGACATCAAAGAAACATCACTACCTGAGTCAACTAGAGCAACAACAGTTTTCTGACAAAAAACAACATTCATATATATACCCAGTATGCGATTTGTCGGCCATGACACCTGGTGCCGAAGGCCCACCGGAAATCGGTGGTCTACAAAATCAAAACATTGGTGTGTATAATGACATCCCGGCGGAACGTTTTTGCGCTTCGTGAGATTCAGCTCGCCAATTGCGATATATCACCCGAAAATGCCGTGCGATGTAGTTCAGAGATGACAGAAAGTACTAGAGCCTCATTTAGTTCATATACTGTGCAGTATTTGGGAGAAATACGACTGAAAGTTGAAGGATCAAAGCAGGAGCTTGCGACTTTGGCCTTTTGGGCTTGGAAACTCAACCTTCCCAAAAACCCCACAGGTATGGAGTTATTATACAGATATGTATCTCTATTTTGTGTTTTTCTTAGACCCAATGTTATTTGTATTGATTTTATTTTGTTATACTGCAATATGCGAATGATTAACTCGGTTATGAAATCAATTGCCAATCAACATTTTGTAATCTTGGATAGGTGATTTATCCAAATTATATCAAATAATTGGGATATTGTGGGATAATTTTTTTGACTTTAGTTGCTTTTGACGCTTTCTTATCAGTACATAATTGCTTAGATAATGACGGTTCATATTTCTTCACTACACTTACTATTGACCTGTAGTATGAAGTGGCCGTTTAATTCACTTACACTGCTAATGAATTATTGCTTCAGTCAATTACAACAAGGATTCTTTGGGTGCATTCAAGGCCTTGGATGCATACAACTATGTTTACTGTGGCTGGGTAGACCAGCTTCGTGTTCACATGACGGCAAGCAAGTTTGTGTTTGTGGCAACAGCTGTCCGTCCATCTCAGCACACCACAGTCGCCCCGTATGATGTGTGGGCCCTTGTTCACCAAGAAGGATGGGTCAAGAGAGCAAGGTGCTGCTGCATGGCTGGGCTTGGGGAAGCAAGCAGTCACGTTGGCGCCTTGTTGTTCATGATGCTGGCTGTGAATGACCTTGGCCTCAACAAAGCAGACACATGCACAGATATTCCTGCCCAATGGAATGAAGGCCTTCAGGTAAGTGTATTGTTAAAAAGTACATAGTTACCACATTTGTGTGACGTGGACATCATGCCAATGACTGTCATTAAATATATATATATATATAAATTACTTTTATGATTCATAGTTATTCATTTGTTGTTTGTCCCTTTAGGACAGATCTCCCCATGAAGCTGCAGAATATCGGCTTCTCAATGCCCCAGTATGGGAAGCGGCATGTGCGTAACAAGCAACCTAAAGAGATGAAGAATCCCTCTGGGATATTGTAGCTGAGGCTGCACCGAATGCAGTCATTCTAACTGCCATCGACCCAGTTGGACACCAACAGAATTCCATTGGTGAGTTGGTACACATATGGTTACAGCAAATCAGATCTCATGGAACTATTTTATTTATGCATCTCCTTACTTGAATAATCTAATTAACTGATATTTGTCTGTTCTTCAGCTGATGTTTCAAGTCATGTAGTCATATCAGAGACATCTGAGTATGTAGCCCCTGCCCAAACAATTGCTTCGGTCATTGCTGATGTGGACCTCATTGCCATCAAGTCCAGCATCAACCCTGCCCAGTCAGACCGGTTGTACCAGTCCACAAAACTTTAGGGGAGATGTGCATTGCATGGAAAATCCTTTTTCAATACTGATAATCTATCAGCTTGTTGTACATTTAATTCATACATTTGGTACATGGCTATACTTATTGTGTGTTACTAATTATTTGTTTGTAGTCAAGGTAATGTTTTTTTCTTCCATACTATGACGGTATGCATAGAACAACTGTCTCGCTTTCATTACAAAATATTGTTTATTTTCATAAATCACCAAATTAAAATGTGTAATCATAGTGAAATATTTACAGGGGGAAAATGATGTAATAAATTACATTGTTTCCATATATTGCGTACTGTTCTCAACTCAAGTTTCAAGGTCACTATCTTGTACTAGAGGGAGGAGATTTGTTATGGCACAAAAACTGTCATAATATTGTCAAGCTGGCTAATCCGACTCAGGGAGAAAACAGCCTGCAACACTATTCGCTCTATTGCTCTCAACGTGAATCCTGAGGCTGGACACTTTTCTGTGGCGTTCGACTTCACATTGGCTAAGCTGTGTCTTTCCTTTGATGAATGGGGGTATATTGAGCGTGACACATCTGGGGGCCAGAAGATCTGCAATGTCAAAACCCTGGTCTGCCTTAATTTGGTCGTGTGGGTCCAACTGATCCAAGAACTCTGCTCCTGTAAACATTTTGAAAAGCAAATGATATAAACGGGTATATGTACATATTATACAGGCAAGCAACAAGTTAAGTTACACAAGACCAATGATACTCCCTTACCTGAGTTTTTTACAAGTGCTTGTCTGAAGCCCGACCACCCCACATCTTACTGAGTGTGAAAACCCGAGAAATGATGCAATAAAACTAAGGTACTACAGGTGAAATAATAATAACAACTATTGCATTTAAACAATATTTCGTCATTTTGTTTGGGACTCTTACCAGGGGGTAACTGCTTTGACAACTTGAGCCTAGATTCATATTCACGGCGAGAGGGCAATCTGAACCTGGAAGTATAACATACAAATTAAGATTTTCAAACAGAAGTAGATTTTAGCTGTATGACATAGCTTTACTGATGTATTACAATAAATCAAACAGTCACCTTGTCTTAAGTATCTTCGATGGGTAACCCATGTTAAGGCATGGTGTTGGATGTTGAGGTGTTGGCATACCTTCTACAAAATGCTTGGAACAAACGACATTGTGTGGGGTTTGATAGCTAAGTTCTTCCTGCTAACTGCCTTGACCCATGCCTTGTACCTCTCTGGGTAGCGAATCTGCCCCGGGAATTTTCAGGAATTTAGGTTTGGAGCCATCCTGGTTTGTAGTTCTTGAGCTTGTGATGCAATCGACAACGCAGCAGTGATTCACCATTGTGATATATACCATAATTATTGAGATTAACCCCTTTATATACCCAGTGGCGTGCATGGTTACGAGCGGTGTTGGCATTTGAGCAGATCATAATAAACCGTGAGCGAGAGGCCAGCCTCATTGCATTGACTTTCTGCATGATCAACAGGTAACAGGTATCGACAGCTACGAAATGCGTCCTTTAATCCTTCCAAACCGCGACACACCCGAAATCAAAGACATCACATCTACCACACGACGACCTGTCTTCCACCTATTTCACAGCTGTCAAAATCGCGTTCCTCGACCACCGTGCTCCCCTTGGTGATGGCAACGTTTCCTGCGTCTACGCCTTCCTGCCTGGAAAGAGTTCACAGGTCTATCAAGAACTCCTGCATGCTGTTCTGGACAAGATGGAGGAGCTGCTCTTCTATCCAGACCCCCGGATCGTCATCACCGACTTCGAGCTGGCAGCCATCCAATCAGTGACAGCTGTGCTTGGACCACACGTCACCACTCAAGGCTGCTTCTACCACCTCACCCAGAGCACCTGGAGGAAGATTCAGGACCTTAGCAAGACTGAGCTTTACCGTATGGATGACGATGTCAAGCATTTCTGTGGTATGCTTGATGGCCTAGCCTTTCTTCCTCTGGACCAGGTGCAGGAAGGAATGGAGTATCTGAAGGACCGGGTACCTGAGGGGATGGAGGCTTTAGTTCAGTACTTCGATGCCACCTACGTTTCTGGGTCCTACCGCCGTGTCCAGCCTCCAAGAGCTCAGCACGATGTTCCCCTCCCACCACTCCGTGTTCGCCACATCCCACCACGCTACGACATTCCCGTTTGGAATGTTCACCAAGCCACCCTGGAGGGCCGTTCCCGTACTAATAACGCTTGTGAAGGATGGAACACCTCATTCTTCAAACTAGTTGGACATTATCATCCTTCATTCTGGACAGTTGTTGAAGGTCTACGCAAGGACTACGTTTTGGCTACAACACAGATGACGCAGTACTCCAGAGGTTAGCTGCCCAAGAAGCGCCAGCGTAGGGCTCAGACACTCTGCAAGGACTTGGTGGAGGGAAGCAGAACCACAGTAGAGTTCCTCATTGCTGTGGGACACAGCATCCGCTTGGAGTGATGCGATTTACCGTTAATGCCTAGTATGATGTTATATTCCATTGCTCCATTTATGCTATTCAATTTCTTGATTTATGCTATGTAATCTATTTATGCTATACTGTTATAATAAAGAGTATATAATAAAAAAAAGTGTGAGCATTTGTCCGAAAATCTGTTAAGGGTGTGAGCATTTGTCTTGTGAGCATTTGTCTTGTGAGCATTTGTCCTGTGAGCATTTGTCTTGTGAGCATATGTCCGCGCACCGTTACAACCATGTAATTCAAATGTTCGTAACTGCAGTAGTTATGGAGGAGATAGTTACAGAAAATGGGGGGAAAAATCAATGAAAAATCGATCCCATAAGCCTCCAACACTGCGCATGCGCGTCAAGACATAATAAAGTCGGCATTACTACTGTAAGATATCAACAACTATGTGATTGACAATACCTTATATTACAAACCTTTAAATATACTTTTGATACCCGAAGCCAACTGAGTGAGTTCCTAGTCATTTTGCTTTATTACATTAAAAGCATTATCAAACCTATGAACTCCTCCCAGAGGCATGAGTCTCAACCGCATGCGTCAGCTTATTAGTCAGGGTCACCATGACATTAATGGGTTCTTTCAACAAATCCTCATCTTTCATTTTTGTTGTTCCAAAAAGGGATTTTGACAAATCTATAAATCCTAGAATTGCCCTGTGGCTTCTTGTTTTCATTTTACGCGGCACTTACGGAATGAACTACCTCATCCGTCACAGTTAGTGCGTGCTTCATGACTTCCGTTCGGATGTTCATGAAGCTTGTCCAGATTTCCCATAACTGGTCACACGATGTATTTCTTCGCGTACTACAGAAGGGATATGTGTTGTAAGTAGCTGTATGTGTAAGGTGTGCGTCTACATCTGTTCTGTGTTGTTCATGACGCCTGTTGTCAAATATGACGCCATAATTCAATCTTTGAATCGTGAATCTACGGATCGTGCCATTGATGGACTGACTTGGAGTAGGGTCATTACAAATAAGCTGACGAGCATGACGTTTGAGAAGATACCTGCAATTAATGAAACCATATATTTTACTTGTAGCAACGTATCCAAGTTATTTTTATCCGTGTATCGTTTTACTCAATTCAAATTATTACCTTTAATTGACAGTTTAGATCCAGCTAGCAATTAATTTTAATCTGAATTAAGGTAAACCCATGATATGTCAATTATGGTTGATATATTTCACATGAATACCACTGCATGCGACAATATAATGGTTGCTACCAAATGGAGCCCTAACTGCTATTAATAGTGATTAAAGGAGGTTTGATAGTATGGTGTTACAGTAAAAGATGTCAAACTAGATTATATCGGGAGGAGGAGGGGTAGGGGTAATTTAGACAGATAAAGAAACTATTTCTGCTGGCTTCAGTTTGTTCGTTTTCTAGCTCGTCCTAGACTCGTTCTGTGAATATGGAATTTCTCTATAAGGTTTATACGAAGCTGATTCCCAGCTCGATACCATAGGTCCTTTCCACTCGACCTTGTAGATGACTTGACCGTTTTTATTTTTGCGTTTCCTGAGCAATTTGTAAATTTGTTTGAATATTGGATCATTGAAGGTTATGTCGGATTTCCCGTTGAACCGTTGAGATAATTAGGAATTCATTTTGTCATTCATATCTGGGTCATTCGCGGTGTGCTCTGTAGGTTTTGTGTGGATTGGTTGATGGATGATTGTTGAGATTTTGGGTATGTGACAGACTGTGATTGAGTCATATTCTTTGTCAAAATCTACATCTAAATCATCACTTGGTTGTGGGTTGGTGAGTCTCGTTGCCGGTTCATTGTAAGGTTTCAGTCTGTTAGCATGGATCCTTGAGCGCATTAGTCGAAGTGTGCCGCAACGAGCTAATTGTTATAACACCCGAGGTGTTAGCTAGAAGTCCCCTGGGTCAATGGTGGCCAGCCCTATCAGTCAGCGTGGTTGCGTTGTTTCAAAGACAAGTTTTATGGCATGATAAGCAAACAGAAAGGTTTCCTTCTACGGTTTCCTGCAATATCGTCTACCTCATGGTCCGGACGTCCTGGGGCGCTCGTTGATAGCTTGCGGGCCCGAGTCACTCAGTTGCCGCTATTTAATTAACTGCCTTGCCGTTACGAACCAGAGCATCGTTGGGGCTGACCACGGTATCAGCCACTCTCCATGGCAGACATGTTTGACGCAAAGCTAACATAACATCCCAGCCAGCGCAGAAGCCGATGCGCAGGAGATCGGGTATCAGCAAAGTTTTTTTGCAGTTGCGAAACTTAATAAACGTACATTTTCATTCTGAATCGTTAGTTTGGTATAAGGATGGGTCCCTTGTAGCTCCTCGAGAGGGTCTAGATATGATTTGGGATCATTAATTTTGGTATATGTACTGGTGACCCTTTAAAAAAAATTATATATGAATGGGTATTTTTTCAGAGGATTTGGTATGTAAATGGTTCCCTTTTCTCACTTTGGCTTGGTATAGACAGGGGCGTCCCACCATATTTGTTAAGGGGGGTGCGTTTTTCAACAAATTATAGGTGGCGCGGCAATTTATTGCGTGGCCGAAGGCCGCGCATCTCGTGGGGTCCGGGGGCATGCTCCCCCGGATTTTTTTTTTTTAAGACTCCATTTGGTGCAATCTGAGCGTTTTCAAGACTATAAAAAGATATTTTCTGATAAATCTAAATCGGTGTAAAACGTCTTCGTTTATCAGAGTAATACTGCACAGGGATTTGCATTGGCCTGCCGCTTGTCTATCTTCTATGTATGCTTGATAGCAGATCATTCATAATTTATTTTTTGCTTGCTATCGGGGGTCATCATCAAATGTACTACTGGCCGAATAAAGAATGCGCGAAGATAGAAACCAGGAACGCTATTCCTCTCCAGAAAAGCATTTTAGTACTTTCCAGGTGCCTGCCATCAACCAGGGAACGTTGATACTCCTGAGGGGGGTAATTGTGTTTCCTACGCACCCCCATTGAATATTAAACTGTCAGACTTTGAAGTGGAGCTAATGTCGACTTTTGTTCACATTGGCTGCATTACCTGAAGCATTTTTGGGCCTAGAGTATCTTCTGCCAAATGATTCCGGGGAGCGGGGTTGGTAATGGGGTGGAAATGGTTCATGACTGTCACACCCCCAAAAGGACCGGAAAAGGAATTTTCTGACTGGTCCCATTTGAAGGCATCCAGCCAGTGGCGCCAGGTGACCACATGGTTCCCCACATGTAATGGCCTAAGCAATCTCATATGGAATGGCAGATCACCGCTGCTCAATACATTGTTCCGCAGTTTCTTATGGTTGTGCTGCAACCATATTCGAGCCACGTTTCAGATTTTTTGGGGCTTAGACAATTGATTAAATCTACTCCTTACTGAGATGATCAGGTTAGTGTAGCCGTGCATACCTTTGGGTCCGTGCAAAGATTGATAAACGTGTCTCCGTTGACCATGTTTTCAAATATACAAGTTAATTACACAAGGTCCCTATGAAGAAAAATTTTTCACATAAATGTTGGCTACTGCCCCAAGTTGAGCAGCAGAATTGTGACCTGGCAGTCAAAGGCCATACAATTGATACACAAATTTGAAAACTTCATGTTTATTTTGAATGATTAGATCGATATCTGTGCTCTGCAAAACAGTTTTGCTTTTTTACTTTGAATTTATACTCATGTATATGTATCATTTGCAGTCCACAATGATGCATAAAGTTTGGGGCTTGATCTTACTTTGAAGTTGCAATAGTGTGCAAAAGATAAACATTGAACCCTGTATGACTGACGAAGATCCATTGGAGAATATGAGGGGGTGGCCATGTCCTGATTCTGTTTTTGCCCCAGAGATCTCAAAAACCTGTACCCGTCATACAATACACATATGGCAAAGCATACCCCATTACACACATTATGAGGTCAACATATACCCTTTGGGAGGCCGAAAAAACACTACCCACACACATGTATATATACCTTTATACACTTAAGTACCCCCTCCCATACAAATGCACACACACCTTTGCGAGTGAAAATGAAGCATGCGCTTGTGGTGTCATTTCAAACCTGGGGCTGCCGTGAACGAAAGTTGTGATTCTAAAAGTTCATTTGACAACATGCTAAATAATCCTGAGACAGTGGATAACCAAAATTTTCATGATCAGCCATATTCACTCATTTGTTGACATATAAATGTTCGTAAGTACACAACTTTTTGGGAGGCTACGGGAACGCGAAATAAAAAAAACATGATTCCTCCACATCGCTGTTCTGCTGTTAACCCTTGCACATCGGCTTCTTGTAGCATCCAGGTCATATTATCATCATTGACCGTCTTGCGCGGCTAGGTGATTTTTTTGTTTGGCGTCTTTTAGGTATTCTAGGCCTTTGTTGTCCGAAAGGATAAACAAACTATTGACTTTGACAGGTATCCTAACGTATTGGCCGCATCGCAGGTTGTAATACTTTTCCGATGAAAAAAACCTGAGAGTTGAACCCTTTATACTCTTCGTATCAAAAAAAATTCCTGCATGGTTCATAGTTTCCTTAATAAAAATTTGTTATTAAACTTTCACTATGCCTTTTCATGCAAATGAGTTTCAGGATGGGATATGGCGGCGGCCTGGTCTGTGTAGCCTCAGACTCCCTTGGGTGCCACCTACTCTAACATCAAACAACGGCGAAACGGTGGAGCTCTGATTACCGGAGTTGGGAAATTTCATCAGTCTACACAACAATCCTATCGAAGGCCTAGAGTCGAAAAAAGATTACATTCCGTTATCCTAAAGTTGAATCCATTTTGTTTCTTCTTCTTGAGTTGGATCAGGGTTCAGGGACCTTTCTCATTTGTTGTGGGGCCTCTTATTATAAATTGCAGATTGAGGCAGGGAATTTTTTACTGCTGGTTAACGTCGTGCTCGATTATAGCGTGTTCCTACATGGCGATGATGTATGAATGGTCACTTTGATTGTTGCGATAACTAACACTTATCTGCATAACAGTATGTTTACGTCATACAGTCAGTTAAAGAGACCAGTTGAGTGTTTGCTGCTGTCGGCGACGTGCCGCTAAGCCGATCTCCTTGCGCATCGGCTTTTGCGCAGGCTAGGTTTCGATCTCTTTGCGCATCAGCTTCTGCGCAGGCTAGGATTCGCCTCTGCCCCACGTTAAACCTTTGGGGCAAATTCGGGCTAAAATGTTACAAAAATATTTTCTGTCGTGTTCGATTAGAAGAATAATACACATTTTGTTGTAGAAAACTTTTCTGTAGGGTTTCTGTAGGCCAAAAATGAGGCATTTATCCGAATAAAGTAGTTCCGCAGACGTTTCGTGGCGTCAAGCGTTTCTAAAAATGATGGCAATAAGATGTGAAAGCGAATTTGTTATCGAAAATCGACTGAATAAAGTATTTGAGTGCATGCCTTCACACTTTTCACTGCGTACAGAAGTACATTTTTTGCTCTTTACAGCCATTTCCAGAAGGAGGATTGTTTCAGTTAATAATTGAATGGTCCTTCATTATTACCGACTGTCACTTTGGATCTCCTTTTGGGGAAATGTACTTGCCGAAGACGATTGAATAAATGACTTACTTTGACAGTCCATGTTTTCTCTATCAAACAACATTTTTCACCTGTAAGTTTGAGACACATCATGAAAAACAATGCTGTCGCGCAGTATTGAATTCCATTAACATGTGAACAGATAAAGAAGGCACGCAGCCAGGGGCTGGGGGACCTTGGCTAGCGGCGGCCCTTTTCTGAAATCATGAAAATGGATACTCGTTTAAAATATTACTGGACGACACATGGTCGGCCCCTAGTTGCTCTCCCTACAAATTATTTTCAAACGCGGTACTCAACTGTTTGGTCTCATTTGCAGAAAGGCTGTGAACATTTGCAGGATTGAATCGAAAGCGAGTTATCAATTATTTAGCGGTGACAATGGAACGACTCGAGGGTTGCCCATAAAGAAGACACCTGGTTGGCATGTACAAGCGATATTTATTGACTATATTTGATGGTAATGCAGAGTGGTATATTATGATTCGACACTATAGGACACTAAATAGGAGCACCCCTTTGCGGAACTGACTATTGGCGGGTAGCAGGCCTACTCGGTAGCTGGCATTTGTATATGACTGTGTGAGGAGCCATGAACTGGCCCCCTCCTCTTCTTACTGTCCTCTTCACTCCGTACAGGAGACTGGTGGTGGTGATAACGACGGCCGCTCGGTCTTCACTCCCGTGTAGGAGACTTGTGGGTGGTGGTGTCACTTGGTTTCACTCCCGTGAAGGAGACTTGCTTCTGTCGAGGCCGCTAGTTCTTCACTACCGTGAAGGAGACTTCGGGTGATGCTTCGGCGGTCTGTGGGTCTTCACTCCCGTGAAGGAGGCTTGGAGCAGGGCTGGAGGGCTCTCTCGGAGGACTAAGGAAGGCAGGTCACCTTCCCGATCATATGTCCTGCGTCCCTTTTTATACAGATATCTCTGGCCCGGAGGCTGCCTGCCTCAGGGCGAATACATTACGCAATAAGAAGGGGTGCTCAAAGTTCTACATTACTCTACAAATACCTAACATATCCGGCATCCAAGCATCCATGCCCTGAATCCCTGGCCCAGATGGGCGAGTCTATTGATTGTGCCTACTAAGGTCCGGGGAGGGTCGATGTCCCTTTTCCCTTTAAGAGGGAGATAACATGATTCACTGGCCTGTGTAGTATCGGTCTTTAAGTACGATACCTACACAAGATCGGGGTGGGGAAACCCGCTGAATCTGAGGAGACGAAGCCCCTCAGATTCCTACAATATGTTTGCATTACACGTGTCAATTGAGCATGGATTCTTACAGTAGAGTACATATTTAGTAGTTCCCGGAATTAATTTTAGTTCAACTCAAAAGGTGATTTAGACAACTATATTATATAATTAAAATTTCAATACTCATAATTTACAATACTGATTATTGATGCGTAATCCAATTAGACATAATGCGTCCAGATTCTCTCTATGACGCTGTTATCAATAATCGTGGGGAGTGTGTGCTGTGTAGTGACGATCAGGTTGGTGCGGTTGTACCCAGACAACGAAAAGTAGTCACATACATTCACGTTCGGTCGCAATTTAAAGTAACATTATCTTTACGCTGGCTGTGCCAAAAGAAGTGTTGTGATTTTAAGCAACTGGTATATTCTTCAAATACATGCTCAGGTCGATGTAGTCGAAGAAAAGCAAGTGCATCACTTCCATCTATAGGTTACGTTCTCCAATAACAACTCAGAAGTGAGTTGCAATAGTATGTTGATTTATTTCCAGAGCGAGCAACATGAATGACAAAGTGGGGATCAGGGAAGGATCACTATCAGAGACTTCCTGTGACACGTAAACTTATCAAGGAAAAACCTAACGACACTGTCACACAGCTTTTGCCCTTTTCACTTGATTTTCATTTCAGCGCGCTGATGTATGCTCTCATGATGAAAAGGTCGCCATGGAAAAGCAGGTATGCATTTGAGTATATTGAATCATTTTGTGACCTGCATCAAACGAGATACCTGTATAATGAGGTGAAGGTAAAAACCAGGGTTTATTAATTTGTTGTTGCATTGCTTAGTACGGATCCGACTGTCGAGGCACCTGCAATTCCTGAACGACTATCCATGGACATGTAGAGTTCAAAGGTGGGGTTTTGCCCAGGAATTCTTCACCATGGAGGCTAATACTTTTCTTTTCAAAAGAGTTGCTAATAAATAAAGGTTTGGAGTTTATACAACAGATTCTATTGATATGTATATTGCCTCACATTATTTCGATGTTAGATACTAAAACATTATTATTGGGATATCTCGTCGCTATCCGATAGATTAATGGACATTTACCTGACGCAGAAACAAAGGTGGTACTCTTTCCAAGCTGATTTCGTTTCTTATTGGATATTTTAACATCTTAATCATTTATCGTACCGAGAAAGTGTCTGGATAAGTATAGAAATGTGTTCATTGCTGCTTCATTGGTTATATCAGTGCATCCCTCCCTCCTTCTTACGATGAGCCGATCCCTACAGCCAGATGTTCAGGAACATCAGGGGTAGGTTCTGACCTGCTTCCGTGTTGAGAATTAAAAGATCAACCAATACCTCATTTCTTTGAGACAGACCACTATTGTATAAATCGCCGAGCTAGATTTGTTTTTTTTTTTTTCTGCGTGTGAAGGGTCTTCATCCACCACTACATTAAAATAACTGACTTAGAAAGAGGCAGTCATTGCCACACTAAGGACATCTTGTACGAAGAGGCTGGTCGTCTCTGTACTGCAACAGAGACCGTTTTGCGTAGAATGTATAGTAGTGTTTATTTTCAATGCTTAAATTAATTATATGATTTTATCAGTTGTCTAATGCGTTACCATTAGATGTCACAGTGTTGAATCTTAAAAACGTAAACAAAACTTTTTATTAGATTGATCTGTCTTCCGAATTACCGCGATTTCAAGACAGCAATCTAACCTTGGCTTCATGACAGCAATCTATACTCGGCATTACTGCAACAATCTAATCTATTGGTTCCAATATATCATTTTCTTAAGTCGATCATAAACCTGGTGTATTTTCTTCGTTCTAAGTAAAAAGAGAAGTGGCTCCCTAATCAAATCTGTGTTGTCTTTTATCGATGTAACAATATTAAATAATCTTACCCATTCTTTTTATTGATGTTAACGAATCCATAGCAACCTAGTGAGCCAGATACAGCTAGTTTCATGTAGTGATTGTAGGAAATCAATGAGGCAGAGACATACTGGAAATGAGTCTTAAAGATGAGACTGATGGTTTGTTGAAGCCTAATGAGCCAGATATAGGCTCAGTCAAGTTGGACAAGTTAGCGGTGAGCTCCCATGAAAAATGTTCAGTGACGTTGGGACGCTTTTGCAAGGACCTTAGAGATACGATCTTAGCATTTACACGAACGGTGTATCACGGAGTTTATGTACTCTGCTTTGGAAATGGTAATGGTAATAATGGGGTTTAATTTCGCTTTCATCAACGAGGTGATATCGCGACGGTGATGGATGAGGATGATTGTGGTGTTTGGACAGCTCCCCAATTGGCACAAACCCGTTACCCGGGGTGCGATAGCGTTAATTACGACAGTGTCCGGGGTGCCTCGAGAAACAGCAATAAAGACAATATTCTCCCCATGTCTCTTTCTGTGATATTATAACCGCTAACATCCCTGATCCTGCCTTAAAACGTGAGTTGAAGGTTCAGTTAGGGGATTATAAAGGCAGCCTAATAGACAACCGCGACCTTCTTGTAAGCGTTGTTCTTGAATTTTCATGATGTCAATAAGTGTATTTATGGAACCAGACCTAAAACTTCGACTATGTTCAAGAAATATAGGCGCACCAGCAAACTCATTGAACACGTTAGATGCTGCTTTAGTAACTGTCGGTAAGTGCCGTGAAGAGCATAATCCTTTGTGATAAATCCGAAAATGCACATAATCACATAACATTTGATACAACATTGCAGCTTGGGATTCAATCCGACGAGCTTGAAATCACCAGACGAGTAACCCCTCTGCTCGTTTACATTTGGGGAATGCCCCCATTGACGTCATTACGATGGAATCATAACATGTCCGCCAATCACAATAAGATCGGCTCAAGTAATTTTATTTTCGTTTAAGCACGATTGAGTTATTGGTATGAGCATGATTTTTGATTTTGTGTGGTCTAGGTCTTACTAATTTTCATTGTAATTGTCTGTTTGGTTTGTAGTTACTGGTAACTAAGATTGTGTTTATATATTTGCAAATTGTTCCAGCCCGTACATGACGTCCGAGTAGACGTATAAGAGTTTATGACATATATTCATATTACCCTTTGACCGGGGCTAGCCGTTACCTAGCCGTACACGACGTCTTATTGGTATATATTTATAATACCGTCCGACCGGGGCTGGCCGTTGTCTAGCCCTGCAAGACGTCCGTAGACGTGTATATTCATGATACCGTTCGACCGAGGCTAGCGTCTACTCGGATGTCTAGCCCTACAAGACGTCATGTTACCGTTACACCGGAGCTACTCGGATGTCTTGTAGTTGTAGGGCTAGCCATTGCCAAACCTACACTACAGGACGTCTGAGGTATAATGTTGTATTACCATCCGACCTGGGCTAGTCGTTACCTTGCAGTGCTCAGTTAGGTTGCAGCTTTTTCAGTCATACACCCGCTATTTACTTTTTGGATAGTCTAGTCCAAAAATGACTACATGGGTAGTGCAATTGACTCAGAGACACTTTCATCATGTTTTTATCATCCTGTTGGAACTGTCATTTAGTTTTTGTAATAGCCCTGAGCGGACGTTTCATTTCATTATAACATAGACGCCCCGCAGTGTAGGGCTTGAGTCTAGACGGCTTGATGCATGGGCTGAGTTGAAGCCTGAGGAATCTGGCCTGTATGTGCGGCTGTTATACAGTCAGAGTCCAACACTATTCACCACATTTGTAAACTACCCACTACAATTTCTTCTCTCTGACTGTTACATTATATTACTCGCACCAAAGTTATGAGAAATCTCATTCACGACTGTTTGCGCCCATTTATTTATAAGTATATCCCAATTTTCATCACCTTTTGGATGTTTGCAATGTTATGACTGAAGTGGACAAGACCATGTTTGCATTGAGAAACATTCTGTTGTCGCGAATGATTGCGCAAACTTCTCTGAGATTCATTGTATGAGATTTAGTTAAACTATATAGCCTAGCATTCCATATCATTGAAATATTCTGAATTGAAACAATTTCTGTTTGGCCTTTGAAACTCATTCATTTCTCTACTACAGCATAAAGGGGCAGCTACAGACTGTGTTTATCTGAACTTGTTGGCGGAATTAGCCAGCGTAATCCAAGATATATACTTCAAAAAGACCTATCATAGTGCACCAGAGATTTGGTGTGCAGGTCATCATTTAAAGGTACTCATGTCTTAAAGGTATTCGTGTGCATTAATGTTACCTGTCCCTTACATAGGTATACATGAGGCATAAAGGTACATTAGTGTCTTAACAGTATTTCTTTTCATGGATGTTCAAGGTGTATTTCATTAAATATGTCACATGGTAGGCGCCATTAGACACACGAGTTTGATCAATATTATCAGCAGTTGCTGGAATTGCATATGCATAGTAACTTGACTCGGTCAAAAAAAAATTTGGAGGCTGGTTTAAAAGCGCCGATATCGATGAATTATTGATGATTTGAAGTTCCCAATATGTTGTAAAGATAATAATTTAACTAGACAAAAATTTACATAAATTAAAAAATGAACCTAGCTCCAGAAAAATGCTTCTATTCTTTAAGTTTGAAAGTTTGATCCATTTTTCAATCTATGCTTGTTGTTTGTGTCAGTTACCAATGGGAAGTGGTAGTAGCAAGAAGTCAAGGAAATCCTCTGCATCAAAACCTGGTCAAGTCAAATCTCAAGCCAAGAAACCTACTGACATGGCATGCTTCAGGAAGCAATCTGGGGAAGCCAAGAAGAGGCTCCAGCATCAGCAATACCTGGTGAATTGATTGGAGAAGGTGTCTCCAGTAACATTGTCTGTCAAATAACCAAGCGTTTTAATGAACCATGTGTGTCCAATTATCTTGTCTTATAACCATGTGTGGCCAATAATTGTATGTCCCATAATAATGTGTATCCAATATGCATAATTTTTTTTTTAACCATGTATCCTTTAACCATGTGACCTATTACCGTGTGTGTCCTACAAAAGTGTGTCCAATAGTTGTGTCTCTCCTATCACTATGTAGGGACAATTACTACAAGCATTATGTGTAATATGTCAATTATTGTGGTTTTACATATCGTTGGTCACAATTATTCATCCTGGCAAATCAGAAAAAGGACCTTTGATGAATCAACCATTTCTATCTTCTTGGATTAACTACTTGTGCCTCTGCTTGATGTAAATTATTGTAGTTAGCAGATGTCATTCTAACATGTGAAAATTTTCATATATTTCTGTTGCTTATGTAAGTCTTTGAATCATATCCATTTGTTTCAGGCAAGAGAGAATCCTATTGCTACCTTTGACATCTCCAAATGTGAATTATCAGAGGTGATATTTGATATCTTGTTACCTTATTTTTGTGTTGTTGTAATGTCTATTTTGCCAATCATCATTCCGCTGAAAACATGACTAGTATTCATTGTTGCAGGTGCCATCTGGTGTATATTCTCTATGCAAAGTTCTTCAGAAAGAGGTTTGTTTTCGTCATCCATAGTTATTCACATGTCGCCAAAAAGACTATATGGCATTTCTTGGACTTTCTACAAAGGGAAGTACATATGTTGTTCAGGTCCTGATAGTACACACCAACTGGCTTTCCTCATTGAAGGGTGGCGGTTCTTTTAGCGACCTCACTGGACTCCGCGTAAGTGCTGTACATTAGTATTTCTGCTTATGAATTGACCATCTTCATTGGAATTTTTGACTTTTATGGTGTCAATGGGTGCCCATTAACTTTTTATCCATTCTGATCAAGTTATGAAATAACTCATGGGGCATAGTCCCTGTATATGTACTTGAGTGGTTATGAACCAACTAGCTGTAGGTCTTTCAGATCAGGTATAAAATCTTTTTGTTTGCTGCATGATCATGACTGTTTTCTCTGTCCTAATTTGAACCTGTTGTGTGACACAAGAAACAGTATTTATAGATGTGTTTCGTCAGATTCTGGACCTGCATGACAATGAGATCACACATCTTCCTGAGGAAATTGGCAGCATCACTACCCTCCAAGTTCTTAACTGTGAGAACAATCGCCTCAAGGAGCTCCCAGACTCTATAAGTCAACTGAATGCACTGCAAACACTTAATGTTAAAGGTACTGATATCACATTTCACCTGAATGTACTACAAACACAATGTTAAAGGTTCTGATATCATTGGTCACTTGGATGCACTGAAAACACCTGATGTTAAAGCTACTGATATCAAAGCGACCCTGCATCCTACGAACACTGAATGTTGCATTGAAATAGTTCATTAACTCCCTGATGTTTACTGCCACAAGACACTCTTTTTTTTCTCCTTAGTAAAGAATCCTTCAAAAAGTTTCTAAAAAACATCCATTTCTTTCAAAAATATAAACAATTCATAACTTATCAGGATGTCTTGTGAATGGACAGAATGACTGACAGACAAACATCAAGACAGAAATGAAAATATACCCTCCTTGAAAGATGACCAATATTACTCTGCTTTGCTAAAAAAACTAATTCCACATTGAAGTATTATATATACCAATGCCATGATTTGTGGCACCACAAATTTGGTGTAAAATAAAGTTGTTGTTGTTGTGAGTTAAATATGATTGTCATCTCCTTTTTAGGAAACAAATTGAAATCCCTGCCAGCCACATTATGTGATCTGCCTTCACTTCGAACATTAGATTTATCCCAGAATTCAGTAACATCTCTACCTCAAAACTTATGGCAAGTTCGCACTCTTGACACACTTATCCTGGATGGTGAAGCAATGGAATTTCCAGAATCTGGTAAGTCTTGCTGATTAATTTGAATACTTTTACAAACTTAGATTTTACAGACTTGATTAAAATGTATGCTTTTGTTTTGTCTGTTACCTGCAGACACCTGCCTAGAGGGAACTGAGTCTATAATGAGGTATTTGTGTAGAGGTAAGTTTTCAAGATGCCTATTATCCATATAAAGTTGACACTCAATAAAATCCACCAATGGGCCATCATCCACCAATGGGCCGTCATCCACCAATGGGTAAGCCATCATGCACTGATGCTAATCGTGTCATTCTGTTACAGTGAGTAATGTGGATTTTATACAACCATCTGAGGTACTCCTTGATGTTCTTGATTCACCCAAATCACCCACGGATGCCACCAAGTCAAACACACAGTCCATGCAAGACCCACTCAACTCTATAACTGTAAGCCAACCCACCAATTTGTCAATGCCTTTTGCTTGATAGTTGTTCTTGGTATTATCTGTGTGTGTACACATTCTTAAATCTGATATGATCTTCTTACAGGAAACTGTAATGAAGTATGAATATCTAAAGGTAATGTAATCATTACATTTTAGGTATTTTCTATTTGATGCTAAAGAAATCCAAGAATATTTAATGGCAAAGTCCATTCAGTGTTTATCTATAGATATCATTGAAGTAAAAAATGCATATACACACACATATATATATATATATATATATATATATATATATATATATATATATATATATATATATATATATATAGGTATATATCTATATATATACTGTATATCTATATATACTGTATATATATATATATATATATATATATATATATATATATATATATATATATATATATATTATATATATATATATATATATATATATATATATATAATATATATATATATTGTGTATTCCTGATTTGCAATGTTGACTTGCAGCTTGTCTTGGTCGTGTGTGTTATAATATATGTGAAGGCACAGAAGCAGAAGGAGAGACTGGAGCTAGAGAGGCAGCTTGAGGAGGAACAGAGGCGCCAAGCTCAGCTGGCGCTCTGTGTTAACAACAACAAGCAGCATCTGCTGACATTCATAGTGCAGGTAACAAACTCCCTGTGCATGGTGCCATGTCTAATATACCCATTCATGTTAGGAATGGAGTGTAGCTTCCAACCACTGCTGCTGGATGTCTGTTGATGCTCAGATGTTAAGCCTGCTTTTTTACTGTCAGAATTTCTTCCAGTCACAACTTTTTGGCCTCGCTGACATGTTTGACCTCAACTAACATCTATGACCTCAACCAGATCCCCTCATCTTGACTCTACATAATGCAGCTATGCAATTGTTCCCTCATTCACACTCAGGACATTATAAATTGCTCATTTAAATCTTTTTCTAGGAAATCAGCAAAATTAACCTGGCGCTGGCTAGTAAGTAGAACATTATTCCCAAGGCGCTCTAAGGGTTAAGCATTCTGCTTTGAATGATCTAGTTGTTCATGGCCAGACAGTAGGATCCATTGGTTTCCTACCTTCTTGTTATGCATAGATAGCCTGGCGCTCAGTAGCAGCTCAGCAATGGGAAGCCTGGTATGGGGAACGGAGCGCCTGTGGTTAACACTGTCTGCCAATGCAGGTTATAGCACTCAGATATTGCCCTGCTTACGTCCTCATCAAATATTTGTCACTATTCAGGGTTATAGACATTGTAGGAGTTATGGCTAACTCTGTGTACATGTGTCTGCTCATCGAAATGTCTGCAAAGACAGCTGTATATTGTTTTTAGAAATAAGGTAAGCCAAGATGACACCCTAGTCTAATAAGGTAAGCCAAGATAACACCCTAGTCTAATAAGGTTAGCCAAGATAACACCCTAGTCTAATAAGGTAAGCCAAGATGACACCCTAGTCTGATAAGGTAAGCCAAGATGACACCCTAGTCTAATAAGGTAAGCCAAGATAACACCCTAGTCTAATCAGGTAAGCCAAGATGACAGCCTAGTCTAATAAGGTAAGCCAAGATGACAGCCTAGTCTAATAAGGTAAGCCAAGATGACACCCTAGTCTGATAAGGTAAGACCAGATGACACCCTAGTCTAATCAGGTAAGCCAAGATAACACCCTAGTCTAATAAGGTAAGCCAAGATTACAGCCTAGTCTAATAAGGTAAGCCAAGATGACAGCCTAGTCTAATAAGGTAAGCCAAGATAACACCCTAGTCTAATAAGGTAAGCCAAGATGACAGCCTAGTCTAATAAGGTAAGCCAAGATGACAGCCTAGTCTAACAAGGTAAGCCAAGATGACACCCTAGTCTAATAAGGTAAGCCAAGATGACACCCTAATCTGATAAGGTAAGCCAAGATGACACCCTAGTCTAATAAGGTAAGCCAAGATAACACCCTAGTCTAATAAGGTAAGCCAAGATGACAGCCTAGTCAAATAAGGTAAGCCAAGATGACAGCCTAGTCTAATAAGGTAAGCCAAGATGACGGCCTAGTCTAATAAGGTAAGCCAAGATGACAGCTTAGTCTAATAAGGTAAAACCAGATGAGCTGTCTGGTTGTAAGAACAAACAAAAAACACCCTTGTATAAAAAAATCCTTGCCCTTATTTCGTCCTGGAGAGACATAAGCTTGGTTTCTTGTGTAAAAAATCCTTCCTGGTCGTGAATAGCCACTTGCTTGGTGTGATAGGTCCATTTGGGTTGTTCTCCACTGCAGTTGAAGCTTTGTCACTATGTGCCCGGCTGACACTCTGGGGACTATCTTACCTTGTTGATTCTGATTTTGTCGTGGAGGGATATAAGCTTGTGTGGCTGTTGTCAGGACCGTGAGCGCTGGCAAGGTGAGTTAGAGGCTGTACAGGTGCAGCATGACGAGCAACGGCGCCAGCTTCTCGACACGCTTCGACAAGGTACAAGTCTCATACTGACACATGCTGATGTTTTATCCCACGATTTATTCTTTCATTAACATTACTAAATTTGTTGATAAACGGCGTAGTTGACGTTTTTATGTGCAGCGGAGGAAAATGCCTCCAGGCTCGTTTCTCAGTTACTAGAAATGAACGAGAAAGCCCAGAAAACTGAAGAACTCCTGGACAGTCTGGAGAAGGAAAGGTAGCTGTCATTTCATGTTATGGTATTTCTGATGCTGACAAATATGTAAGTTGTTAGAGGGCTTAATTAATCAATGAATGTGGTAGCTTGGCTTCTTCTTTATTGGTCAATTGTGTTTATGATGACAGGATGGAGGCTGAGCAGTGGTTCATTGTACGCCAAGAGGAAACTCACAATCTGCGTAAAGTGGAAGTTCTATGTAATGCCTCCAATGCATTCTGTTTGTTACCTTGAGATAACTTGGATGGCCTCGTTCCTCTCTATATTGTGCAGTCATCTTGTGTAAGCATTAGTGTGTGGTTTTGTGCGTCATGACCAGCGGCCATGGAGAAGGCACTGGAGAGAAACGACTCCATGAAGCAAATGCTTGACGAGCTCAACTCACAGAGATACAGCAACCTGTCGAAAGCCCGCAAGTCGTATGTGCTTCCAACTCATCCATATCTCAGTGCTCATCATTGTTGCATAAGCCATAATTTAATGATTCGCCTCCTCATGAGTCTCAGCCAGCATTTGGCCTTGAAGCTGTTACAAATCTATGCATGGAGGGTGTGATTACATGGGCCAGGGATGTTTTCAGTTAAGTATATATTTCTGCTTAAAAGTGGCATTAATTGATAAATTGTCAGTCATATGACTTGGTGTGCGTGTTAGGGACTGGTGATGTTAGTCACATGACATGGTGTGTGTGTCTGTGACTGATGATGTTAGTCACATGACATGGTGTGCGTGTCTGTGACTGATGATGTTAGTCACATGACGTGGTGTGTGTGTTTAGGATTGCTGAGGTGGAGGACCAGGTAGGCATGGTCCTCGCTGTGAGGCAGCGTGACCAGGAGGCTCTTATACAACAGCTCCTCAATGAGGTAACCCTACACAGTTCTTTGTTGTGACATTGTCATGCTACTGTCAGGCATTGCAGCTGTGTTGAGGAATACGTGCCATGGTAATATTGCACAACATTATCCTACAGGTTCCACCAGCCAAGTCCCAACAAAATATTCAGTAGCCCAACTTTTCTTCAAATGTAACATTATTTTCACTAAAACCACACCCCATGACCAGTTTGTAGCATTCAGACACTTTCTTGTGTAAAAAATCCTTCCTGGTCGTGAATAGCCACTTGCTTGGTGTGATAGGTCCATTTGGGTTGTTCTCCACTGCAGTTGAAGCTTTGTCACTATGTGCCCGGCTGACACTCTGGGGACTATCTTACCTTGTTGATTCTGATTTTGTCGTGGAGGGATATAAGCTTGTGTGGCTGTTGTCAGGACCGTGAGCGCTGGCAAGGTGAGTTAGAGGCTGTACAGGTGCAGCATGACGAGCAACGGCGCCAGCTTCTCGACACGCTTCGACAAGGTACAAGTCTCATACTGACACATGCTGATGTTTTTATCCCACGATTTATTCTTTCATTAACATTACTAAATTTGTTGATAAACGGCGTAGTTGACGTTTTTATGTGCAGCGGAGGAAAATGCCTCCAGACTCGTTTCTCAGTTACTAGAAATGAACGAGAAAGCCCAGAAAACTGAAGAACTCCTGGACAGTCTGGAGAAGGAAAGGTAGCTGTCATTTCATGTTATGGTATTTCTGATGCTGACAAATATGTAAGTTGTTAGAGGGCTTAATTAATCAATGAATGTGGTAGCTTGGCTTCTTCTTTATTGGTCAATTGTGTTTATGATGACAGGATGGAGGCTGAGCAGTGGTTCATTGTACGCCAAGAGGAAACTCACAATCTGCGTAAAGTGGAAGTTCTATGTAATGCCTCCAATGCATTCTGTTTGTTACCTTGAGATAACTTGGATGGCCTCGTTCCTCTATATTGTGCAGTCATCTTGTGTAAGCATTAGTGTGTGGTTTTGTGCGTCATGACCAGCGGCCATGGAGAAGGCACTGGAGAGAAACGACTCCATGAAGCAAATGCTTGACGAGCTCAACTCACAGAGATACAGCAACCTGTCGAAAGCCCGCAAGTCGTATGTGCTTCCAACTCATCCATATCTCAGTGCTCATCATTGTTGCATAAGCCATAATTTAATGATTCGCCTCCTCATGAGTCTCAGCCAGCATTTGGCCTTGAAGCTGTTTACAAATCTATGCATGGAGGGTGTGATTACATGGGCCAGGGATGTTTTCAGTTAAGTATATATTTCTGCTTAAAAGTGGCATTAATTGATAAATTGTCAGTCATATGACTTGGTGTGCGTGTTAGGGACTGGTGATGTTAGTCACATGACATGGTGTGTGTGTGTCTGTGACTGATGATGTTAGTCACATGACATGGTGTGCGTGTCTGTGACTGATGATGTTAGTCACATGACGTGGTGTGTGTGTTTAGGATTGCTGAGGTGGAGGACCAGGTAGGCATGGTCCTCGCTGTGAGGCAGCGTGACCAGGAGGCTCTTATACAACAGCTCCTCAATGAGGTAACCCTACACAGTTCTTTGTTGTGACATTGTCATGCTACTGTCAGGCATTGCAGCTGTGTTGAGGAATACGTGCCATGGTAATATTGCACAACATTATCCTACAGGTTCCACCAGCCAAGTCCCAACAAAATATTCAGTAGCCCAACTTTTCTTCAAATGTAACATTATTTTCACTAAAACCACACCCCATGACCAGTTTGTAGCATTCAGACACTTTCTTGTGTAAAATATGTCTATTTGATTATGTGAACTACCTCAAATTGTGATTCAAATATAACAAATACAGCTGCTCATAGAGCAGTCCTCATTCTAAAAATACTAAATAATTGTTTAATAATAAGTCTTCATTGACGTAAAACCATGTCTCAACAATCTGCCTCTATGGTCCGACTTTTTTGTAGTTTCTTCTGGCATCGTAGATGTTAAAACAGCTAATCTTGTGGTTGATACTTAAAACCAGATAATAGAAACCCGCGAAATACAACAAACAAGAAGCGTTCTGATTGGCTTTTAACAAAACGTTCTCGGTTTGTGACAGGCCCTCTGTCTTTGATCTTTGTACGTATCAGTCGGATAAATATTTCCGCCCCCCTTGCCATGTGCTTTTGTTGTGTTATAGAACTGTCGCCTCGTGCTGTTGATGTATGGTAGAACTCTTGCCTTGTGCTGTTGTTGTGTGATAGAACTGTTGTCTTGTGCTGTTGTTGTATGGTAGAACTGTCACCTTGTGCTGTTGTTGTGTGGTAGAACTCTTGCCTTGTGCTGTTGTTGTATGGTAGAACTCTTGCCTTGTGCTGTTATTGTATGGTAGAACTCTTGCCTTGTGCTGTTGTTGTATGGTAGAACTCTTGCCTTGTGCTGTTGTTGTGTGGTAGAACTGTCACCATGTGCTGTTGTTGTGTGGTAGAACTGTTGCCTTGTGCTGTTGTTGTGTGGTAGAACTCTTGCCTTGTGCTGTTGTTGTGTGGTAGAACTCTTGCCTTGTGCTGTTGTTGTATGGTAGAACTGTTGCCATGTGCTGTTGTGTGGTAGAACTGTTGCCATGTGATGTTGTTGTGTGGTAGAACTGTTGCCTTGTGCTGTTGTTGTGTGGTAGAACTGTTGCCATGTGCTGTTGTGTGGTAGAACTGTTGCCATGTGATGTTGTTGTGTGGTAGAACTTTTGCCTTGTTCTGTTGTTGTGTGGTCTGATTGCCATGGATCTCTTGCCATGTTTGATTACATGTTGTGTCGTGTGTTTTCAGGAGCTGCTCCAGATGGATGCGTTTGAGGTGTTGCAGCAGCAGAAAGACGCACGTCATCGTCGTATCACTAGTCAGATCGAGCTCATTGAACAAGAGCTGGCTCAGCTCACCATGCTGGAAGTAGAACAGAGACAGCAGAAAATCTCCACTCAGAGGGTAGCTTGTTTTGTGTGACCCAGTTAAACACACTCAGAGGGTAGCTTGTATACTGTATGACCCAGTTAAACACACTCAGAGGGTAGCTTGTATACTGTGTGACCCAGTTAAACACACTCTGAGGGTAGCTTGTATACTGTGTGACCCAGTTAAGTACACTCAGAAGCTAGTTTGTGTACTGTATGACCCAGTTAAACACACTCAGAGGGTAGCTTGTATACTGTATGACCCAGTTAAACACACTCAGCAGGTAGCTTGTATACTGTATGACCCAGTTAAGTGCACTCATAGGGTAGCTTGTATACTGTGTGACCCAGTTAAACACACTCAGAGGGTAGCTTGTATACTGTGTGACCCAGTTACACACACTCAGAGGGTAGCTTGTATACTGTATGACCCAGTTAAACACACTCAGAGGGTAGCTTGTAAACTGTGTGACCCAGTTAAACACACTCTGAGGGTAGCTTGTATGCTGTGTGACCGAGTTAGTACACTCAGAGGGTAGCTTGTATACTGTATGACCCAGTTACACACTCTCAGAGGGTAGCTTGTACACTGTTTAACTCGGTTTAGCAAACCCATGGCTAAAAACAATGCTGAGGTAGCTCTTATATTGTCTCAGCCTGTCCAAACCTTCAAGGATGTTTTTCAATGGATGTGAAAGGAATGGTGATTTAAAATGGAGATGTTGAGAGTGACTGCCATATGCCAGAATAAAGGGATCGGGGATGGGGTCTAAACCCAAACAATCACTCCCTTCTCAATGATGTATTCTGTTATGAATATTTGGTATTCCGTCTAACAGAACATCTTGGAAGAGAAGCGCAGGACATTGACCCAGCTGCTGATACAGTTACTGGAGCAACGGGACAGCCGTGTGGCCCAACTCAAGAAGCGCATGGTCAGCATCCTCCTGCCCTCCTTTCTCTCTGTGGCACATGTAAGGCAGAATGTAGATGTGATGAGATGAGGGAGGTTATGTTGTTGATGTGTGTTGTGGGGTAGAATGAGATGGAGGAACAGAGGGAGGCTGGGCAGAGTGACTACTGGCTGGTACAGTACCAACGGCTCATGGACCGCAAGCCACAGTCCCTCATTGATCAGGTAGTAATCCATCTTCTCTGCATAGCTTTCTTGTAGGGCTAGTAAGACCTATACTATCTGTCAATAAATGGCAATGTACAAATGCTTATTCAGAACATAAGTAATTGCAGAGTATACCAATGGGGTTACTAGGCCAATACCACATAGTCCTGCTGGGGTCACTAGGCCAATACCACAGTCCTGCTGGGATTACTTGGCCAATACCACACAATCCTGCTGGGAGGACTAGGCCAATACCACAGTCCTGCTTGGGTTACTTGGCCACTACCACACAGACCTGCTGTGGTTACTAGGCCAATACCACAGTCCTGCTGGGAGGACTAGGCCAATATCACACAGACCTGCTGAGAGGACTAGGCCAATACCACAGTCTTACTGGGCTGACTGGGGCAATACCACATAGTCTTGCTGGGGTTACTAGGCCAATACCACACAGTCCTGCTGGGCTGACTGGGCCAATACCACAGTCCTGCTTGGGTTACTTGGCCAGTACCACTACTGGGAGGACTGGAACAATACCATCCAATCCTGTTGGGCTGCCTTGACTATTTCTTGTGTTTTTGTTGGCTGCTGATATTCTTCTTGTCACAACAGGTCAATTTAACATCTAGGTTGTATCATCCAGCACAAAAAATCCACCCTCAAATCATCACTTGACACTTGATCCCCACCAGCATCCTGCAACACATCCCTTCCTGCCTCCATAACAGATGTGGTCACATGCGGCTTGTTCACTTTCTTTCAATCACGTTGATTGCTAATACTATCACATTCTTGTATATGTGTGGTGTGTAGGAGAGTCAGCTGGAAGTCACTGTTGTTAAAATCCTGGCTCAGGCTGGCTCCTCAGCTTATATGCCACTTTTTGCTCGACATCGCATCACCATCGAAACCTTAGAACAGATGACTGATGATGATCTCAAACAGGTCCGATGCTGGCTGCTCAAGCTATGTAGATTCCAGATGATAAGATACAAATATTACTTACAATTAGTGGAAACTCGGACAAATGTTTAGCTATGGGGTTTTACTTTGTTCTGCTTGTCCTGTTGTTGTACTTGTGACAAATGTAAGTTGTACTTTTGCCCTGAGGTGTGTGTAGATGCAGTGTGGGTTTAGGATGGATGTATTCAGGTATGTTAGAGATACCAGTAAGTATATTTGGGGTGTATGTTGAAAATGGGTGAATTCTGGGGTATGTGTTTAGAAGGGTGCATTCTAGGTAGGCATTATTGATGGGTGTATATTGGGTATGTGTTATAGATAGCTGTATATTGGGTGTTCTATAGATGTGTAATTCCTGGGTGTGTTCTATAGATGAGTTATTTCTGGGTCTGTTCTATAGATGAGTAATTTATGGGTATGTTCTATAGATGAGTTATTACTGGGTGTGTTCTATAGATGAGTAATTTCTGGGTGTGTTCTACAGATGAGTTATTTCTGGGTGTGTTCTATAGATGAGTAATTTCTGGGTGTGTTCTATAGATGAGTTATTACTGGGTGTGTTCTATAGATGAGTAATTTCTGGGTGTGTTCTACAGATGTGTTATTTCTGGGTGTATTCTATAGATGAGTAATTTCTGGATGTGTTCTACAGATGAGTAATTTCTGGGTGTATTCTATAGATGTGTAATTTCTGGGTGTGTTCTATAGATGTGTTATTTCTGGGTGTGTTCTTTAGATGTGTGTGTTTCTGTGTTGGTTCTATAGATATGTGTATTCTGGGTGTGTTCTTTAGATATGTGTGTTTCTGTGTTGGTTCTATAGATATGTGTATTCTGGGTGTGTTTTATTGATTTTATTGTTGCTCGTGTGATATTGATCTGTATTGAATCCTCCTGTAGATGGGCATTCATGAGTTTGGATTGAGGAAAGCCATCCTATCAGGTAGAGATGAGTACAAACAAAAAAGCCAGGAAGAAAAGGCTTCAGCGGACAAGTTGAAGCCTTCATGTCATGATCAGGTCTGATTGCATCTCCTGGCATAATTCATCATACATTTTGGAGAATCATTAAAGGAGAGTATAAGTCATATGAAATGACCATACTTTGTATTGCCTGAAATCATTGCTTATATAACAGCAAGAGAATAGTACTCTTTGTGCTTTTCCCTCTACGCTGAATCCTGTTTCATCACCATTAGAAGTCTTAATATGGCTCATAAACCCAGCCCTCCTTTCCCCTCTACGATGAGTCCTGTTTCATCACTATTACAAGTCTTGATATGGCTTGTAAACCCAGCCCTCCTTTCCCCTCTACGATGAGTCCTGTTTCATCACCATTAGAAGTCTTGATATGGCTTGTAAACCTAGACCTCCTTTTCCCTCGACGCTGAGTCCTGTTTCATCACCATTAGAAGTCTTGATATGGCTTGTAAACCCAGCCCCCCTTTCCCCTCTACACTGAGTCCTGTTTCATCACTATTACAAGTCTTGATATGGCTTGTAAACCCAGCTCCCCTTTTATAAATGTTGCATTGCTGATGATGTCTGTCTTGTTTATTTGGTTGCTCTGTCAGGCTCAGGATGTGTCTGGGGAGCAGATAACAGCCAGTGCACCACCATCTGGTCCTACAGCTCCTGCTGAAGTCATCGCAAGAGGCATCAACTCAGAATGTGTTGTCTGTCTGGATCAAGTGGTAGGATCTTATCACTGGCTCTGTATTTACAAATGGTCATCAACTTTCTTGGTTTCTGGCACTCGAGTCTCAAAATGCCCCTCCTCTCCAGCCTCCATTAAGTAAAGACATAATTCATAAGATACTGGAGAGGAGGAGGTTTTAAGATTTGAGTGCATGTTGGTTTATAATTTTACTAGCTATTTCAGGTGACCTCTGAACCTATTAGTATGACCTTAAATCTGTTGTAAAATCAGCTATTATTGCAGAAAGTTAAGTTAATGAAATGTAGTCATAAATTCATGGCTGCTCTAAGCTGGTCTTTGATAGCAGCCATTGGTGCATGATGTCCCATTCTCTGTGTTGTTTTCACAATCCTCGTGTTGATTGTTTCAGTCGTCAGTTTTGTTCCTCAACTGCGGCCATGTATGCTGCTGTAGGCCATGTGCCGAGCCAATCAAGGAGTGTCCCCTCTGTAGAGCTGACATCAGTCAGTGCATCCAGTTACTGACTGACATCCCATCCATGGATTTCTGACCTGCTATTATGACAAGTTCTATTGGCCGGATAACTACTATATGCAATTCTGTATAATTTCTCACATCTTTAAAGCGTTCCATAAAGCACCACTCGTGGTCCAATAAGAAATCCAACCCCCGCCTTTTATAAATTTCACATGGCTGATGATATTTGTCACCTGGATCATGTCAGTCACCTGGATCATGTCAGTCACCTGGATGTCAGTCATCTGGATCATGTCAGTCACCAGTATAATATCATTCACATGGAGTTTGTCCTAAAAACCACTTAACCTTGAGCTCAAGTGACAATGATTATCCATTCTATCCATGTTATTGTTCTTAACCATCTGAATTTACCAATTGTTGATTTGAGTTTGGCCTACAGGATCAGATTCACAGGGTCATCCTCTGTAGATAGTCCTATATATCTTAGGGCAACGCATTAAGTGGGATGAACTGTGGGGTGTTTTGTTGTCCTTAAAAGTTTCATTCTCATTACAAGTTAGAATTTTGTTCAAGAAGTTCTTCACTTATTGAACCCATATATGGTTGTGTAACTCATTTTGTATCATATATGCGGAGGTGATACATTGTTGAAGGAAATTTATGAGTGGGCTTTTGTTAAAAAATGTATAGGCAAACAAACAATATATGCCATGTGATGTTCGAGCTATGCCCCGAGATAATTGTCAGAGAAGAAGATATTTACGGTTATTTTATACGGACATATAGATTGTATGTGACAGTTACACAGAATGTATATGAAGTTGATTTATACCATTCTTAGCATCTCTTACATTAATAATGATAATAGCTAATGTCACATGTTATATTGTGAATATGAACTTGCATGACTGTGAGTTTTAGAGAGTGTGTGTGTATATATATATATATATATATATATATATATATATATATATATTTATATATATATATGTGTATATATATATATATATATATATATATATACATTGGTATATTGTTGAGAGTTATTAGTTATCTGTATTTCTCCGTCTGCAGCTGATTAACACTACTGTGATTATGAATAAACTGTAAATATTACTGTGCAATCAGTTTCTACTTCACTTCATTATACTGTGAAGCCTTTTTATACCAAATTATTTAACTTCCCTTCATCAGTGTAGTTAGTCAAGTGTCACAAAAGCTTTCATTCCAATTTGTATTGTTGTTTTATCATTCTATTTGCCATTAAAACTCATCTTTGGTTTCTTGATCCTGTCGAAATTTACTTATTTTATCATAATACTTGAATGACAATATTTAATGGCATATGCGTGGAACAAGTGCCTTACTGTTTGGGGAATTCCCTTGAAGTTTGGCATCACAGTTAATACTTCAACTGACCAGTTCCATGTAGTGTGTTGCCTGCATTTGACATTTAAAAGCCTAAAAGAACTGTTGTACGACAATATCTGAGTGGGTTTTGGTTTTTTTCTGACAAGAACTTTATCTTGCATTTATTTCGTCAATCAAAACTGCATGCATTTTTCTGGATATCTAATAAATATGGTCTTTGTTTCAATTATGTGACTTGATTCTGTGAGATTGTTCATACTTTGTTCATCAATGCCCTCAATGGACACTCATTGGATAATATATCATATGTGGTTGCATTCTGACGCCACTGTGCCAAGGCAATGGTTTGACGTCGCTCTCTGGTATCGTGAAGGTGAAATGAGGGTGATTGTTTTGTAAGAACAGCATTGATTTGCCATGATAACCATTAATGGGCATATTATATGTACATTGCAACTGCTGTGTTTCAGCAATCAGTAGGCTGATTATAATTGACTTCAGGTCAAATTAAAAATTAGATTACAGAGGTTATTTGAAGCTTGATCTTGTTTTCATTGTGGCTGTCACAAGTGAACGTGATACATTTGATTGTTGGGCGTGACAAATTCACTTGACATTGCATTCTTTCAACTTTTGAATAAAAAAGAAACAACACCTAAAAATTAAGTTTTCATTCAACAAAAAATCAAACTTTCACTAAAAAAAAATGCACCGATAGAATATCGGTAGACAAAAATGAACGTTCCCATAAATGTTATAGTGTAATTGTAAATTGTAATGCTACTATTTACCGTGTCATTGACGAAAGAGCGCAACGCGCACGTTAAAAGCATCGTGTCTTCCGCGCAACCAACAAGGTGTCAATACGCTGACAGCTGCTTGTATTCACCCCCGAATCGTTGCTCCGGGGTGACTTCCGGCGGAAGACAGTTAGCCGATATCGAGAATTAGTCTTGCTATTGGTATATGTGGTCATAATGGTTGACGATCATAATGATCTCGTTTACAACACTATCCGTGGTTTGCGCTCGATTCAATGCGATCGATTCACAGCTTATCGTCAGAGAACATCTCAATTGAACGTAAATTGTCAAACACAATAGAGACACTTGGCAAGTTCGAGAGAGAAATTTGTATTTGCTCATTCTGTCCCGACACTGATTGACCTTAACTCGTTGAAACTTTTTGTACCGTTAATATTCTGCAGTGCATGCAGGTGGGCATTGTTATAAAGATTGTTGTTATCACCTAAAACTACTGCACTCTGATTGAATCATATGACCGAAGCTCCTGGTTAAAAGCATCAAAACTCTCATCATAGATGTGAGCGATATTAACGCAAAATTTGTGTGTGGTGTGTCAGTTTTTGATCTGTTGATGTTGCTGTCAAATAAGAACCGCACAACAAATGTCGATGCATTTCAAATTCTCGTCTTGTACTTGGTAGATAATTTTGTCGATAAGAAAAACTGGGTTGTGATTTTGGCATGGAATGATTAAAAGCAGGGAAGCTCAGAAAAATTGTCTTTGGCAATCTGTGCGTCTGCTGTTAATTACCCGATTCCTCTCTGTCTTTCATAGTGTTCTAAGAGCCCTTTTGTAGTTTCTAAGAAGCAGTTTTCTCCGGGAAGATTCATAATGTGAAAAACTAGAAGACTTTGATGATTTAGATAATTTTGGTTGATTGCTTCTGAGCACAGTCTGTGTCTCGTTGCTTCCTGAGTAGATGCTTTTCTTCAATGTCCCCAATACCACCTTTTATCCCACGCCTGAGACTCGACCAAGCCTTCCAGCCAGACGCTTGGACTATCATCATTAGTCACAACCAGTTTACCTGGTTGGAGTGACAGTGAGTGATTGGTTCCAGGGAGTTGCCAGGTGGACAGTGGGCAGCATCTGGGGATTGCTACAATCTAGTAGATGAAGGGGATAGGGTTTTATAATATGGGTCAAAAGAGGACAAAGGTCTGAAACATTTACGTGTGGAATAAGGGTATGGATGGAAAAGGTTAGTTTATGGAATGTTTTGTAAATACCAGTATAACAATATCCACACAGCATTATGGCTGAAGGCCAGATAAGATGCGTAAAATGGTTGTGGTGTACCTTATAATCAACTGACGGAAGTGAATCTCACCTGCTACCTTGAGTCTTAGTTTATTGGAATGTCCACCTCTCTGTGTCTATTCCTGATGGAAACAAGTGTACACCAAACTAGCCCCAAGGCTGGCACTGGAGAGTTAATCAGTTTATGCCTTAAACACAAGAGAGTTGTCGTATATCACCATGGACCAGATAGGGCTGTGCTGTGATTCATCTTGCCAGGCTGCCTGTGGTATAAACCCAATATCCCTTGTGTCATAAATGCAAACTTACTCATGTATCAGAAGTTACTTAGTTGGTGGTGATGTTGTGAATGCTTGTGGATTCTTCTATGTCATTAATATTAGGTAAGACAGATCTGACTGCTATGACACAGGAGCGACGCAACCCTACAGTACATGCACTACTATACACACACACACTGAGCCTTGGACACACTAACTCCAAAACGTTGCTTATGTTCCATCGGTTGGTCAGATCTTAATTATTGTTGATGTCAAGGTAAAGCCGGTTCCACTTTAGCTCAGTGGTTAACTGCATTGCCTTCCTTTCCACAGGGTGTGGGTTCGATCCCAAGGTGTGTAAACCTGACAGGGTAATCATGACTCAGATGATCACGTTAAATAGCTGTCCCAAGCATCACCATCATCCTCATCTATCACCATCGTCCTCTTCTATCACCATCGTCCTCTTCTATCACCATTGTCCTCTTCTATCACCATTGTCCTCATCCATCACCATCGTCCTCTTCCATCACCATCGTCCTCTTCATCACCATCGTCCTCATCAATCACCATCGTCCTCTTCCATCGTCCTCATCAATCACCATCGTCCTCTTCCATCACCATCGTCCTCTTCTATCACCTCCTTGTTGAAAGAATGCCAATATTACCATTACCACTGATGCAAAGGGGAAAACATAGGTGATGTCTAGGGCAGCTGTATGTAAGAGTGAGGGCCAGAAAGCCACACAACAGACCAACATCAGGTTTTATTACTGTCCACGTGCCCCTGTCTGAAGTGCATAACTGTCTGGTTGTCCCTGTATGATTTACATTACTGTCCATGTGCCCCTGGCTGATGTGCATAACTGTCCAGGTGCCCCTGTATTATGTGCATAACTGTCCATGTGCCCCTGGCTGATGTGCATAACTGTCCATGTGCCCCGTGCTGATGTGCATTACTGTCCAGGTGCCCCTGTATGATGTGCATTACTGTCCAGGTGCCCCGTGCTGATGTGCATAACTGAAGCAGAGAATGGAATTCAAGCATCCAGCAACTAGCATATCTATGTCGAGTGACACGCATTTCACAGTGGCCACAGCTGCCTTGGAACATTCATCTTGTGGAGAATCTCATGAGGGAACTTTTTCACACGTATGTTCAACAACAGCAGTGAAGGAGGCTGAACAAGAGGAATTTGAAAAACCATTCTATTTTGAGACGGACCATGTAGCTTTGAGAGGCAACAAGGATTACTGTAGTCTTCTCCGGGCAGTTGTTCTGCTGGAAGCTCAGCGCACTCAGGCTATAGGGGATCTAGATAGGCTATTAGTGGCACAGGATAAGGCATTGGCTGATCCTATATGCTTTGTCAGAAAGCTTCAACACAAGGTGGACCTCAAACTGCCTCGCCCACAGTCAGTAGCTGCTATACCTCACATCAACTGGCAGCATTATTCATCAGCATCATCATTCTCATACATGCACAGACATCAAACTCGCAACAAAAAATGTAAGGCATCTTCCTTGCTACAACTATTTTGAACAGAAAGTTCTGAATTGTATCAGTTGAATGTGTTGTGAAGCTCTGATATTGCTTATTTGACTATTCAAGCCAATAGCCTGGAGATGAGAGTTTAGAATGTGTCGGGTATGTCTACTGATCAGGTGATTGTGTGTCCTTCAGCTGATGTATTGATGACAAATGGAGGAGGCAAAGAGATCAACAACAAAGTCTCAAATGACTCAAATCACGTGGATGTGCAGTTCAAGGAGACTGACAAGTAGGATATCATTTTGATGTCTGTACCACTATACAGCTGTCAGTTGATGTCTGTACTCATTATACAGCTGTCAGTTGATGTCTGTACCACTATACAGCTGTCAGTTGATGTCTGCACCCATTATACAGCTGTCAGTTGATGTCTGTACCACTATACAGCTGTCAGTTGATGTCTGTACCCATTATACAGCTGTCAGTTGATGTCTGTACCACTATACAGCTGTCAGTTGATGTATGTACCACTATACAGCTGTCATTTGATGTGTGTACCACTATACTGCTGTAATTTGCTGACTACCACTATACAGCCGTCAGTCGATGTCTGTATCCACTATACAGCTGTCAGTTGTCTGTACCACTATACAGAGCTGTCAGTTGTTGTCTGTACCACTATACAGCTGTCAGTTGATGTGTGGGTATATAACCAATCAAACCAGTCATGTTGAGGTGAACCTAGAATAGATATGGTCACTTTGTCTTTGATCTTGTTTGGTCAGGGATGACTGTGCTGGTTTTCAGTCGCTCACAGACATTTAACAAGGCCTGGAGTGTAGAGGAACAGCAGAGACTAGAACAACTACTGGTTGAGTTTCCCCCAGAGGAGGTTGAGGCCAAACGCTGGCACAAAGTCGCCAAAGCACTGGGAAACCGCACCATGCTGCAGGCACGCGTTTGCTATCATATTTTCATTTGCCTTTATTGTTATTCAGATTTTTGTTTGAGTTGTATATTGCTATCAATGGTTGCTTTGTAATGAATTATACTCCATTCCAAATCACAACATTCAAATGCAAGAATGAATTTTTGCAAAGCTGTTCTTAATAAGTCAGCTTCAGGAATCAAATTGGGTTGTGAATTAACATGCTTTGAAATTCAAAGGTTGCCAGTCGCGTTCAGAAATATTTCATCAAACTTGCCAAAGCAGGGTTACCAATTCCTGGACGAATGCCTAACTTGAATTCATACTTCAAAAAGGTGAGTTGCCTTGATATGTTTGGCTGGGTCAACTGGAATTCAATGATATCAACATTGAGGATGTTGCGTTTACATGACCTGTTGCTTGTATAGGGCAGTTCACACAGACACCAGCGTCATAATCGCTTCTACCACTGCCACTCCACCTTCATGGCCTCTCATCAGGCGCCCGTCTACATGGCAGATGACGAAAGCGACATGCAATACTTGGAATCGCCTACGCCCTCAGGCTCGCAGCATACAGAGCATGATGTTTCTGTAAGCGATTGTTCCACATAACCTCCACCTTACCCATACAACTGTGTCCTGACCATAGACCCTCCACCCTACCCATACAACTGTGTCCTGACCACAGAGAATCCACCTTACCCATACAACTGTGTCCTGACCACAGAGAATCCACCTTACCCATATAACTGTGTCCTGACCACAGACACTCCACCCTACCCATATAACTGTCCTGATCACAGACACTCCACCCTACCCATATAACTGTGTCCTGACCACAGACACTCCACCCTACCCATATAACTGTGTCCTGACCACAGACACTCCACCCTACCCATATAACTGTGTCCTGACCACAGACACTCCACCCTACCCATATAACTTTGTCCTGACCATAGACCCTCCACCTTACCCATATAACTGTGTCCTGACCACAGACACTCCACCCTACCCATATAACTGTGTCCTGGCCATAGACCCTCCACCTTACCCATATAACTGTGTCCTGACCACAGACACTCCACCCTACCCATACAACTGTGTCCTGACCACAGAGAATCCACCTTACCCATACAACTGTGTCCTGACCACAGAGAATCCACCTTACCCATATAACTGTGTCCTGACCACAGACACTCCACCCTACCCATATAACTGTCCTGATCACAGACACTCCACCCTACCCATATAACTGTGTCCTGACCACAGACACTCCACCCTACCCATATAACTGTGTCCTGACCACAGACACTCCACCCTACCCATATAACTGTGTCCTGACCACAGACACTCCACCCTACCCATATAACTTTGTCCTGACCATAGACCCTCCACCTTACCCATATAACTGTGTCCTGACCACAGACACTCCACCCTACCCATATGACTGTGTCCTGGCCATAGACCCTCCACCTTACCCATACAACTGTGTCCTGACCACAGACCCACCACCTTACCCATACAACTGTGTCCTGGCCACAGACCCACTACCTTACCCATATAACACTGTCCTGACCATAGACCCTCCACCTTACCCATATAACCCTTTTCCTGGAAACTCTGGATGTCTATGGCAGAATGTGGTAATCTCTTGTTAACGGTACAGTTTTGTTGTAGGATGATGAGTGTATTCCTCATGACCTGAGGCACTCCGAGGAATACCATCAGATCATGCGCCTCAAGCAACTACGCCAACAGAAGCAGGAAGAGGAACAGAGCCACCTCACCAAGCACACAGGCTTCAGGGTACTTTTTAATTTTAATTGAAACCAAAGCCATATTGGGTCTATAACTATTGTGGTGCAACCATTACTTGCTACCACTAGTCCATAATTTCTACCACTGGTTCCATTATTTATACTACTATTACTATACTTACTAACACTATTTCTCATTATTTCTTCTTTAAGTTAACACTAATTCTACTACTAGTTAACTCTTTCTAACACTATTTCACATTATTTCTTCTATAAGTGAACAGTGTACCAGTTAAAACTATTTCTACTGATAGTCCACATTATTTCTGCTGTATGTTAATACTATTTCTACAATTAGTTCACACTGTTTCTGGGTAGTCTTAAGTGCGTTTTCTTGTTTGTTTTACATACAGAAAGTGAGTTGAAGGGGGTGGTCTCATGGTAATTATGTTGCTTGGCTGTATTAGTGTGACAGCTGCCGGATGGACCCCATTGTTGGCACCAGGTGGCACTGTCTGCAATGCCCAGAAGAAGTGTCCATTGATTTCTGCTCCGACTGTGTGGACATGTAAGTAGGGTACATGTCTTCAATGTGTGTAGGAGGAACAAAGCAGATTGAGCTTATACAACCCTATTGCCACGTGTATGGAGTTTGGTGTATGTGGTGTGTAGGAATTATGAGAATGACCTTCATCGAGCTGACCATGAAGTACAACCAGTTCACAAGGTACAGATAGATTCCCATGTAGACAAGGATTACTCTGCAGCCAACAGCTACCTTGACCCTAACTACATGCCTGTCTCCTGACCAATCCTCACTCAGCCATATCATCAATACTTCCACATTAATAGTCTCCTGCTCATTACTAGCGCTGACATTTAACAAGGCCACTTTGACCAATATTACCTTCACATCCCCAAAAGCACTGAATTACCTTGACAATGGAGTGCATATGAAATAAAACATTTATTGCATCATTCAGTAGTTTCATCGTTACAAGAGCTGTATATTAACACTAGACAATGCTTCCACCACCCACTCCGGATATTTTGACTCATGATATTGGGTGTCCATAAAGTTTTTCACAAATTCAGGAAAAACCCCTTTCTTGATGCTTTCCCTTACACTCTTCATTAATGATAACTGAAATAATAACAAACAAATTACAAATTAGATCTAAAGATGTCAAATAGTTTTGACCAAACAGTATGTCACATTGCCATCACAATTTAGCATGCCTCTCTCGCAGATTAATTACTAGGCCAACATGACATTTTATGGCGATGTGACCTATAAAAGGGAGCTTTAATAAACAGCAGAGCTACAAACTCGCCACTTACCATGTATGCTACGTTATGCACTGTGAGCAAAGAACTGGCAACAGACTCGCGAGTCACAATGGTGTGGAGGTATGCTCGTGAGTACTTCTGGCATGTACTACAAAGGCAGGTTTCATCAACTGGGCGGAAATCTTTTTCGTAGTCTCTGTTTTTGAGACGTATCACACCATTTGGTACAAGGGCTGTACCAAACCTCTTCAAAGGTCGTGCACATAACACAAGTGAGATGAGATTAGAAAAATCACATGATAAAATTAAAGCATATTGGACCTGTTCCGCCACATATTTTGTTACACACATGAATCTCTGAAACCGTAGACAGTATCATCTGTTTAGAATACGAGATGTTTACAGGTAGGTTAAAAGGACAAATTAGACAAAGTAGTGAGACATTACTGCTGTGCGGGTTGGGTAGACGCAGTCAAACATATCTGCTCCCAAGGCCACACACACCACAAGGTCTACAGGAAACCTGTTACACACCAGCAGTCATAACAGCCATGGTAATGTTGAATGGTAATCACTAAGACACGTGTTATAAGCAGGTGCACTCACCCAACACCCATGACATAGCGAGGCTTGTTGAGAGGCAGGGCATCAGTAGACACAGTGACCATCCTCCAAAACTTGGCCTTTTCTTCCCCTCCACTCAGGCCTCCCACAGCAAACCCAGCCACGTCACGCTTCATTAATTCTAGCACCAAACAAACAGCTACTAACAAGCATTGGGACTACATTTGAGACAGGATTGAGAAAGAGTAAAGAGAAGTACAGCTCTGCCCCTATAACTTGTATCGTTTTTACTTGCCAATCTGCCTAACTCATGCTCAGGTCTTGGACACGTTTTTTGAACCTATTGACACTCGTCACCATAACAGCGCACTTTCACAACTCCCTTATTGACACTCGTCACCATAATAGCACACTTTCACAACTCCCTTATTGACACTCGTCACCATAACAGCGCACTTTCACAAGTCCCTTATTGACACTCGTCACCATAACAGCGCACTTTCACAAGTCCCTTATTGACACTCGTCACCATAATAGCACAGTCACAACTCCCTTATTGACACTCGTCACCATAACAGCACACTTTCACAACTCCCTTATTGACACTTGTCACCATAATAGCACACTTTCACAACTCCCTTCCCTGGTTGAGGTGTTGATGTCATGGGAATAAGGTTAGAATAACTTGAGAAAACGTTTGTCACTGGGGGTGTATATAAATCAGCCCACAACTTAATGTAATCAGTTTATTTTGCATTTCCCATTGACCATCATCTCTGCTAGCGTCTCTTTTACATTCTACAGCGTAGACAGCATCCTCCTCCACTGCATCTTCTCTAAACAATTCATTTTGTACATTCATCTTCAGTGCTTCAATATTACTAGCCCGGTCAAGCCAGTTAGCAGCCTGATTCACAAATGTAAAATGCACTGGGTCGACTAAACATTGACTAATTCATCAAATGCTGTTGAGTTTTGTTGCATGCATCAACATATTGACCTGGAAGAGTTTATCCCCCAGTCTTATAGAAACCCCTTCTAGACTAAGTAGACTGCTTCCGTAACTTCAAAAATTTAATTTGATCAATGAGATATAATGAGAGTTGACGCCCGAACAAGCCATCTTCATGGCGGACATGTTAAGCTGAGGAGAAGACGAGGTGGCCGAGTATGGAGCAGAGTAAAAAGCTTCACTAGCTTAACAGTGACGCACAAGTTAATCTGTCTCGCAACGCTTCAATGAGGTGTTTCTCATTGCAAAAAGCTATTGGTTTTATTCGTTAATGATCACATAACAACTGCTCTGTCTCTTACACCCAACTAACAGTGTCGTCAGACTGGGTTAAATAAATTTGTATTTGTCCTGATAAGGAAATCCACTGGCCCCAAATTCGCTTTCATTTTACTCGCGGCTGCAATTGATGGATCTGTATTGCTGTTATAGGGGCAGAGTTGTACTAAGATACTTACTAAAATAGGGAAACCAAAGAGGAGGGACATAAATCAATGGAAAAGGAGGCAAGGGAAAGTAGACCCTGTTTTTTTACCCAGTGCACATTTCCTTCTGAGATGGGCATCTAAACCGCCCTGCACGATGGGGAAGACGCTCTGCTCAGATGGCCGTGCGTGTGCTTTCAGACAACGATCCAACCATCTTATTGTTCTAAAACACATAATGTTTTTGGACTGAATATCAGCTCAAAGGTAGAAGATGAAAAAGACTGACAATAATGATGCCAATAGCCATGTTAGCTGCTATATAAACTTGATGCCAACCGAGAAATGATGACTTCATATAGAACAGCTAACTTGCAGAGCGATATGGTTTCCTGTACCTGTACATGGCCTCTTCCACTCTATCCCCCGTTGTCAGAGTGTGGACAACGTCATCGAGCTGCATGATTATATCTGCTCCTGAACCAAACATGTGAACCTCAGAATGAAACTTCAAAACACTGAATTGCATGTGAACATTGTGGTTAAATTGATTGTGTCCTACCAATAGCATTTTGTATTTCAATAGATTTCTCAGGGGTAAGGAGCATTTCAGATCCATCATGGGGAGCTTTGAACTTTACTCCTTCTTCAGTGATCTCAGCCAGTTCCAAGAGAGATACCATTTGGAATCCACCACTGTCCTACAATAAGGTCCATTTTAAATATGTACAAATAAATAAATCACACAAAAACGATGAATACAGTTTTACCATTTTTCAACAAATTGGACAAATACATCAAAACAAACTCACAGTCAGAAGTGCCTTATCCCATCTCATGAAATTATGTAAGCCACCAGCTTCCTTCAAAAGTTCCGGTCCCTATCAAACAAATAATTGACAATGCAATAATTGATTTTCAAGAAACAGTATAGGTAGCTATTTTGTCCAATCCATGAGGTATAAAGCACAACTGTTTCTGACCTGAACCACTACCACAGAACCATGTAGTATAACTGCGTCATCATTGGGAAGCACGTTTTTTATGTCTTATGCAAACTCATGGTTGACACCACTTCTGTGAGCTGGCACGATTAGACTCAACCTTCAAATCAATCATTTCTAAAGACCAGAAGAACACTATCATCTGAATCAAACAGTTAGATAGGATTACTATAAGACCATTATTAGATGAATTTGCTCAAAACTTGGCCCGACAACAGTTGCTTATGTGACTCGTCACAGCTAGACAACAATTGCTTTTGACATGACCTCGAGTAACTCACTAGCCTCTGACCACCTCTTATCAGCTGTTTTGGAAACTTACCCTGATTCTTTAAGAAAACTAAAACAAGAAATTTTACCTTTTCACAAGTTAAACGATGTTCCGGTCGTTCGACAATTCATGTAAACAATTCAGCTTTAAGCCTGCCGCGCCAGATAAGCAACTAGGCTATAGTATATTCATTAAAATACTTCCCCCATAATTTTTTCCATGGAGGTATTATATGTATTATGTATATACCTTCATGAAAATTGACCACATGATTTCAATTCTTATGTAATCCTACTAAATAAAGTGTTGAATTATGAACAGAGCTGCGGTCAGTGACTAACTTAACAGATGTGTGCCATTGTTAACCCTTGTTTATCAGTTTTGATTCATAGCAAAATCTGTTAAAGACTGGTTATGGGGCCTTATGTGGTAGGGTGCACAGCCATCCATGTGGATGTCAGGCCATTGATTGGAATCTGGTTATCTCAGGTGTACCAACCTGGTGTCCTGTTCGGATCACAGGCGCTCAACTCAATTCATTCAACGAGGGCGTTCGGTAGTGTTCCGTTTTGCCTGAATCATATATATATATAAATATAAATATATATATATATTAATTAAGTTTATTTAAAAACATTGGCATTATTAGAACAACCATCAAGGGGGGTTAGTGTCTTTTCAGCTGATTTAACTTGTGGCGAACTTAAGAAATAGTCTCCCACTCCTCGAACTACAAATCCTGGCTACGGGCTTGAATGACTGAGTGCGATTTCTCACGTCGCTCGGGTGTCGTAGTGGTAGGTGCTGCAACCACAAGGTGCCGTACTGGCTAGGGGCCGCAGTGGTTAAGGTGCCGTATCGACTACCAGATCATGGTGTGCATTCAACTCTGCGTCTTGGGGCACGTATGCCTTTGAGCACGTATGCCTATTAAGTATTATACCATCAGAGGGTTAGCCAGAGCTTTACCTGCTTGCGGTACCAGTACATTACTTAATATCGCCCAATTCCTTCCATGAAATATATAACTTATAAGCTTAACTTTTTCAGCAACGACTCAAGACAAATAACAGTTTTCAAAGCATTATGCGTGAATCGCCGACAGGTCGTCATAGAGTTAGTGGAGAAGGTATACAGCCTATATCTATATCCTACCGGTCTGTTTCCCAAATGATATGTGTTCCCCAACATAATCTGACATCCGAGTTCCTCGAGCTGTTTGGGAAGAAGGCCTTTTAATGTTCCTTGGGTTCCAACTGGCATAAACACGGGTGTGTCCACTACAGCATGAGGTAACGTCATCTTACTTGTCCTCGCCTTACTTTTGCTACATTCAGCAAGTATTTCAAATTTCAACGCGTGCTTTGACCCCATGATATGTTTACGTGCATTATGGAAACCAATTAGCACAGCGAACGAATGAACTCATACCTTCCAGACACAATCATAACGGCGCGTCCTGATAAGTCGAGGGCGTTTTGACCCGATGCCAACCAAAAACCATATCCCCAGAAACCAGAAGGAAATTGACTTCAATATATGGTTTAATAGCCATAACGTCAACATCAATCAATCCACACAGACACACGTTAATTAACACAATTGGAAATGAGCTTTTCAGATAAAATATTACAAGCAATAACAATCATTCCTGAAATTCATATAACATTCATTAAATGTTAATTGATAAACTGTTTCCTACTATTAAAACAATATTAGTGTGCATGTTAAACTTCTAGATACATCTGTTTTCTATCACACAAGAAGAACACATTTCATTTGTGTACTTGCCACAGATCAAATTATCCAGTTCCCAAAAAAATGTAATTGTAGTGATTTTCACAAATAATAAAGTCAAACATTGTTTCCCTTAAATTAGTAGTTTTGATCAGAACAGCTTCTCTTCAGCTACTGACAAGTTATTCCATACACACTTGAGGCACACATGGCTACTGATGGAGGACAGGTCAACGGAGCTAACAATGTCTCTATCCGTCAATATGCCTTCAATGACAGCTCAAAATAAAATCCTTGAAAGTTTCAACAAGTTTCGAGTGGAATGCTTAAGTATATAAACCTCTGGTTTTGAATATGGCCACAACATATGACATGACAAACTGTATGCATTCCATACACTATAATTTTCAAGTCTAGTACAACACCACAAATCTATCATTATTTCCATATAAAAATGGCAGGCCTAGTTGAAAACTAAAGTCATTTAAAACAATCATGAAAGGGTTACCTTGCTTTGTTCAACAGAATGTTTCATTCCATTTAGGATAGAAAAATGATCAGCAGTTTCTGTGATTCACCAAGCAAAGCATACATACATCTCACTAGAGATCCAACCCTTTGTTACAGTCCACTTGGGATCCCAGCCCTCATCACACCTTTCTCATTGATCCCAGCCTTCATCACCCCTTCCCAGCCCTCATCACACTTCCCAGCCCTCATCACCCCTTCCCAGTGATCCAACACTGTGTCACACCTTCCCAGTGACCCAACACCGTGTCACAACTTCCCAGTGATCCAACACTGTGTCACACCTTCCCAGTGATCCAAATCCGTGTCACACCTTCCCAGTGATCCAAATCCGTGTCACACCTTCCCAGTGATCCAACCACTTTCTTGAGGCTTCCTAGCTCAACGGCCTTTACACCAATACGGAACTGATTTTAACAAGGGCAATATATATCTATACGTCGATTGTAACAAACAACATATGAATAGCACAAATCACTGCTTGTGAACCAAGATTTTATGATCCAAATACGAACACTAACATAACAATGATGTAGACGTGAATATGAAGCACTTTTGTCAAGTAAGTAAAGCAGTAAGTAATGAAGATGTCCATCTCTCCTGTTGACCAGCAGATCACAACTCATCATGAGGCAGCCCCTTGTGACCCCAGAACTCAACGGATTTTCCATTAACACGCCTTTCCCTGGTTATAAAAGCCGAGAAGGTGGAGATACAGTTACCAATGTAATGATCAGCTTGAGCTGCCACAGCCAAGTCTACATGGGGCTCCTTAAAATGAAGCTTGACAACTTTAGTCTGAAACACCAAGCATAAGAGGGTAATGTGGGAGACAAGCAGCGGGTTAGATACTTGCAGCCTCCCCAATAATTAAGTTGATGACACTAGAGATTATGTACAAATGATATGCCATCTCAAACGCAAACACTGCAGTCATAAAACACTCCTCCAGGGGGGCCACTTATATGAAAAATGACCAAATCATAATATTCAGTCATATAATTCACTCTACAAGAACATGAAGGATTTCTTACTTCTAATTTCTTGAGGCGTTTTTTTATTTGATCCAGCATGTGGTCATTGTCTGATGCCACAAACACAGTCTGGGCATGGATTCTTTTCACGGCTTTCTTCACCTTCATCAAACAAGGATGAATACTGCTTAAACCAATTCTTTTAAAATATCTCTTTAAATATAAGTTTACAGAATGATTTACACTATTTATTTTCAAAATATTAGATTTCGGTATTGTTAAAATTGTTTCCTTTACAAAATTTAAGTTTACAGTATGGTTCACACTAATTATTTACTTTGTTCTGGTTCAACCCCAATTGTCAAGACAAAGGCAAAACAGCACATGTATGGTACAATGAAGTTAGACAAGTACTGGTAAAGCTGTGACACCTGTTTAAGGATACTTTCTTCAGATGGGAAGCACATCTGCTCAGTAACTTTACCATACTCCATGTTATAGCCTAGACACTGTGGAGAGGCAAACAGGTGGCGCTCTGACTCCTTGGCATGCTCGCAGGTTCTTCGCTGGTGTTCACATAACAATACCACAGCGGAATGAGAAGGCACAAGATTGTCACTCACTCATTGCCCAACTTAACAGTGGCTTAAGGATACAAACTTACGGCTTTTAGGGGACTTTCTGTGTCAAATAAAAAATAAATTAACAGAAACGCACACTTCACACTACATGTATTGGTGTGTGTGTGTGGGGGGGGGGGAGGAGGTAGGTGCTGTGAGGGAGGAGGGAGAGCTGAGGGAGAGATGTGAGGGAGGTGAGTGCTGTGAGGGAGGAGAGAGAGATGTGAGTGCTGTGAGGGAGAGATGTGAGGGAGGTGAGTGCTGTGAGGGAGGGATGTGAAGATGAAAGGGAACAGGGGAGTGTGGTGATGCATGAGGTAGCTGTGAGAGAAGAGGGAAAGCTGAGAGAGGGAGGGAGTGGAGGGAGGATGGAGGGATGGATGGAGGGAGGGATGGAGGGGGGAAGGAGGAAGGAAGGAAGGGAAGGAAGGAAGGAAGGAAGGAAGGAAGGAAGGAAGGAAGGAAGGAAGGAAGGAAGGAAGGAAGGAAGGAAGGAAGGAAGGAAGGAAGGAAGGAAGGAAGGAAGGAAGGAAGGAAGGAAGGAAGGAAGGAAGTAGAGCTGTGAGGAATAGCAGTTAAACTACACATCAGGGTTTTACATTTGGTGTTAACTGTGATAAACATCATATGCAATACCACACAGCCAATGTTTTAGGACAGAATATCTTGGTCTTACCCAGTCAACTCCATTTCTCATGTGTATACTGAGGAAGGGGCGATTTATTCTCTCATTTATGAACTTCTCTGCCTCATTGGTTATGAGGGCTGACCATTTGAGGTATTTGTGTAGATGTGTATCTTCTTCTGCTACTGGGAAGGTCGCTGGTGCCCCAGTGAAAGCTAGTACCGGGTACTGGTCAGCAGGGAACCTGCAAACCCATTATTCAATTAGCTTGTTCTCCTCATACATTAATCGGTGAGAAAGAATAAAATCAAAAACTCATGAAAATACTATTGTGAAAAAAACTTCAATGATCCATTACCCATGACTTTCGGATTGTTATCTGTAAAATTAAGTCATTTTTAAATTCCAATTCCTTATTTTTGAAGCGGCGCGAATAATAACCCAAATTTATTGGACGATACTGGACATCCATAGCTGAAAATGGGTGGTCTTTGGGCGATAATATCAGACGATGATGAATTGTGCATGCAAAGTTACTTGACGCCCCTCATTTGCATAATTTTGCAGACAATATTCTGAGCCTTTTTTTTAAGTGCTCATATCGATTAAATATCAATGATTAGGTGTCCATATATTTCAATCAAGTCATTTAAGCAACAGGACAAAAACAGAAACATACTCAAAATGTATCTTTAATTAGAAATGATCTGATATATTATATGTTCGATGGTAAGGACAATACCTTTTGTTCCACTGATGAGCATTTGACGAATACTGTGTCTTAAAGGGTAATGGGCCATAAAATTCTGATTTGACAAAATCAATTTTATGGGTATCCCAGAATGGTCCAAATGGGTTCCCATCCTTTGCATTACAATCATCCTGAGAACCTCCGGGCCTTGACGAGTAGCAAAATGCTATCATGGAATTAGACAAATATAAATGAGGATTTCATGAAAGGCAACTTATGCACTACAAATCTATTGTTTTCATAAACACCTATTCTTTCTTCTGGGGGCCATATTTGTTCTGCAAATTCCTCCATGAAATGTTCCATTGTGATGACTCGGTGGAATTCAAGCAATCCACTAACACGGAAGTATGTATCAAAGGCGATCTGTTGCTGAATACATAATGGTATATTTTGGTTCATATTGTTGCAAATTTGAAAGATATATCAATTCATACCATTTCAAAAATTCCCCAAAGCAAACACTCACAGAGTATTTTTCTCCTGGATGATATTCCACCCAGGGTGGAAGAATCAAAGTACGGTTTAATCCTTTTGAAAATGATAAGGCCCCAAGGAAATGATCTGCTTGGTTACCAAAGCGGCCTGAAATTTGTCATTTAAACAAACTGAACCAGGATATTATGAAATTAAGCAAGAAGAATGGATGTACATGTATCCAACCAGAGCTATGTCTGCTTAAAAGGAATAAATAGTGGTCAACTCACCCATGCAAGGGCAGTAGACAACATAACCAGCAGGGTCAAGTGGAACTGGGGCAGCTGACAAGACACTACCAAGAACCAGCAAGCACACGAGAAGCAGCGATCCAGCCATCCCTTCTGATGCTGTCAGCATATTCACCTCGTTGTATACTGACATTTACTATTAGAGGTATCAAACAAGCAATGTCTTTGCCTAATTATAATGCCTAACTTTAGAGGAAAAATACCAACTCCATGCCCTCTATATCTAAGCAAATAGTTTTGTAATAGGTAAGAGAAGAGGAAATCAACTATGAATGGTACAACAGTTTAAGGCTGGTACAACAGCTTAAGGCTGGTACACCAGCTTAAGGCTGGTACAACAGCTTAGGGCCATAACAGAAGTTCTGTAAGCACAATTATATCTCTAAGAACAGATATGAATGCCCTAGCGAGTTAACAATCACACCTTGCATCCTTAGCCAAAGGGGTGAGATCACCAGACTGACAGCAAGAACTATAACAGGGCAGATCGTCATAAAAAAAATCTACATTAAAAATTTAATAAATCAAACAGAACTAGATGTTAAAAAATAATTAATATTGTAACAACCCTGTTATATTAACAGCACTTTCTATCTGTCATTCCCGCGCTGTAGTATAGAGTCTATATGGTTTTATATACTTATATCATATCGTCAACCATCACGACATCGGTGCGAAGTAACTTGCCTACCTTATTATATAGGTCCTTAATTCTACACGTAAGCGACTCGATAATGTGAAAGGCTATTCACCCTGTATTATCGTTCAAAATTAATTTACCTATTTTCAAAAGTAAGAGTTCGCAGATAAGAACGTGTTTATTTACGCATTTTATTCACCTGGCGTCCAAAACATTCAGCACAAAGAAACGACCAATGAAACAGTGAAAGACGATGAAAAATTACGTCCTAAAATTTAACCAGACTCAACTCACATCAAGTAATTTGCTTGTGTGCCACGTTATGACAACATCGAGAGCCAGTCTTGAAGCCGACTAACAAAAACGTCTGCATTCGAAAGGTTATAGGCTTTTGTAGCTTTTTTTCCGTGTCTAGTATGTACATAACATGATAATGAAGTAGTGTAGTCCTGGGACTTGCAAGAAACATCATTTGATGAAAAATGGCGAGGGAAAAAAACCAAGTGTTTCCCAGTCTGAGCGTAGAGCCAAGTAGGCGAAAGCAATTTTTTTAGATAAACGACCCTCGGTTCCCGGAAATGCTTCGGGTAGTCTTAAAGGACAATCTGACAACCCACAGAGCTCTAGCTTGCACTTATAACGATCTAGGGTACTTTCTTCAAGACCAGAGATATAATCCGCCGTGTGCAAAAGCGCCAACATCTGTAGAAGGGGAAGAAAGATGTACGCACCGACTTCAAAGGTTCCATCTTGTTGTAAGCGCGGCGGGCCAACGCGGCGGTCACCGTCGGTAGCTGACACATATTTTTTTTGTGCTGGGTGATAGCGCCACTTCCTCAATCCCAAGTCGAGCTGAGGACGGAAGACCTGCTGCCACCGGCACTCGAGTTCGGACATCATGTTCGGACATCATGATTTACCTACACTAGCATTATGATATATAATTATATTTTATCTGGAACTTTCCTGCCAAAACACAGGCCTAGCAGGGGCTGGGACACGAGGAGAGTGACAGAGAGACACTAGGCAATTGTAGACTGTAAAGCAAATTCCCGAATAGGGCTAATAAATTATCTTGTGATCTTACTTATATTATATCATAATGCAAAGGAGATCGAGTGCCTGTGTCTGCTGTCATCCATTGTGTAGGTGAGACTTGGTCGAGCCGTATCCTGGTGCTTCCTCCTCGAATAATAATCTGCTCGTCATTATCACTTATCGCATCGTACCCTATCTCAGCCAATCAGAGCTCGAGAAAAAGCTCGGTCTTTTTCCCATATCGCATCTAGAGTCATTTGCTTTCCATCCGCTAATCTGGTTGCGTATCGCTCACCGGGAAGTCACGGTATTATCCCATCTCCCCGGAATCATGCTGAGGCGCGAAATTGTAACACCTGCCGAGTGCGCCGGGTTCTCTCCTTGAAAAAGGGTAGGGGTGTGCCGCCATGGGAAACAAAAACCGGACCATATCTATACCAAGCCAATGTGAGAAAAGGGAACCATTTACATACCAAATCCTCTGAAAAAAGACCCATTCATATACAATTTTTTTAAAAGGGTCACCAATACATATACCAAAATTTAATGATCCCAAATCATATCTAGACTACCTCGAGGAGCTACAAGGTACCCATCCATATACCAAACTAACGATTCAGAATGAAAAAGTACGTTTATTAAGGCTGCCAATCGTGCATACACGATCGCCCTGGGATTCTCACACAGTTCCCACGCTCGACGACGTTATCAACTGGGCAACTTTGATTATGTCAAGGTGCTGACAGCAATTAGGCAATTCTCTTGGGGATGGATGGTTACCGGCTTGGGCTAGAGGGGTAGGCAAACTGAAATCCCTCCTTGTCGCATCTGGAGAATCACTGGTCCCGGAAAGGGAAGGAGAATGTACGGACCTGACCTTTCTGTTTGTTTATCATGCCATAAAACTTGTCTCTGAAAAAACACGACCCCGATGGCAGCTGGGGTTGGCTACCATTGACCCAGGGGACCCGAGCAAACACGCAATATTGAGGCTCATACGTTAATTAAAGACATCTTACTATTCCTGTCTGTCATAATACGGATCCATTTGTATACCCATTGCAAAACAATGACCCATTGCTATACCTCGCTGCCAAAAATACGGACCCATTGGTATACAAGGTCATTGCAAAAAACCGACCCATTGCTAGCCCTGGCTTTAAGAAATAATGACCCACTTGTATACCAAAATGGCAGAAAACCGACCCAAATTTGCGGCACATCCCTAGTAACCTTCACATAGAGAGAAACCCCCCCCCCCCCCCCCCCAGGCGAGTGCGCTTCAGTGTTGCCAGCATCAAACAACGACGAAGTCGGTGGAGCTCTGATTGCCTGAGTTGGGAAGGTTTACACAACAAACTATCGACGCATATTCTAATCAAATAAACAAACAAGTATAGAAACAAAAGTATTTATCTAATCATCACTAAAACACAGGCAGCTGAGGCCGAAGCGTCCGAGTGTCTTTCCCCATATCATCCGCTAGACCATGCGATAACAAACACTTAGCAACTGCTCTCGATGCAATGATTGAAATGGGTCAGGGTTCGACACCCAAGTGATTTGTCATGTCAGACGAATGTCTTGCCTAGTCAACTTGTCCAACCGGACGAGTGATTTTTTAAGAGCCGGGCACGTATTCTGCAACACCCCATTTGTTGTTTCGCGTTAAGCGGCACGCTTAATCACTAGTCAAGGTCCCCTAGCCTGATGGCTGCGGGCGCTGTTTACATGTTACTGATATTCAATAGTCTCGCCTTCTAGGGCGAGAAGCGTAGCGGAACCCCTAGAGTCTGGGACGCAGACTACTTAATCACACAGTCGGCGAGAGAAGCAGACTCACAACTGGTTTCTTTAAAGGTCAACTTCAACGATTTTCATCATTTCTTTATTTTTTGTTTCAAAATGAAGATTAATAACTCATTAACCAACGGGTACTCATAATTCATTGCACCGCCATGCATAACTACTAAAAATCCACCGATAAGGTTCCACTCGGAAGAAAATACGAAGCCATCTTCTCGATGCCATTTTGCCTCAGTTGGCCGCTAGGGGCAGGTTGCGTGACGTCATTCCTGCTGCGCGGCCTCAAAGAGAATTTGACAGCGATCGAGCGAGCGAAGCGAAAAGCGATTGTTTGGATTTTAGGATTACACTGTTTTTAAATTAAGCCATGTCATCTTCTGATGAAAATTACGAGGCCCCATAGCATAAAATTGGGGCAAATTATGTCCATGACTATTTATTTGAGCCAATACGGACGGGAGTTGAAAAATCCAAGTCACACTTCGAAATGACACCGGGAACTCAAGGGTCCGCTTCGGATGAAGAAATAGTTGAAGAATCCACTTAAGATTTCGACGAATGGTGAGTTTAAGAATACCCTTCCCAAGCTTTATTGAACTATGTTAACTGGTAAAAAATAATCGTTGGTATCATTTACCCAATAAATTTACACATTCTGTAAGTTGAGGATGGTATATTCACAGATGTAACTATTAGTATTACAACAGATAGAACTTGGCTAGTGAATGTAGCTTTGCCATTGTACCCTCAGCACATTAAATATTTTGGACAGATGATTACATGCAGTATATAAAGTATTTTCCTTTTATATTCATTCATTGTACCACAAATATAAATTTACAATAACTCTTTAATTATTTCTCTAAGTTAGGTGTAGCTGTCAGCACTGCATCCCAATGGACAAAGCCAGAGTGTGCAGCAGAAGTTTGGAGAGAGTGATGGATATAACGGAGGAATGGACATGCATCTGGTCACCAAGCATCCCAGATTCCTGGCAAACTGCCTGAATAAAAATGTGCTAGAAGCTTCCAAACTTGAATCTATTCAAATGGATGGACCTGTTGGAGATGAGGTCTCTTCATCGAGTAAGTTAGCCATTATTGCTACCAAAAAGGACGGTTTGAGGTTGAACAATCATATTTATTGCTAAGGGAACATCAATCCCGCTGTGTAAAATATTCAGTGTTCATATTGATAAACTATAATATATTTCACATAGACAAGAATAAATAAAACCAGTAACATGAAATCCAGAGGCAGAGCTTACAATAAAATTACAAAGTGGGAGGGAATGGTTGACAAATGACAATTGTTTTTTTAACTATACAACTTATTTCATAACCATAGACAACTTATTGACATATTGCTTCAGATTATTCAGGTATCTAGCCTACCACCAGTTTACATTATTGATATGGCACAGACTGGCCAAAAGAAACAGGAAAGTGCTGACAGCCTGTGTGGTAACAGTTGTTAGAGAATCCTTCCCTCACATGGGCGGCAAATATACAGGTTATCTACAATGGAGCGGAAGATTACTTGGTCAGGTTAAATCGACACCCGTGAGCATATATGAGAAGATCCTTTTCAGGTTTCTCGAACTGGGAGGCAATAGGTGGTGGAACATTCCTTTCCTCTTCAAGGACCTCTTCAAGGACCTCTGCAAGTCTGTAGCTTGGGTATTTTTGCCTGAGATCAAGCACCTCAGCAATGAACTGATGTACATAGTCTGAAGCAAATCAATGATATTCATATTTTATGATAGTCATAAAGTAAGTTAGTTATAAAATATGCCCATTTGAATTGGGTAACAATGTTTGTGCATATGAAACTTATTTAGGTTTCGGTAATAAATGTCATTTTAGATTAATGCATGTACACACCAAAAGAAATTGGGCACTTTGACCGGCTTGACAACTGGGTCTCCCTGTCTGGCTTTGGGATAAGACACTCTCCATTGGGACTGACCTCCTTCAGTGATGGCTTGAGCTCTGTTCGAGTTTTCATTGAAGTGAATTACTGCTAGGAGCAATCTGGATATATATATAGCAGGGTGATAACATATTGCTAAGTAAGAATTGAAACTTGAGCACATAATTATACAAAGAACATTACAGCTGTCACTACACAAATGTGCTAAACTTCCATACAACAAATATACACAACCGAATTTCAAACTTATTTCATTGGTATTACCTGGCCTCCATGGTGGCATAGGGATAGTGGACACTCTTTGGTGCGAAGAATATGACCACTTTGTGATACGATTCTAGGCTTGATGTCTGCTCTGATGGGGAAAGCCTGCCAATGTCATTTAGGAGATGCTTGCTGGAGACTATCAACTCCAACTCTTTGTGTGGCTTCGATCCTATTTATGGTTAACACATATATCAATACAGATTACATTTCTTTGGTAAAGTAGTACCACAGGGACATGGATTTTACCATTACGACTCATTTAATTTACACTACCACTGAAGTAAATATTTCTTGATGAACTTATATGATTAAAAACTAATACCGACCCTTCAGTATCAACTTCTTGTCCTCTAGTAGTGCATGCTCACATTCCGGGTACAGATCCCCATGCCCCGCGTGCTCATTGACGACATGCCTAGTGACAGAGAGCCGCTGTCAGAGGCGAAGTTTCTTCGCCTAGGTCGGCAGTGCTTAGGTGTGAAACCTCAGTCTGTGATTCACCACTGTCACTTGATTTATCTTTCTGCTCAGCTGCCAATACCATTTCATTTACTACCTGCATGACAAGAAACAGCTGGATTGATAAACTGGCAACTTGGTGATAAATTCATTAACATCTAAATAAGTATACGTCAACAAAGCAGGACTAGCCTAAAGGTTCAAGCCAACAGATCTCACCTGTTGTCGTTGCCTTTACTCCAAGGCACTCCGTCGCTTACTTTGACTGTCATCAACTCCAACGTGGCTAAAGAGAGTCGGTATGGCTTCTTTTCGGAGCCTAGGTTTCTTACGAAATCCTAGACTTTTGAGCAGCTCTGAGTCAGTATCATAAGCACCATTCTCGAAATGATCAGAACTGTCGTAAGGGTAGGACTCCAGTGTTTACGTTTGACTTTCGACACCCATATGCGGCGCATTTTGCTGTCTTTTGGAAACAGAAAAAAACTCACGACTGACTTCTCATTGTTCCGACAACCAAACGCACAACAATAAGGCATAATCCACACCAAGAAACGCACCAGACCGTGATGAAAGACGAGTAAGTCACATGCTGTCAACCAACCGTGATGGCTGAAGATGGCGAGGAATATTCGTGAACAACCCGAATGACGTCACTGTCCGGAAATTCACGAATTTTACCGAGCGGTATCTTGTCAGATTCGACGTGGAAAATGTACATTTAAAAATCATTTTTCTAACAGAAAAAAAGCGCGCAGTCACCTTATTTTGGTTACGATACCCTTTTAAAACATAGAACTTTGGAAAAATGGAATAAAAAAAATCTTTGTAGTTGACCTTTAACTAACTTATTACGTAAACATACTATCATGCAGCTAAGCGATTAAAGCGCTGGTTGTGGTGCCAATTTGAACTTGTGGGACGCCCCCTAATTCCTGAAACATTCAGTGTGTTCTCATTGGACGCAGACCACAACAATGTACATGGCGTCACATAAAACCGAGGGTGTGTATCACAAGCCAGTTTCATGAGCCAGACGCTCGCAACTAAGGTCAATCAGGGTCACAACCTTTGCGTTGATCGGTCAAGCAGGGGCTGTCACGAAGATTAACGAACGTGTCTAATGAATATTCGAACGCGCCAGTTTTATATCTTGTCTTGTCGTAGACTCCAGGACTCCAGGGCGAGAAGCATAGCGGAACCCCTCGATTCTGGGACGCAGACTAGCCCCCCGGGTGGGTGGGGGGGGGGAGGCACTTGGCCTTATTCTGTATAGGGGTGTGCCGCGGGACCTCAGTTTAGTCAAGGTTGAGATCATTTTGGATTCATAGATTTACTGTCTTGAAAAAGGGAGATGTTACGATATCGTTTGTGCTCATATTATCACCCACCGGATGGGATGACCTTGACCTTGAAATAAAGTTGCTTCCTGTTTGACACATCATGGCGTTGGTCGCTTACACCAACACACACATATTATATATATATATATATATATATATATATATATATATATATATATATATATATATATATATATATATATATATATATATCTCGTTTGCCTATGTGGGTTTTTTTCCTGTTTACAACCACACAAGTTTCTATACATGGGAAATGCTCTGTCACAGTCTGTGATGAGTATGCCTTCACAGCAACGTTGCAGGAGATCCCTTTTTCAAAGCTTTGCCAGGTGGCGGTACAAACACATGAAAGACACCCAGACTTGAATGCCCGGTAGTCGATGTCTTTGATAAGAATTCGACTGCCTGTGTTAATTTTCTGTACACAGATACATATTTCGGCCATGGCGCGCCCGGGCATCGCACCTGATGATCATCAACAGTCGATTGCTGAGCTTGTTATGACTATTCCCTGAGTAACATAACTATTGGTTATAACTGCTTGACCCATTTAACCCGAAACGACAATGGTTGGTCCTATCTTACGCCCTTTCTTCATCATTGTATTTTTTGGTTAGTTTGAATAGGAGTGATCTTTAAATTCCATTTTTGTGATGACATACGGTATATACAACACCCCATTTGTACTTCTCACACGTGGACCATTTATAATGTTTTGTTATTAACGCATAGCCATATGCCATCTGCACGATAGAGTGTGCCTGCGCTATGGGAACGAATTATGCGGAGTGATATCTACTACATTCTACTGCCGTTTACCAAAATGATGCAACTGCATATATATGGGAAAGTACCGAGGTGTACAATCAGTAACATTTTAACTGTTGAGATCTACCGTCTGGGTTTATTTCCTATGAACCTGAGAGATTCCTTCAAATCACTAAATATTTCCTGGAATATTCGCATTCCATCGAATCACTATTTGTATCCTAGAACATTCTCATATGCTTCCTAACACTTAATAACAGGTGGATTTCATAAAAAAAATCATCAAAATTCTGGTTTGAATAAAAAAATCACATACCGATTCTCTACTAACTTTAGTTTAGCCCTACAAGACGTCTGAGTAGACGTATAAATTCATGTTACCGTTACGACCGGAGCTAACTTTAGTTATGATATCTAAAACCCAAATATGACACAAGGTATACGCTACAACGTATCCGAGGCTGAAAAAATGGACGGGGTTTGAGCGATAATACCCGAAAATGTTAGAGTTGCACACGTAGTTACTGGTCCCAGTCGTTATTCATTTGAATATTTTTGTACACAAAGTTCGGAGTCTGTTTCAATGTGACTGCATCGATTAATCATCGATGATTCGGCGTTACCTAAATCTAGAGAAGATTGTACATTTCATCAACTCAATAAAAATGTGGGCAAAATTAGAATTGCACCAATTTGCCGAAAAATGCAGAAAAAAACAGCTTTCAACTGTTGAAAGCACAGGCACTCAAGTCAACATCCCCGAGCGACAGTGACATGTATATAAGTCAGGCCAAACCGAACACTACCATGCGTGCTAGTGTAGCGTGTAACATCAGCGGTAATGTCAGGCTTGATCAGTAAATGACAACAAGGTTATTGAATTAGAATAACAGTGTTTATTTGCGACAACCTAAAAACGAGCTAATAAAATATAGAACATATGCATAGTTTCAATGACATCCCCAGCCCGAAAAATGGTGGTTAATAATCTGACCTGGCAGGCACCATGCTGAACAGGCAGCAAAATGAGCTGGACAATGCAGTGGAGAGAGAGATACAAAGCTGGGCAGAGCAGCGAGGTGAGCTGGGCAGAGCAGCAAGAAGAGATGAGTGCTCGCTAGCTCCGGTCATAACGGTAACATGAATTTATACCGTTACGATACGACGGTTTGAGCGCTTCATTAAAGAAAAAGTTGGTAGCCTTACGCATTTGGGTGCTCAATTACGCATCCAAAAAATAACATATAACAAGAGCCTGTACTACAAACAGTCCCTACGCGCAAAAAAAATTACCCCAACCCGACGCTATTCTTCAAGAAATGCCATCGATACATCATTTCCGAACAGTCAAGACCATGACCATGACCGCCATTTTGAAAACATATTGTGACCGCATGCATTTACCGCCGCCTCATTTGCATTGCTGTAGCATCCTGGGGGGGGGTCACTTGACCCTAACTCGGATAGGGGTGTGCCGCGGGACCTCGAAAACCCGTACCTGTTGAACAAGTTGAGAATGGCAAAAAAGTATACTCCGTCGTACAAGGTATAATGCGAATGTATAAACCGTCGTACAAGACGAGAGGCCGAAAAAACATACCCGGTCGCGCGGCACATGTATAATACCTCTATACACTTAAGTGCCCCCCCCCGGGCTTAACGTTAGTCGTCATTCTGAGCATGCGCGATGTACGTGGTCTTGAACTTGAAAACAAACATGTTGCTGTGTTTCGGACTTTTTACCGCTTCCCAAATTGATCGAACTATAAATAATTACCATGGATGAAATTCCCCGCCGAAAAGGAATAAAATTGTCCGTAAAGCAACATTGCATTCTATAACTCCATCACTTGGGTATGTTTGGTGTTTGGTAGTTGTCTGAATCGATCTCAATTCTTTTTCATTGCGTCGTTTTCTGAGAAAGTAAGACGTCTACTCAGACGTCTTGTAGGGCTAAGTGCTCGCTGGCTGGCAACGAGTCTTCCTTAACCCATGAAAACATCCCTATATACCCTCCCCAGATGAGCACGTGACACATTAAATAAATAATAACATCATTGGATTATATATATCTCTAACTAGCATGAGTAACCACAACAAACCTTGGCAAAAACCACAAATGTTCAAGAGATGACTTTTGAAATGAAGCGCGATTCAAACAACCGGAAGATGCTATTTACTAATAATAATATTATCTATATTTCCCATGATGCAACACGAGAAAATGACTTTAACTAAAAGAAACCCCTAAATATTGTCAACACCCTTCTTAAATATTGTTTTGCACCCAAAATATACTCAAACACACAAACATCAAATCAATACAATAACCATTAAAAAGAATAATAATAAATGAATAAATGAGTCAGAACTGAAACCGAAACCCGGGTGCGGTCAGGTACAAGAGTGCAACCTTTAAAACAAAAGATGGAAAAATGGCAATTACATGAAAAGTGCTGTCGCTACACTAGGAGGGTCACCGCCGCTAGGAGGGTCACCGCCGCGCACAGCTTTTTTTATCGGAATTGGGGCATGTTTCTCTGCCTGTCAAGCTGTCAGCGCTTTGTTCGCGCTCTACCAGTTGCTGTTTTAAGTTCCTGTGTTGTTGCGCGCATTCTTGTTGCGTGTTTGTATAGCTGTAAAGAACATCAAAGACGTCGCCGAAGGTGTCAAGCGTATTCTGAACTTCTCGTAAGTTCATCTGAACGCTGTCACGTCGCAATGCGTACATTTGAAGCAGTTCTCAAACACAGAGATTATCATAAAATAGTGATCCAAAATGTTGCCATCTACATTCATCTCCAGTCGGCTGGAGAGTATTCTGCAAGAACATCAGTATTCACCGATATCATTTTAAAGTTAGCGTGCGTGACTGTTGCTACACCATGTCATCACTGTCCCCTTCTTAGTGGAAAGTACCCGAGCTGAAATCTTTCTTCAAATATAGAATTCCTTGCTCAAGTTATAAGAAAACTGAGCTCGTAGAATTAGTATGGATGTGAGTGCACAGGGTAATTCTTAATTTATATAATTAGAATATTTAACTTAAAAAAGTTGAATACAGATATGTCACACATCTCATTAATATGTATACATACCTATAAGGACTTGCTGGTACAATATTAACTTTGTGTTTTGTTTTATGTGGTGTTGTCGTTTGGTTGAAGAGAGATAAAAAGCCATGATGTTTGCAGCGGCTGACTTCAATACCAACGCAAATTCTAATGCCGTATTACCGCCTGATGAAGTGACATGTCGCACGCCTTGATTATTTTGATGTCTGGCAATTGCAATTACACAGTACGTCTATATAGTTGTCACGTACCGTACGTCAGTACCCAGATAGCACAACGCTGGTGGGCCACCGGCGGGCCACCGGTGGCGTGACCAGCTGATAGCCGTCGGACAGCCGTCGGCAAGCCGCTCATAATGGCAAGCCGTCGGGCCGACAGTGGCCCACCGATAACTCATCAAGTATTTAAAAATGCCTCAAACTAATATACAAAGAAGAACAGCAACACCATATTTTAATTAGTTTATTAAGAAAACTAAATTTCTTCCTCAGAAGACAAATCGTTATATTCAATAAGTGCAGCGAGCCTTGTCATCTGTAGCTCTTCATTCAGTTCTTTTTCTGAAATCAAGTAGACATGAAGATTTTTATTAACAATAATTTGTTTATTATTTATATATAAATACACCTCCGCTCCCCTCTTACCTCCCTCCCAGACCCTACGCTGCCCTTCCCAACCCGAGGCTACCCTACCCTACCCTGCCCTACCCCTGACCTGCCCTGCGCCACCGCCCGCTACCGACGCTACCCTACCTGACCCGACCCTACGCTGCCCTACCCGACCCGGCCCGATGCTACCCAACGCTGCCCACCGCTGCTCTTCCCTACCCGACGCTACCCTACCCAAGCGCAACCACCGTATACCACGCTTGGGACGCCGCGCTCTGGAGTCTGGTCGCTTGTGACGGGCGAGCTAGGGGGCTAGGCATGGTGCGTCGGCAATGAGAGTAGTTAAGCTATTCAGGGTGTCAACATTCCTTGTTAAAATGGAAATTTATATTGTTGATGGGTAAACTCAACATTATTGTACATAAGTGAATAACGGTATTAATCTTAAAACTTGGGTACGAGTTGGTATGGGTACGAGTTGACCCGAACTCCTTAAATCCAACTCGGGTAAATTTCGTGAAAAAAACATTCAAATACAAAGAAATGCGATGAATTCTAGATGTTTTCATATCCCATGTATTATCTTAATACGTATTTAAAATGGATTAAAGTACCTGCAACTCACCTAACACAGTAGAAGTGATGAAAACTGAGCGATTTTTACGAATTTCAAAATAACCACCAACATTCAGCGACTGAACTAAGGTTAAGGTCGTTACTAATTTGTAGTGGTCCGTCAACTGGGAACTGCCGGCGGCCCAACAGTGGCTGGTCATCGGCTAGAGTCGACAACGAGCCACCGTTGGGCCGCCGGTGGACCGTCAGCTGGGAACTGCCGACGGTAGCCACCAGTGGGCCGCTGGCGTTGTGTTATCTGGGTAATACAACTGACGGAAACTTTACTGTCATCCACGGGTGTTTTATCGTTTTCTTGCGAACATCGGCCTTGCAGTCCACGACGGCGCAAGTAAACCATGGTTGCCCAGTCTAAATAGTCTATAGAACGATATTCCTAAACAATTTCTCCAAAAATCAGTTTCGCCGCCTGGCGGCCGCGACGGGAGCCCGACAATATGAAGGCTCCTATGAGAGACCTCGAGTTTTAATCCGCTACGCGGCGCCACGGAGCAATGCGGTCCCTCGCCCGCTTCCGGTATTCGAATACACACAATTAACCATAGAAGGTTGCGCAACATCGTTATTTTTGATTGAAACCTTTCGAGTTATATCGTTGGTAACATTGGATCAAATCATTACTGATGGATAAGTACGGCGGTCTGACCTTCCAGCAATTGAAAATATAGCTGAAGAAGCCAAATGCGATACTTAGCGGGCAAAAAATTGAACTCCCAGTTTGGCATGATATGCAAAGCAACTATCAAAACAGACTTGGTCCGTATGGCGAAGTTTGCTGACCCGCGTCAACCAGATTCTGGCCAAAGCATTCGACCACGGTATCCGTAATGAGCCTGTGGCTCTGAGGAATATTCAGAGTTGACTGGGACCGAAGTCAAGCCATGTGGGATTGTAGTGTCCCATACACACCCCTACCTCGCATGCTCACCAGATGGGGCTGTGTCTGATTACATGATTGTTGAGATCAAGCGTCCCTACAGTACCAGGGACAAACCTGTCACTCCTGTCTCAGTGCCATACCTGGTCAATGAGAACAAACAGCTCACCCTTAAAGCCAACATGACTACTATTACCAAATTCAGGGCCAGTTGTTTTGCACGAACAGTCAACTTTGTCATCTTGTGGTGTTAACGTCTCAGAGTACGGAGATTGTTCCAGTTACCCGTGACGATGAGTTTATTACTACTATGATTTCAAAGTTAGAGGTGTTTTTCAGGGACTATTTCAAAGATGCTATACTTGATTCAATGTTTTTTCACAATTTCTCTTACTGAGTAATCTTGTGCACTGATTTCTTTTTTCTTTAAGGAATCATTTACCTGCATATTGCATGTAGTGGAATGTATAATTAACTCTTGAAACTTGAAAAGTACAAAGTGTTTTAATTGAATTATAAACAATTAACCCATTGGGGGTTCCACAGGACGTGGTTGTGGTTTTGTATTCAATTAAAGGGACAAACATGAATAGGGTGAATTTTTTTTCAACAGTATTCACGTGTAGGGTTATTAAAGATTACATTATAAGGCACATGGTAAAAAAACGATTACTGCATATCACCTTTTATTGAGATTCATATAATATCACACCCTGAGTGGGATAGACTTAAAAACATACACAGTCACTTTTCACAAAACTAAACTTCACCTTAGGCAGTTGTGGGGACGATGCACTGTCGAAAGTTACATAACATATAACAAACAAAGAATATGTCAGAGGAAATTTGGACCTCACAGTGGATCATAGGTTCCACCAAGATGTTGAAGGTTTTTCCCAATCCTATTATCCGCTCAATGTGCACCCTCTTGCTGGAGATCTTCCGGTCTCTCTACACCACTTTCCCTGTCAGCTGATTCTTCTTACTGAAAAAGGTTGGTTTATTTACGGTGACATCATAAGGAGCAAATTAGTCCTGCATGACAAAGCCATTACCTAGTCACCCTGGTCACACATTTCTAGTAGTTTGCTCCTTTCCATCACCTGCCTGTCACTGGTTGCGCCGCCATATGGGGGAGACACATAGGACACAAGGCCTCCTGGTGTAGCACCCACCATCACCTTCATTGCGTTACGGTTCTTGTACGTAGAAAAAGTGGCCTAGAAGACTATATACCTGGGTCTCCTTGATCTTGACTTGGCCAGTTGTCCGTTGCAGGTCGGCTCGTTTCACAGCGTTTCGGAGATGATGCTCGTCCGCTACGCACAGCGCATTGACAGTGACAGATTTACCCTAAATTTCGTCACCATCAAATATCTCATAACCGCGTGACGTAGAGCGAGAAATTTTATTCGTCGAAGTGAAGCAAAATGGAAATGAATCTTTTGTATTTACGCGTAAACCGCGATGTAAGCGCATAACCTGATAACTTCCGGTCGAGCTTGGGACCGCATTTCTCTGTGCCGCCACCTCTCGGAGAAAACCGCAACGCGGTCTCCCATTGACTTGAGTGCCTGAGGTTGAAAGGGCATCGCTCTCATATACTCTATGACCTTAACATTATGATCAATCTCTTTTCTGCAGACCTAGCTTCTCATAACGAGGCTGGATTTGTTGTTAAGGTAAATGTAATCTATTAATGTGGTTAATGTCAAACTGGATCTAACAGGTTAGGACTAATAATATAATGTCACACCTTGCTCGTCGTGTTTATTGACAAGCTTGACATTAGTTTACCTGACATGTGTACGATTAGCCACCTTGCATGAATGAACTATCTGTTTCCGTTGGTTTTCAACATAATCTCAGCGACTGCTCCTTGTTCAAGTTGTTGAGTGTCATGTTAAGACAGGTCTTTTTGGCGATAATAGGGTATTCGTAGACGTAGGACTCGAAGTATGTGCTACGTACCGACTTGTTCCCTCTTGTGCTCTTATTTCAGCTTCACAGCTTACTTAAACTTCTTGCTTACTATATAATGATGCTAATAGTAATATATAGATCCGCATACCACCTCCACACCCAGCATCTCCACCCCATCCCCGCCAAAGCAAAGCCCTTTGAGGCTTTGGCGTTACTATGCATACACTCGCCCTAGCCCTGCGCGGACGTACCATTTCATTATAACGTCAAGGGTCAATTTTTTTTAAGGAACCTCTCGACTTAGCATCTAGAAAACCACCTTTTTCAAAAGCATGTGAAAAAATATAAGGAACCACGCCAAAATATTACCTGTGATCGATGCGGTTTGTTGGTAAATTATCGATTTATCGGTTTACTTTCCGATCACGCACTATGTGATCATGGAGTGGGTTGTACTCGGCGTCTCCAAATGCCATCACACAAGAGCTGCGTCGTAGGGCATGTATTTCACTTTCTGGCGTTGAAAGTTCTTATTCAGACTAGATTAGCCATGTGGGCGGGCAGAATTCTTTTTTTCCCCACAACCGTATTGTAGTATCTAACCTTCAAACAATTAGAAAGCTATCAACAATGTCCTGCTTACAGTTAATTCATTTTAAAGAAGCATCGGCAAGGATTTTGAGGGGAATAATTCAATGTTTACACACTTTTAATTCAGTGAACATGTTAAGTCACGATATTAACAAAGGCATATGTCTGGGAAGGCTCTGCCCCAAGATGCCGTATTGAACACCCACCATGCTATTCAAGCTGCCTTCTGTTTGAAATAGCCCGGACTGTGCATGTTCGCAGGTACCGCCTCATGTAAAGATGAACATGGTGAGATGTGCTCATCGATGATGCCACCACAAACGCAATCGTAATGGTAATCTATGTCGGCTGAATACATCACTTGTAATTACATGTTGTTCTCTACCATTAAAACATGGAATGAAACAAATTAACTCGCTAGGTTTTAGATGTCAAAGGTATCTGATTTCTGTTGAAGATTTGACCATTGCATTGGATTCAGTCGGCATAGGACATCTATGGTGGACGTCCTGTAGGGCTAACACTCGCCCGAACCTGCAGCTTTTTTGCTCTGATGCTGCGTAAGACACCTTGGGGCATAATTATCAGTCAAGCTCCATTGTTGCATGCATGCTCAGTATGATCTTTTAATATCACTTGAAACAAAACTGTGTAGGTTCTACTCAGCCTCTGCAGTTCCAGACAACTTTAAAAGAATGATCTGCAAGCATTATTCTGTATATTTTGTATATATTTTGTATTAGTTTAGCTGTTACATGGCAATACAATGACATGTCCATCCAGGCCTGATTGGCTAGCTGCGACTAACTTTGGTGGGAAATGAACCAAATGGCAAATTTGTGCAGTGTATACTTAAAAGCATAGAATATAGGATAAATCTGTGATAGTCTAAGAAGCTGCACTTAGGTCAAGGCATGCTCACTCCCACTGCCCTCTCCTGTTGATATAGTTATGGTCCTGTATACTATGTTTTCAAAAGAAGTCAAAATTCACTTTCACTTAAAAAAAAGGCTGCATTTTCATAATGGGGATTATTGTTACCTCATTAATATTCAATGTTTATTAATTTCATATATTTTGTGAATTGCTTAGAAATCATGAGTATTTAAGTTTACAAACAGACTTATTTTGCACCCTTTGCACCTTATAACAAATTGGTGTTGGTGTGTTGTTAAACTGTTAAGCCCTATGGCTATACTTGCCATATCTATTAGGGGTGTAATGATAGATAGAAACATATATGTTTTATGATTGTGACCATGTCGATGTAATGTATCCATGGTGATCTATGACAACATAAGCTGTCTCTAAGATCTCTTATTATTGTAAGAGATCTCACCTCAATGGTATCGCAATGCATCACAATACCAAACCTATCATAATGATACTATCAAGATCGTCACAACTGGTCTGTCAGATGTGATGGTGTGTGAGGTGTGATGGTGTGTCACATATGATGGTGTGTCAGGTATGGCGGTGTGTGTGATGGTGTGTCAGGTGTGATGTGTCAGGTGTGATGGTCTGTCAGGTTTTATGGATTGTCAGGTGTGATGGTGTGTGATGGTGTGTCAGATGTGATGGTGTGTGATGGTCTGTCTGGTGTGTAAGGTGTGAGAATGTGTCAGGTGTGATGGTGTGTCAGGTGTGATGGTGTGTCAGGTGTGATGGTGTGCCAGGTGTGATGGTGTGCCTGGTGTGTCAGGTGTGATGGTATGTCAGGTGTGATGGTGTGTAAGGCGTGATGGTCTATCCGGTGTGTAAGATGTGAGGATGTGTCAGGTGTGATGGTCTGTCAGGTGTGATGGTCTGTCCGGTGTGTAAGGTGTGAGGATGTGTCAGGTGTGATGGTGTGTCAGGTGTGATGGTCTGTCTGGTGTGTGAGGATGTGTCAGGTGTGATGGTTTGTCAGGTGTCATGGAGTGTCAGGTGTGATGGTCTGTTCAGTGTGTAAGGTGTGAGGATGTGTCAGGTGTGATGGTCTGTCAGGTGTGATGGTGTGTCAGATGTGATGGTCTGTCAGGTTTTATGGTTTGTCAGGTGGGATAGTGTGTGAGTTGTGATGGTGTGCCAGATGTGATGGTGTATCAGGTGTGATGGTGTGTCAGGTTTGATGGTGTGTCAGGTGTGATGGTGTGTCAGGTTTGATGGTTTGTCAGGTTCGATGGTGTGTCAGGTGTGATGGTGTGTCAGGTGTGATGGTGTGTCAGGTGTGATGGTGTGTCAGGTTCGATGGTGTATCAGGTGTGATGGTGTGCCAGGTGTGGTGGTGTGCCTGGTGTGTCAGGTGTGATGGTGCATCAGGTGTGATGGTGTGCCAGGTGTGATGGTAAATTATATGTGATGGTGCATCAGGTGTGGGGATGTGTCAGGTGTGATGGTCTGTCAGGTGTGATGGAGTGTCAGGTGTGATGGTTTTTTTCCATTATGAATGTAAAGTTAAGGGCTGTGGAAGTGATCACAGTGATAAAACTGAAGGAAGATTCATGTTGTAATGTTTTTCTTGTGACATGACCTGTGAAATATTGTCTTGTGTGTGTCTTCCAGTGCCTGTAAGCTTCTAAACCAGCTTCATCATGTCGGACTGCGAGTTTGACGAGCATGGAATCTACAGAGAGAAGCCAGGCAGTCACAGCAGTGATGATCATGGTAGTCACCTTTGTCATCTTCATGACATTTGATCCTTGCATTATTGAGAAACAACTAACCATATGTTCTTGTTCTATGTTAGCCCTATGGTAAATTGAAATTACTTTTTCTAAGCAATCAGAGGACCTATTGGTATTTCATTTAGACCAAATATATGGTGTGGTTATACCTTAGATTATAGAGGTTATGAGTGATCTTGACCTTCCCCCGAGTCATACTATCAAATAAAGGATGTGTGTGTCTGATTCATTTAATTTGTAGGATTGATCAATGTAGCTTATCAGGTGTTATTCATGCACTTACCAGCACATATTTGCATGCCATTATGAAGATGAATACAATATACAGCATTAAGTCTGTTGTTGATAGACATATTTTACTTTGTAAGCCATGGTGTGTAGGTATGTTGACTTTGTAAGCCATGGTGTGTAGGTATGTTGACTTTGTAAGCCATGGTGTGTAGGTATTCTGGTGGATGAGGACGGCATATGGAGGGAGGATATGGACAGCCACTTCATGTTCCACACAGACTCTGGATTTGGCACAAGGAAGTCCTCTTCCTCGACCCTCAACAGGATTCCGCTGGGTACTGACCACCATGACCTCTACCGTGACATTGTTGGTTACCGTGCCCATGGTCACAATGACCTTGGTCACGGTGATGACAAGAGCCTTAACATTAGTGAGTTTGAGGCATCTGAGTCAGCAGCTGGCGAAGATTTCTCCTATGAGGATCACTCATATAGCTCTGAAGACAACCTTGACCTTCCTGAGCTTCATGATGAGAGCTACATGGTGGATACCTCCGAGTCTATGAGGAACGAGCAGGGATTGGATGGAAGATCTCGATCACAAATAGAGACAGATGAATATTTAGGTAGTGCTGAGACATCTTATCATGAGGTCGAATACAGAGACCAAAGCAGAAGGCCTAACCATCCCTCCAAAACAAAACCTGCTGATGAGGATACAAGCTCATTGGGCTACCTCCTCACTTCCCACCGACCAGAGGATGAAAACGATATCCTGCTGCCTCATGGGGCCAAACTCACTTCACCTGATGGTCACCCTACTATCCTCGGGGACTCTATCTTCTCACAGCAAGATGAGGGTAAATCTGTTGACCCTATGGCACTCCTGAACCAAGGAGAGTCTCTGATTGAATTTGAGCAACTTGAAGCTGCTCTCGGCGATAGCCATGGTTCTGATGAGAATATGGACCTCATTGGTGCTTACTTACAGGTGTGTTTTTGGCCTGTAATTCATTGGGGAACAAAGAGTAATTAATGCCTGACTGACAAAGCATAGGAAAATGTGTGGTTGCTCTGTTTGTGTTGGGATATATAACATCATTGTTATCTGTTTTTGTCAGGATATCAAAGCCCAGGATGAGGCTGATGAGGCTCTGCATGATGAGGTTGCTGAGGCAGATCTTCCCTATCGTCGTAGCAACAATAATCAGCAGCTGCTGTTGTCTCGAACAGGAGACAATGTGACCCATAGTGGTTTCTCAGGTATGCATCAGATGCATTGAGTACCTAGCGCTTATAATGACTTATTGCTTTCCTGTTTGTCGTTATACATTAGTGGACACTGGGCTGGCATCATCCTACCCCTGCTCTTTATCTTATTGACCCATTTATTCACTTGGTTTTGAGCTAATATAACCATTTTTTACATTGTATGAATGATTTGAGCTGTAAGACAATCATCTAATCTTTTATCTATATATTTACATTTATATGGAAATGTAATGTGCTTAAAGTGCTGTTTTTGCCTTATTACCCCATCACATATAATAATCAATCTTGATTGTTTGATTGGTTTGATAAGGCTTTGATAAGATTCTGATTCATTTAGCCCCAATGAAACTATTTTGCCATCTTTGGGTATTGCTTCCCCATTATATAGTGTAAAATTTGACTAATGAGTTTGGCTTAGGATTCACCAATGTTAATTGATTGTGCACATGCCAGGAACTGATGCTTATGGCAGCTCTATTCCATTTGAGGAGAGTATGATTGAGGACACACTTGCCTTCAATGATTACAGCAACCTGGACATGTCAATAGGTACTTCTCCTAGATCATATACCTCCTTGTCTAACTGTCATCACCCAGTCTGTCCCATATCAAACTGTCATCACTCATTTTGTCCCGTATCAGACTCTCCTCACAAAGTCTGTCCCTTATCAGACTCTCCTCACAAAGTCTGTCCCTTATCACTCCTCACAAAGTCTGCCCCTTATCAGACTCTCCTCACAAAGTCGGTCCCTTATCAGACTGTCCTCACAAAGTCGGTCCCTTATCAGACTGTCCTTACTCAGACTCCCCCATAACACACTATCTTCACCTAAGCTGTTCCTTATCAGACTGTCCTCTCCCAAGCTATCTCTTATCAGACTTTCTTCACTCCAGTCTGCTCCTTATCAGACTGTCCTCATCCAGTCTTCCTATTATCATACTGTCCTATCCAGTTTTTCCCTTATCAGACTGTCCTATCCAGTTTTTCCCTTATCAGACTCACCTATCCAGTTTTCCCCTTATCAGACTGCCCAATCCGGTCTTCTCCTTATCAGACTCTCCTATCCAGTCTGTCTTTTATCAGACTCTCCTATCCAGTTTTTCCCTTATCAGACTCACCTATCCAGTTTTCCCCTTATTAGACTGCCCTATCCAGTCTGCTCCTTGCTCCTTGCTCATGCAAGCACACCCATGCATATGCAAGATTATAAGTTGTGCACTACAACAATATACCATATTTACTTGTGTATAGTTTGCATATGTGTATAAGTCGCATCCCACTTTTTGGTCTTGGAATTTGGTCCAAAATTGGTATGAGGTTATGTAGGTGTTTAGGAGAAGAGTTGTGTGAAAGGGTGTGGAGAATGATGGGCAAGATAGCTGTGCTGCACAACAAGAACTTCACCCGCCAACTAGAGGCCAAGCGAAGATGGGAAGGATTGTACAATGACATGGCCCCAAAATTAAGACGTATAGAAACTGACTGGAAAACTGGCAATGAAACATATGGGTTGTTTTAAGGGTTACTTTGGAGGATATTCCACAACTTTAAGCTTGAATGGTGCATCGTATGGTGAATGCTTTCTCTAGTCACCAGCAGCCGCCATTTCAACCACAAGCGTTCGGCTCTCTATGTCAGGCTTCCAAGTGTCGAGCCACTATCTGTTTTTAACAATATATACATAGGTTATTTATCGAGAGCGGCTTGATGCTCTGAAGCTTGGCATCAACAACCAAGCAACAGTGATTTCAATAGTGACACATGAATCACATGAGCATGATGTCACACATGTAATCGGTATCCTTCATAACGTTCTCATAATGGCCCACACACTCCAAGATTGATCGTAATTAATTCCAAATTCATGATTTGACCCTGGTGATGTTGCGACCTATACACTAGTAAATACTGTCCTTAGAAATAGTAAGTTTAAAGATGATGCTGATGTAGCCGGCGCATGAGTCAGGTTGGCATTATGGTGTGTACAGGTGACCATAAGACCGACAGACCAGCCCCTCGCAGCCAGACCCCCACACGCATTCCCATGCTGCGGGCACGCTCTCCCTCCATGTCCCGTCCTGGCAGCACCTCACCAATTCGCCAACTGACTCGCCTCACCCGGCCTGTAAGCATGGAAGTGGTGTCACCTCGCCGTGCAGACCAAGGCCGGTCCCTCCCTCGAACCCCTGGCCAGCCCGTCTTGGCATTCTCACATCTACATCAAGACAATCCCTCAAGTCTTCATTCCAAAGCTAAATCCACAAATGACCTTGAACTTGATAAGGCTGCTTCGCTCTTGGTAGGTGGAGCTTCGGAAGGTAATGTACAAGGCAGTCACTCGGGAGCAAAGAAACGATTTCCTTACCAACATCAATCTGTCACTCCCAATCAGTTGAAAATGCGAGGCCATGAACAGACCACACCTGCTTCAGGGAAAACAAAACCAGTGAAAGCGACACAGGATTTAGCTGATCTAAGTCGCTCCATCGATGAAAATAATGATCTCACAAATGTGGAGAAAGCCCAGGAATTGACTTCCCTCTTTCAAAAGGAGATGCAGGAAACAAAGCTTGATGAGGCAACTCACAAGACCCTCCAGAGCGAATACAACAGCCTCCTTAAGAAGTATGCACAGGCAGAAAACACCATAGATGAACTGCGCCTGGGTGCTCGAGTGTCCCTGTACTCTGATACCCCAGCACCACAAATGGCTCACGCAGGCAAACTGGTGCCAGCCCAGCAGCCGCACACATTCAGCATGGTGAAGTCGGGGAGTGCCATGGTGGGCATGATGGGTGGAGGGGCCGTGGGCAGTGCTGTGCTCTCTCACACAACAAGTGCTAACTTGGGGCAGGGTGAGTTTTCAATTCTCTTATAACATTTATTAAGGAGATATTTTGCTCTAGATGTCATCCACAGATAGACCCAAGAAGCCTGAGGTGCAGTATTGAATATGGATGAGGAATGATGCACATCAGTAAGTGATTGTGTTGCACAATGACTGTGATCAGGAGCAAGTCGTCCCGAGTCTCAGACTAGCTATGTATCAAGCTCCATGTTTACGCCTGGCGATGCAAGTGGTGACGGTGGTACTGGCCCCGAACCCAGCATTGACGAGACAACTTCGCTCGTTGAGGATGGCATCAAGCTGTCATTACTGGCCAAAGCCAAGGATGTCGAGGAGCAGGTTGTTATTTCTGTCGTCATTCAATCCTCTCCTTTGATGTGTTTAGAGTTGGACCCTAGTTGTATGATTGTAGGTGAGTTGGACACATGTCTTATGATTTCAGGTGAGGTCGTCATCTGTTGTGTGATTGCAATTGAGTTGAAAACCTGTTGTGTGATTGCTGAGAGTTGGACACCTGTTGTGTGATTGTTGAGAGTAAGACACCTGTTGTGTGATAGTTTAGAGTTGGGCACCTTTAGTGTGATTGATTAGAGTTAGACACCTGTTGTGTGATTGATTAGAGTTAGACACCTGTTGTGTGATTGATTAGAGTTAGACATCTGTTGTGTGATTGTTTAGAGTTGGACATTTGTTGTGCGATTGCATGTGAGTTACATACCCATTGCGTGATTACGGGGAGTTTTATACCCATTGTGTGATTACAGGCGAGTTGAATACCTGTTGTGTGATAGCAATTGAGATGGGCAGCTGTGGTATTATTGTTTGGGCACCTGTTGTGTGATTGTTTAGAGTAGGATACCTGTTGTGAATGTTTAGAGTTGTTATGTGAGTGTAGGTGAGTTGGACACCTGTTGTGTGATTGCAAGCGAGTTTGACAACGTTGAGTGATTGCAGGTGAGTTTCACACTGATTGTGTGATTGCAGGTGAGTGCATTTGACACACTGCTTGGAGAGGAACACCTGAGTCTGGAGGACCAACAGCAGGCCCTTACCAACATACAGACGTCTCTGGAGCACCTCCAGCAAGAGTACCGTGATGCCCGCAATGAGCATGAATACCTCCGTCGCCAGGGCCTCATCTCCTCTCCCCCTGGTGCTGATGGGGGGGGATTTGATGAGAGTAAGGACATTGAAGGTGAACTCTACAAACTGAATATGAAGTTAGATGACCTCCAGCATTGTGTGCAGGAAAACCTCAAGGTTAAAACCATGAGGAAACCTTTTAAGACCGGTGGGACTGCTCCATCACCAATGACGGCTGACCACACCATCAATGTAAGGTCAAATGACAGGGTTCTACGTGAGAATATGTCTCAAGAGGTAGGTGCTCCCAGTGGTTTGGGGGAAAAGTTGAGTCGAGTTAACCAGGATTATAATGACCTCATGAAGGAATACAAGCGCCTGAAGCAAATGGAACCTACTCGGGAACGTGACAGAGATATTGATACTCTGCTCCTGGTGAGTCCACTTACAACACGTTTCTTATAATTTAATATAGCCCTAGCATACATTTCATTTAGTTGCGTTGGCTGTTGAAAATTATCTTACAATTTCTTCATGAATTATGTTATTACAGAATCTACAGCAGATGTATGGTCAAAGCAGTGATGCTGAGAAATCGACCTATAATCCGTAAGTTGTGCAATTCTAAAAAGATAGAGTTTTTGTCATGAAACCAAACCCAGAATTATCCCCAGCAAGTAATAAACAGCTCGGACCCTTTCCTGATGAACAAGAATTTGTTATGTACAATCTCATTTATTTGGGTTCTTACCAATCACTCATTATCAAATGAAAGTAAGTGTTTCTTATGCATATATTACTTTCAACATAATTATGAGATAGATCACTGAGGCAAATAATTTTATATACAAGACTAAATTTTTGTTTGTGGAGTGATCTTGAATTCCTAATCAGAGTAACTGCATGGTCATTGGCTCGCCCCTCATCAGAGTAACTGCATGGTCATTGGCTCGCCCCTAATCACAGTAACTGCATGGTCATTGGCTCACCCCTAATCAGAGTAACTGCATGGTCATTGGCTCACCCCTATCATAATGATGCTGAAATTTAATGATATATATGAGGTGATGTGAGTTGGGTTTCATTTAAGGAATGCTCATGACAACCATATGGAAGCTGGCCAAACACGAAGAAAACCTGACCGTAAATCTCCCCACACCCAGCTGTTGTCTGACAGTAAGTGGCGACACAAGAGAGCTGGCGAGGAGAATGTGAGACGAATGTCGCGGGGAGGAGTGGACCGGCATGGTGGAGGACTGGGAAAGCATGGCATGGCTTCCTCACGGCCGTCACGCAGGGTACTCGCTCATTATTCTTCATCCCATTCTCACCAAATGCTTGTTTCGATTAACAACAATATTGGTGTGATTGAATGGTACAAGAAGGGTTACAGTGCACTGCGATTATGATGTATGATGATTCAGGGAGGAACTGTGTTTGTTTAGGATGTTAAGGGTGGTGGAGGTCTGGTGGATGAAAGCGACTATTCGTCAGCCCCTGATCAAGGTAAAGAGTCACAACAGAACCCCGATTGTTTCTCTCTCTTATTGTAGATATGTTGTTGACATGCTCTCTCTATGAGTGACCTTGGTTGTCTCACATTTCTGGTGAGGTGCAACCTACACACAGGTTTTTGGGATTGTGTGCAAGTTCAGGTTACCAGAGTCTTTGTCAATTGAGTTAATTCAAAGTAGAGGTTAGGTAGCATAAAAAATCAGCTGGTGCCTCCCAAATATAGAAGACTGGTCTACACTTCATTATTGTGTCAGTTTCTGCAATAAACAAATGCTTTCTCATGTTAATGTTGTATATTTTGTAGGTTAGACACAATATGCAGTAGAATTTTATGGTGATTTTATCCACAGTATTATGTATGTGTTCATATATGGGACAGTTTTATATTGACCCACATATTTCAATTTATATGTATACATATATATATATATATATATATATATATATATATATATATATATATATATATATATATATATATATATATATATAAACATATACATATATATATATATATATATATATATATATATATTTATGATTGCAGAAGTTTCCTCGTCACAGAGTCGTTTGTGCAGTTCTGACACGAACTCTGGTATGAGGACTGACAGCAGACCCAGCAATGGTCGCAGCAAGCCTGCCAAGCCACTCGTACACACTACAGTCAGTTCATCAATCCTCTTAACAGAAGTTTACATAATTGGCGCAAAATCTTGTTCATTAGTCAACCAATAAGTCATAATTTTCAACCAGAAATCGGTTGCTTGAGAGTGGGCATCTCATACATGAGATTTTTGAAAACATGCCCCGGAATTAGGACATTCATATAGATCCCAAGCCATTACGCCAAAACATTTTGAGCCTTATGAGTACATAGCACCCAGTGGTCTTAGATTCAACATGCTTTCACTTATGTGGATGGTGAACACAACTCATATAAATAGGACTTCTGCCACAGACTGCCATGTGGTTTAGTGGGGACGCAGTACTACCATGCATGTTTAGCATTTATACACTGTCCCCTATGTATCCGGCCATCCCTTGCTCCCACTTAAAGTGGCTAGATTCTTGCTGACAGAAACTGCGCTGTTATTGTAGCGGCAAGGTTATTCCATTTAAGAATGGTGCCAAGTGAGACCAGCCATAACGCAGACAGACAGGAGACCCTCTGGTCACAGCAATGCCTGGTAAAAACAACATGGGGAAGTACAAGTGGCATGTTGGGTATATAATGAGGTCAGGGAGTATATTTCTCCCTGTCAATGAGAGAAGTGCAGGAGGTTAAGTTAGCAAGCTGGTGTGGTCTACCAGCTGAACTGAAATGCTCGCTCAAACAGAAAATCACTGCAGGGGAGGGTTTTAGGAACCAGTGTTTGGTTGACACATGGTTTTATCGCTAATGTGCGATCTTCTGATAGCATGTTTATTACTCTGTAAGTCAGTTACTGTTGGGTTGCCCAGACTATAAATGTATTACAGTTGATGATTTTGGCAGGTACAAAGGCTGACCATCAGCATACGTGCAGTATGCGAGCTTGATGGGTCATCTATCTTATCATTTTCCATGATAAAAATTTGTACCCAAATTTCAACGCCTTACACAGCGGTGTGTCTTAAAATCAAGATTTTACGCTAACCATGTTTGCCATGTGGTCGATGCTGATCAATTTGATATTGACCTTTGTCTAGAGTGACACATTGAGTGGGCTGCATCAGCCCAGTCGCAGAGGTCGCCATCGTCCAGGCTCCACAGCCAGTTCTTCCAGTCACAGACGTCTGCCCAAAGTTGTGAGTCGCCACCAGGACAAAGACAGTGGTTATGTTGGGTCTGAAGGAGGAAGCCTGAGAAACCCAAGACAAACCTCCACACTCTCAAAGTATGTACTTCATTCTCCATCTCAATAACGTGCCCTGACCGCTCTGACCCAGAGGGTCAATCATATCTTGTTGGACTCTTGTCCCAGAGGCAGGGTTTGCAACTTGGTTGGTGCAGTGGTTTTGTGAATAGTGGGTGATGACTATAATCCTCCTTTCTAATGGGAATATCACCTCGTTATTGACGGCGACTTTAAAACCCTAACTTGCAGGAGACAGTGAGGCTGCCTTATTTGTAGGCACGGGAGGCACCACATTATAAATAAATATCCATCATGTACCACATGTACCTCATGTTTGGATGATCAATATCCCTCATGTACCTCATGTTTGGAGGATAAATATCAATCATGTACCTCATGTTTGGAGGATAATCATGAGGATAAATATCAATCATGTACCACATATACTTCATGTTTGGAGGATAAATATCCATCATGTACCTCATGTTTGGTGGATAAATATCAATCATGTACCACATATACTTCATTTTTGGATGATAAATATCCATCATGTACCTCATGTTTGGAGGATAAATATCAATCATGTACCACATATACTTCATTTTTGGATGATCATGTACCTCCACATATCAATCATGTACCACATATACTTCATTTTTGGATGATGTACCTCATGTTTGGAGGATAAATAAATATACCACATGTACTTCATATCAATCATGTACCTCTCATGTTTGGAGGATGATAAATATCAATCATGTACCATGTTTGGATGATATCAATCATTTTTGGATGATAAATCATGTCCATATACTTCATTTTTGGATGATAAATATCCATCATGTACCTCATGTTTGGATGATAAATATCAATCATGTACCTCATGTTTGGAGGATAAATATCAATCATGTACCACATATACCTCATGTTTGAATGATAAATATTGTTGTTAGAATCCTTGTCTGTTTCAGGGTGTGCACAGTATATACTGATGATATGTTGTGTGTGTCCCCCTGTGTTGAGTAGGCCTGCACGCCACTACAAAGTGCCGCAGGGACACCATAGAAGTGATGCACGGTCCCCCCTGACCGGCCACTACTCCCACTCGGATTCAGATAGCTCAGCTGACACAGTGGAGGAGAATATGCCTCAAGTTGGTCACTTCTCACACCAGTTGACTGAACAAAGTTAGTATAAGTATGGGTTCTGTTCTCAATGTGTTCCCGTCCTGCAGGAGGCACCTGTGAACACACCCTCATTCCTTTTAAACTGCGAGTGCCGCTATGAATGGTATAGACATACAGAAAGAATATATCAACACCACATTCTCCTGTCAATTGCACATTATTGCATTTTTAGGCAAAAGATATTTCACAGTTTCAAACAGTGGCCTGGTTACAAAAAGAAGCGGCAAACCGTGTTCTGCAACATTTGGTTTCTCCTGACATATATATATATATATATATATATATATATATATATATATATATATATATATATATATATGTATATGTGTGTGTGTGTGTGTGTGTGTGTGTGTGTGTGTGTATGTATGTATATATATGTGTATCTATATATATATGTATCTATATATATATATATATATTATATATATATATATATATATATATATATATTTTTATATGTATATATAGATCTCTAGATATATATATATATATATATATCTCTATATATATATCTATCTATATATATATATATATATCTCTCTATATATATATATATATCTATATATATATATATATATATATATATATATATTACATGTCACTGTAACTCAGAGAATGTGCTCATTGAATAAAATGACTTGGATGCCTGTGGTCCACTTCGATCCTAACTGTTAACCAGAAGTTTTTTCTAGAGGGCCCAATCCTAACCACAAGTCTTATTCAGTTATGTCCAATCCTACTTATTAATTTGATGACATCCATTACATAGCCACGTGTTCCATAACACATCCATATGTTTCATCACCTAGCCACATGCTCCATTACCACATATTTCAATACTCAGCCACATTTTTCAGTATTCAGCCACATGTTTCATTATTCAGCCACATGTTTCATTACTCAACCACATGTTTCAATATTCAGCCACATGTTTCAATAATCAGCCACATGTTTCATTACTCAGCCACATGTTTCAATACTCAGCCACATGTTTCATTATTCAGCCACATGTTTCATTATTCAGCCACATGTTTCAATACTCAGCCACATGTTTCAATACTCAACCACATGTTTCAATACTCAGTCACATGTTTCATTATTCAGCCACATGTTTCATTACTCAGCCACATGTTTCATTATTCAGCCACATGTTTCATTGCCTAGACATTTATTCTATTACTTTACCACTTGATCCATTACACATTTCCCTTACCGTGGTTTCGTTTCATAACACAGCCACTTGTTCCATTGCACAGCCACAGTCAAATATTGCTTAACCTTGGCACATGTTCCTTGCAATAAAATAATAATAGTCTCTAATATTACAAGGGGAACTTCAACAGTTCTCAAGATGGAATAAATTGATCCCACTTGATGGCAGCTATATAAATCCATGAGAGTTTCCGTGACATCAATGGAGTTTTGCAAAGTATATTACTGTCTTGGGTCAATCGAGGAGGGTGTAATGTTGACTTGGACGCAGGCATTTAAGGCCACACACCTCACATCAGACCTACAGTGTTTGCACCCTCTCAGCTGTACTGGTAGCTGTTTGCTAATCGTTGTGGATCTATAGATCTATTGAAGCATGTTGTTGACCCCACTGACAGCCAGACTGGAGCTTTTGTATGTTTGCTGAGGTACTTGTGTACACATTAGCTAGGTTATGGAGGGTAAAATTCCCTGGTTATGTTTCTACTTGTTTTTGCCGTTCACCTGGCTGAGATGAGTGGATTGTTACGCTCCTTCACCAAGTGGATTGTTAGGCTCCCTCACCAAGTGGATTGTTACGCTCCCTCACCAAGTGGATTGTTAGGCTCCCTCACCAAGTGGATTGTTAGGCTCCCTCACCAAGTGGATGTAAGCCTCCCAAACCGAGTCAACATAAGGCTCCCTGACTAAGTGGATGTAAGCCTCCCAAACCGAGTCAACATAAAGCTCCCTCACCAAGTGGATGTAAGCCTCCCAAACCGAGTCAACATAAAGCTCCCTGACTAAGTGGATGTAAGCCTCCCAAACCGAGTCAACATAAGGCTGCCTGACTAAGTGGATGTAAGCCTCCCAAACCGAGTCAACATAAAGCTCCCTCACCAAGTGGTTGTAAGCCTCCCAAACCGAGTAAACATAAGGCTCCCTGACTAAGTGGATGTAAGCCTCCCAAACCGAGTCAACATAAGGCTCCCTGACTAAGTGGATGTAAGCCTCCCAAACCGAGTCAACATAAAGCTCCCTCACCAAGTGGATGTAAGCCTCCCAAACCGAGTCAACATAAGGCTCCCTCACCAAGTGGATGTAAGCCTATTACACTGTGTGAATGTAAGCCTCCAAAACCAAGTGGATCTGGATGTAAACTTTCTCTTGCGTATTGTCAAGGTTGACAAAATTTGTCAACAAGTCATCATCAGTCTATACTATATTTACTCCTAATAAATGATGCCAAGCTAGGGAACATGCCAGGTCATGCCAGGTCACCATGAAGAGATCGACTGTCACAGAAATTCTTCCCTCCAAACCAACATTTGAAAAATTAATCCTCAATTCTAAGCCTAAACAGAGTTGTTCAAACAAGAAAGACAGGGGCAATGACCTCGCTGTTGCATCAAAGCAGGGGAGCCAAGAAGCAGCAACAGCAGCAACAAAACCAAACCAGCGGCCAAACCAGCAATCAGCAAAAGAGACCCAATCTGGGTGTAAGATTAGAAAGGAAGAGCATGATACAGGGCTGTGGGCTTCTAGCTGTAAACTGGGAATGGAGGAGAATGGGGTGTGTGATTCAGACAGACATCTTGCCAGGTGTGAAGGTGACATTGGTGGTGGTGTGGCTGTACACATTAAGGCACTTTATGGCTACCTAGATGACTTGCCGCCAACCGAGCACAATCAGTTGACTCTCTACCAACTTGTCAGTGACATGCAAGGTGACCGGGTTAAGGTCAAGTCTGGGTGTACTTTACTGCTCGTCATGTCATTCACTTTGACTGTTGATGGAGATATTGTGTTTATCATTTCTTGTCAACCTCCTCAATCTGCTGTCTGACTAGCTTGATGACTGATCTTTGCACTCCTGTGTTGTTAAGGTGATGATGCAGCAACCGATGGAACAGATGTGACAAGTCGTGACAAGCAACGTGACAGAGGCAGGGCCCGTTATGCCTCAGAATCACCGTCAGATGAGGATGTTAGCAATCTGGACAGCGATGAGGACAATCAACTTGTCAGGTGCTTGCTCAAACTCATCTTCTAGTGAAACATTTCAAGCTGCGAGTCCAAATGTTCATTGGTAACCGTCATTATTATTGGGTGAAATAAATGACAAGAAATTTTATCATTCTAGGGAGCAAGCTGCGAAGAGATCTCATGCAGAGGGTGTTTTGCCAATTAAGGCAAAAATCTCCTCCAAGCCCATCAGTGGTGCTACCCAAAAGGTTATCAGACCTCAGCCTCTACTGCATAATGGACAAGTCATCGGACAGGTTCTACCTAATGGACAAGTCATCGGACAGGTTCTACCTAATGGACAAGTCATCGGACAGGTTCTACCTAATGCTCTCAGCACAGCCCTTGGTCAAGCTTCTGGTCCAGGGCAAAGGCAAGGACTCTCTCAGATTCTCGGAAATGGCCAAATCCAAGGTCAAGTACAAAGCATGGGTTCAAACCATGTTCAAGGTCACAATGTGGTGCCTGTCACAGGTGAAGTTGTAGGCCATAGCATGGGTCAAGATCAATATTTCCCTGTTCATCAAGTTGGAGGCAATCATTTGGGTCAATATCAAGGACATCATAGTGGTCAAGTTCATGAATACCATGGTGGTCAAATTCAAGGCCCTGGTGGGGTTCAAGTTCAAGGCCTTGAACCTTTAACATACCAGTTTGGCGTAGATGGTGGTAAAATATATCACCCAGATGCAAATAAGATCAATCATGGTGGCCTTTACAAACCTCCTGCCAACTATAGTCAACTTAACAGTAGAAGTGGCCAGCCGTTATCGTCCGTAGAACACCAGCAGCGGCCTCTGTCTCCACCACGCTACGCAGAAACATACCGTGAGGCCAAACGCAAGTTGAACCCTTCCTACAGCAGCCAGGCAGATCATTGGCACAGAAGCCCCGGCGATAAAGCTAATGGTCGTGACCTTGATGTCATGAGTGACCAGGAGACATCGGGTGCCTTAAGATCCACGCGCCATTCACGCCATTCACGCCATCCACATCACAGATACAGGGATGAAAACTCACACCCTTTAGCATATGACTCTGATGGTGGGCATGCTAGTGCTGTTAGGTACAGTAGTCCACAGCGCGGGCATCACAGGGTCACAAGCGGCTTGCACTCTCCACGTGAAACACCTACTTATAAGACACCAGTGAGAAATGGCTATGATGGAGCCCACCATCATGGTTGGCTTGCCTCAGGTGGCGCCCCCTACCAGGCTCCTGGTGTTGATCCTCCACCCGGGCTGACTCACCAGAGCGTGGCCGCTTATCCCCCAAGTTACCAGTATGACAATTTATCCATGGGTGGCCAGGCTCCTCACCCCAATGAACAGTATACACCCCATCCAACTTATGACAACCGCCACAACTCCGCCACTGGAGTCAATAGGAATGGTCGTTCAGGTCATCCTCTCTATGGTCACGGTCATAATTCACAAAGGCAAGTCCAGTCGGTGCCTGCACACGTCCAGTCTGTACCAGCACACGTCCAGTCTGTACCAGCACACGTCCAGTCTGTACCAGCACACGTCCAGTCTGTACCAGCACACGTCCAGTCTGTACCAGCACATGTCCAGTCTGTACCTGGTGGGCAAGTTCCTTCTATCTCATCACAGGCTTTCTCTTTAGATGGTCGACCAGCAGGCAGCACACAACCTGGTTGTCCTATGTGTGGGGGTTTGTCTACACACAGTCATGGTGAATACGTCTTCCACGCAGCACAGCAGACCGCCTTGGCCAACGCAACCCTAATTCTGCCCAATACAACACAAGGGTAAGTCATTTAGAGCCCAATACAACACAAGGGTAAGTCATTTAGAGCCCAATACAACACAAGGGTAAGTTATTTAGATCTCAAAACATACCTTTTAATGAATTGATATTTGCTCCAAATTGCTTCATAAAAACTTGTGATGTATCTAGAACAAAGCTTGGTATCTTTTTTTCAATTCAGTTTCTATAACTTATACAATACACTGTATATCTCTTACAATACACTATATATCTCTAACAATGCACTATATCTTGTACAATACATGGTATATCTCAGACAACTACACAGTATATTTAATTAACTGATACACTGTATATGTTATACATTACACTCAGTATTTCTCATTTATTAATACACATTGATCTCATTAATACACAGTATATCTCATTAATACACATACAATATATCTCATACATTAATACACATCTCATATCATTAATCTCATTTATTAATCCATAGTAGATCTTATGCATGTATACATAATAGATTTCATACATTAATACATAATGTATCTCGTACATTTATTCATGGTGATATATTAATATACAGTCGATCTTGCACATTGGATACATCCCATACATTAATACACAATATAAATCTTACATTTATGCATGATTAAGATGCTGTGACATATAAAAAATTCAATTCAGGATGATGGGCATGAAATGCTGCGTTCTCATGCTTTGATGAATGAATTATACAGGTTGGTTTGTCAGAATGACGTGAACATCTGGGATGGATCAGATGTCATATGTCTGGTTTGGTATGAGCTTATTGTATCTTGTTGTTTGTACAACTGGTAGGATCCCTGTACGAGTGGTTTCCCAATTGGAATCACAAAGAGCAGCCAAAGTACGCTACTACGTGAAGGAGTACAAAGATGATGGCAGTCAGTCCGAGGTCTGGGCTCCTACTAACACCCTCACTCACCACAAACAATATAGACCCTCTTTCTCATTATAGCTCGAAGCATAAATCCTGTTGTACATATAATATTTTAATTGCTAGAGCTTGTATTGTGATTGGTAGGAAGATGATGCAGCCCTCAATGACTCGCTGAATGAAGCACTCAAGGAAGCCAAGAACATCAAGAAAGTCACCTCGAATCTAAAGAAGAAAATAAATGATGAACTCAATTCCTCTCTTAAAGCTCATGCATCCTACTGAGAGGTTGCCAGGAAGGAAATGTGTTGTAGTTGAAGCTGCCTTCTACACAGTGCTAATGGAATGGTGTAAGGGAAACGGTGGTTGACATGGTAGTCAGATTATGCATACTTCACTGAGCACATACGCCAGATTGAGTGTGTACATAGAGGGAGACTTTGTGGGATAGGATTTATCTTATTGCTTGTCATTGATATATGCAGATGCCAAAGAGCGTTATGTAACAATTCTGTTGCACTGGAAATCTGTTATGAGTTAATGCATGGTTGAGCTGTTAATGAGGCAAAGGTTGCCCAGAGGAGAGCTATCAGATACACGTCAGTATAGATGTTCCTGTACATTTGATTGTTGCGTGGATGATATTGGTAATGTTGAGTGTGGCCATCTTGCAGTGTATGGGTCATTATGTAGCCCACTGTGATCAAGTCTCTCAATCAGTTGGTCACCAGGGAAGCATGCCTATCTATCTTTCCACTGTGCTAAATAGCATTTACTTATTGTTTTATACACTCCATCAACCCGTACTGTAATAACAATATAAGTTATTGATTTCAACCATTATTGGTGATTAACATAGCAGCTAGATTGAATGAGGTCATCAAAGTTGTATTGTTAGGTATTTATATCCATCCATATTATATACCTATCTAATGTACATATCATCTTTAAAAAAAACCCTACTTACCATATATTCATTATAACTCGTGCCTATACGAGTGTTATTTTATGTTATATTAATTGACATTGGACTTACACAGGAATTGTAATTACCTGTTTAGAGTTCGACCAACCTGCAGTTTGCTTTAAGGTTTATGTAGTGATTATAAGGTGCTGTTTTCAGCTAGACAGGCTGTGCTATTGTCAATCCGTCCAAAAGAGGTCCAAATCTTCTCCAATGCTCTGTATCTGGTCACTTCATCACACTGGCTGTATTGTTACATTTGGATTTAAATAATTTTTTTTGTATTTATAATTTCTTTTCTATTTTTTCACGACACACCTGTTTTTTCCCTAGTAGAATAATGTGTCTCATTGAGCTTCTATGCAAGTATGATATGAATTGAACTATAAACATTTTCTCCAAACTGCCAACACTTTTATTGTTGAAAAGTACTGAAATTACTAAACAAATAGATTAATGCTACAATTTTAACAAAAGGCAAACTATATTAAGGAGTACACAGTAGGCCTGTTTCATGCAACAAATGGCATGAGTGGAATTATTAACTTTAACAAATGTTGCCACAAGCCCATCAAGATGGCTTGATTATGGCATGGTGCTAATAATTACCACTAAATGCTTAATTAATGTTTGAAAATGAAGTATTTGAGCATCATGCAGTTTGCTTTGGGAGATGGTATTAGTGGGGGGTGGGGAAGCAGGTGCTGGGTTGTGAGGCTGGGACGGGCATCAACCACGGTACTGAGAAAAGGCCTGGTGAGATCTGCAACAAGCACACACAGCCACCAAAGGGGCACTATAAATGACCGTCTCATTAATGGATGCTCTGCTTTCTATAGGAAGCACAAGGTGTCACAGTAACAAGCATTTACTCACGATGGCGACTGGGCTGATCCAAAGCCTGGACTGCCAAATGTGGATCCTGACAGACCAAACAGAACACATTCAGTGCAACAGCAAACCAAATACTTTCAAATGAAAGCAAATTTCATCTAATTGGCATTCGCCAAATCATTAACATGTAAAGTAATTACTTATAAAAGAAAATAACGAAACTTTCCCACCTTATATGACAAATATATCTTGCAATAAAATAATCGACCTTCATTTTCGATACCAACTCCTTTAAAGGGGGAAAGGATCCTAACGCATCCCACTATAACACCCACCTCACTATAACACCCACCTCACTATAACACCCACCTCACTCCCCACCCCACTATAACACCCACCTCACTATAACACCCAACACACTCCCCACTATAACACCCAACACACTCCCCTTATCCCATCCACTAATGTGACTTAGGCAATACAATGGTCTTTAAGGTTGGAACAGAAAAATCAGAAAGCTTTCTATATAACATGATAGGATTTCCTCTCACCCTGGCCCACACCAAATGTAGATGACCCAAACGCAGCAAAGCCGGTGTTGTTATCAGCGGCTGGTTGCGGCTGGGAAACTGCTGCAAACCCACCTCCTCCAGTCTGCTGAGCAATCGCTCCAAAACTAGGCTCAGCTGACCTGCAGGATGAAGAAGAGAAGGCATTTACACCATGGCATGTTATAAAGGCAGCTACAATGATTCAAAGCAGATGGCAATTCAGGATGACAATCCAAACCAGCAACCCTCTCGTCACAACATAAGCCCATACACTAAGCAGCAACAATACACACCAGAGTTACAGTCAACTGCTTCAATGTAGAAAGTGCTATTGAAACAGAACATAGTCTATGACATAGGGAGGAGATTGCACGCACCCGCCGAATACTGAACTTCCCGATCCAAACACTTTACTTGGAGAAGCGGCACCGGCACCTCCCCCAAATGGACTGGAGAAAGAAGCAGTTGAACCGAATGCTGAGGGACTGCCAAACGCCGGCGGACTGCCGAATGCCGGCGGACTGCCGAACGCTGGGGCTCCCCCAAACGCTGAGGCACTACCAAACCCACCTGTCAGCAGATACACACACATCAAATATCAAGAACCTCGACCTCTTGCCACATGATTTACTATGATATAAATGATCTATGGAGGCTAATATGGGTTTCCCAGGCAGTTACTGTGAGGTGAGCATGGGGTTTTTATCATCAAAGTTCTGCTGTGAAAAAAAAACTGGTACCTTAATATTGGAGCAGCATTGAATGAGAGATTTTTTTTGGTGTGGTCTAAATCCCTCCATGTACAATTATATACCACCGCTTTTTGATGACTTATGGAACGGTGTGGGGCTGATATTAGGACTAAATCAATTACTGCCCATGGAGGACTCTAGCAGACAACCAATGCTGGAAATGGATGGAATATTAGCAAAAATTACTGAGAATGGTGGCACTTAGGAAAGGGCAGGACATCTACATGTCCACATATATGTAAAAATGTTGAAAGGCTGGTTTCTAAGGAGATGATATTGAAAATTATTCAACATTTAGTGTTACCAATAAAAATTAAGGGTAACATGTTTCATTATAGCGAATACGCAATCCAAACGTTAACAAAGGACAGATGTAGAAACAGCATACACCAAGCTCGGCAGTTTGGAATCATCATGAACATCTTTCCTCAGAATATAATCAAGGCTCACTTCGGTGAAGGGTTTTATTTGATCTCGGGGTTTTATTGAAGTTAATTATGCAATGTTTATTCATCCTTGGAATGGAAGCAGCCAAAGATTCATAGTGACCTGATGTGCCTGTAGAAGTAGGGGTCTGAGCTGGAGGTGGCTTGAATCCAAATCCTTGAGATGCCACATTGCTGCCTTCATTATTGCTGAAGGCTGACGACCCTGTCGTTGAAGTAGAACTGGCCGCCCCAAACACGCTGCTGGAGGCCGTGCCGAACCCACCTGTCATTCCATCAACATACACAGCTAGAAGCCGAACCCACTTGTCATTCCACCAACATAAACAGCTAGAAGCCGAACCCACCTGTCATTCCACCAACATACACAGCTAGAGGCCGAAACCAACGGTCGTTCCACCAACATACACAGCTAGAGGCCCAAACCCACCTGTTATTTCATCAACATACACAGCTAGAGGCCGAACCCACCTGTCATTTCATCAACATACACAGCTAGAGGCCGAACCCACCTGTCATTCCACCAACATACACAGGTAGAGACCGAACCCACCGGTCATTCCACCAACATACACAGCTAGAGGCCGAACCCACCTGTCATTTCATCAACATACACAGCTAGAGGCCGAACCCACCTGTCATTCCACCAACATACACAGCTAGAGGCCCAATCCACCTGTCATTCCACCAACATACACAGCTAGAGGCCGAAACCAACGGTCATTCCACCAACATACACAGCTAGAGGCCCAAACCCACCTGTCATTCCACCAACATACACAGCTAGAGGCCGAATCCACCGGTCATTCCACCAACATACCCAGCTACAGGCCATTTACAGGTCTTGCGGAATGAAATTACAGCCATGAATGCAAGTGTAAATAGAGAGCTGAGAGGACTGTTGTAATTAAAAACCCACCCTTAGCTGCGGGGTTCATAGTGGAGCCAAATGCAGTACTGCCAAATACATTCTGGCTGGCTTTCTCGGCACTTGGTTGACCTCCTAAACTAAAGCTTCCGAAACCGGCTGGAGAAGAGGCAGTGAACACACTCCCAGCAGCGCTTGAAATGGCGCCAAAACTAGACCTGCTCATGACATGGAATTTAACAAAAAAGTAAGTATAGGGTTTTAATATGCACTTTTCTGTAAAATTTTGCGTTTACAATCTGTTCATGTAATTGGGAACTGCATATTGAAACAGGTCAAAATTATTCAAATGAATCGCAATCTGAACCAGTAACTACGGATGTGCAACTCTACCATTTTCTTATACTATCGCTCAAACTCAGCCCGTTTTCGCTCAAACTCAGGTGTGTCATATATATAGGGTAAAATTCAAATCCCGTCAAAAATAAAACATCAAACCTGACAAAGACCATAAAGACAGCTGGGGTTACCAAGGTTTTTTTTTATATCATTACTAACTGTAGCAAGGAATCAGTCGAACAATTTTTTTTGAAAACAGAATTTGGATTATTTTTGATGAAATGCACATTTAAATTTCAAATAGAAAAAAAAAGCAATGGCGAATGAAGGTAAGGTAAGTATAGGGTTGAACTGCACACCAACACTCAGGTGTTATATGATGGTTAATAGATACGACTGGCCTGATAAAGCACCTGGATGAATGAAAATGTCAACATTGCGTTTGTCTAAATCATGAACTGAGGTCAATATATAAGCAGCATATCTGCTGCCGAGTTTTATTCTATTTCAATGCCGAAGTTACGGAAGCAGCCGACTTTAGTCAAGAGGGGGTCTCTACAGTACAAGCTATTGTGACTGCAGCTGTTCCGGGCTCACTGGGAAGAGGGATTCAAGTGGGTTGAAGCCAATGAGGAGTAGAGATTATTATTTCTAAAATTGCTTCCTTTAGCAAGTTACCAGCTGGTTGGTAGCTCTGTGGTTAATTTTTAATAAAGTAATCTGCATGGTATTTTTTGGCGTTTAAATTCAAGTTTTTATCAATGTTAATTCGAGCCAGTGGATTTCAGATTCAGGCCAGTGATTCAGGTCACTCACAGGGCCGACCAGGCTAAGGATATTTGTGGAAAAAGGGATACACAGCACTAATACTCACACTGATGTTGGTGGGCTACTCTTGCCAAATGCAGCTGTCTGTCCAAAGGCAGGTGCTTGAGATGGCTGCACAAAAACACTGGAACACGTAACATGCCAGGCTTAGAATCTCCTGAAGTAGTGAAGACACACCACTCAATCACATTATACACAACCCATTGTAACAAAGGCCAACAGACCTTGAAGCTCTGATACTTTTAACATGATCTTTAAAAACAAAAACAAAACATGAGCTTTCCAATAATAATGCAGCAGTCGAAGGTCATGTGGGACTGATTTTTGGTTCACAAGGGGCAAGCAACAATAGAAAGAACCCTGTGTAAATTTAGCGATGGTAGCTTGCTTGATAAGAAAACGCGCCACAGATTCCAAAGCAAAGGTGTAGAAGCTCTGCTTGGGGCAGAGCTAAAAATAAATGTCACATCTGCTTTTCAAATTTCAGAATGAAAAACAGCAAATCAGGGATACTTGAGTAGCTTTCTATAATAGCTCAATGATAGAAATGCTTCACGTACTTAGAGGCCGTGGTAGAAGAGGCTGTAGCACTCGCCGCTATACCAAACACAGACTTAGTGGATGTTCCACCGAACACAGATGAACCTGCCCCACCAAACACTGATGATCCTGTAGATGGCTGCTGATCAAACACAGAGGCTCCAGATGAAGATGGTTGACCTAACACTCCACCAAGTGACCCAGTGGCATTGCCAAAAGCTGAGGCTCCCGAAGTGGCAGTCCCAAATACTGATGTCGCTGGTATTGTGGATTGGCTGAATGCAGAGGCCCCAGAAGATGGTTTTTGACCAAACATTGAAGATGTGGTTGTAGGCTGGCCAAAACCTGAGCTGGTAGTGTTGAAAGAGAATGAGGAAGGTGATGGTGTGGAGGAGGAGGAGGAGGATTTGGCATCACTTGGTGGGGCTGAAGTACTAACATGAGAGCTGGCAGCATAGGTAGGCATTGGAGCGGGAGTAATGCCTGCTTGGCTGGAGGCAGGAGAGGGCTGGGCAGTGGCTGGCTGGGTCAGGGCTACCTTGCTTGATGTTGGGTCACAGGCTGCTAACAATGAAGCACCAAACTGCCCAAACTCTGTGGTGTGTGAGGAGGCTGGATCCATTGAGACACTGGAGGAAGATACAGCCAACGTGGTGGCCATCCTACCTATTGGTACACTGGTCGCAACAGCCAAACTAATGGTGCTAACTGGGGTAGAGCTAGTTGGGGCAGAGCTAGCTGGTTCAGTGCTAACTGGGGCAGTGTTAGCTGGGGCAGAGCTAGCTTGTACAATGTGGGCAATACTAGCTGGTGTAGTGGGGGCAACGCTAGCAGATGCAATGCTAGCTGAGATAACAGGAGTGGCCACGACATGTCCTGAACTAGAAACTGATGAACTTACAGTGGTTGTACCAAACACTAATGGCGCTGTACGGAATGAAAAACCAGTGCTACTCAATCCACTACATGTTGTTGTACCATCACCAAAGATAGAACTGGATGTCTTTGCATCACCACCAAAGATAGAACTGGATGTCTTTGCATCACCACCAAAGATAGAACTGGATGTCTTTGCATCACCACCAAAGATAGAACTGGATGTCTTTGCATCACCACCAAAGATAGAACTGGATGTCTTTGCATCACCACCAAAGATAGAACTGGATGTCTTTGCATCACCACCAAAGATAGAACTGGATGTCTTTGCATCACCACCAAAGACAGAGCTGGATGTCTTTGCATCACCACCAAAGATAGCTGTTGAAGTGGCTGCAGCACCTGCAATGGCAGAACTGGGTGGTATAGCAGCATGACCAGAAACAGATGTTGTTTCTATAGTAGAGGAAAATGCAGACACACCATGGCCGCCAAACACAGTCCCAGTTGACGATGACAATCCAGACCCTCCTCCAAATATCGCACTTGAAGTACCAACATTACTTGCTTTTGGAAGTGAAAACTTAGTGTTGGTAGATGTAGTGTCACTCTGTGTTGTTGCTGCAGCAGCATCTTTGGTAACAGAGGCAGAGGCACTATTACTTCTCTTGGCATCAGTTGTAGCAGCTTTATTGTTGGGGAGGTGAGCACTGGGTTTTGAAGAAGCAGGTTTAGTTTCTGCCAAGAGCCCTGCTATCATGGAGCTTGGGCCGCTGTTTATCTCTACATCAGTGCCACTCTGACTGGGCTTCTGGGAGCTGACACTAGTCTTCTTAACGAGGTTGACAGCAGCACTGCCTGACATGACACCGGGGAAGCTGACTGTGGAGGGCAAACCACCTGATCCAAACAAGCTGGTCTTAGTGAGTCCTATGCAAGGTTCGTGGTTTTGTACTGGCAGGGCAGGGAAGGTAGGTGTGTATGGAGGAGGTTCGGTCATGCGCGGCAGAACATTGGATTGCATAGCAAGAGCACTGCTTCCTGTCAAAGAAAATGGCAAACGGAACTACATTTGTTCATGAAGCCCATAATATGATGCCTATGGAAGCTAACCAAGGCCATTGTAGGTTGAAAAGGCTGCCAAGAGGTAAGCTTTACATCTAGCACAAGCTAACAAAAGCTATAAAACTGTTAGCACTGCCAATGCATTCTCCACACATAAGCCTTACATCCAACACTGATTCCATATAGCATCAATATTATTCTATATATGGGTGGATTAATTTACCTCATACAGGGTTGCGCTGGAAGAGGTAGAGATTATCTGCTAATTACTACTGGGATTACTTACCAGGTGTGGGGGAGGTGGAGGGGGGACTTATATCTTCATATCCACCTGTCAAACATCCTACATTCACTAAGAATCCCAAAACAGTCATTTCTTTAACCCATAAGAAGCCAAACATTCATGATATGTTGAGGTCATAATCTGCATGAGTAAGTGGTCTATTGTAATATATTGTTCTTACTTCCTAAAACCTGTGTCGAGTGAGTCAATCTCAGATTTCCACTACCAGCTGCCTTGGCTGCTAGCCCACTTTGACCAAGCCTCATTCCAGACTCTTCACAACGAGCTCCAGTAGTCACTATGCAAAAAACATGTCAATGTCCATCAAACACTCAACTAGATGATATGGCGAGTACCCAGCATATCCAATCTATAAACTAATCCATCCAAAATCTAGCCAATTAATCAACCCTTTGAAACAAATACAAATGTATTTATTTGGTGGTACAACAACTGAACAACCAGAGAAGGAAATTAACGCTAGTCAGATGGACTGTGACCAGTAGAAATCATGCATACCAGTGAAAGTGCCATGAAAACAGGACCTACAAACCAGTACAAATTTTTGGGGGCTGTTAGATGTTACGATAGGCATAACCGGCAGCCGAGCGAAGTCACATCTGGTACATGCTCACCAGCTAAGTAATCACTTTGCACTATCTTACAATCTCTCTACCAACATTGGTTTCCCATTATTCTGCATTGATCATTCCCCTCGCTTAGAACCGATATTGACACGCTTAGACAAACAAATGCATATGGTTGTTTACTACTGATAACGCAAGTGCCGCTTGCTTCCTGTTGTTATATGAGAGCCAGGAATACCAAGGATGGTGGGAGGATCAAGGCTTGCACAGTTTAGTCAAGCATGTTAAGGCATAGATTATATGATCAGACAGTCTCACAATCCCTTATTCCATGGCACCTAATATTTGCGACCTGAGCACATTCAATCACACCATAACTTAGTTATTTCAACGATTACTGTTGTGATGTAGTAGTGTAAGACCGCCAACATAAGCTGGAATCTCCAAGAAATCTCAATAATGAATACCAATTAGATCAATACTGACTATAACACACAGTTGGTTAACTATATAATTATACACTACAGTCATAGCATATCACACACAGGCATAATTTGCGAGATATCCAATGATATGGCAAGTTGTGTTCTGAGCTGTTCAGGTACACAAATGCAGGCAGTTGCAGAGGCAGTATGAATCCCATCTTGAAAGGGAATTATAAAATGTATATTGACACAATATAGACAGGTATTTATCTGCATAGTTATAGATGATTTACCCCTAAACAAAATTTTACAAGCAAAATTTATGTCTGGGGTACTGGTCCAACAAACAAATGGAAAATGTCTTTAATTTCTATTACCAGAACATCTCTACCTTCCCAAGCTCAACCAGGTTACATCCTAAAGTACAGTCAACAGCCTGTTATATAAGATAAAGAATCGTACACATATTTCTTACCATTAGGAAATAATCCTTCCCGGCCAGCTGATATGGCAGGTGGCTGTAAACACATAAGCATATCACATCATCTGCCAATAGCAGTAAACGACGCAAATAGGCCTTGAAGCTCTGCTGCTGTAGACATATTTTTTTCAATCTAAAGTTCCAGTATGACAACACTGAATCATAACGTTTACTCTTTCATTGCATTTAATGACAGAGTTCAAAAGGTCACAGGGACGTGAGGAATATACATGCCACTAGGTCAAGGTACACCATAACCTCTGTTGAACAGCAGAGCTAATACAAAATAGCACTTAATTCCATCTTTTCACATGGCATTTAATGAAGTCCAGAAAAAAGACACCTCATTCATTCCTTGATCAACATGTTTAGATGAAGCCATATTATTTGATGCAGCATTTGTCATCTTGTTGTCATTTCTGCGGTTTGTAATGCTCGCTTTAGACACCCTTGCAGTCAATGTAGCGCGGCCTTGATCCGCACCAGGATCTACTGGCTGAATGGAGTGGAGCCTATTAGAAGCCACTATCTTGGAAGCAGACAGGTTACCTGCAGTAAATGAAAGGTGAAACTAAGCAATGACTCAAAGTGTTGACTCGTATAAGGGATGATTTTGACATAGGATTGAGAACAAAAGAAACCAATGTCTGAGCAACAACAAATAGGCTGCCTAGGGGACTTAATACATCAGTGTCATCATCTCACTGACCAAATCATCTACCGTCATTACTGGTGTATGGCTCAACCAGTCCTTCTAAAATTGAAATGAAAAATCAGTGCGCTGATCAAAGCTAGGTTATCGTTAGCAAGTTTGTCAACGCTAACATAAGGACACAGCCACCGTAAGGATGTTCATTCCATAAGACAACTCCACTGCTACAAAGCAAGCATAGCCATACAACATAACATTGCATATTTATTTTCAAACTTTCAGAGCAAGTACCGTGAAATCTTGTGTTTAAGTCGCCATCCCTTACACTGTCATGTCCCTGTGGTTTCCTGCCATCCCTTGCACTGTCATGTCCCCGTGGTTTCCTGCCATCCCTTACACTGTCATGTCCCCCTGTCATGTCCCCGTGGTTTCCTGCCCTCCCTTGCACTGTCATGTCCGCGTCGTTTCCCGCCATCCCTTGCACTGTTGTGCCCCCGTCGTTTCCCGCCATCCCTTGCACTGTCATGTCCCCGTCGTTTCCCGCCATCCCTTACACTGTCATGTCCCCGTCGTTTCCCGCCATCCCTTGCACCTGCCAAAATTGTTCTTATACTCAATTTTTGTAGATAAGGGCCATGCTCATTGAGGCCCGAGGCTCAAGTAGACAGATGTACATCAAGTCATGGTAACGCTTAATAAAAAGCCAAGTGAGGAAGAACAAATGGGGGTCAGGGAGTACATGACAGCTAGTGGCAGTGGAATTAGTTCAAAGTCAGTTGTCTACTAGATCGACTGAAACGCTCACATTTTACAGAAAATTGGTGCACAGGTGGTGTGCACGTAGGAAACAATATTCGGTCGACACACAGCCTTATGGCTTATGCACAATCTTCTTATAGCATGTTTACCAGATAATTGGTCGGTCAGCCAGTTACTATAGTATGGGCCAGATTATAAATGCATTAAAGTGGCTTATTTGAGCAGGTACACAGATAGTTACCAACCTTCAGTATACTTACAATATGTGAACTTTACAGCAAGGACATCTACAAAGTAATTGTTATGATAATAGATTTGACCCAAAATTCAGCGGCTAAGAGGGGTTTGCCTTATACACTGAGTCGTCTTGTATTAAAGATTTGAGAGTTAGAAGATTGGTATGATGGTGCAGTCTGACCAGGAGCGGTGGATTGGACGGGAGTGACAAGCCTCAGCTCCAGCACTGATCGCAGCGCATTCTCTTTCTTAGTCAAGGCAGCTTTAGATGGGGATCTACTCTTCACCGGGGTGAGGTCCACGGTACTGTTGAGAGGCACGCTACCAAAGGAATGCGACCTGAATACGTAATAATCAACCAACATACCACTCAACAAGAGATGGACTAGTGACAATCTTTCATGGTGTAGTTTTCAAAATATATTGGCATTGTTAGGGGAGTGCCTCTATCCACCTGAGTTTGTTGGGGGTCAAGCTGAGGGAGTTGCTGTGTGGAGATGAGGGAAGAGGCGACCAGGCAGAGGAGGTATTATGGAGGCGCAGATGCATGAGCTGCTTCTCCACATCCTGTAGGGCCTCCGTCTGAGCTGTGAGAATACGCTTGGTACCAGCCACCGTGCGGTAGATGGAGTCTGACGCCGGTGCATTCAACCTCCTGTTCAACGAACATAAAGGCCATTCAAATGACGAAATGGCAAGCACATAATGAGAAATGGAGGAAACATGATGACAACAAAGATGATGATGGTGGTGGTGATCATTTATGATTGGGGACAGTGATGATGGTGATGGTGACACTGCCTGTCTCACCTGGTCTTGTTCTTGTTACGCTGATATTCATCCCATTCCCCATCCAGACTCAAGTTCACTTGTTCAATGCCCCCTTGGATATATTGAAACTTGCTGTCAATACTGGTAAGGCGGCGCTTGGCCGCAGAGTTGAAAGGTCGTAGCCGTAGGAACCCCTGGTGGCTGGCCTTGGCATCATGCCCCTGCCATACGTGACACTCCTCAACACAAGCAAAGCTCTCCAGTGTGGACAGCTTCAGCTGCTCCATATCCTCATACAAACCCTGCAAGCATACACCCTCCATATTCAAGATGTGCTGAGGAAAACACAGGTTGGTCAATAAGTCAAGCGATAATCACTATTTCTTACAAATGTCCTGAAGAGCTTTTAGGAACTTTAATGCTCCTTGATAATCCTGATTACATTTGCTTTTATTTGTTTTGTTACGACTGCATGGGATTGAGAGTATGGGCATACAAACAGCTTACCCTGGTAGTGGCCTTCATGTCTTTACAGAAGCTGAGCAAGTCGTGCGTGTGTCGTCCAAGCTCAGCCTGCTCCTCACCACTACCCACATTGTTCATGACTTCACAGGTGTGCTTCTTCAGTTCAATTATTTCCTGCTCAAAATGAGCCATCTACAAAACATCTCACTTCAGTAAAGGAATATGGTGAGATACGGAGACAAGAGTGAGATGGTGAGATTTAAATAGGAGAGATACAGGTGGGAGGAAAAACCAGGGTGGATTGGGGAATGATGGGAGACAAGAGGATGGGATAGAGGGAGGATGAGATGGATGGAGAATGAGATAGAGGGAGGATGAGATAGAGGGAGGATGTGATAGATGGAGGATGAGATAGAGGGAGGGTGAGATAAAGGGAGGATGAGATAGAGGGAGGATGAGATAAAGGGGATGAGATAGAGGGAGGATGAGATAAAGGGAGCATGAGATGGAGGGAGCATGAGATAGAGGGGAGCATGAGATAGATGAGATAGAGGAAGCATGAGATAGAGGAAGCATGAGATAGAGGGAGGATGAGATAGAGGAAGCATGAGATAGAGGAAGCATGAGATAGATGGAGGATGAGATAGAGGAAGCATGAGATAGAGGGAGGATTAGATAGATGGAGGATGAGATAAAGGGAGGATTAGATAAAGGGAGGATGAGATAAAGGGAGGATGAGATAAAGGGAGGATTAGATAGAGGAAGCATGAGATAGAGGGAGCATGAGATAGATGGAGGATGAGATAGATGGAGGATGAGATAGAGGGAGGATGAGATAGATGGAGGATGAGATAGAGGAAGCATGAGATAGAGGGAGGATGAGATAGAGGGAGGATTAGATAGATGGAGGATGAGATAAAGGGAGGATTAGATAGAGGGAGGATGAGATAGAGGGAGGATGAGATAGAAGGGAGGATTAGATAGAGGAAGCATGAGATAGAGGGAGCATGAGATAGAGGGAGGATGAGAGAGGAAGATGAGATAGAGGAAGCATGAGATAGAGGGAGGATGAGATAGATGGAGGATGAGATAGAGGGAGGATCAGATAGAGGAAGATGAGATAAAGGGAGGATCAGATAGAGGAAGGATGAGATAGAGGATGAGATAGATGGAGGATTAGATAAAGTGAGGATTAGATAGAGGGAGGATGTGATAGAGGGAGGATTAGATAGATGAAGGATTAGATAGATGGAGGATGAGATAGAGGGGGATGAGATAGAGGGAGGATGAGATAGAGGGAGGATTAGATAGAGGGAGGATGGGAATCAAGGAAAGAGTGATATGCAGCGTGTGAGATATTGGGGGAGGGGTGTTATGCCGGATCAGGATGTTTAGGCGAGGATTGCTAATATCGAACATGGAAGGCTTCAATCATAAAATCATTGCATCAGCAATATTAATGCACCTCCTCAAGCACATTCCTCATAAAGAACTGCCCAGAATCATCATTGTCTTCAGCATCCCTCTGTGTAGTTGGCACAGTAATAGTCCCTGGATCCTGGCCCGAGTCAGCAAGTTGCACCTGGGGCAGGGTAGGAGTGGCCTGTCTGCTACTTGGCATGGGCAATGATGGCTGGCCCAGATACTTACTTGATTGTTTCAGCTCAGCTGGATCATAGAAGATAACAGAATTATGGAGTGGGATTTAAAAAAGCATTCCAAAAAGACATACGAAAATTATACAGTATTTAATCATGGCAAAGAAATAAAGTGGTGTGTATTTAAACATATACCTTTAGCAGCAGACAACTTGTTGCCAACTGCTTGACTTTGGATAGTGCTTGTCCCAGACAGGAGACCAGGAGATGAACAGGGAACGGAGATGGTGCCAGCTACCAGTCTATTCTCAGTCAAACTCCCATTTGCTGACTTCCCAGCAATGTCAAAGGACAGGCGCTGTGAGGGAAATTTCATACCGGCAGTGATAGGTGTGGACAGTCTAGGCCCGGGGGCTTGGGGTCCTGAATTCGCCTCAGATGGTACCAGAGGCTGTGGACCTAATGTGCATGATTTTGCCAATGTCACACTGGGAGAAGGTTGAGAATATCTGGTGGCAGGATTGGCAGTAACAGAAGTCAGGGATGACACAGTGGGCTTGCTGAGGGCAATAGTACTGGACAGACACACAGCAGGTGCTGCTATGCTCACTGGTGTCGCTAGTTCAGTGGCTGAAAGTGATCAGAAACAGGAAACCTTATTTATGCTCATGGCTTGCTGCCAGGATAACAATAATTGGTGTATGCTGTTAAGAATACCGAGTAAATAATGCTAGCTACGTTGGATACTGCTGCTCAATCAATCTTGTCATCATACACAAATTATCAAGCTAATGTGATATTGGAAAGAATTCCAACGGTCATTACTTGGAAGCGCTGCGGGTGTTGTATTGAGTGAGGCTGCCCCCTCCGCACGTGCGTTAATTAGATACCAGATAATGAGCACGCCATCAGATGAGAGCACAAAAAGAGCTGGGCTGGCAGGGTGAGTGTTGGTTTCACCTGCAAGTAGTGACATTATTTATTAACACAAATGTGCTCAAGCAGCTGAAGCAATCTCGCACCACTAACTGAGAAACACCACCAGATGGATTCTGGGAGTCAACTCACTGATCTCAACAGCTCTCTGTGATGTGGTATCCACCGACATGCCAAGGGGGAATGATTCTTCATAATCCTCTGTCATTGGTATATCAGCCCTGCCGCTGTCATCCAGAGTCCACAACTCCCACAGAGCCTAAACACAGATAGAAATACAATGAAATCTAACTTTCCACAGAGCCTAAACACAGATAGATACACAATGAAATCTAACCTTCCACAGAGCCTCAACACAGATAGATACACAATGAAATCTAACCTCCCACAGAGCCTAAACACAGATAGAAATACAATGAAATCTAACCTCCCACAGAGCCTCAACACAGATAGATACACAATGAAATCTAACCTCCCACAGAGCCTAAACACAGATAGAAATACAATGAAATCTAACCTCCCACAGAGCCTCAACACAGATAGATACACAATGAAATCTAACCTCCCACAGAGCCTAAACACAGATAGAAATACAATGAAATCTAACCTCCCACAGAGCCTCAACACAGATAGATACACAATGAAATCTAACCTCCCACAGAGCCTAAACACAGATAGATACACAATGAAATCTAACCTCCCACAGAGCCTCAACACAGATAGATACACAATGAAATCTAACCTCCCACAGAGCCTCAACACAGATAGATACCAATGAAATCTAACCTCCCACAGAGCCTAAACACAGATAGATAGAAATACACAGATGAAATCTAACCTCCCACAGAGCCTAACCTCCCACAGATCAACAGATAGATACACAATGAAAGATACACATGACAATGAAATCTAACCTCCCACAGAGCCTCAACACAGATAGACCTCCCACAGAGCCTCAACACAATGAAACACAATGAAATCTAACCTCCCACAGAGCCTCAACACAGATAGATACACAATGAAATCTAACCTCCCACAGAGCCTCAACACAGATAGATACACAATGAAATCTAACCTCCCACAGAGCCTCAACACAGATAGATACACAATGAAATCTAACCTCCCACAGAGCCTCAACACAACACGGATAGATACACAATGAAATCTAACCTCCCACAGAGCCTAAACACACACAGATAGATACACAAGACCTCCCACAGATCAACACAGAATACACAATGAAATCTAACCTCCCACAGAAGCCTAGAACACTCCCACAGAGATACACAATGAAATCTAACCTCCCACAGCCTCAACACAGATAGATACACAATGAAATCTAACCTCCCACAGAGCCTCAACACTACACAATGAAACACAGAGCCTCAACACAGATAGATACACAAGATACACAATGAAATCTAACCTCCCACAGAGCCTCAACACAGATAGATACACAATGAAATCTAACCTCCCACAGAGCCTCAAACACAGATAGATACACAATGAAATCTAACCTCCCACAGAGCCTAAACACAGAGATACACAATGAAATCTAACCTCCCACAGAGATAGATACACAATGAAATCTAACCTCCCACAGAGCCTCAACACAGATAGATACACAATGAAATCTAACCTCCCACAGAGCCTAAACACACATGAAATCTAACCTCCCACAGAGCCTCAACACAGATAGATACACAATGAAATCTAACCTCTAACAGATCTCCCACAGAGCCTAAACACACATGAAATAGCCATACACAGAATGAAATCTAACCTCCTCAACACAGAGCCTCAAACACAGATAGATACACAATGAAATCTAAACCTCCCACAGAGCCTCAACACGGATAGACACAGACACAATGAGCCTCAAATCTTCTACCTCTCCCACACTGAGCTTAATCACAGATAGAAACAACAAGGAAATCTAACCTCCCAATGAAATCTAACCTCCCACATAGCCTCAACACAGATTACACAATGAAATCTAACCTCCCACAGAGCCTCAACACGATAGATACACAATATACAAGCCTATGTATCTAACCTGTATGTATATAGCCTATATATATATATATATATATATATATATATATATATATATATATATATATATATATATATATATATATATATATATACACACACACACATGCAATGATACCTAAACTCCCATGAATCCTGAACTCAAACATAACACATATACAAAAAGGTGAAGAAACGAGGAGAGCGCGGTGCTACCTTGTTGTCAGGACTACGCCCCAGAACTGCCGCCTCCACAGCATTAGCTGACAGGACCAGCAGCATATTCCTGTAACAGAGGTCATCAAAAGGTCATTGCAAGACACCACACTCAATTCTAGTGTAAACACAAGCTAGACTTATAAAGCTTTGGTGAAATAATACTAACCATGCGTTGAGGAGTTTCATGTAGTATTGAGGTTGACGCGACTCGCCAGATCCAAAACAGACATCCTCGTAGTTGACACACACAGGGTTTCCATCAGCCTGCAGCCAACACAATTCAGCAGGCTGTACATGGTGACACTACAGGGACAGGCCGTGAAGCAGGCTGGTGCCAGCAGAGATATCCACCTACCTGAACTGTAGACATGACCAGCACTATCTGCTGAGAGTCGTCTTCCACGGCTTGGGCCGGAGCATAGGCTGCCATGAACACCTTGGCACTCTCCCAGATGACATCAACAACTGCCATGATAGATAATCAAACAGATGTTATACTGAATTTTTTATGGAAGTTGATTCAATAGTTTAAAAATAAGCCTGTGAGATTGTGGCAGTCATGATGCAACCGCTCCTGGTTAGTGGCAAAAATGACCAGGATGACAACTGTACAATCTCATGTCGAACGATATGCAAATATCAGTTGCTCAAGAGGAGAGCATCTTATAGTCGAGACTGATTGAAAACACCACCCCCGCCCCCCCCAGAATCTGAACATTGACATGAATACCAAGCCATACTATTACCGGAAGCTCTAAACTGTGATCAGTAACATGAATAGCTAGCGCATCGCACCTAGCAGCCTGTGTCTCCACCAACAGGCACACAAAGCCACAGTTCCGGTCAACACAACTTGATTATTTGGTGCCTCTCCCACGGGTCATGGTGTGGTTTAAAGGGAACACGTGACTGCTGTGGTGGGGGCTCTTTCACGTGTCATGGCCTGGTTTAAAGGGAACACCTGACTGCTGTGGTGGGGCCTCTCTCACGTGTCATGGCATGGTTTAAAGGGAACATCCGACTGCTGTGGTGGGGCCTCTTTCACGTGTCATGGCGTGGTTTAACGGGAACACATGACTGCTGTGGTGGGTGGGACATCTCTCACGTGTCATGGCGTGGTTTAACGGGAACACCTGACTGCTGTGGTGGGGCCTCTCTCTAGTGTCATGGCGTGGTTTAAAGAAAACACCGGACTGCTGGGCATGTTTGCAATTATGTACTTTAATGTCAACCTGTTCCCCTGATATCAGGCCATCCCTTGCACCCGCCAGGAATAGCCTTATATACATAGGGGGATGGGAAAGCTACTAGCTCAGACACTGCGCAATATTATGTGGATAAGAGTCGTGCCAAGTGAAGCTTGCGTTCTTCTGCTGTATCTACATGTTAGATAGCAAGGAGCAACACCAATTAACACAGACAGACAGGTGACAGGCAAGTCATGACATCACCTAGTTAAACATCACTACAATCACCTACTAAAAGCAGGTCATTGTAGTCTACAAATTTGTTTTGTACGTTACTTGTGTATATGATTTACACAAATTATGAGTGCCTGTGTCAAGATTGAGGTTGCCAAAAATAATAATTCTTTATGTTCTTTTGTGGTACAGGGCTGGAAACAACTGAAACACCCACTGGCCATTAGGGTGTAGTTTTAATGGACACCTCGTTACACTTTTTCCCAAATTCACACACGATTTAAAGCAACTGTATTGTCTCCAATGCAGCTTTGCAATGAATGCCAAAAGGTCAGGGTATGGCTGTTTTAGGGAATATCCATGCCTGGAACAAGTATGGCTTCTGTGAAACGTTTGTGACACCTCAGCCTCTTTGTATTAACTGTCGATGAATAGTTGGAACCAAAACTTCCTTATCTTGTTTAGTTATGATTTGTTCATACACTACAAGTAAAAAATCCTAATAAATGTTACTCACTAGCAGGGCATGTTGTAATTGACAGTTGCACATTAACTATTTCTGGGGGTGCATGGTCTAACGAGAGCTAAGTGGAGGATTAGTCCAATGAATGGCTCAAGAAGGAGAGAATAACAAGTAAGAGTGGGGGCACTTGGTAGGCCTAGTACGTCCCCCTGATGGCTATACCTCGCATGGGACTGGTATTAAAGAGAGCAGGAAGAGGAATGATCCGTCGCGGTGTCAAGCTGTGGTCCATTTGCACAAGGGTTCCTTTCCGAGTGCCAATTACCAGCTGCTTCCCCCTCGCACTCCAGCACACTACACCAACACAAACATGGTATCTACAACCAACAAGGAACACTCAACCTCTAAAACAATCACAACAATATTGCATCTTATAAGAACTGTGTATGTTGAACGGAGTGAACAGAATGGTATGAAACATGAAGCCTCACCACATGTGATGCCGTTTGTAGCTGCCAGTGACTGCATCACAGTCTTTCTCGAGCTGACATCGCACAAGATGAAACTCCCATCAGATACACATGCACCAAAGATACCAGCGTAGTCAGTGCTGGGGTTCCACTGCAGGTGATTGACAACAGTGTTGGCGATGTTGCCCAGGCGTACCTCCATGTACGACTTGATGTCTGAGTTGGTTTTGGCTACATCTTGCATATCATACAACTGCAAGAAGGAGCTGTTGGCTTTTTGAACGACTATTGCCAGGATTAGGCTGTCAGCATTGACACTTATGTTTGAAGGTTGAGCTTCTGTCGATACCGTATTCCAAGGGTTGAGAGATGTCACAACATCGACTGTGTCTCGTAGTTTGGCCAGATCATGTAGCTGGCTGGATTTGTACACAATGACTCCTACAGATAAAAACCGCCAACAAACACATTTTATTTAGTTTATATACCTTACACAATATATATATATATATATATACCTTATGCAATATATATATATAAACACACAAATATATATATTATATATATTTGTATATATAATATGCATGCAAATATATATATATATAGATTATTTATGATTCTATATTTATACATTTGTGCAAGCATATATATTAAACATGTGTGTCAGTATGAGTACACATTTATACAGTACCTGTTGCTGTGCCAACAAACGTCAGCCCATAGAGGTTGGTTGACGCTACCAGGCTTGTACGCTGCTGCACCAACCCAAACCCCTTGTCAACTCTGACCTTGGCAGCAAGATGGAAGCGGAAGTCCTACACCACAAAATGCATCATGCTATAACAGATACCAACCTATGTGCAAAAGTGAGGAGTTAGGTAAAAGTGGAAAGTGACTGAGGTACCTTGACTTCTCTCTCAGCTACACTTTCTTCTGGCATCTTGCCTCTGTCAAGTCAATCAAGAATATCTTTGACACATAAAACAAAATGATCTGCCAGATATGTGGATGGAAGCCAAAAGTAAGCAAGAAGCTTAATTTAAATAAAATCAGTCTGCCCCAATTCCTTGCTTTGCAGTCAGTGATGTAAATGACCTACAATGATCCAAGCACATTGTATTTACCAAGAGAGCTTACACCACCTGGTAAATCAAGGAGAAAGCACACAGCATAAAGAGGCCACTTTGGTATGGCAATTTTTAATAACCAGGCAATACACAAATGATAAGGGCACACATACTTTATACTTGATCTAAACTTTATTAGCAAATAAGTATCACCCTGTCCATGGAGTGAGTGAGCCAAGTTTGGACATTAATCTGAAACCATGCGCAGTGAACAAATTCAACGTGAGACAAGTTTACCATAAATCTGAAACCGTGCACAGTGAACATATACAATGTGAGACAAGTTTACCATAACATGGTTTGTACGGAACAAATATCGACACAACCAGTTCAGAATACAGAAGGCATACTCCAATGTCTAACAATGTTTTTCATTTATGGACGTTGTTTTGTTGAGGGTGTATGACAGGCTTCTTTCCTTTTGATTTAGCCACTTATTGGCTGTCCTGGTGATGACTGAGTCTACTTTGTCATAGTTCATGTTAAGTTTTACATTAAAAAGTTTCTGCAGAGTTGAATCTTTCATTCTGCCCTGTCTGTGGTGGCTGTCCATCCTTCACTTGCCTAGAGGGCATGGCGCAAGAAATTCGGGCAGGGGGCAGCACCCTTGGAATGGGAGCTTGCTGGAACACTTAAAAGTGTGGGGTTATGACAGATTGTGAGAAGGCTGTGAAAAAGTGGCTGTATAAATTTGTATCACCAATGTTTAATCTTTTGGTGACGTTCACGAGTAATTGGCTGGTCGGTACTAAAAGCAAATAGCGCTAACAATGCGAGATTGGCGTGATCCTTCTTTCATAGTCACGCGCTGACCAATGATTGGCTGTCTGTTACGATTTTTATTAATTATTCATGAGGTTAGATGCAAACCCAAGGCTGTCACTTGCTGCAGCCAAACTCAAACAGTGACAGCATACAAAAAAATCCTGAGGCGAGGTTTTGCTATGGGAAAAATCGACTCCGCAGCCGGACGACTGAATTAGGTACTGCCACTCACCCAAGCCTGATTTTACTCCCATTGGCGGCCGGGCGAGTGCTAATTTCCACCCCTGTTGATGCCATGTATTTTCACAATTTCTGTTACTGAGTTTGTGTAGTCTTGTGTACCGATTTCTTTTTCCTTAAATAATTATTCACCTGTACCTTAAGTTGCATATTGTCTGTGGTGAAATCTATGATAAACTCTGAGATTTTGAAGTCCTAAGTCCCATTATTAACTTGCTTAATGAAAGAGACAAACATGACTAGGTTACATGTTGCGCGTTCATGTTTGCTGGTAGTGAATGATGTGCATTTTATCTGATTTCGCCTCTGGATGGCCACCACGCCGTAACCAGTGACGTACCACACCGTAACCATGGCGTATAACTAATCGGTGACGTAAGCATAGAAAAAAAAATATTGCGAATTATACTATGTGGGTCATGGGTCAAAAAATAAAGTATTCATAAACACACATCAAGTTGAGTTGATTTCTTTTGGCTGGTTGAATTTTTTCTGGGCCGGTTGATTTTGTGAAGTACCAGCCTGGATTGCCGGTGGCAAATTTTCATGCCCTGCATTGTCCTCACCACAGGCGGGGTTTGGGAGAAGGTCGTCATCATAGATAAACATTTGCAATTGATACTTTAAGCCATCACGAGGCTGACATCATTGGCAGAATTCAGTCAGAACAAATTCTTCACTTATATTTAGCAAGTAAGTTTCCGATCAATCACAATCAAATCATTGAAAATGTGTGTATTATCGCTCACCAAAAGTACAACCGAAACCTGGAACAATATAAACCTACTCTCCGGCACTTATAAAAGAATAGAAACATTTTAAGGAAAAATGCGGTTGACTTCTCACAATCGGTTATTTGGTAATTACTTCACAAATTGCATGCAATCACGGAAATAATTTGTTGGGTAAGCAGTAATCCGTAAGAGCGGTAAAATGGTAAACCGAGTAAGGAAACCGTTTCTCTTGCGCATCGGGATCTGCGCAGGCTAAGGTTCGTTAGTATTCACATATATTCTTGAGAAATATTCCTGCATTTAATCTCGTCATGCTGGCGATATCATATATTGAAAACGCCAGTGAGGTCTATTTATATATAGATTAGATTAAGCGTAAATAAACTTGCTGGTGAGGTGTTGTTGGAATAGCTGACACGCCTCAGCTCTATTAGTTGCTGGTTAAGTCATGTTGGGATAGCTGATACATCTCAGCTCTAACTTGCTGGTTTGGTCATGTTGCGATAGCTGATACCTCTCAGCCCTAACTTGCTGGTTAGGTATTGTTGTACATTCAATGCATTTGGTTTTTGAGCGAGGCCATATGTGATATTTTCAGAGAAGAGGGGTACATATTGATATGGCAAATTTGATCGTGGGAGTAGCCAGGATGTGGCTACTTTCAGCATGGGAGTATGTCACATGCAGAAAGTTTAAGGGGCGAATACTAGCATACACACACTTTAATATTTTCATTTATATGATCACAGTAAATGCACTCTGGCGCTCCGCTCACTCTCGCTACTTTATGCATGGAGCAACTCTGATCCTCCCCGTTCTTGGGCTATGCTACTTTCTGCATAGCGCTACTTTCTGCACGCCGACGCGGCGCGCTGAAAGTATCTGAGGTTTTTGCGCATGCGCACTGCGTCCTTTCGCTACTTTGTGCATAAAGCTACTTTCTGCATGTGACACCGGCACCAGCGATCAAGCCAACGTTGCCCTCTAGATTTGGGCGCCAAAACCCGACACTAAACAATACAAATTCACAACGACACCCCGACACCAAAAATCAAACCAACGACGCCCTCTAGAATAGGGCGCCAAAACCCGAACACTAGCAATACAACAAACAGGGTACGAATGCAATATTATGAACAACGACACCCAGACACCAGCGATCAAACTAACGACGCCCTCTAGAATAGGGCGCCAAAATCCGAACACTAGCAGTCCAACAAACTTGGCACGAATGCAATATCACGAGCAACGACACCACCACACCAGCGATCGAGCTACGACGCCCTCTAGATTAGGGCACCAAGCAAATTCACAGGGCCCAACCGCAACTGTTACGAGCAACGGCACCCACAAAATCAATACCACAAATGGTACTTACCATAAGCGATGTTATTCCGACTAATCAGAATAAAGCTGGCGCTTGGATCGTCTGACTTTCGACGCCGAGATCAAAGAGATCTCGCGCGCAGTGCCTGCCTCGGCGAGATCGCCACGAGATCTGTGTCTCGCTCACATTTCAGTTCGGCAAGTTGAGGCGTTAGCTGCTGTGCGAGAAACTTCATTTTCTTTTTCGAAAACTTTCACCAGTATCACCAAACCTGATGGATTTGCCCGACGAGGTAATTAATTATATTTCAATAAACACGCTGATTATCATAGTTTCCTTTTTGGGGTAATCAATGTTTTATTCGATTAAAGTTTGCAAGTGTTTATTCCGCATCGAGACGCCATATTTTCGGCTTGGAACTTCGATATATATATTTTTCTATCTCTTGATATTTGTGAAATATTCCCGTAAAAATATTCTTGGTATTCGTTGACTGAACAAAGACAAATCGAATGGTCACGATTATTAAGCTGTAAAATGTGTACTTTTTATTTTATTGAGCTGAATACGTGAGCGATAATACCTTAGGTTATATAACGCCTTGGTGAGGTTTGTCCGACTTGCTTGGAGACCGACTAATCGGAACTGACTTTACGGGCTCATGCCCCAGGTTAAATACAGTCAAAGTGGGTCACGTGACCACACCATAACAAACGACAAATATTAAAGTTATAACAATCAAAACAATAGAATAAGTTGGCAAAACACATTAAATAGCGAAATACACCAATGAACCTTTGCCAATAAAAATACATAAATCATAAAAAATGCAGGTACAGCCGCACAAACGGCAATCCCCAGAATGATAAAAACCGTGTGCGTCACACACTCATGTATTACCACAAATGCAGAACACGGTACAACATGTCTTGTGTGGAAAATAGAAATGAAAAATAGAAATCCACAATTCCACTATGTCAATATACACTTCGTTTGGACACACAAAACATATAGTCTTGCTGCTCTTGTCCTGACTGGTGCACTGGAGATGGAACTTGGAACAGCACACTGAGCATGTAACCTGTAGAACAAAAACAAATTGATATTTTTTCAATATGTAGCAATTACATTATTTGATAAATTGATGCAAATTGATGCATTGTACAATAGATAGAGGAATATATAAAGCAAGATACCAAATTTCCCATGTCTTGGTGTTATAATACTATTCTAGCTTAAGTTCCCCCTGCCTCCCCCATTAATTATCAGCACGATATGGCCCGCACTGAATCCCACTGGTTTATGGCTAACGAGTCCACTGCCTCATGCGGGCTCGTTAGCCAGAGGCCGTGGTCCAATAGCGTGGGTTGGTCAAAGTCCTTTGGAGAATCGAACTCCCGGAGCAGCTTCAATCTGTACGACGGGTTTTACATTTGCATAATACCTTGTATGACAGGGTATGCTTTTGGCCATTTTCACCTTGTACGACGGGTACGGGTTTTCGAGGTCTCGCGGCACACCCAAATCCAGAATAAGGCCAAGTCCCCCCCCCCCCCCCCCCCACCTGGGGTTCTAGCATACCTGCTTGTGATAACCTTCGAAATGAATTTCTTACGACACATCATTTGGTAGTTGGGTGTTTCCTTACAGGAAGTAGCCAAGGAATTACAGGGGTGCTGTTTATTGGTGTCTTTTCATGTGTCTCTTTTTCTTTTCCCAAAGAATCTAAACATGACTCGTTGTCAGGTAATTTGACATCACAGCAGGATTCTAGTCTGCGTGCCAGACTCCAGGGGTTCCGTTACGCTTCTCGCCCTAGAGACTACGACAACACAAGGTCTAAAACTGGCGCGTCCGAATATTCATTAGACACGTTCGTTAATCTTCGTGACCAATCAACGAAAAGGTTGTGACCCGATTGACCTTAGTTGCACGCGTCTGGCTCATGAAACTGGCTTGTGATACGCACCCTCGGTTTTATGTGACGTCATGTACATTGTTGTGGTCTGCGTCCAATGAGAACACATTGAATGTCTTCTTAAATAATGAGGCGTCTCATAAGTTCAAATAGGCACCAAAACAAGCGCTTTAATCGCTTAGCTGCACGATAGTATGTTTACGTAATACAGTCAGTTAAAAAGAACCAGTTGTGTGTCTGCTTCTCTCGCCGACTGTGTGATTAACGGTGCCACTCGGCGTGAAACAACAAATCGGGGTGTTGTAGAATGTGCCCGGCTCATAAAAATCACTCGTCCGGTTGGATAAATTGACTTGGCAAGTCCCTTGTCCGACATGACAAATCACTTGTCCCGGCAAGCGGACAACCATTGGTGTCGAACCCCGACCCATTCCAAGCATTGCATCGAGAGCAGTAGCTAACAACGTGTAGCAAAATGTTTCCCCGTCCCAGCAGCCACAATCACAAAACAATCACGACCCATCAAGTCTTTTCAAACGGAGCGTACCAAAACAAATATGGCGCCGAATCTTCGGGAAATGAGACACTGCTTGTGATTGGAGCAGCCCAAATCTGGGATGCTGCACCAGTTCAAGACGTACAATATCCTAGACTGTTGGCGAGACTATTGAATATCATTAACATGTAAACAGGGCCCGCAGCTAACAGGCTAGGGGACCTTGACTAGCAGGATTCTAATAGTTTTTGTTTGTCTTCCGTTCGGATATTTTCTACCCCATTCAAAACTGCACATTTCTGACAGTGTCTAATTGCGGCGAACTTTAGTCTTGTTTTAAATCCATGAAGACAATGGTAATGTGCACCATTTTTTCCTCTCTGTTGACATTCAAGTCGGCATATTACAAATATCTTTCCTGCAGTGAAAAACAAGGGATTTTGATGGTGTTACCTTGCATGAATGATATGTATATACCATCTGATTGCTTTATTTCCTGGTGAATCCATGCAGAATTGTAACAATGATGGATATGAGTTTTAGTACCAATTAGGTTCAACAAAATATCCTCTGACCTTGACTCTATGACAATCATGGTATACTGCATAAACAAAACTTGCATTGAGAAATCAGGGTCACGAGAGGGCTGAGGGTCTCATTAACAGCGGTAAATGAATAACAGGATGGGAGGATTGAATGTAGAATGGCAATGGAATGGTTTCGAAGGTTGCACACTCTCATAAATTTATGACAAGATCTAGTTGAACCTTATAACAAACAAAAATACAGTTTCTTTTTGCAATAATGGGCCCTAGTCTTTAGTGAGTGGACATTCACTGGGACAAAATGGTCTGTTTATTTATACAAATTGGAATACGATGAGCTATTTATATATTAAATATTCACTGATAAGTTATTACCTGCCTCTGCATGTAAAACTATGCTTGTCGTGAAGCGCTTCATATGCCACCTCATGGTTTAGTAGCAGCATATTTGCTCAAGGGACACAGTGGGCACGATGCAGTTGAAGAGGATATCAAACTGGCACTGGTAATACACATTCATACCTTTCTTAAAACAATAATTACTTTGATCAAGTTCAATATGCATTCCGTGAACATGATGAATAGGTCACATGTGTAGAAATGAAATTATCAGTTTGCGAAGGCAGGCGGGTTTTCGTGTACAATCATCAAGGCGTAATCGATTTACACAATGTATGGCATCATTTGGTTATATCATAATTTATTTTACCTTGGTCCGCAACCTTCTGTAATACCACTTCAGGTCACGTGATGGTTTCCATCAATTTCATTGACTTCCACAATTATATGTCTATTGTGGTATATATCCTAGCATTGTCTATTTGGTAAAGCTCTTTTAGTCTTTATTGTCTGTTAGTACTCGTATCGTAGAAAACCAGTTATATTACACCTTCAATATGGTCATATTATGGCTTATCCTGTTTTTAGCCTCTGTCAACCCACAGTCAAGCTCACACCATGAAGGTGTGAACTATCTGATCAGTAATAATTGGTAATTCTTAAAGATAGGGGTAAACAACCTTATGCTGTGGTAACGGGGTTGGTCCATCCCCCAGACTGAGAACGTGTATAAGGACGTGACCGTCCTAGAACTGATATCGGGGTGGTGTGGTAGCCGAACCGGTGCATTCAACGTCCACAGTTATGAGTACATGCTTTATAAGCCTTATCTTTAATTGAGGTTCTCTATATACCTTAAATCGTATCTACTATGGGTATATGGTGAAAAGGCGTGCTGTCATGAATTTTGCTTCAAATCGTCTCAGTCACGTGTGCTGAGGCAGGGCAATCCAATGTGCTGTTCACTTGACAAGAGTGAAGCAGTATGTGTATTGAGGTGGCTTGATGTCACAGGCGTAGAAGCAGGGGCACAAATATTTTCTAATGCCTCGATTTTCCCACGTTAGATCAGTGAGATTTTTTCTGCTTTTACAGAATTAGCCTCGATTTCCCACTTTATTTACCATCCTCACGTGCAGTAGACGTGATGTCAGCCTGGATCTGATCATGTTTTTTAATCGTGATTGTCAGTTGACAACTGACAAATGTTCCATTGATTCCAAGTATACCACAGGCGGCCCCGGTTACACCAAACCATAGGAATGGCAACTATTGTAGACATTACATCAACGCCATCTGCGCCAAGGCACTTACCATCAGTAACTAAAGCTGTGTCTACTATATCCACTGAGCTAACTGCACGTCTATAGTTCTTGCACATAGTAGAATATTGTTCAATCTATTGATCAAGGTTCTTGAGGCTGATCTTATTCAACCGATAGGGGTGCCCCAGATTGCCGTTGGTGAGGGGCAACGCTGGGTGAATGCGACATCTTCCAGTATATTGTAATCTGCTGCCTCACCATACGTTTCAACCAGACCTACCAGACACAGGCCACAGTGTGTACGTGCGTGACCCTTGAGAGCGCCTAATTACAAACTGAGGGCCTTCTACCAGCGGTTTCAGCTTGTTTTCCTCATTGGCTGGGGTTGTGATGAGGCGCTGTAGCTTATCCTCCTCATTGGCTGGGGTTGTGATGAGGCGCTGTAGCTTATCGTCCTCATTGGCTGGGGTTGTGATGAGGCGCTGTAGCTTATCCTCCTCATTGGCTGGGGTTGTGATGAGGCGCTGTAGCTTATCCTCCTCATTGGCTGGGGTTGTGATGAGGCGCTGTAGCTTATCATCTTCATTTGCTTGCACGAGTCTGATATCAACACGCTAACTGTGGTTCTCAATTGCCTTCTCAAGACGGATTTATTATTCATAAGATTGTACATGTCTTTTTCGAAGTTGTTGGTTGACTTTTTCCAATGCTCAGTGTTTAGTCTGACGTAGGGCTCCGTTCGGGGGCTCTGAGGGGAGGGCCCGATAGATCTTCTTCTGGCGCATGCCTAGGGACAGATACATCTCCCGACACATATACTCCTTCTGGACAGCTATGCGCTCCGGGGCAATTGCGCAGGTATTGGGCCTGCCGTCCTTAGGATACTCTAGGTCACGTGGTCACTAGCTGGAATAAGGGCAGAGTAAATCGGCCACTCGGGGCACTTATCGTCTGTGTTACTTCAAGGCAGCTGGCGAGGAATATATGAGCCTCTCTTTAGGGGCAGGGATCGTACAATATCAAGCTAACGGGTTTCAACCACCCTCCCTGAGCCTCTTTGTGTGCACCTTTCAAGTGAGGTCCTGGGTTGTGGGTAAGGTACGTCATTGTGGGTATAGGGTCAAACCCCTCCACATAAGCCTTCCCTTTTCCTCGGTTGTTTGGCCGAGATGGAGGGTAAGGCCTACATTTTCACGGACACAGAAGCTTGAGTGAGCGTCTTTTTACTGCTTCTGGAATGGGCTCTAAGGAGGTTGGTCCACGCCCATCATTGATAATCAGGGCAGCAAGGTGGTTCAGGAGCGAGTGCCTACACCATATATAACTTTGGGACGGCTGGGGCGCCACGAGGGGAAGGGTGGAGGGGAGGGGGTTCTCCCGGTGTAGCCCTGCCAGTTCCTTTACTACTTAAGTTCACAAATGAAGGAATAATTCAGTGAATTATCATTTCTCATTGGCCGCTGCCGTTTGTTTACTGCGATCATTGAAAACAGACCTCTACTCCTATCGCGACACAAATACGATGCGATCTGACCTACTAATTGGGTCTATAATCTCGTGGTGCGTGCCTGAGATTACGACCATCGGCTCCAATTACTGACTTACAGATAATTTGGCTGAATTTGCTGTCCCTAACGCTATGATAGCGATATCAAATGTCATACGTTATGATTATTCGAGCTGCCAAGATTCAAAATCTTCTGCCTAACTGTCAGACATACCAATCCGTCATGCCAGGTGGATTTTTAAGATAAATGATTCCTTGTTATAATTATTATATATCAATGGGTCAAGAATGAAATCAGCACTTGATTAGCTGAATGCATGAATTTAGACCACGCCTCGTATCTAACATAGCGGCGTGGCGGGATGATAGCTTCGCATGGTCTACCTCCGGTCGAACGGTGATATAAATATATACCGTTCTGATACAACATTTTACGCGCACATTAAAACATGCGTTTGGCTAAAGTGCTACTTTGCACATCTAGAAAATAACATATATCAAGAGCCTGTACAAAAAAAAGTCTATGCGCACCAAAAAACTTACCCCCCCCCCCCCCCCCCTCGACGCTATTCTTCAATAAATGCCATCGATAGTTCGTTTCCGAAAAATCGCGATATGATGTCTGCCATTTTGGAAAATATTAATTCCCGCGATTTCCCGCCGTATTGCCTTAGCATCCCGGGGGGGGGGGGGGGGCACTTGGTCCTAACTCGGATAGAGGTGTGCCGCGGGACCTCGAAAACCCATACCTGTTGTACAAGTTGAGAATGGCAAAAAGTCCCGGGGGGTGTCTCACTATGTGGAGGTTAGTGGGGATGTGCCACCAATTTGGGTCGGTTTTTTGGCATTTTTGTATACAAACGGGTCGTTATTTCTTAAAGACAGGTATAGCAATGGGTCGGTTTTTTGGGCAATGACCTGGTATACCAATAGGTACGTATTTTTGACAGCGACTATAGCAATGAATATTTGTTTTGTGATGGGTATCCAATACGATGCTCAATATTGGGTGTTTGCTCAAGTCCCTTGGGTCAATGGTGGCCAGCCCTATCAGTCAGCGTGGTTGCGTTGTTTCAAAGACAAGTTTTATGGCAAAATAAGCAAACAGAAAGGTCAGGTCCGAACATTCTCCTTCCACCGTTTCCTGCAATATCGTCTACCTCATGGGCCAGACGTCCTAGGGCACTCGTTCATAGCCTGCGGGCCCAACAACATCTGTTTATTTAGTGGCCGCTATTTAATTAACTAACTGACCGTTACAAACCGGAGCATCGTTGGGACTGACCACAGTATCAGCAAAGTTGCGAAGCTTAATAAACGTACTTTTTCATTCTGAATCATTAGTTTGGTATATGGATGAGTCCCTTGTAGCTCCTTGAGGTGGTCTAGATATGATTTGGGATCATTAATTTTGGTATATGTAATTGTATATGAAAGGGTCTTTTTTCAGAGGATTTGGTATGTAAATGGTTCCCCTTTCTCACTTTGGCTTGGTATGGATATGGTCCGATTTTTGTTTCCCATGGCGGCTCATCCCTACCCTTTTCCACGGAGAGAACCCCCCCCCCCCTCCCCCCCACGGGCAAAAAGTATACCCCGTCGTACAAGGTATTATGCGAATGTATAACCCGTCGTTCAAGACGAGAGGCCGAAAAAACATACCCGGTCGCGCGGTACATCGATCTCCTGCGCATCGGCTTCTGCGCAGGCTGGGATTCGCGTGTTATGTTAGCATTGCGTCAAACATGTCTGCCATGGAGAGTGGCGGTACATGTATTCTACCTCTATATACTTAAGTGCCCCCCCCCCGGGGCTTAGCATTAAGGCACGTCATTCTGAGCATGCGCAATGCACGTGGTCTTGAACTTGAAAACAAACATGTTGCTGTGTTTCGGACTTTTTACCGCTTCCCAAATTGATCGAACTATTAATAATTACGATGGATGAAATCCCCCGCCGAAAAGGGATAAAATTGTTCGTGAAACATCATTGCATTCTATAACTCCATCACTTGGGTATGTTTGGTGTTTGGTAGTTGTCTGAATCGATCTCAATTTTTTTCATTGCGTCGTTTTAAGAGAAAGTAAGACGTCTACTCAGACGTCTTGTAGGGCTACGAATGGTCAAGCGTATTGACTTATATTGGAGTCATGATTAAGAACTTTTGATTGGAATAAAAAAAAAACACCATTTAAACATATTTCGTGGTTTCTTACCAGTATCCAGCTGTTTTCTAATGTTCTCCTTAAAATATTCATTCAATGCGGTCACATGTACGGTTGGTAACGTCCATTTAATTCTATCGACGAGCAAATTGCGCGGCGGTGTTACAATGAGCCCAACTTGGATCCACCCTCTAATATCGATGGGAGTCATAGCGATTGCTAAGTATCATAATGTTTGTGGCTTTCTCGCGCACTATAGTAGTATGTGATCTGCTTGGCCAATAACAGCCCTGCGTGGCGGTCACATGATTTCCTTCGCCCAGAAAACTTGCTGAAAGGTTTTTTTTTGTTATAAATCTCCCATAACTTCTACAGTATAACTGGCTGATACACGCATATTCCCTTCCGTTCCAGAGATACTAAGAATTTTTGTATAAATACCTGGCGCAGACGATTGTATTGCCCAATAATCATTGGTACCGTTTTTCTTCGTCTCTTAAACATACCTTGTAACCAGGTAACGAACAGGCCTATAGCTAATTTATGTTTATGTCTTACAAAAACATATCAGTCGTTAATGACATTCATTTTGCACGGAAGGATTATGTGGCCTGATGTACTGACCAAATAAATCGACATTGACATCAGCGCAATAAATGCTAATCTTAGAAGGATATATTAACATAGATAGATTTTGTAGGGTTTTTCTCCACTAGTTATGTACGTTACGGAACCATGTTGAATTAGATATCGCCGCTTGAAGAGTTGCAATGGCCGTCAATCTTTCACATAATTATGGCGTTTCAAAGAGCGGAACATACATATTGCCATTTTCTGCACCGTACAAATAAGGAAAAGTTAAGGTACCGCACGGCGAGGCGCAATATAATATAAGGTCCATTATTGCTGTTTGTGTTGCTTCTAGTGCAGGTGTTGGTGACGTCGTGAGTGCAGATGGCCGTGCAATTGAGTGGCGATATAAATAAATATATAAATATATAATATATATATATATATATATATATATATATATATATATATATATATATATATATGTATATATATATATACATATATATATATACACACATATATATATATATATATATATATATATATATATATATATATATATATATATATATATATATATATATATATATATATATATATATATATATATATATATATATATGGTGGCAATTAGATGAAATGGTAGAGACTTCTAGACATGTGTTAAAGAGACTGTTCAGCCCCATATAAGGCAATCAGGGATCATCTCGTTATTACATTACTACGATTAACGCAGACGTAAGTAATAACATCTTCTAATTTATGCCGCAAAGTTAACATGGTGGAAATTGTGTTGATAAGTTTTTAACATTATTATTTGACTGGAAATATTCATGATCTACTGTGGAAATCTGTTTTATTCAGTTATGTCGTTCCATCGATAACGGCGCCTCCCTAAAACCATGAACCACACGAATGTTAGCTGTAAATCATAACGCCGCGTCGCGCTCTGAATTTACCTCGCTATCGATGTGTATTCTTCCGCTTTAGTTACATAATGTATATTTCATAAAATCTTCACTCATTCAAGATGTGGGCATCATTGTGCACACATTAGACTGACAAGCAGGAAGGGTAATGTCCGACAACATAAATGGCGACAGCCGAAGTAAGGATCTTTTTTCTGAGACCACAGCGCCGCGGAGGGACTGAAATGTAACATTTTTGATTTCCAAGGTGCGGTTGCCAAGCAGCTTGCTAGGCAACCTCGTTCCAAATATGGGGCTGAACAGTCTCTTTAAGACTTTTTCTCCTCTCCATGAATTATAGTATCGTATTATGATTTAATGGACGAGCCGGTCAATTCGTGAATTGTCACTTGTATGTGCTGTAGAAGTTGCTACAAACTATGTTAATACGTTATCCTAACAATACACACTCATCCGCTTCCAAAACGTTTGATCTCCTCATCGATTGCATATTAAGCAACAGACTGCACGGCAATGTCGAAACACCCACACCAATAGCTGGCTCTTTGCTCTTATTGAAAACACAGAGCATGGTGAATTGAAGCAAACGATGTAGAATGCTAATATGATCTCCTGAATACCAATAGGACGAAAACTGCTTGACTCGTTTCTTTACTGGCCATTCTGTCGCGTTTCCTCCTACTACCTGATTGCATTAGCATCCATAATGACTTGTGCTAAATACAACCAGCTGGTCAATGCGCGTTGGTGATTCAGTCGAATGGCTTATTCGAGGAGAAGATTGAATGAAGGCGACGAAACGTTTTTATAACTTGAATAAGCCTCAACGCCGCCATTAATGCGACTCACTTTGATTCATTCTCACACTTTAAGTTGTAATAGTAATAACGTATTTATTGCGGACAAAGCCACATGACAGGAGATCCATATAATATTCACATCAAAGACTGAAAACATAAATACAGTACAAGAGACTAATGAGCATTATTTATACTACATACATATATATATATATATATATATATATATATATATATATATATATATATATATATATATATATATATATATATATATATATATATATATATATATAGATTTATAGCGGATGCTTGACCCAGGCTGGGTGTGTATAATGCTGTTGCTAGAGTCTTACAGTCTAGATATAAAACGAAAAATAAAATCCCTTATTACAGCAGAACAACACTGGACATCAAATACCGAGCACAGAGTGCTTTCAAATTTAGATGAATTCAGGTTCATTTTAAATATATTATGATTTGAGACAGATAATTTCTTGATTGTACCATTCAAGAAGAAGTTCCACCATAGGTGAGCAGAGTACAATAAGAATAAGAACGAAAGAGAGTAATTTTCATCTCTTTATCACACATGTGGAATCTTGGTAATAGTGAGGTGGCTTGTACATAGAGTGGCCTAAATTGTCATTGTCATCAGTAAGGTCATTAAATATTTTATAGATATTTTATAGTGGAAATTTCATTGAGCAATATACCATTTAAATGAAATGTAGGGAGAACTGAATTCTCGCGAATATTTGACCGAAATATCATTATTGCACTCATCTTGGAGTTGTACTGAATGTCATGCGTTACACTAAAAATCTCACATACTTTCAATAGCTTACTCGGTCCAAACTACAACCAACACGGCAGGTAGTTTTTGACCTTAATTACAGGTACAAGTACAACAGAGATCATGGAGTCAGGGAGGATTCCATGCACAAAGAGTGAGGGTATGTAACAGTTTTGAAGCATATTTCAGAGGCTCAGAATGAATACCATCCATACCACACCATTTATCAATATCCAGACATTTAATGGCAGCTTCATTTTCTGCCGGCGAAACAGATATATCGTCATATTCAGTCGTCAGATCGTGTGATCTATAAAAAGTCGATTTCCTTTTCAGATGTTTGAATAAATCAGTTAAGTGCTTTGGCCACGTATCAACAATAGTTGCTTCACCAGTGGCATCATCTATTGGGAGTCCCACTGTTACTGTTAGTAACTGTCAAGGCTAGACAGTTTTGCAAGAGATCCGCAAAGCATTTTAATCGTCTTGATAAAACGTATAGCGTATTTACATCTAGCCTATGTAACTCATACACTTACCCTCGTCTGGGCTTGCCAGCATCACGCCATACTGTATAGGTATGCCTTGAGGCTTGATGCATCAGAGCCATGACCTAACCACCCAGCTTGATCAAAGCGTCTGTTATTGCTACCTACAGACAAGACCTGCCCACCTGCCAGCATCACACATGCAACTATGTCATACATTTTTACTTCATCAAAATGGTTACTTGTCATACAATTCAAGTCCCTGCATTTCAAAGATGTAGGAGTGACCAGTTATGATAGACTCCCGTTAGTAAGTTGTCCGTACCTCATCCATTCCTTGTCAGTCACTTGTCGCAGTGAGCTGTGGGGGAACAGTCATTGCAGTGGACAGTTGTTGCAGGTTAAACTTCTTCAAATCCATGACAAATGGGATGTGATCATATATTCGATACGCATATGCTCAATAATACCACTGAAATCCACTCTTAAGACAGCATGGTCGAGCAATGATTCTGTACTCCATGCAGCCCTTACAGACGTGTAACTGTCAGTATGCATGTAAGTCACCTAGGTTGTTCAGATATATATCCTCATTATGTGCGCGGTAACTGACCCATAACAGTGCCATAAACATCCTCATGTTTGCTGAACCAGTTTTCTTGTACACAAAGCATAAGAAAATACTCAAACAGTGTCACAATATCCTGCCGCAGAGCAAAATTATCCTTGGACTTTTCGAATCCACGACCAATGTAGGTTGCTAACCTAAAGACTGTGTGTATGTAGTAGAGTTAGTCGACAGAAGCAAATGTGAACGAGCGAGTGCCATGCAAAGTCCCGTCTGATGCGGGTGTACTGCCAGACTGACTTGGCACAGTCTTGTGAGTTTTCCACCAACGGACAAAGTTGTTCTCAGGCCATAAGTCATCTGCCATGAATACAAGAGGATCATGCCACTCACAAGTAATGCTGAAGGAGGAGTAGTACTTTACAAAGATTGACCTCCAGGAGTCGATAGCTGAGTTAGTCCTGTACCTCACGTGGTGTTCACTTTGTAACTGAGGAGAGACCAGAAAACCTGCTGGGGCCGTATCCATAAAGAATCTTAACTTGAGTCGTCTTAACTTGAGTCGGCGTGCTAAGCTAAGTCGGTGAACTCAAGCGTATCCGCAAAACAAATTGTTAGCGAACTCAGCTGAGACCGCCAGCTCAAGGCTGGCAAACAGCCAAAAACGATTAGTGGCTATTGTTTCACTCATGTTCCTTCGCGATCATAGTTTGTCTCTGTGTTCATTAGACAGAAAATGGAATAAAGTGGCAAAGAATGGTCGATTTAGACGGAGGAATGGAAGTGGTCTAGTCTGACTATTTTATATAATAAAGTCTAGACCTAGTAGGGTCTAGTAGTCTACTGTCGTTATCAACTTATCGTTTATCAAAACAAAGTAAAAAGGAATAGTCTTTAAACCGGTTGTTTATGAATATGTCACTCACCTTTATTCAATCCCACTGTACAATATTTTATGGTATCAAGTATAATATACGGTGATATCAGGTATAATATACGAATTTCAATATATTCTCAGCAATCTACGGCACTGTAAATGTAATGATTGTTATCCATGAACATGACCACAACGCCAGCGGCACGATGAACCATTGTTTCTTATGGAGACGATTTGCAAACTGGCTAGCTCTTATAATCGGCAATATAATCACGGCTAATCCACACGATTGGGAAATAATTCCATCGACCATGCTTGCACTAATAAACATATAATTCCGCGATGAATACAAACAATCCTTGTTGAGTTTTGTTGTTTGACAGTCCGTTGGAATTCGCGCGTTACTGAGTCACTGGGCGTCATTAGACTATGACGTGTCGTTGTATTTGACGTATAAAGCGGAGTTTTTTTTATCGCAAAATAACCCTTGTCGTTGGTGTGCTTTGGGGGCACTTTCAATATCTGCCATTTTATCATGAAGTGGATTTATATACTTGTAGGCTTGGCACCTGCTTTTCTTATATTCAATCATACGAAATGTGAATCTTGGCGCCGTTGTTTTGATTAATGAAGTTTAAGAAATTTATCTGTAACATGACCAATCGTGAATGGATATTCTATTCACTTGGAAACTCCCAATCCACTCAGATTATCCCGCAAACTCCTAATAATTCGGAGCTAGACTGCTGCAAGCTGCCTCGCTTTCTAGGAAACAACAGCCTCTCCTAAGCGACCCGATTGTTTGTGAAGAATTCCCCGCTTCGTTTATACGAAAACAACTTGCTGCGTAAATAATTCAAATAACCCGATAAAAATTGGTGTGTCATACGAAACGAACGGCTGATTATGTTTTGGTTCATTTTAAGTACATACATGTTCTTATTTAGATCTGTAAAAGCATTTCTCTGGAAAAATTACCGTTGGACCGCCATTTTTAAGTTTGAGCTAGCGAACTTAAGTCAGCTACCTTGCTGACTCAGAGTTGAGCACGCTAGAAGACTTAAGATTCTTTTTGGATACGGATAAGACGGCCAGCTCAGCTTGCCGTCTCAAAAACCTGAGTTTGCGGACTTAAGTTTCTTTTTGAATACGGCCCCTGGGCTTTTCCAGTTCTACCTCTGGATGTGTTGGTAGTGTGGGAACGAGGTACAGTAATCGGGGTGCCATTGCCGGGTCTCCGGTGACACTTAGCTTTTCCACTTCCAGCTCTCTCCCCATGGTTCCTCAGTCTCTCCCAAGGGGGTGTCTTATAGTTTGGAAGTGTCCACTTTGCTGTTTACAACACTAGCATAAGTTATTGAGTTGGAATTAAGATCATTTGGAATCTTAAAGTGCGGGATTGTCTGGGGTATTTCTCCAGGGTTGTCGTTGGAGATACAGTGCACCTGTTGTGTACTTCCCTTTTACTTCAACTGAGCAATTCTTTAGGTCGGCCATGGATCTTATACAACCCTTCAAACCTGACATCTTTGTTGGTCTTTTGGATCAGGTACAATAGCGAAGATACGTTGATATTGTTCAAAGTTATGGGAAGCAGCTTGTTTGCGCTTGTCTTTCGCGGCACACATGGGCAAGTCGGTGTCTTTCTCTTGCATTAACTTTATGACGTCATCGATGTTTTGGGCGCTTTTCTTGTATGTAGAGGTGCTTTCATCAGCACAAAGATCGATCAGCGTTTTCCTGGAAGATTCTATCTCAGCTTCGGAATATGTTGTGATACACAGCTGAACAATAGTATCGGGAGCTACAACATCAAGGGCGAAGCACAGAAGTTCATCAATGATAATACCATCTTTGTTTACATCACGTTCCAGTCCCGTCATTTTCAAAAACTGAGAAAGTTGCGTAAATATTTACTCAAACAACGGCCTGTCAAAAGTCACAAACACTAGCAACTCACGCTATTAGGATTCCCGAAGCATTCATTGTGAGGACAAACACCAATCCAATACTTAAATCTACAAATTCCTAGCATAAATCCAGGAATAACCTGAGCGACGACAAAACCCAACCTCAACCAAGTTATCTAAGTGTAGTTTGTTATAAATTCGGCTTTTGGGACTATTCGGAAATTATTAACTGTCTGATTTTGATTCAATGCAACAGCTTTCCGTGAACATTTAGCGAATAAGCACTTTCAGGGTAAACAAGCTCGCTGTGGCAGTAACCCTGGTAGTGCTGGTTGTGCCTGGGTTCTTGTTCGGTTTCATTGAATTGAAACTTAATGCAGATGACCTGTTATCAAGCCAAAATGAGCAAGCGATGCTGGGAGATGCAAGGGTAGCCGGGTGCTCGGGCAAATCCTAACTGACAAACAACCGCCATGGATATTTTGCATAAACGTGCTACCATAAGCGACACAGTGGTATGTACGGATGCAAACATGACACAATATAATTACCCTCCCTCCAAAGGTGAATACCCACGAGGGATAGATACACCAGCCACTGCCGGAAATAGTTCTCATTAGTCATATTGTATCCAATAACCACATTTTGTGTTGTCATTGTTAGGAAATTTTGGGCATGTGCACCCTACTAGCCAATCATTGGAGTGATCACTTATGAAAGGAGAGTAACCCCCCCCCCCAAAAAAAAAAAAAAAAAAATTTGAACTGATTCTATTCGTGAGACAAATTAGTGCATTGTCTCTAATTTCTAGCGCAAGCAGCTTTGTGTTCAGATCTTTGCCCGTGCAATTCACTGCCGAACGATGAATGCTAGATGGGATCCGCGCAGTACACTAATGACAGATAAATACAATCTGGGATCCGCGCACTACACTGACGAATGATGAATGCATGTTTGGACGTGAGTAGTTTATAGGATAGTATTTACGAGGAGCTTACAGATTTGAGTATACAAATGAGTGAAACACACGCCCGTCAGCAGGCGACACTACCATGAAATCAACAAAAGCACATGGGACTATCAGTCCAACGTCTCAGGGTTTGAAGGCGCGAGTGAGCCCTCTCAGTGCAGTTAAACGCTCTTTGGTATTAACACGACGAGACGACTCTTATGTGGCTATTGTACCGACTGTACCCTGTATTTTCGAAGATGCCTTGAAATCGCCTCAGTATGCCCAGATATAACTTATTTGAAAATTACCGAAGTTTTTTACCGATTACAAGCACAATATATGAGCTAATCCTTAATTGGTCAACCAAAACGCGACATGTTGCCGCGAACATCAGAGGGTGGCTGTCTTAGGTATTGATGAAGGTCCAGACTCATGAGCAGCACTATTTCATACATACATACATACATACATACATACATACATACATACATACATACATACATACATACATACATACATACATACATACATACATACATACATACATACATACATACATACATACATACATACATACATACATACACACATATGTACATACGTACATACATACAGACATACATACATACATACATACATACATACATACATACATACATACATACATACATACATACATACATACATACATACATACATACATACATACATACATACATACATACATACATACATACATACATACATACATACATACATGCATAGATACATACATATATAAATACATATATACATTCATGTATGAATGCATAAATACATACATACATACTTACATACATGCATGCATTCATACATATATACATGCATACATAAATACATACATACATGCATACAAACAAACATACATACATGCATGCATACATACATACATCATCATACATACATACATACATACATACATACATACTTACATAAATACATGCATGCATGCATACATGCAGACATACATACATATATACATACATACACATTCATGCAAACATACTAACATACATACATATATACATGCATACATAAAAACATACAAACAAAAATACATACAAAAATACATACACACATACATGCATACGTCCATACATACATCACAAGCATGTATTCATGTATGGATGAACGCACGAATACATAAATACATACATAAATACAATTACAAACACACACACACACACACATATATATATATATATAGAGAGAGAGATATAGATAGAGAGAGATATAGATATATAGAGAAGATATATAGATTAGATAAATATATATAGATCGACTATATAATATATATATATATATATATATATATATATATATATATATATATATATATATATATATATATATATATATATATGCATGGATACATATATATATATATATATATATATATATACATGCATATATATCACAGATACATATATATACATATATACATACATATATACATACATACATATACATACATACATAAATACATACATACATACATACATACATACATACATACATACACATACATACATACATACATACATACATACATATATACATACATATATACATATATACATATATACATGCATACATAAACACAATCATGCATACAAACAAACATACATACATGCAAACATACACATGTATCTGTGTGCTATATACATAGGCTTCATACCACTCTTGTAACGTTCCTTCTTGTCATTCGAGGAACAGGTTTTTTTCCGGGTATACAACATCGTATTTCTTATTTTGCTCATTCCCTAATGGCCCATTAGGCTACCTGTATTAAGAGAGAATAGACTAAGAAATGGACAAGCGTGGTACAGCAATGAGTGCTGTGCTGAGTGTATATAACTACTACCATCGCATGCTTCCATTAGGTTGCGAAGTATGTGTCGTGCATAAAAAAGAAATCCATTCGATTATTATCTCAGTTTATGTTCCATCGTCCCGATTATCCTGTCCTTACCCATTCTTTTAGCCTCTGACACGAGAACGACTTTGATACTAGGATGCAATTAGATCCATGTTGTATGATATTGATTACCATTCCTTGTCATATGACGATTGTTTGGCTCACAATAAGTCGCTTACCTTTGTGTTAACTGACTGTCTGGTAAATACACTTGTGTTCGGGCGGGGAAACAAAAGGAATGCAGCCGTTACTTTTGGTCTCATGTTGAATAACAGCCATTCGGTCGGTATGCATAGATTGCTCATCTCGTCATCGACGAGAAATATCACGACGGTACGCCAGTCAACACTGTTAATTTCTGTCTGCCGTAACAAGTAAAGCACAGATGATTTTCTGTCAAGGGAAGATTGCCCCCTCCCCCCGCTCATACCCGCAGACATAGGAAATACTGCCTGACCAGGCAAATGCGTTACATAATACATCCTGTTGAATAACTCACTAAGTATTTCATGTTGAAAGAAGTGGCTGTTCCTGAAGATTGTGAGTATCTAATTAATGTGAGCTTAGGAGCCTGAAACCATATCAAAATCATGATGGCTCCACAATTGGGAGACTCCATTGTTGAGGCGTGATGATCAAGCGCCAAGAGCTTACTGGCATATCTGTGTGTACTGTATGTCCCACTTGTGTGGTATAACAACACGCACACACGCACACGCACACCCACCCTCCCACTCACTCACGCACGCACACACGCACACATACGTAATCACGCACACACATTCACGCACATTCACTCATTCACGCACACACATAAACTCGTTATATTTTTTTAATTTGCCTAGATCGCCAAACTATCCTCGTGAAGCCATTCGTCACTTAATTAATCAATGAAGCAATTATCATATTGGAAACCATCCTTCCAAGTCATTGTACACCACCCCATATCCAACATTCTCAGCAAACATGCATCGAATTTGCTCGGTGAACAACATATGATCTAGTGGCATAGGTCTTCTGGATATGGCTTCTATCCAAGAGACTAGAATAATAGTTACGAGAAGTATGCATGAAATCCCAAACTAATGATCCTTTTAATGCAACGTTAATATCTTGAGCTCAATAGAAACGGAAGCAATACATATTATCATAAACGAGCTGCTTGTTGAAGTCTACTACGATACCGTTTATAAATATTCAATCAGTATGGCCCACAGGCCTTGGCTAAGTGTTGCCCATTCCCATAACTCACCTAGAAATGACTCTGAATTACCATAGACCACTATCAGCGTGCCGAGTCGCCCGGACGTATTCTAAGGGCCATGTGACCACATGGAAGTCGAGGGCAAAGTGTTCGTCACCGCGTGGCAATTTCACTTGCTAGTTTCATATCAATCGATGTTCGATATTAAGCGAACACCAACTTAGGCACACGCGACCGCTGTTATATATATATATATATATATATATATATATATATATATATATATATATATATATATATATATATATATATATAGAGATAGAGAGATAGATATATATATATATATATATATCTATATATATATATATATATATATCTATCCATATATATATCTCTGTTTTATATATATATATATATATATATATATTATTATGTATATATATATATACATATATATATTTATACATTATTTAAACTTATCGTTTCATATCAACTGATGTCAGATATCAAGCGGACACCAACTTAGGCTCATGCGACAGCTGACTAATGAAATATATTAATTATGTGTATATATATGCATATACATATATATAATATATATATATATATATATATATATATATATATATATATATATATATATATATATATATATATATATATATGTATATAAGGCTAACAGCAGTTAACAATTGTGTTATATTACCAACTATAACAAACAAGTGTGTTATGTTACCACTGCAACTATGGACGACAGCAGCTGATAAGTGTGTTATGTTACTACCGCAACTGAGGATAACAGCAGATGATAAGTGTGTTTTGTTACCAACTAAGGATAACAACAGCTGACATATGTGTTATGTTACCACCACAAATAAGTATAACAGCAGCTGACAAGTATGTTATGTCACCAACTGAGGATAACAGCAGCCGACAAGTGTGCTATGTTACCAACTGAGGATAACAGCAGCTGACAAGTGTGTTATGTAACCACTGCAACCAGGAACATAACTTCGATTGCGTCTTCCTACTCGACATGAAGCTTTCTAAATATACAAATTCAGATTAATTTCTTAAGCCAAGCAAAAGGAAAATTGTTGCCCAATGATTTTCAATACCAAGGGCATACATAACCCCTTTCGTAATTACCCTAATAGGCATTAAGCATGCGGATTGTTTGAAACAAAAGGTTTTGCTGGTCAGGGCTATGCAAACCCATAAATTGTCAATTATTGATTCCCGAGGAAAATGTACTGTCATCGTTAAGTAGCAGGCGATATCTTTGTCAGCTGGATCCGTTTTCACCATGCTGTTAATAACACTCTCATGGTTTTCACCATGCTGTTGATAACACTCTCATGGTTTTCACCATGCTGTTGATAACACTCTCACGGTTTTTACCGACTAATATAATAGCCGTCTTCATAAACTGTTAAAGATTTTAAAGATTTTAGAGGCAACATAACTCAAAAATGTTAGGTGAAAGAAAATATTATATTCATTGGTACCAACATTACTACAGCTGGACTCAATACCTATTGTTCGTCTGAGAATAGTACGATCATTCATTATCATACTGATCGATGCGGCGTCCTTGTCCCAAGCAATATTACCCACTGCATATGAATAAATGGGAAGATGTAGGGTATTGTGCCTTGTTGTGGGTGTATTATCTCTCTGTGTGGATACAAGGTCTTCTTCATTTATACACATGAACTCACTTTTTGTAGGGTTATTTCAATGAGTAAACTATTTCTTAAATTTGCGCTGCTATTCCCAAAATAAAATAAACAGATCAGACGAGAATGCGCATGCGTGTCAGGAGAGCATTCTTTACGAAGTTATGTGTAATAATATGCAAGCCATTGATGTGCCAACAACCTCATCTCACATGCATTCATGAGGCATGTAGAATCATGATCAAACTTCAACTATTCGAAGATAAGACTCGGTAAATTTCATTTGCAAATCGAGATCATGCGAAACTTCAAAGTCACATGATCACTTGTGAGAAAGGCAAGTAATTCTAAGTGGAAAAAAGTATAATATATATTAACCCCCACTAATAAGTACATTCGTGTGTTGTGCAGTCCTATCTGGGCAGCGGGTTCGTGCCAAGAGGCAACATACTAATCTATCACCGTCGCCTTATCACCTTGTTGTAGGAAGTGACGTAAAACCTCAATAATTACCAGGAAGTGCGACTTCATGGACAGCTTTTTATCAGGCTAGGCAACAATAGAAAAGAAGCTTAATCGAAAATCTCGCGCATTGTGGTGTTGATAATTTCCAAATCAAAACATTATGACAACAATACATTGTCCCCAAATCCAGTTAAGCAATCGATATGTTCATCATGATAATTTGCAAAAGAGCTTTCAGAGTGCCATCCGACAGTTTTCAAAGATAAAGTCTAAGGGAGTTGCAACTGTTAAAACCGCTGATGAAGATGCAGACCGAGTACTGCAAAGTGAACTTGGCTGTTCTAGGTAGACACTGCTAAACACAAACAGAGCGATCTTCCACAAAAGCGGCTAACTCTGCAGGAAGGTGTTGTCGTCCAGCCCGTAAATATTGTACTTATCATTGGAAAGATGAAGGCAGTTTCTCCATGTTTTTCACGTCATGCAAGTGGATCGTCTCTAACAAAGATAACATAACCAATTTCATGGATAGCCTCTTAAGAGATAACTCCTCGGTCGTGGGCTAGTCAGGGTTCCCTAGCCCCCGGCTGCAGGTCCTGTTTACACATCAATGATATTCAATACTGCGGGCAGGGTCTAGGATGAATACATGTCTTGAAGTGAACGAGCATCCCAGATTTGGGATGCTTCAATCAGAGTCCTTGTCTCTCGGCTACTTTTTAGTTATCATCTCTCGTTGGTCTGTGTCACATTTTCCGAAAATTCGGCGACATATTCATTCTCCTGGAGCAGAGGATACACAAGTACCTCTGGCTCATGGCGATGGGATCATCTTTGCCCCAATATATTAACATTACTTATTTTTTAAATCAGTATTTAGCATGTGTAATAATAATATTACCTTTTAACACAATCATACTTTCTAAAGCACTTGTTATATATATCAATTTTCAGAAATACTTTGCGTCAGCATCAGTGCTACCGTTCTCACGAGCGCTGCGGTGCGGTAAATAACAATGGCGTCAAATAGTATTTCGCCAATATTGTCTTAAAAGATCATCATATTGAGTGCTTTAAACACATATATGATGGACATGATGTCATCACAAACTTACTGACTGGGTACGGGAAGAGCGTCATTTACCAAGTATTGCCTAGCCCAATAAAAGACCATAAAGATTCGAACACCAGTGTTCTTGTGATCAGCCCTTTGAATGTAATCCAGTTAGAACAGATACGGAGAGAGGAATATTGGCATGCAAACTGACATGGCTTGCAATTTATGTGGAAAAGGTAAGTAAATATCGTATAGTTCAGCAAAACGTTTGAGTAATCTGCATTGACTAGGCAGCTATAGCTTTAGGTCGGGTACCTTGATGTATAGCAAGTAGGAAGTGACCGATGGGTTAACCACCTCTTCCACAATCAGTGGGCTGTGGCCCGTTTATACTACCAATTATTTCAAACTTTGGATTTAAAAAGGGTGATCTTTCTCAAAAATGTTGTGAATGCTGTATTAATGTGTCATACATTATTCTTAGTCAAAATCTTAAATCACAATATTCATACTAATTTTCATGGTCTTTGAAGCCAGTTCCCTTTGTCACCAAGCCTTTAAATGTTCTGTCAATGTTCTTTGATAATAGTTCTTCAAAAGGGTCTTCGTTTAGCTTGTCTATTGGTGACATTTTTATGTCTCTAAAGCCAAGACATATCATTTCTCGTCATAAATGGCTGCAGTTCCCTGAAGGTGATTTCGACTTAGTTGATGTCTGCTATAGGTGAATGTTTTCTATGTCTGCCTACAGAAGTCATCCAACAATCTGGAGTGAAATGTCGGCGACAGCGTCTGTTGCATCTGTGACAGGCTCGATGGCTACTTCACTTTTATTTGCTCCCAATCATCTCACTTAATGTTTTCTGTTTCAAACAGAGTGCTCCTGGGCCAGATCCGCCTAAACATTTGCCTCATAACCGCATCTGGCATTGACAAATGCTCCTTCTAACACGGCGTGCTCCCTCAAGTCGAACTCGAGTTAGCTGAACTCCACCTATGAACACTCCTGCTTAGTCAAACTGAGTAGTATCTCCTGTGAGTCAAAATAAACACAATGTGTAGATTTGTCGTTGAGTTAGGTTGTATGAGCGGAGTGATGCAGTAGTTTTGGCGATAACAATTGAATATTTACCATGTGCAGCTGTGCATAGCTCCACATAGTTCCTCATAGGCATCCAATATGTCAATACATTCTCCATAACAGCTCTTATTTTTCGTAAGAATGGGTAGTGGATTTTGTTGACATGTAGTCAGTAAACATACACACAACAGGCAACAACAACAATCAGTCAGGCTAAAGTGATGTCAATACGGATATATTAAGGCATGAACATACACATTTAGGCAGAGGGAAGGTAACACAAGTTACAAGCAGGATACCTGTGAGGGATATGACAGCAACTTGAAATAGGAAGTGTGTTTCAGCAGTCATGACAGCAGCACACTGTATGACCTCAGTCGCTCTGTTCTGGTCAATAAAACCTCATCGGGAAATGCAACTCCAACTGTAGGCTTGACATTGGAAAGGTGTTGACAGGGATTTCGACTTAATATAATATTTGACGGAAACATATGAAGGTTCCGGTAAGGTCTGTCACTTAAAAAGTGTGAACTTTTGATAAATACATCCAGGTTGTACCCTGCTATTGATGGTTAATATTATTATGTACCTCTCTGAAGTTTGAATATATACATATATATATATATATATATATATATATATATATATATATATATATATATATATATATATATATATATATATATATATATATATATCTATATTTATATATATATATATATGTATGTGTATATATATGTATATATATATATGTGTATATATATATATTTATATATATATATATATATATATGTATATATATATATATCTATATATGAAATATATATGTATACATATATGTGTATATATATACATATATATTTACATATACATATATAAATGTATATATATATATTCGTAAATATATATATATATATATTATATATATATATATATATATATATAATATATGTATATATATATATATATATATGTATGTATATATATATATTTATTGATACATATACAACGATATGTGTGTGTGTGGTACATAATGTATAAATATGCATACATAATATAAAAAAAATCTACTACCCCTTTCAAGGCCATTAAGGTTAAGGTGGACAGCTGGTTCTACCTTTTGTGCATCAGCACACTGTATGCAGTACAAAGTGCTGGTACATACAACTAGTGTGACTGTACTCTTGAGGGATGACATGACTGTCATGAGAACATCAGGGAAGAAAGGGTATCTGTGCAAAACAAATCTTCCATTGACAGATATGTATCTTATATATATATATATATATATATATATATATATATATATATATATATATATATATATATATATATATATATATATATATATATATATATATATATGTACATTTTTACAAAACATTTTTATAATTTATATAATTATATACGTAGCGTCAGCTGCTAGTACCGCGGGTTGGTATTTCTACTTGGTACAAAAACAAACCGTGGTTCTAACAGATATATGATCACATGTGTGGTATGTCAGGAAGGATCGACCCAATAGTACATAATTACGTTCACAATTGACGTTTGAAACCACTTGGTGCAATCGCGGTCATGGAAGGTGGTTTTTATGCTGACTCTTACACCAAAGATACTACTAGACAAAGATATCCGACTCCCCGTCTATTCCGTGTGACACAATGCTCTAGTGGCGCTCCAAGCGGTTCGTCTCCTTAAACTCATTTTATGCACCATGGACGCCAGCCGAGCGCACTGGGATGGCAGCGGCTCGTATTGTGCGGCCATAAACTGCTTCCATTCCCGAAAATGGCACAGACATTTGAGTTTCTTTCGTTTTCCCGAAGGATGAAAGAAGGTATTTATTTGGTTAAAGTGCCTTGGATCGATTCTCATCGTGTAAATACCCCGGATATTTGTTGTAAGTTGTGGTTTTGAGCGATAGTACGATAACTTTACCCCGAGGGACTTTACCATTACTTCAAGCTTCAACCTTGTGCACCAACTGTTTATGTTGTGATTTACTTGTTGGGTGGTGTAGCTAATGAAAATTGTATTTTGGTATTGGCCCAATTGGAGAAAGGACTGTATTACGGGACTAGTTATATAAATCTACGAATCTGGTTCGTGTGGGTGTGTAGGGGAGGGGGGGGGGGGAGACGGGCTATTTCATTTGATTACTAGTAGTATTACAGTAATCACACCTCCCCTCTACCTTTGTCACGCCCCCCCCCCACCCCCTTACCACCACCTTCAGAATGTGTAAATGTGTATCTTATATATCAATTTGTAGTGTGTAATGGAGTCAATTATATTTCATTATTCTTTTTTTTTCAGATGCAAGTTGTGGGTGAATAACCTTCGTCGGGATGATTTGAGGAACAAGTCGGCCACCTACCTGTACAGCAACTGTAGGGTGTGTCAGGACCACTTTGAGGACTCTATGTTCATGAATGTGAAGGAGAAGAATTCTTTGGTGATTACTTTTTAGGTTTGGGTACACCGGGATTCTGTGTTGGTAGTCAAACTTGAATTTTTAGTTAGATCCTCTCGACTATCAGGAAACAAATGTTTTGGCATACATTGGTGGTTATATTGTCAAGAAGCTAAAATGTCACATGTGCTCGGCTTGTTCTAATAAGTTGTCAACTGACATTGATCATAATGAACCATCACATGAATTCCTCGTTAAGAAAAACTATGAGTCCGCCATTACTGGTCTGTGTGCCTCTTCCACTTGTTTACTGGATGTGTTAACACTGGTTGAACATGAATACAGAAATGTTATAGAGGTGTCTGTGTCAAAGAAAGGTGTAATGAATGCAATCATCAGTAGGGTTGCCAAAAATGTAGATTTCTCTACCATAGTGTGTGATCAGTGTCATGTTGAAAAGACGGTATTGCACCATATGCTTACTATTCGCATCCATCATACATTGAGGGAAAATAACAGACGTTTAAAACAAGCTGGTAATAGGCAGAATCGGAAAACCCTGAAGTTTAGTCATGTTTGATCATTTAGATAAGTTTACATATTGTTTGTGCAACAATTGCTCATTGTGTCAAAATATTCTTAATGTAGTTTTGAATACTAAGTAGCATTCATTGTAAATAGTCGGCCTTGTAGTTTGTACCTTAACATGATTAGGTACCATTTTTTGGGGGTAACCAAGTAAATGTACATTTACACCTGTCTGTGTTTATAATGGCAATGGAAATGTGTCCTGGCATTTATTAACTACCATCAAGTGTGTTGGTGAAAGGATTTAATAGAGCAACTTTGTTTTGTCATCTGTGTGATTAATCACGATATTGTATGGTGTGGGGGTCCACTATCAGCTTTCAAAAACAAATTAGAATGTATCGATCGCCGGGTCAGTGATTTGAGTCACTGTCGGTGGGCCCTAATAATACATGCAAAAAGGGACTGTCAGGCTGTCTGGCAAGCACTGCTGTCACTGACTTAGCTCCGGTCGAAGGGTAATATAAGTATATACCCATACGTATTGTAGGGCTATCATAGGCAAGGCACTCGCCCCTGGTGTTTTGATGATCTGATGCCATCTACAGTGCGGATGTGAGAGATCGAAAGTTGTAAATAGCGCGGCGCTGTCAGAGGCGGAGTTTCTTTGCCTAGGGCTTTCACTGACTGTCAGTTCTTTTGATAATCGGGAAAAAATGCCAACAAAAATAAAATCAAATGTTCTTGAGATAGAGATTTAGCTATTTTGTTTCATTCATTTATTTGACATGTTCAATTTACGTTGATTTGAGCTATTTGAGAAAACGGGGAAGACAAATATGTAGCAGGATCAACGACCGTCGTCGGCAATTGTTTTAGTCATGGACACTCACCGTGCGGCGGCGCCACCGTATGTGTGTCACGGCTGAGAAGCCCCAAATGACAGGAGTCGGATATCTTTGTCTAGTAGTATCTTTGCTTACACCCTAACATACTTTCTCCTCCTATCTTAATGCCATAACATTAAGAACGACAGTTTATGTGACTGATATGTAATACCTGATGTTGCCTTCATAGCTGCTGTCTAAAATCATAAAACCCCGAGTTTTACTCCTGAATTTCACCTTACTTTCTCATTCTATCCAGTTGATATATTATTCTGGAACATAATGTTTTCAACAACAACACCTTGCAACAAGGTCATAAATTTGCAACGCTACTAATCTACTTGAAACCTTAACAGATTGCCGTGTTGCACTTGGACTGAATGGCGTCAGGCAATCTCGATAATGATTCTGCCTAGTACATCGAATATTGATGATATTGTGGTGTGCAGGAAATGGAATGACCATGAGATGTTTGGTGTTATAATGTTGAAACTACAATGCACAATCAACCCACAAACAATCAAAGAATCGTCTGTGGTTTCGAGGGGTCTGCAAACTGACCAAGCCATGATGATCGTAGCAGTACATAATGTATATCCCTACGATGCTTCCGAAAAACTTGTCGAGATCAATGTATTTTTTCATTAACAGTTTATGCTTGTACTAGCATCAGAACCCGTGCTGCATTTATATATATATATATATATATATATATATATATATATATATATATATATATATATATATATATATATATATATATATATATATATATATATAGATATATATGTTATATATATATATGCTTATTTATACATATATATAAAAATTTACATATGCAGGGAGATATACACATAGACATATTTATATATAAAAACGTATATATATATATAGACTATATATATAAGATTTAAAG
>CM067352.1:12295282-12302782 GCA_034190875.2 Urechis unicinctus | reverse complement strand
ATATATTTGTTTGAAAGCCCATTGAACCATTTTGATGAGCCTTTATAACATGATTAATAGGGTGTGCCACCTAACCATGATCTGATAGACGATTTCGGTTAGGCGACACAATGCCACTACCGCCGTGTCGTATGAATCATTCCAGAACCGATGACACATGACTGATAAGTGATGTTACAGAAGGGCAGCAAGAATACGAAACATCGCCCACAAGAATGGAGGTACAAGAAACATCCTCTAGAAGACGGAGCAGCAGACATCCTCGTCGGCGCTTAACAATGTTTGGCAACTAAACTATGACCCTGCCTATATAACACTGATTCGCCCGAACTAGGTCGCTCCTCTTAGTTCCATGCGATAGGCCTATTTTCATGAGTGACTTTACTGAGGAGAACAGAAGTTGGTAGCCGCTTTATCGGTCATGTTACAATGCTGCTTTCAGCATCTCTAATGCAAAGGTGTTATTGTGAAATAATGAAATGAGGCCATGAAAGATACACAATAGGACAGCAGCACTATTGTTACTGGAGTTTAATTATAACACTAAGACCCTTTTATAACACATAAAAAACTGGGTACAAAGCTAACTTTGAATGTATCTTGATTTGCTGAAACATAAATCTAATGTGTCAAATGAAGTTATACGAAAACGTATATGACAATAAGTGATATCCCATTTCCTTCATATATATTCTGAAGGTTCTGGTGAGGTCAATATTCTTAAACTGCAGTTATAATACGGTTGTTTAAACAGTGTATCGTTAATTAACGTCCCCGCTTAGATTCATTCTTTCACCGTTCCGAAAATGATAGTCATCAGCCATGTATATACTGAGAGTGTGCATCAACGGGTAAGAATAAGATTCCAAGCTGCCTTTGAAATGGTCGTTACTGCATTATATAGGCAATGGAAATGACAATGAGTGTTTTCTGATTCTTGACCTGCCGATCTTCGCCTTGTGACACACATTCTAAACATAGGGATTCATTTAGCAAAAGAATCACCTGAACGAATACTGATACAGTGTCAAAAATGGAAATCTGTAAATAGACCAAATTACGAGCCAAATCGATAATAGAATTACATGTAGCTGATATATAAGCTGGTTAGTTTATCTCTGAAGACAAAAAAAACAGATGTTGTAGACATAACAATGTGGAATTGTAATGGGTTTCGATTTCAAAGAAGCTGATTGTGCCTTTATACTTAGTTTTAAGTACTTTAATTGGAAAACATTTATCATAGCATTCTTCGGATGTAATTTGAAATGATGCGTAGGAGGATTGAGCGATGCTATTTTCCACTACTTCGGCCCAGTCCAATTGACTGTTATTGACAATTATTCTGCGCGCAGAATAGCTCAATTGATTTGTGTTGACTGAAAAAAACATGATGTGGCTCTGATTGGGGTGTACTTTCATGGTCAACGCAAAATATAAGAAAGTGATATTTGCCCTAAGTACTTTCTAAACATAGTCTATGTGGTTGATCGTTGTCGAAGAAATTATAGTTAGTGTGGCTGAAGTTTGCGTCACACCAGTTGACTTTGTAACTAAAGGCATAAATGAATACAATTCGATAGGGGAACATGACTGTCAGTTGTAAGTTGATTGATATGAGTATTTCCCATGATTTAACGACTGCAAAATTAGCAGTAAGGTCGAAAATATATTTGTTAGGTATATTTATATCTGGAAGCATCAATTAGAAATTGTTGGGAAGATAATTCAAATGATACAGGTTTTTATGAAAGCTGTCTTCTGTGTAATAGTTTCATTTTGTATGTATTGCTTGAGGGCTTGATGTATGTTTATATATTTTGAACGAAGCCATCTTCCAATGACTGCACCTTATCGCTTTATACGACTGTAATCATTGTAAGTTCCCTGGATGGGGGATTGACCTGACCATTTGTACTATCATTTGCACCTGATTGATCAAAATTTTCAATCGCCAGCAATCGAAGTTTTGATAAATGATACGAAGTTTCGGGTGCGATCAATTCGTATAAACTGTTCGTGGGGTGTTCAAGCCTATCAGGATCACGGTATCGTCTCATCGGGTACCTGATGTTAAGCATTTTATATGCGAGTCAGCTTATTGACTATATATGTGTTTTGACATTATTATCGCCCACTTCCATCAAGTCTATGCGGGTTGGAGGGTCCCTCATCGTTACCAGTATCAGGTCTCTGATTGATTTGCTTGGAAAATATCTAGGTATAAACTTTGGCTTCATTGTCTTTCAACGCACGGTAAAAAGTCAGGAATCATTTTTACGTAATTGGTAATGTTTGGATAATTTGTTTAAACGAGAGACATATATATATATATATATATATATATATATATATATATATATATATATATATATATATATATATATATATATATATATATATATATATATATATATATATATATATATATATATATATATATATATATATATATATATATATATATATATATATATATATATATATAATATATATATATATTACTGATAAATTATCAAGGATTTGGTGTTTCCACTAACAAAAAAAGACTCGATATAAAAATTCCAACAATACCTATTTAATGATGCATACATAATGTTACATATTACATATACAATCTATATATGTATATATGTATATGTATAAATAAACTTATATGTTGATACATATGTATATATATATATAAATATATATGTATGTATATGTACGAATATTAGAATATTGCTTGGTTAAACAGAATTGGGTCAGATAAAATGGCTATTTCGGTCAGCAAAGGTCAAAAAGATGTATAACAGTCAAGTTGTTGAATATGGGAGGTTCAAGGCTATTGATGCTACATTCATACTTCCCACCACACAAACATTCATAATGGCTCTAGACGATCTCATTGAGCGTCACTCAAATCACACAAAATGTCCGAACAAGATGCTGAACTGTAATTAAGGAAGTATAAACGTCTGCTGTTGACACGAGGCAGTATGCAAGATGGCCCTCGCAGCCAGCGAAGACCACTATAGGGCAGCTGGAGGTCACATGGTCAAGCAACATTCATACTATTCAACTGGTAGCAATCAAACAGTCAAGGGGTGATGTAGTATCATTGCTAATTGAACTGGATGTGCAAGCCAAGTAATTATATATAATCACGAAGTCCTCGACAACATGTGGTATATTTAACCCTATTATCCGTTGTTATGTACAGATTTTATGGCTGAAGCATTATTCATACAGGCGCTCGGTTCTCCGAGCCACTAGATACATTCATGACATGCTTGTTATATATCGATTCGGCGACCCGTCACTTGGAAGCTAACCTAAACACCACCCACTTTACTGTACACAAAATTCCACTGGATGATACTGAATATGTGTTTATTGATAAGCACACCCGCACTCCCTTCCACAGAGCCCCTCGTGCATGTGAATCGACATGCATGCCACCATGCGACCTCAGTCGTGGATCTTAAAATACAAGACTGTAAATGAATTTGCTAAAAGTTAGCCATAATAAGTGGGACTTCTCGAAGATGCATGTATAAATGTGCAGTTAAACAAGTAATTGTTGACCCTGCGCTCAACGGATATATATGCATAAAAGTCAGTAGTCCAAATAATGAATGAACCCTTACCATTGTTGTGGACACCTGTCTTATGCGGCTAACGGACCCGATGTTGAAGACATCTTCGACAATATCCTGTGCTTAGCAGAAACCAGTATCGAGTCGATAACTGACGTATTAAACAATAGCCAGTCCATTGTTCATTTAATTATGATTCTGAGAGCAAATTACGACCTCATCTATTACAACGTATCAAGATTAATTCAGTGTATCGTTATGCTTATTAGGGGTATTAGGTCACCCTTGAACAGTTTGATGGAGTAAACATACATACATAGAGACATACCTACGCACATACTGACATACACACGTACCTACAAACAATACGTGCGGACATACATGACTCGAAGAATAAGGTGTGAGAGCGTTTCCAATGAAAATGGGATATCAGATGGAAGCCAGCCCCGACGACGCCTGCATTAGCGGAGACATGACGTGTTTTCATGCAATGCAGACTAAATGTATGGACTACAAACCAGGACAAATATATCGTCTTAAATAGATGACAATAAGTGATCTGAATGTCAAATATTGTTTCCAGTGTTCGTTTCAGAAATACCACACAGAAAGGTTAAAGACACCTCACCCCGCCCCACGCCGCTCAGGCACCCACATCCCACGGAAGACCCGCACCTTTAGAAAAGTCACCTCGTCACGCCAAACCCCTAGCTCTCCTCTCTCTTAGGAGACCCTGGCTGAGGGCTTGTATATCTAATCACAATTGACAGCCTAATAAGTCCGTCCCACAAGTCTTATGCCTCACCCAGTTTGTTGAGTGCAGTCATTGAACAAGCTGGAGATGATTACGGCTGACATTCGATGACAGACAACGGTCGTCTGCTGCTAACTTCATCAGAGGATTTCAGTTTGGATTATTTGCCAGGCATTCAACTGTTAGATTTTCTCACTACCTGATACAAATACTACATTGCTTACCGTTGAATGTCACATTCAATATTTTTGATCGTGTTTGCAATATAAAGGCCCGCAACAACTGTAAGACAGCCGAAAAGACCAACCTGTGATGACGCCCGCATTTAAAAGCTCAGATTTGAGGTGAGCATATTATTGTGACAGAAATAAGGAAGAATGGGTGAACTAAGTTGCAATGAAGTTGGTGCTGAGGAAGGTAAAGCCTCATGATGGCATCATCGCATCCAGACGATGCATGTCAGCCGTCGATTACGAATTACCTATTTTATATAGACTTATACCCTTGCCATATAATGTCCAGTGCCACTTTGAATGAACGCACTGCGTATATATATATATATATATATATATATATATATATATATATATATATATATATATATATATATATATATATATATATATATATATATATATATATATATATATATATATATATATATATATATATATATATATATCTATATTATATATATATATATATATATATATATATATACCCGTACCCCCATTTACAATTATGTCACCTGCTTACTAAGTTCCTCATTGTCTGCCAATTAATCACTTAACTGAACACCCTCGAAGGTTACCCTGTGAACTTGATTCAATTTAGCCCTCTATTTATCTGGGCTTCAGAATAGATTGGATGTCGATCCTTTACACAACAATATTGCGATGTCTTGGACTCGCAGCCGCGAGCTTGCAGACCCATATTTCGTATTACATTAGCTTTAATAGGTTAGTGGATAGGTCTCCAGAATGCTAATATATAATGCTTGCTGCGAAATCTTGGACTCCACTACATCCGCTCATCGTATCACGGGGTGACTCATTTCCCCAGTTTAATAGAACATCGAAACATTGTTGCTGTACTAGCACCACATTCTATGATTGCAGAGATTTACCTTGTATTGTTCATGTAAACAGGCCACATCAGCGCATATGAGACAACTGGCAACAAAAAAGGATGCAGATAGATATAGACAAACACAGACATGTACATATATATATTTAATATATATATATATATATATTTAAATAAATATATATTATATCCATGTGAATATATGTTTATATATGTAATAGCAGGTATATTTATATTGGTACTGGTTATCTCTCTTTCTAACTATATATAATATGGGTTTCATATTGAATAATATGATAGCAGATATATATGATAATATATATACTCGGATAAGAGCTATATATATAATAATAGCATACACATGACTATAGGTGAATATATATATATATATATATATATATAATTGGTATGGTATATATATATATGTATATATATGATACGAATATATTGGTAAGGTTAGCTGATAAATAACTTGTATAACAAATGTGAATAGTTTATTGATTACGAAATATATATATATATATATATATATATATATATATATATATATATATATATATATATATTGATATATATTGTATTATATATATATTAGCTATATATATACCATACATATATATATATATATTATAGATATATATATATATATACATATCTCTATATATATATATATATATATATATATATATATATACATAAATTAGGGAGTATACAAATTGGTATATTATAACACAATGGGTTTCATTGATTACGAAATATTGAGCAGACAATATGATAATGCACTCGGATAAGAGCTGAATAGCTTGAGCAGAACATTGTTTGTGAAAGTACTATATAAGAGTATACAACACCAAACAGATTATATATATATAGATATATATATATAGATATATAGAGAGATAGATATATATAGACAGAGGTATAGATATATAGATAGAGAATATATATATAGAGAGAGATAGAGATATAGAGAGAGAGAGATATAGAGAGATAGATATATATATATATAGAGACAGACATAGACATACAGATAGATACATTCTAAGATATATATATATATCTAGAGATAGAGATAGAGAGAGATAGATATAGATCTATCTCATATATATATATAGAGAGATAGATATATATATATATATATATATATATATATATATATATATATATCTCTCTCTATATATATATATATATATATATATATATCTGATATGCATCTTCTACTACTGCGGCAGGACCTATTTACAACGCAGCAGTATGCTTGGTTATTGCCTTTGTCGTATTATGCCGTTATGCACGCACCCCCGCCGCCGCTATTTGTTTTAGGATAATATAAAGTAGGGGCAATTGATGCTGATCTTGCCTCATGTTAAATATCAACCATTTGGTCGACGGGGAACATGCGTAGACAGCTTATTTCGTCAGGTAATATTACAAAAGGCACTCTTGTCGATACTACTAATTTCTACCTGCTGCCACAAGTAAAGCTCACCTGATAATTAATCAGCAGCAACGCCCCCCTCCCTTCAGATATAGTGTGAGTGATCATTGGGTTTAACGGCACAACAACACAAGAGTGTTATCTGGCGCTTCGAAAGGAGGGATAGTATGCATGTTTTTCTATACGATTTTCCATCACATACGATACCCGTCTGGAACGGATGGTGTGATATCTAGATTAGATAAATTTTACTATGGGGTGGCACTATCATTACAAGAGTGATTGCACTTCAGCCGAGTTAAGGTATTCCTCAAGAATGAATATTAAAGTATATATATCATCAGCATACACAAGTACTCTTTGCAACTTACAAAACGACTTTTTAATGTGTCTTTTTTTAAAAAAAGACCCATTAAAAATTGAGCATTTCGATATACGACCACAGTCAACGGTCCTTGGGATATCAATAGTGGTTAATACAGTTTGTCCGCTTAATTGGTGAGTCATACGATACCTCATTTTCGAATTTATTGACTGCCTAACCATTTTAAATCCTTATCTTTTTAACGGATTAAAACGTCATATTATATTCACTTAATGTCAACTTATCATTCTATGCAATAAGACTTGAACTCATTAGAGTC
>CM067352.1:12252782-12290282 GCA_034190875.2 Urechis unicinctus | reverse complement strand
ATAAGTGGATTGCTTGAACCATGTTCGTCAGTTTCTGTCTCCCTATCAGTTACAACATTACTTAGCATTTCGTCATTTCTTAATCTGGATAACAACTGATGATTTGGTGATTGGAATAACAACTGATGATTCGGTGATTGGAATAACAACTGATGATTTGGTGATTGGAATAACAACTGATGATTTGGTGATTGGAATAACAACTGATGATTTGGTGATTGGAATAACAACTGAGGATTTGGTTATTGGAATAACAACTGATGATTCGGTGATTGGAATAACAACTGATGATTTGGTGATTGGAATAACAACTGAGGATTTGGTAATTGGAATAACAACTGAGGATTTGGTGATTGGAATAACGACTGATGATTTGGTGATCACGATCACAAATCATGGTTCCATGATTGTCATCATTACAATAGTGAATGTGAGTGTCGTTGCCATGACATCACAAGTGTGGGTTAAATTAATGTCGGATACAAAAGTCGGATAATATGAGCTTCAAATGTTGCATTAAACATAAGTGCGAATAAGGTCGCTTGTGTAATGCCACACAGAGGGCATTTATCGCCTGTTCATAATTGGCTGGAATTTGGCATGCCAACAATAAAACGTGATGCATTTTACAACTAAATGCGAGTATTACAGCTGGTATAATACATGTATATAGCGCCTGGGAAGAATGATACGATACAAAGTGAGGACTTGGGTGGCCGACGACAAGAGCGACCAAAGGAACTTAGTTCAGGCAACAACGATGACAGTGCACCATCTTGATTTGCATCATAGTTAAACAAATGTTCAACACTAGTAGGTGCCATTGTTATAAGACATGTACAAGGTGCTGCGTGAAACGGCCAAGGCCTGTTACAGAACCATATTATTGTGGGTAATTCACAAAAATGGGCATCGAAAATTGATTAGCCACCCTCACTGCAATAGTATGTTATACACTACAACCAAGCTCACTGACCGGCAGGAGATGACCATCAACCATTGGCCATTTAGCAAGGATGTGACTTGTACACCTGCCAACCTGTCTGGGTGTTTGTTGGTTTATGTATACATTACACCAGAATGGAGATGGGAGCTCTCAAATATTCTCTTGCCAATCATTCGATGTGAACATCTGTGTCTGCGACGCGATGCAGTAGGTAAGCCAATACCAGTTGCCAGTTGAACATACTGTGTTACCATCACCCCGTCTACTGACGCACCAGCCATAGAGGATGACGTAGCGAAAAGTGCGCCAAAGAATCAAACTGGGAGACTACCGTCGTATAGCTGTAACATATGAGATTATAAATTATAGTTTCCTTTCATTAAAACCTCAATTCATAGATACTTAAAGATACCACTAAAATATCCTGTCTGCATGTTAATATATATAAGGCCCGTTCTTGATCAATACACTTCTTCTCACAGTTTATGCGTTTGTAACCCCTACAGATTTTCATACTGGGGTGACAATGTCGCTTAGGCGGATCAGGCAAAAACTGCTTCCTTTTAACCGTTTTATTTGATATGTAGAATGTAATTAATTCTTTAACCTTTCTTATGGAGACTAAACTGGATGACCTCCAGCTAAACTCCATGGATATCGAAGAAAACTGGTCATCTTTCCGAGACACTGTGTATGCCACATCGCAAGAAGTCCTAGGACATCAACGAAAACAACATCAAGACTGGTTTGATGATAATGACAATGACATAAAGCTGTTACTAGAAAACAGAAAGACATCTTTAAGAAACCTTTACAACAATCCTTCAACAGCAAATAAAGATGCTCACTATCCAACGCAGATTAAGAGAGATGGAGAACAAATGGTACCAAGACAGAGCGGCGGAAATTCAGCATTATGCAGACATTCATGACATGAGGAATTTCTATGCTGCCCTAAGGACTCTGTTTGGGCCTCAATCATCAAGCTGCTCCCCGCTTCTCTCCTCTGATGGAAATACTCTCATAACAGACAAAGATGGAATTTTAAATTGATGGGCTGAACACTTCGAAAGTGTCCTAAACAAACCCTCTCAGGTAAATTCCGATGCCTTAGAAAAACTCCCACAGGTCCCAACGAACCATGACCTAGATATTATACCATCATTTGCGGAAGTCGATAAAGCAATCAAACGATTATCAAGTGGAAAAGCACCTGGTTCAGATGCTATACCTGCTGAAATATACAAATTTGTAGGTGCAAAACTCCACAGAAAGCTCACAAAATTGATTCAACAAATGTAGAAATCAATCTAAAATACCTCAGGAATTCAAAGATGCAAACATAGTCCATCTATACAAAAAGAAAGGCAGTAGTAAATCCTGTGATCACCACAGGGGCATTTCTCTGCTATCAATAGCCGGAAAAATACTTGCTCGAATTCTTCTGAACAGGCTCATTAAACACCTAGAGCTAGGACTCTTACCAGAAAGCCAATGCGGATTTAGGAAAGACCGTGGGACAATAGACATGATATTTGCAGCCAGACAACTTCAGGAGAAATGTCAGGAATAAAATGTTGATCTGTACTTCACATTTATCGACCTCACTAAGGCCTTTGATACAGTGTACAGAGAAGGTCTTTGGAAGATAATGTCCAAATTTGGTTGGCCAGACAAATTTGTCTCCATAATTAGGGAGTTTCATGATGGCATGCAGGCAAGAGTACTTGATATTGGTGAATTTTCCGACCCTTTCGATGTTTCAAACGGTGTGCTTGCACCTACACTCTTCAGCATGATCTTCTCAGCAATGCTGAGCCTAGCTTTCAAACCAGAAGATCCGGGTTTTGAAATCAGATATCGAACTGATGGAGATCTCTTCAATCTTCAACGTCTCAAAGCTAAAACAAAGGTCAACATCACTAAAGTAAGAGACTTCCTGTTTGCCGATGACTGTGCCCTTGCTGCACCAAATGAGAATGCAATGCAACATTGTATGGACAGTTTTGCAACATCCTGTGACAATTTTGGTTTAACCATTCGTACAAAAAAGACTGAAGTGCTTTACCAACCAGCACCAGGAAAAATATGTACTGCACCAGAAATAAATCTAAACAACCAAATGCTATCAAACACTGCTAAATTCACGTACCTTGGCAGCACATTCTCTAACACAATCCATATAGATGACGAAGTACTCTTCAGGATATCCAAGGCTAGCCAAGCTATTGGCAGACTTAGACACTCAGTATGGAATAGGAAAGGACTCACCCTAGAAACCAAACTCCAGGTCTATCGGGCTGCAGTTCTTACCTCTCTCCTTTATGGTGCCGAGTCTTGGACTGTTTACCAACGCCATGCCAGGAAGATTAACCGCCTTCACCTTACTTGCCTGTTAAACATCAATTGACAAGATATGATTCCTGACACTGAAGTACTTGCCAGAGCCAAAATGCAAAGCATCTTTGCAATGCTCAAGAGGATCCAACTCCGCTGGGCTGGCCATGTCCTAAGAATGTGGGACAAAAGAATACCAAAACAGCTCTTATATGGCGAACTCACCACTGGAAAAAGATCTTGTGGTGGCCAGAAGAAAAGGTTCAAAGACTCCCTAAAGGTGTCTTTAAAGGATTGTAACATCAACCACACAAGCTGGGAGACAATAGCTCAGGACAGACAAGTATGGCGTTCCAAAACCATTAAAGGAGCTGAGGCATATGAGGCTGACCGTATCGTGTCTGCAGTTGCAAAAAGGGAAGCCAGGAAATCAAGGCGATTCCTAACCTCAATGCCAACACAGGATAAAACCAGGACATCTCCGTCCTGACTGGGATGAATGATGACTGAAAGATGGTCCTCTTCACATGTGAAGGACGAAGATACATAGAATGTAATTAATTCTTTAACCTTTCCGAGTCAATAAATTAGTCTACCGCTAACGTCTTCAGGCATCATTAACAATACACTGGTTGCTGTGGAATGTCGGTTAATAGTTATCGTATTTTTGATATTAATATGCGGTACAGCTAATATTACCCCATCTGAGCAAAAAGACCATTCCAAGCGCATGGAAATTACTGCGCTTGGATGCTCGTGTTGATAATGACATCGAGCAATGTGTATCTGAACACTATGAACACTATGAATGATGCTGACGATTATATTTCCGCTTGAAACCTTGTATTTGAGCATTTGACTGGTAATGAACCTAGTGTACGAAGTTTACACCCCATGTTGTTTTGAACAAACAAAACATTCACGAAAGAACTGTGCCAATTCAAACGCAGGTCGGATAATCGAATTCGCTCGTGAAGCCTATTACATTTCACTCACACATTTGTGCAAGCTGTTGCCGATCTCTGTACTGGTTATGCGCGATGCATCATCATCGTCATCACCATCATCATCATCATAATTATCATCATCTTCATCTTCACCATCTTCATCATCCATAGGATCATGACAATGGGGGAATCATAATCCATTCCAAGCGCATATGGGATGCGGCATATGGGATGCGGCATATGGGATGCGGCATATGGGATGCGGCATATGGGATGCGGCATATGGGATGCGGCATATGGGATGCGGCATATGGGATGCGGCATATAGGATGCGGCATATGGGATGCGGCATATGGGATGCGGCATTGCTAAGACTAGATGAACTTAATTGCTTGACTGCTAATACGATCATATCGAATCCATGAATACGAATGATTGACATCTGATCGCTGTATTACTATCCACCTTATCCATCAGCGTCACTAGAGTACCTAGTAGTTGAAAGCGACATTTCATCCATTTATTTAATTCCATTTGCCACAAGAAGTGACAATATCAACTCCCATCAATTTTAGATTCGTTTCAACACTATCCTTTTGCCGAATTTTCGACATCTAAAACATAATAGAGATTAACGGTTCAAAGTACTGAGGGCAATTGTTTTGCGTCAAGATGTTAACATCTATTATTCAATAGCCATTTATAACCTTTCACTGAAAATTGGATGAAATCAACTTGTTTACTGTCAACGATCGACGTTTTATGATCGTGACCGATCTCAATATGAAATAGTAATGTGTTTCGCTTGTGTTGGATTTTGTTCACTTAATGACAACTCCATTACAAGGAGTAATCGTCGCGCAAATGTTGCAATTGCGTTAGTCCCAAAGGGTTTTGGTAAATCGCGTAACGATGACCAATGGAGCTTCCATTGTACATTTGAAGATCCCATTTGAGCAGGATGTTATTGTCATATGGGGCTTAAATGAATTGCACCATCTGATCCAAATATTATCTTGGGCGCTCTCATACAAGTTGACTGGTAATCCGCCACCGTTAGTCTCTTGATATACTTACTAATTATCATCAATCAAGCAACGAATTGGAAAATGGAACTACAATTTTGACCATCGTAAGTGGACAATTATTCTCGCCCAGGTCTATATGCTATTTCGATGTCCCCACGGCCATCTTGCGGGACATGATTTGTCAGATGCCTTATTAACGTCGATTGTTTCTTAAAAGACTTCTACTTCAATAGACAAAATGCGATGGAAATTGCCAAATGGCAAAAGAAATTCATCATTTGATGGGTTCGACTTAGTGGCTTGAATACACAGAACGTTATTCAATTCTCAATCGTTCATTTGTTGATCGGAATAGCAACCCAGGATTTGTCTTGTCGATTCATAACCAATGGAATACTTTTTTAAGTGTAATATTTCCCTTTTTTATCAAACAATTGTTAAGCATGTGGTTTAACAGCTTTTTCAATATTTTTCAGATATTCTTTAATATATGATGTTTTTTCGTGAGTGATGCAACAGTCTCTCCAATCCAACGCAAGAGTAATGCTCTTCATAAACCGTCATGGCCTCGAAATCAATGGAACGGATGTTGTATGTGATCAGCTATTACCGTTGTACAATCTGAATGGTGAACAAGTATGCTTCCAACCGCTATGCACCATTCTTAGCATGAGTGAATAAGTAACTAATGTTTGCACATTACTTAACGTATGACACAGGATATGTAAAGAAATCTTTACAAACAGCAGAATATGCGAATGGGGACTTTTCAAATTATTCCCAGCGAACGATGTTGTGCTTACTTTATGGAATGGTGACCATTATTGATGGAGTTCCAGATTTATGCTATCAGATATCAAATACATATGTGATGGCCAAGGTGACGCATGGACGATGTTTACGCATTCACCTTTCTCTGACTACCTTAACATGCATTTTCCTTTCCCCATTTGAGCAGCTGGCATGAGCTTTGTTTACCATAATTACACCAGTTAGTGACCAGACTAATTGCGTATGTTGATCATACTTGTTGACTTTGAATTTCTTTTATAATGTCGCAACACCAAATTACAATTTTGTTCATTGTGCAAAATCAAATTGGATGTATCACGCTTTGTATTGTTCGATTACAAAGCTCCAACAAAATTTGAAAAGATATAAGCACGTGATCTTGGAAGTGTCAACATTAAGTTGAGCTTGATTAAAGGGTAATTCAATGAGATATTCATCGCAAAACCCTTTGATAAAGTAAATGCAAAGCAAGCAAGTTGAATTGCATAAAATAGCAGCGTGCTTGACGATGATTGACGCACGATTGTCGAGGATTCGTTGATATGATAAGCTGTTCCATAACCACATGGGGTCGTGTCACTCGTCACCGAGATCTCTGGACAAACGCGGCGGGATTACATAACATTTTGTGCTGATAAATAAGCAAAACGGTCCCAATCTAGCAACATTCTGGTGAGAGCATGCTCACATTGTCACAGAAGCAAAAGCTTTATCACCACTGTTGGCCTTCAAGTCGAAAGAAAGCATACTTAAACGATTGAAGGCATCCATGGTAATCGATTTCATGATTGTGAGGCTATTGACACCGAATGAGCAAATATTTTAGAATCAATTGTGTTAAACTGAATTATAATTTCTAACATAGCACCTTTATCTCAACTTATGTTTAATTGATGACTCGAAAGTACGTTATATCAAAACGTTTCGAAACATCGGCTAATCAAATCGCATGCAAAGATTAATTTAATATGTATATCAATCTTATTAAATGTTAAGATGATACACTTTTGGTGATTTCGAACACAACCGGGTTTCATACATATATATATATATTTATATATATATATATATATATATAGGAGATATATAGAGATATATATATAGATATATATATATATAGATCTATATATAGATATATATAGAGAGATATATATATATATATCTATAGATATATATATATATATATATATATAGATATAGATATATATATATCTTTATATCTATATATATATATCTATATATATCTCTCTATATATATATATATTATATTTATATATATATCTCTCCGTATATATATCTATATTTATATCTTTCATGTATATATATATATATATATATATATATACATATATATATATGTATATAAATATACATATATATATATGTACATGTATATATTATATATATATATATATATGTGTGTGTGTGTATATATATATATATATGTATATATACACATATAAATATTAATCATGTATATATTCGTATACTTCGTATACACACACACACAAAATATATATATACATATATATATATGCATATATAATATATATATATATATATATATATATATATATATATATATATATATATATATATATATATATATATACATATATTGCATGCATGTATTTATATGTACAAGCATGCGGACAAATGTGTTCACGTTCATACTTACAAACATACATTCACAGATGTATGTCTACAAACATTCTTACAGTCATGCATGTTTTCATATGCATATGCCATCCTACTGTCATCCATTCATCTCTCAAAATATGCATGCATACTTAATTGCATGCATACTTTCATTCATTCATTTATACATATATACATTCTCCCTAAACGGCTTTCCTACTTTGCTTGTGTGGTGGACCAGCTAGCTATATGAGAGTTTATGGCTCTTCGTTACGGCTTATTGCCCTCCCGGAAGGACTGGTGCTCATTGGGCATCCATCTTTACGTCGAAGCTGAAGTGGCAACTCCTGTTGTGACTTGATCAACGTAGTAGTTAATTCTGACCAACGGCGCAAACTTCTTAATTCGTTAACACTTTATTTCCTAAGATGAGCGAGATACAATTGTCAGTACATTAGCTTAGTTTACGATTTGTCTGGTCGGAAATGTGGATTTCACACGGGGGAATGCCAATGGGGGCGTCATTCGTCAAAAATCGCTACCGTAGCAGCGTTTTAATCCTTACTATGCGGATAGCGGATAAAATTACTTTGGCAAATCTGTCCACTTCGTATGAACCATAAACGGCATGGGCGAATATAAAAATACATTCACGCACCATTCTTTCCATGTGTAGAGAATGATGCATTCCCCTTGACAAGACAACCGACTGGTAACACGAGTCCATTACAATCACACTGGTCTTAATTAGTTTTTTTTAATGCTTTGCCGGATAAAAGCTTTGTGTATCTGCTCTTTCAGGGTGTTAAATGGCAGAGATCATCAACAGCTATCTATGTAGGTGTTATATGATTGGCCATACAAGCGACACTGGTTATCAGACACATTCCTGGGTTTTTAATCCGACACACCCATGCCACCTCACTCGCCCATGCCATTCCGAGCGTCCATGGAACCCAACGCGCCCATGCAATACCCCACGCGCCCCTGCAAAACCCCACGCGCCCCTGCAAAACCCCCACGCGCCCTTGCAAAACCCCACGCGCCCCTGCAAAACCCCACGCGCCCCTGCAAACCCCCACGCGCCCATGTAAAACCCCACGAGCCCACCCCAAGCGCCCATGTAAAACCCCACGCGCCCATGCCATTCTAAAATGCAATTCATGATTACAAATAGCATTTCAACCTTGGACTGCACGCTCTTTTCATTAGACTAGAACAAGCCATTGAGTGCGCTTAAACAAAGCAGGTTTGTCCAGATAATACTTCTTATTTCAGTGGAAGACGCACAAGTCACAACTCATGAATATGATGTGCTTAATTATTCAGCATCGTCAATGATAAAGGATATGAGACAATTTCCGGACAGCAGCGATTGCCTGCAGTACGTGTCTCAGGGTTTAATCGCCTTCGCTTTGAAAGGGCTTCAGAATAAATTAGAAGGAAATGAGAAATAATTCATTGTCATATACTGAATAAGCTTTCTTGCAGAAGCAGATGAAATAACTTGGCTAACTATATTTCGTTTTCCTCAAATCTAGACACATCTGACGTTAGCTTTGTAGCGAATTATTTGTTAGATCTGTTATAATTGTCTAAATATAAATGGTGCTGCCGTCCTATTGTGAATCTGTAACGGCATAATTTCTATTTCCCAAACAACACGATTGTAACAGAGAGCAGCATGAAGACATGACCAATTAAGCGGCTACTAACTTCAATTCCGCGAAGTAACTCAATATGAACACATCAAAATTGACCTGAGATGTCACTTGTTGTCACCTGCCATATATATAAGACTCACATATTAAGTTTTGATTAAGCGAATAAGCAAATTTGATGCATTCGAAAGAAAGAATTATTTAATTGCGGTGGTACATTTTGTTAAGTATAGCAATCCTAACAATTGCCCGGTCATTTAAGCTGTTTTTCTGAATAAAAGATGAAAAACAGTGTGTTTGTGTGTGTGTGTGTGTGTGTGTGTGTGTGTGTGTGTGTGTGTGTGTGTGTGTGTGTGTGTGTGTGTGTGTGTGTGTGTGTGTGTGTGTGTGTGTGTGTGTGTGTGTGTGTGTGTGTGTGTGTGTGTGTGTGTGTGTGTGAGCAGCCAGCAGTTGGACACTGTGTGAATAATCCAAATTCGGCTGGTGAAGTGTGCGCAGACAACCGTTATCTGTCAGCAACTGTCAACCGTAATAATCTCCAGCTTTCTCAATGACTGTATCCAGCACATTGGTTGAGGTATAAAGCACTTGGAACAGGCGTATTGTGTTGTCATTTGTGATGAGTTCAACGAGCCCTTAGCCAGGGTCCTGTCAGGGTGCATGGGGAGTGGTGGTGGGGGGGGGTGGTCTTTTCCAGGGATCATCCCTGATATTAATGTAATTTTTCTGCATGAAATATCAAGTGATAACCATATATTATGACAGGAAACTGTTGATCATTTTTCTCAAGCCCACCAGTCGCCCCCCCCTTAATCTTCCCACCCCAATCCCTCTCTCACAAAAAGATAATATGGACTCTCTTAGCCATTGATTTGAAGCGACACACCTCTCCTCACATCCAATAATCCTTACATTTTGCCTGCCTTACACAATTTACATGCCTGTGATGTAATTTGTCTGCTAATATACAGGTAGTGTCCCCGCACTGCCGCCAATAATGGACGCTCAACGTGCGGCATCTGATTCACGTATTGAACAGTGCATAGCCAATAAACGATCAGTCAACGCGATTGTTGTCGTGAATATAGATATGAAGAAACTCCTTAGATTAATTTAGAAAGCTTTTCCGCAAAAGCATTATCCTAATCAGTGATTCCTCGCCGAGTTGAACAAAATGGTAGATATTTAAGCTACTCATTCATAACCAATGAATACTATTCCCTATTTTATTATTTCCCAAAAACGTTTGTTGAAGAAGGTTATTCTACCATCTTAAAATGGGATCCATTTATTAATAATGGAAGCTCTATTAGATTTTATTAAGCTAAGCATTTGGAATTAACATAAATTATTGCTACATTTGCTGGACGATAACTTACATCAACTATCCAACACAAACGACTGCCATTAACATTCGACTTATGCATTGCAGAAGCTGAGTTTAGCCGACGGAGAGGCTGGGAATTTATTTATATATGCCGAGAAAACACTTGTTCAGGAACCGAATTATATTTCGAAGCAGTTTGTGAAATATATGGGCGTGAGAAGCGGGACATTATCTGCCTGTTTCCCCATTGTCCACGGTTGATATATTTACATGTATGTCTTTATGATTCATTATAATGTTCCATATATTCTCTGGCTATAGTACCTATGACTGGTTAAGCAATATTGCGATATTTCTGCAGACTCATTGTGAAATCACTGTTATGATACAATCAGTGTTGAAGCCTGGGCATGGATGCGTGTATGCTCGTTTCACTGGATTGTAACCAGAACTTGATGCAATCTAATACTACACGTTGGTCCAGATAATACGTATAATATTGCACAGACGCACAAGTCACAACTCATGAATATGATGCGCTTAATTATTCAGCATCTTCATTTATAAAGGATATGAGACAATGTCCGGAGAGCAGCGATCACCTACAGAACGTGTTCCAAGGTTTAATCGTCTGCACTTTTTAAAGCTTTCAGTATAGATTAAAAGGAAATTGGAAATCAATTATGTTTCTTTTCAAAAGCGGGTATCAGTAGCATCAATTAGCATCAAATTAGATTTCGTTTTCAACAAATCGAGACACTCACGACGCAACATTGGATTTGTACTGCATAGCATTTAGAATTAATCAAATCGTGTTTGTGTGATAATTATAACGAATGCAAGAATGCTATTGTCCAAATAACACGATTGAAATAGAGTTGCAGTGAGCAGCATGGAGACATCGCAAATAAAGCGGCAACCAACGTCCATTCCGCTATTCAAGTTACTCTGCTGAAATACAATGTAATCGATCTCATCTGTCTTCTGATATCAATTGCCAAATATTCAAGACACACTTAAATTGTCATTTTGCGAGTACACGTTGCTTTTGAAAGCCTAAATCTGATGCAATAATAATTATTTATCGCTTTCTCTTGGTGATATATTCTATTCCGTATAGCAATCATATTCCGAACATCAAAGCTGTTTTGATTAATTAGAGCTGTAAACAGGACGTGTATTTGTGTTATTTATTATCATGCGTAATTGAGTATATTAACATCGGCACATTGGCACGACAGTACCTCTAAAGATCAACAGTAGCATGTTCAACAATCATAAGCTGATAATGCACCTGCTGCATATAGGTTGAATAAGTGAGTGCAATGAGCGCCCTGGTATGTGCAGATTAGTGTGGGATAGGCTGAAGCTATAGTTTAGTTTGCCACCATTGTTAAGCCACGAAGACGACTCCAGTTTCCCCATCTTGTAGAGTACATCACTGATGAGTCTTGTGAACTTGCTCATCGGTTCTAGAAAATGATGCATCAAACACGAAAGCACTGGCATTGTGTCGCCTGACGGAAATCTAATAGAGTTGACCAGCAACTCATATTCAGGTGACAGACAATATCTATTATATTATAAAGAGTTTCAGGCTTTCAAATGAACATATCCTGGCTGGACAGAGGCCCCTCATATAATATATGTCAGTATTGATTCATTCTGTTCATCCGCTTACCCCCATGCCCAATGTGCCCTACATCCGCTAACCCCTACCCCCATGCCCATATCCATGCCCAATGTGCCTTACCCTAACCCATACCACCATGCCCGCCTTACATCCGCTAACCCCTACCCCCATGCCCAATGTGCCTTACATCCACTAGCCCCTACTGCCATGCCCAATGTGCCTTACATCCACTAACCCCTTCCGCCATGCCCAATGTGCCTTACATCCGCTAACCCCTACCGCCTGCCCCATGTGCCCATGTAACCCCTACCGCCATCTGCTAACCCCTACCCCTACCCCCATGCCCAATGTGCCCTACATCCGCTAACCCCTACCCCCATGCCCAATGTGCCTTACATCCACTAGCCCCTACCCCCATGCCCAATGTGCCTTACATCCACTAGCCCCTACCGCCATGCCCAATGTGCCTTACATCCACTAGCCCCTACCGCCATGCCCAATGTGCCTTACATCCACTAGCCCCTACCGCCATGCCCATGTGCCTTACATCCGCTAACCCCTACCGCCATGCCCAATGTGCCCTACATCTGCTAATCCCTACCACCATGCCCAATGTGCCCCCACTAGCCCCGCCATGCCCAATGTACCTTACATCCACTAGCCCCTACCGCCATGCCCAATGTGCCTACATCCACAACCCCGACCCATTGAACCTTATATCCGTAACCCCACCGTTCCAATGTTATAGTTTATTACCATACATGAGTTACCCCATGCTCAATTTGCCTTACATAATTGCGTTATGTGACCACGTTCTGGTTATAGTTTATTCCATTGAGTTACCCAGTAGCATAAGGCGTTAGTTTGGGTTGGAATTTTCGCGGTGTCTTGCATAACTCAGGCGTTGCTTTGTGCGGCAATGCTTTATCAGTCAGCATCACCTGTTCAGCCGCTATCGTCATACATGCTGCATTATATATATCCATCCGTTGTGTAGGTATTGTATTTAAGCTAAACACACAAATCCACGGATTTCGGTAGCATATTGACTCACATGTTAGGTCAAGGTGAGAAATGGTTGAAGGAAATATATTATACTTTAAAGAAAATGATGATTTAGAGATAGAAAACGATATTGGCTTTAGACATGGTTTAACCAATGACTGACAATCGTTGCCAGCTTCCATGTTAGGCGGACTAATCGGGTGCGTTTCAGTTTGTACACAGCTCATGTCGATCCACTCAGTCGGTGAAACGGACGGGATCCTTGTCACTTTAAAGCTGCTTTCTCTCAGCAGTTTCACTGGCCAGTATACTACTGTGTCCGATGTTTTATCGATATCAATACTGCTTTGGAAAACACCGCCGCTAATACAGTCTATCCATCATCCAACTGGATAGAAACATTCAGTATACTAGAGGGTGTATTGTGTACTTCATCCTATTAGGTATATATCCCTTAACCTCCATTAGGTATATATCCCTTCGCCCACATTGGGTATATGTCCCTTCGCCCACATTGGGTATATATCCCTTCGCCCACATTAGGTATATATCCCTTCGCCCACATTGGGTATATATCCCTTCATCCTATTAGGTATATATCCCTTCACTCACATTGGGTTTATATCCCTTCATCCTATTAGGTATATATCCCTTCACTCACATTGGATATATATCCCTTCACTCACATTGGGTTTATATCCCTTCATCCCTATTAGGTATATATCCCTTCGCCCACATTGGGTATATATCCCTTCACTCACATTGGGTTTATATCCCTTCATCCTATTAGGTATATATCCCTTCACTCACATTGGATATATATCCCTTCACTCACATTGGGTTTATATCCCTTCATCCCTATTAGGTATATATCCCTTCGCCCACATTGGGATATATATCCCTTCACTCACATTGGGTTTATATCCCTTCATCCCTATTAGGTATATATCCCTTCGCCCACATTGGATATATATCCCTTCACTCACATTGGGTTTATATCCCTTCATCCCTATTAGGTATATATCCCTTCGCCCACATTGGATATATATCCCTTCACTCACATTGGGTTTATATCCCTTCATCCCTATTAGGTATATATCCCTTCGCCCACATTGGATATATATCCCTTCACTCACATTGGGTTTATATCCCTTCATCCCTATTAGGTATATATATGGGTATATGTCCCTTCGCCCACATTGGGATATATATCCCTTCATCCTATTAGGTATATATCCCTTCACTCACATTGGGTTTATATCCCTTCATCCTATTAGGTATATATCCCTTCACTCACAAATTGGATATATATCCCTTCACTCACATTGGGTTTATATCCCTTCATCCCTATTAGGTATATATCCCTTCGCCCACATTGGGTATATATCCCTTCACTCACATTGGGTTTATATCCCTTCATCCCTATTAGGTATATATCCCTCAGCCTCCATAGGGTATATATCCCTCAGCTCCATTGGGTTATATATCCCTTATCCCTTTAGGTAAATCCCTCAGCTGCATAGGGTATATATCCCTCAGCCTCCATAGGGTACTTATCCCTTTTGAAACTTGCTGCGTTCCTTACTGCTGTGTGCACTGTTATCAATGCATGTGTACATATTTGAATATTTGACTGACGACACATGCCTTTGCAGCTAGTATGACGGCCACAGCACATGGAACAGAGTCAAGCTTCATGTAGTGACACTAGTCGCGTGCATAGAAATAAGAATCAAAACATTTATCTATTCACGCCACAATATTGATGCAATATTGCTCTTCTTTCATTGGTTGAATAATGCCAGCTGACGTATTTCTTAGTCGTTGTCCACATAGTACGGGTATCACCTCCTTACACAGGATCACGGGAGGGAGGCGCGTTTGGTTGCAGGCTTAAATATCCAGGATTTGAATCAATTCCTTTTTTTGTGGTCCACAGTTTTCTACTGCACGCCGTGTAATTTGAATCAAGTCCCAATAAACTTGACACTAACATTGAAGTGTTTTATTTACATGAGTATGACCCACTTGCAACTCAGTCATGTGACCATCTGGATTGTATCCAACACATCAAGCACCATCCACAACCATGGGCCATAAGTAGCTGGTTCCGTTTATAGTGCAATGACTTGCCTGTAAGTCCCATATCCCTTTTAAGGCCTGGTTTGATGGCAACCATCTGGAGGTCGTTCACATAAACCACTTCTCTGATTGGTTGTGACGGCAGCCTTTACATGGTCATTTATAAATAAGAAGTGCTAAAATATTGAAGATGCATACTGTATTTCATGGTGACATTTGATAAGGGCGCAGATTTCAGTAAGTGAAGACATAGTGCAGGAGAGAATTATGAGTAATTCACCCGAAACACTTGATCAATATATTTTCTTGCTCTGTTCGTCTAGTGGTATAACCCAACAGCTGCCAACTCTGATCGCCTGGCGGTATAACCTAACAGCCGCCACCTCTGATCCTCTGGTGGTATAACCCAACAGCCGCCAACTCTGATCCTCTGGTGGTATATCCCAACAGCTGCCTACTCCAATCCCCTGGAGGTATAACCCAACAGCCGCCAACTCTGATCGTCTGGCGGTATAACCTAACAGCCGCCAACATTGATCCTCTGGAGGTATAACCCAACAGCCGCCAACATTGATCGTCTGGCGGTATAACCCAACAGCCGCCAACATTGATCCTCTGGTGGTATAACCTAACAGACGCCAACATTGATCTTCTGGCAGTATAACCAAACAGCAGCCAACAATGATCCTCTGGCGGTATAACCTAACAGCCGCCAACATTGATCCTCTGGTGGTATAACCTAACAGCCGTCAACATTGATCCTCTGGTAGTATAACCTAACAGCCGTCAAACTTACATACAACATGTCAGCAAGATGTCAACATGGTGCCTTGATCGATTCACTAACATTAGCACTGAATATTTTGGGTGTCAAAGTCTTTCACCCCATTACTACTTTTAATGGACTTTGCCGGAGACTTTCAGACTCGCAGTGTTTTTTGGTGTTCAGCATTAAGCACTGTAACATATTAAATAGGTAAATTGGTTGATAACTGCATTCATCGTACATTTGTACACCTACCAACATCACTGTGCCTATCCATCGTACATTTGTACACCTACCAACAGCACTAGGCCTATTCATCGTAGCCAATTCACAAAATAAGAATGTAAATAAACTTTAAATCAAGTTAGGTGATGCATAGAACAATTGGCTGAATCAAACACCAGGCATTGTTAAAATGACACCTATAAGTGTTGCATGCACGTGATTGATCCGAATAACACACCAGTTACGTGGAAAGCGATAGCGCCTCATCCCAATAGGATGCTGGGTTTCTATGCAGGACACATATATAGGAATGGGTATACCACATATAACTTTATGATCAGTTCATAGCATACTCGCGCGGAACTCGAGATAAGCAAGCCTTCAACAATGACCTCGGAAATCATGTTGGTGATTGATGAATGTTCATGCGAGCTCGGCAGCTCATCCCAAATATCATTATCCATATAACACCCAGACCAACCTACACACCACAGTAAAGACGTTACCGACCAGCATAAAGGAGAAAATAATCTAGGCTGATCCAGCTGTCGTTTATCACTGACCACCAGCAATACTTGATTACAGCCGCCAGACCCGTAATCCTAACTCATGTAGGAGGATTCCTGCTGGGTCCGCACATTGTCACCAGTGCATTAAATATCAACATAAGCCGTCTGTCTGCCTCAGCCCTTTTCCGCCCCGCGCTCCCCTTACACACGCCGTGGTTTTTTTAAAAATCGGCTCCGATTACTTAGCAAAAGAAATTTATAAACACCCAGCGTATTATCTGGATTGACGGACATATATATTTAACGTAATCCAGTGCTATTCAGATCCCATTTTTCAGTCGGTAATGGCCGCCTTGAATGCAACAAACGTAATGCCGCCATCGTAGCTTACCAACGTCATCAAAAGGGAAAGTCGCTCCTGATGTCAGCTTGTCATATTACGCCTCAAAATACACATGACATTATCTACAGTGTTTATCACTACATGCTTAACTTGTATGTATTTGGATGCTTCACATACATAATACCATCATTTTATGGTCATATAAAACCTCTGGCTAATCAAACCATTTCCATCATAGTCATTCAGCGCTCTCATCGTCCCAAACTGCTTCCTGGAGCCCAAGGGTCAAATGCCTAAGCATCCCAGCCAAAGGTCAAGGGGTTAAAGTTACCCTGTAGAATACCGAGAACAAAGAAAGACAGTTTATCAGAGAAATATAAAACAATGTCATGCAATCATTTCACAATACACAGCAACGACCTCCACATCGAGCCTGCGATCAACAACATGGACGTGCACCTCATTATATGCTACCGTTTGTATTCATGTGACAGCCAAAAAAGCAGGATGGCACTTCTAAACCTGATATTAGCTATATACGTGTTTACTTGCGTCTATATCGGAATTTATGTGGAACATCGTTCAATGAAAGCACTATATTTCTATATTTCTGTATGTAATACAAAGCAACAGTCATGAATATAATTATTATATATGATACTCCATATTGCAGATCTATCCAAGTTTGCTATGTGCCATGACTGCAAGAGGCTAAAACATTGAGCATATGTCAATCATCTTTTTAAAGTTCAATTTAACAGTGTGATATAACTTTACTGTAGTCTTGTGCTTGTTTTTTTTTGTAATATTTAACATATCACTTTGTGTTTGTAGCTTTTATGAGATTGGGATGCATGATCACGGGAGTTTGAATTCCAAAATTAAAAACGATTTACCCGTTCGGTAAAGTAAGTTTAGAATTCTACCAAGCTATCTTAACACGTAGGAAACAAGTTTCCGCCACTCACTTCTATTTTTTTTGGGCATTTTTCGTCAGTAACATTTGACCCCACGCACCCAGATAAGCAACTCTTCAATGATGATCCCTCGCACCCAGATAAGCCTGCCTTCAATGATGATCCCATGTGCCCAGATAAGCAACCCTTCAACAATGTTCCACGCGCCCAGAGAAGCAAGCCTTCAACGATAACCGCCGGTGATTGATGCATGTGTTCACCATCAATACTTACAAAGAGCCTTGATTACAACCGCCAGCATTGATTACAACCGCCAGCGTTGATTACAACCGCCAGCGTTGATTACAACCAACGGCGTTCATTGATGGCGATTTCATGTTAAATTGTGCAAGTCTACCATTCCCTTAGCCCACAAATAGTAGGTCATTTGGAAATACCTAATGTGCTCGTTTTGCCACAGTGGGGTAATATACAATATTGCCAAATATGACATTATCCATCTGCCTACAATAAAGCCACAAACTGGATTGATGATGGCCCAATAGCACAATGCTATGTTCATTAGTAACATCGGAAATGATTACTAGCATTCCTGTAACGAGAACGCTTATATCATATTGGGTTTTGTCGTAGGAGAGTATTTCAATGCTTATTTACCAACAAAAGACATATCATTTTCCAACAAACGATATTTTTTCCAAGAAGCTGTGTATCAAAAAGGGTGATCCTGTCAATTCATAAATGCTGTGCCTATAAAACTTTTGTGACAGATCCAAACCCTTAAAACGCATACAATTAATTTCGGGGGCCGATTCTAGCTTAAGGTGTGCATCTATTGAGTAATAATCATAATCTTTTTTTTCTGAATCTGACTAAATCGAACCAAGATTACATTGTTTTAAAGCGGAATTATCACTTAGTATAATTAGAACAATCGTCCAAGCTGTTATTGTGAGACGCTCGATTGTTGTTCAATAAGCTTTGATGCAAGTAGCAAGAGGATAGCTGGTTCATCTGAGTTACAACAAATTGTCAACTGTCAGTTACAATTCTGTTAATGTCATATTCTCTGTGTTAGTGGCCTCGCGTACATGAGTCCTTGTTCATCTCGTGCTGACGCCATGTTTTGTCGGTTAGCAGAATAAACGACATGTTTCAATGCCTGACACTTATTTCCAGATATATTTTGTAAATCAGCATTAAGTGTAACTTCCATGACACGCAAACAATATAGAGGAATTATAATCCGCATTAATATGAAATTATTTTATTCTTCATAATATGACACTAAGGAGATAAAGCAGGTACATACAAAGGGTAATCAAGCTTTATTTGTCATATATGGTGCAAATTGCCGATGTATTCTCCGTAGCGACCGCCTTCTATATTGCGTGCGATGTTTTAATCGGATTGGCATTTCTTGTGGCCACATTTAAGGATACATAACTCCGGAATATGTGGCATCACAAAAAGCTGGGATACAACACATCGTGATTGCAATAATACACGATAGACGTTTGACCAAAGCAAATTTTTGTCCTTTAATCACCGAATTTGGCTGAACAACTGCAATGTTATTTCGCTTAGTATTGTGCCAACTTCGAGCGTGGTCATCATGGACTGGGAATAAATCATGGCAGCTGTTCGTGAGAATTCGACGCCAGCTAAACTAATGTTCATCGAAATGTAAATTCTGGCAAAGAATCGAAAAATTCATTGAAATGCTAAGGTTTTTTTGTTCGCCGATACCATTTCACTCGTTAATCCATTCATCAATATGTGATTTATGCACAATTTTCCTTCAACATTTGAATCATTCCTACCACCTAGGAAATGTTCTCGCTTCTCCATCTGCGTAGACAAAAAGTATGTTCAAATTTCCAAAGTTTCCATCCATGACAACCGCAGACAAAGAAAGCTTGGGAAAGATGAGGAGGAATTACTAATGATACTCAACGTTATTCGACTCAATTACGGTTGATATTTCTGTTTTATGCAAGACATGTCTATTCGTATGGACCCTATTGTGCATCGTATTAAAGCAGAGCTGTCGACCACTAGATGATGTAATAGCAGCTACCTAATGCAATAGTAATACATTGCCCTCCACCTCATATTATGAATATGAAAAGATGCTGAGGCAGTTTTTCATTAATTGCTGGATCGATCAAAGATGCCTTATGCGCAGAATCGTAGTAGAATCTAAAGGGTTCACCTGCAACTCATAGGGACAAATCATATTTCTGATAACCCGTCTCCATCTTGACAATTTGTTTACCCGTGACAACCATTAGATAAAATATAAACTCCCTTTTTGCTTGACAGCCATTATTTCGCTCAGGAAATACATCTGGCAGAGACGAATATAATGACTGTTATAAACCGCACACAATGGAGATATTTGGTACTACACGAGTGCCCTTCTCAATTACGTCCGAGCCACCTGCCAACACGTTGACGTACAATTACCTATCACAGTACCCGAATGCATCACCGTAAGGTCGGCAGCCCAGTTGAGATACCCCGCCAAGAGTAATGAAGAATAATTCAAACCATATAACAGCTCTTGGAGGCTGCATCAGCAATACATTATACACAAACAATATAATGTTATGTGTCATGTGTTTTTGTGCTTGCTGCTATGTACCGTACTCTAACTTACATTGCTCTCTCAGGTTAAAAGCTCTTTTCCTGAATGTAAACATTGATTCACATAAGATGACTCATTTGTCATTATTTGAGTTTTAAAGTTGAGCCAGATTACACGTGGCATTCAGAGTGTTGTCTAGTAGTCTATTTGCAATAATATAAGTTCCTGCATGTATAGTATTTATTTGTATCAATTGCCAGGGAGATCGCTTTAGTTAGCACTTGTGACGTCATAGAAGCAGCACGTTGTTTCCGGTGTCTTGTTTTAGTCTCTTTGTGTTCTTTCTAGTTGTCGAATGGCTATTGCAAATGTAAGAATCTTTGGAATCCCAGAGCATAGCTGTCAATTCGTAGGATATTTGTAAATTGATTATGTTGAAGTATTACGTGAATGATTATTTTCTTGCCCTGTGTATTTATATTTAGTTTCCTGTCGTTGTTTTGTCAGCTATATTTCTGTTGATCATTTATACATAATATATATCTTTGATATTGTTTAGGTATTTTTTTGTGAGTTTGCGTTCTGGGATATCGCATGATAATCTGATTTTGATCTTTTACATTATTTTAATGTGGATTGATGGAGATGGTATGTTAGATGCAGAAAGTTTACAATTGCCTATCATTACCAATAGTATGTTGTTTGCGAAGCCTGATGAACTACATTTGTGATGGTAAGATGGGATATTTGTTCAACAGGCGCATTGGTGTAGTAACCATTAGCAGTAAGTTGATGAGTCTGCATTTATCATATTGGGTAATGCCTGCCTAACGGATACCAATGCGTATTTACAAGTTAAAGACAACCGCACAGAGAAGGCATAAGTTAAGTGCACGCGAAAATTGTAGGTGCAGAACGCATACAAGACGCGAGATATCTTTCCAATGCCATGTCTACTCTAATGATGCATTGTTGGATAGTAGTGATCTCTATCTGTTGTTACCCGCTGAAATACGGGACTTGTTTATCGGCGCCACCTGGCGTTATATTTTTGTAATATGTGTCGCAATGAAAAGCCCCAAAGAATTACTTCTTCCGGTTATGGCGAAGCACGATGTTTTGACTTTTTAACCGTGCCCTCATCATGGCAGAACGTGGACCTCTAACATGCATCCACTGTGCGTTGTATTCTTAATCACCACGTCCATCATCATCACTGTCATCATAATCATCATATGTTCTCGCTATTAGTAGCCTAATGAACACGTGTCCTTGTCTATCTCGTGTTGACGCCGTGTTCTCCATATTAGCAGCCATATTGCGTGCAAATTGTTTTAATCGGAATGACTTTTCTTTTGATCATATTTGTGGATTGTAGCTATGATACATAGCAGCAACTGAGGCCGAGTGCAAAGATATACCGTTGCTGTTTGACCATAGCTGATGATTGGTATACATATCACCGAACTAAGGAAAAAAAATATGTTCACTAATATTCAGAAGAGCAAGCGTTGGTTTTAACCACACATGTAACAAAATTTAATAATTTAGGAATGCAAGTCAACGAATAATCTCTGCAATCGACGACGCCATTGTGTCCTATTACCACCCGTGTATTCAGCTTCTCAGGCTTGGTCATCGTGGACTGACAATAAATCATGGCTGCTGTCTATTCGTTAGAGTCGACGCCATTAGTAAGCTCAATTGAAAGACTGGATACGTTCGTTCGCAGATTCCATTTCACACATTTATCAATCGCAATTTATGCACACAATACCTTCAGCATCCGAACGCCTTTACTGCCACTTGCCCAATGTCCACGTATTTTTGTCCACACAAGTAAACAGCATGTTTGAATTAACGTTACTTCCATTCATGACATCAGCAAAAGAAGGAAAGATGATGAGGGATTGCCACTCCAGACGATTCGACAACATTGCGGTTGATATTCCTGATTTATGCAGGACATGTCTTTTCTTATGGACATAGGTCCCCCATCGTGCAACATATCAAAACAGAGGTGTCAGCCACCGGATGATATAATGACAACTCCCTAATGCAATAGTTATATAGCTCCATCCATGACACATTACGAGTATGCAAAGATGCTGAGGCCGGAATATGTGGCGCTTGTTAAGAAATTTCTCAGTATTTATGTGACAGTTCTTCAGATATTGTTGGAATGATTCATCGAATACTTTAAGATGCCAAATCCATAGTACCAGAGATGCTGGCTAAAGAGTTTACCTACTATTCATATAAACATATCAGAGCAGCACACACGAATTGGATGCGGACACGTCCTAATCTCCATAATTATTCTACACGTGACAAACCATTGGATACAAATCATGTAGTCATGAAGTGCTAGTTCACATTCGTTTTCATTAATTAAATCACTCATAAGATCCACAGATGGCAATGCATCAATCGATGTCGTTGTTGTGTTTCGATGGACCGTCAAGACAGCACAACAGACAAAAAACGAATGGCTAAAGTAAAAGATGTCCTCGTCCACGAACGCGTTATACAGCCCCGAGGCGATACGCTGACATCCTTCATGGTGACCAGTGATAACACTGTGCATTAAGCGGGCAACATATGTTGAGAAGATGTTGACAACGGAAGTGCATGACTTACATCATTGCCTCAGATGATGTTTATCAGGTAACCTCTTTTCGCCTTTACAGCAGATGACATTCGGCTTAAAATTGATTGTAGAATGCATGTTATATCGAGTGTTCGCTATGTTGCTGCGTCAAACCAGGAATCATGTTGCAAGTTATAGGTCAAACCATGAATATCAGTTGCTTATGTATTGTAACCTTTAAAGGGATGTATGCAAAAATAATTCAACATCTTTTCACTGTTTATAATTGTTCGGAGTGATTTAGAAGCTGGTTACAAACACCTTCGCACCTTAAATTATTTGCCTCTGTTCGAAACAAAACCATCAAACATAATATTGATGATACCGCCAAATTGATGTGCTGTACATTTGCATATGCAACGAAATGACTATTTAGCGGGCATCTACCATGCGTTTATCCTGGTGGTTGATAGTTGAGTACCCACGAAATGGAAACGGACACGTCCTAATCTTCATAATTATTCTACACGTGACAAACCATTGGATACAAATCATGCAGTTAAGAAGTGCTAGTTCACATTCGTTTTCATTAATTAAATCACTCATAAGATCCACAGATGGCAATGCATCAATCGATGTCGTTGTTGTGTTTCGATGCGCCTCGAGTAGGACTATACCGGGACAAGTCCAGCGCGTGACACGCTGGATAAATGTCCTTGTATAACTGGCTCGGATCACGATGGACATGCTGTTCGACCGGATTGGAAGTAATGTTCATGGTAGCGGATTAATAATGGAGGCTGAAGACAGCTACAAAACAAAGATTACGTAGGTGTTCTGAAATGCAGAATACAGGCGATGCAACGGAATATTGCAATTGCGTGCCAGCTCTCAACGCATAATTGGAACTGCCGATAAACAGAGCATATACCTTCACGTGTCCACCAGATGCCTCTAAGTAGGCGGGGGGGGGGACTACTCACCAATTCGTGACTCGCCTCTGGAGAGCAGCAGCAGACTGTAACTAGAAGTACGACGAGGACAATCTAATCAGAGATACGACTAAGTAAGTACCTGTCAGGCTATACCAAAGATGTTGGAGGAAGGAGAGGACGAACATGCCATATGGCAGCGTCGTGTGAATATGTTGAGTCTCAACATGTATATATATATATATATGTATATATATATATGTGTATATACATATATGTATATATATATATATATATATATATATGTAAATATATATTTATATATATATATATATATATATATATATATATATATATATATGTATGTGTGTGTGTGTGTGTGTGTGTGTGTGTGTGTGTGTGTGTGTGTGTGTGTGTGTGTGTGTGTGTGTGTGTGTGTGTGTGTGTGTGTGTGTGCCTTGATAAATAATCACAGACATCTATCTGTCTCAATAAACGATCGCAGTCATCTACCAGCCTTAATGAATAAACACAGTCTTCTACCAGCCTTAATAAATAAACACAATCATATACCAGCCTTAATGAATAAACACAGTCTTCTACCAGCCTTAATAAATAAACACAATCATATACCAGCCTTAATGAATAATCACAGTCTTCTACCAGCCTTGATAAATGATCGCAGTCTTCTACCAGCCTTAATCCAACGAATGTAGAATGTGGTTGGTGTCGATTATGATGACCAGGATGTTGGATTATCCCGGTGCCAGTGAACCAACATCATCATCTATCATTATTGCCTTCCTACACATCGCGTTTCCTGCCCCAGCCGTCACCAATTCGTCACCTGTCACGTGTCTTCTGATCTGCTATCACTGTTACTGGTGCAAGTCCTACTGAAACACTATGACGTGGTTCTTCCAATAACGTCTTATTTAGAATGGGCCGAGTTGTCAATATCTCCCAGAGCAGACAATTGGTATAAATCTGTGAAACAATAGTGCGCACACAACAACGAGACACTAGAGTAGAGCTGCTGGTAATTGGAGAATATGGGCGTATCATACAAGGCGCGTGTTTGGTTGATACTCTGGCAGTGCATTGTGTCTCCTTGTATAGAGTTGGATGGTATTTGAGGCCAGTTGTTCCTGCACGGACAATGATCAATGGTCGAGTTATCACATGAGCCGCATTATTCTCTGACGTTGTCTGTTAAGTCGACTTGAATTGCTTCCCTATTGATCGGATCGTTATATCTAGTTATGTATAACTACAACTATGTTATACAAGGTAAATAATCCAACGTTACACCGGGTATCTTAACAGATGGTCGCCTTTGACTTATAACTCTGCATAAGTTGAGTAATAACAAACATATAAGAAGCCCGTATCATGGTGACATGGTGCCAACGGTCTATTTGTGCACTCGAACATTCCGATTAAAACGTGCAATATATTAGTGATCAGCACTATGATAAATCAATAAAGCTCAAGTGTTGATACCCTTGGCAAAGAAGCTTTCGTATTAAGTTGCATTTCATTATTTGTTTTTGTTCAGATGAGTTATTGTGTACTTGCTGATTCAATAGCTACATACTTACTACTCATACTGAATGTAATGGTTAACTATGTCTGTGATACTCACATTCGGCTATTTGTTCGATTATTATATAGGCAATGGTTGGGAGTGAGGAGCCTATACACTGGTGAAAAGAAATAATGCTTCGATTTGCTCACATTTTACATCATTTTGTAGCTTATCATCATTATCATCATCATCATTATCATCAACATCATTATCATCATCATCTTCACAGTTATGAATGGACATCATCCCTCATCACTGCATTGTTGGTACTGCATTGTCTTTATTATAATAATGGCGCATGTATTGTTATTATAAAAAGCAAGAACTCGTGTACCCTATTTTTTGTTTCTTCAAAGGTTTTATTGTATACTTTTATTGATCGATAAGCTACTTACTCATGTTGAATTTAATGGTGAACGAAGTCTGTGAACGAAGTTTGTTCTGTCATTATATGAACAATTCGTTGGTGAAATGAAATCATTTCAATAATAGTCCTGTCTTTGCACTATGTTTGACCGTAACAGCGCATTGACTAATGTCAGCCGTTGTCATTTTCTTGCTTGGGACGAGGGTTATCGAACAATCAATCAAGTCAAAACAGCATGTTTGCTCATTGCGCATCGAGTAAACAATGTTTGATGATGATGCTCATGGGGTTCGGTGTCCATCAAGGTGCGATTAGTCCTCAATGATTATCTATTTACTGACCATAGTCAGTTCTATTCTACATGCCCTCGCTGCATTAGAGCCAGACAAAAAGTTGATTATTAAAGCTTCCCAAACGACTATTTGTTGGTATAAGGAATGGCATATTTGCCCATCCTACAAATAATCGCTTTCAATTAGTGCCGTTAGTCGACTACAGAAGAAGTTTTATTTAATGTTGGCAAACTTATCGTAAATAAATTCATTTGAATACTAGGTTTCTGGTGAGGACCGTTTATTAGGGCGCACGGTAGGGGTGTTTCATTCTACACGTCATTCATAGGGCGACTCAACAACTGTTAGATACTTGCACTTCAAAAAAATGCAGATCCGTATCATTGTACATCAATGTACGCGATCACAAAACGTTGGCGTTGATGGTATTTGTTTTCCAAATTCCTTATCGATAGAATCACCAAAGCCTGTTAATTAGGGTGTGTGGCGGACATATATTCATACTGTCCGACGGCTAGCTAAAGCCTGATGTCTAAATGAATGCATTGTAATGACAATTATAAAAAACTATTAAGCGGCATGTTTCAAAACGAGCATCAACACTTATATAGATATTATTGATCAAAGGCATGACGGAACTGTGTGTTTTGAGCTTTGCATTGAAGCTGAAGAGAGTCATTGTTGTGGGTGTTGAAGACAAAGAAGAGGGGGACTCATTCCGAAGAAGTTTGTTGTATTTTCTGACATAAAGTTAGCAGGATGCAATATAACAGAGCCCTACCTAAATCCGGTATGGGTGTTAGCGGATGATGGATTAGACATGCTTCAGGTGTGGTGTACTTCCTGATCGATCTGATGCTACAATGGTGTATATAGCAAATCCAGCATAAGCTCTTAATTTCGTTTGTGGGCTGTGAAAGATCTTACTGAGTGGATGGATAACAGACAGCTCGATTTTATATTTTGTGAACTTCAACTTGTTCAAAGCCATCCACTCATTAAGATCTTTCACATTACTCCGAGAAACGGCACGGTTATCCATGAACATGACCACAACGCAAACGGTACGATTAACTATTATTTCTTTTGGAGACGATTCACACTTTTACTAGGTCTATTAATCAACAATATAATCACAGCTATTCCACGCGTGGGAAATATACTTCCACTAAAACAGTTCCGCGATGAATACAACCACTTTTTCAAAGCACTAGTAGTTTGGTTCACATTGGTAATGTTCTGTGCACAAATGTCTCTTTCCTAGTTCTTCAATGTCTATGAAGTCAATTATATTAACGTGTTAACACAATTTAATTGATCTAGATTATTCGCCTGACAATAATAGTTCAGAGAATGCCCTCGTCCACCGGCGATAACACACCATTAGTCATCATTGTCCCTTTGCCATTGACAAGTATGCAAAAGTAGCCTCTTCATCCAGTTGTTGCTGACGGTGTTGAAAGCCAAATTATCGCTTGTGGCAATATCCTCCAAATCATCCCCTTGAACAGACGATACAAAAGTGCAAGCATTTGCTCTATGGACAATCATACTGGTATGATGAAATAGCGAGCATACACGAAACACACAGAACGAAACTGGAATAGCACAATGTGACTAGGATTTGCACCGTTACTCTGCAAGTCGATGTCGTTGAGCGGATGGGCCAGTATCTTATGCAGTTTCTTATTGATAAACAGGTGTATATTGCGCAAATACGTTTTAACATAGCAATTGTTCGTTAACAGTTGTAGGACAAGGCACTGGGAGAAGTAATTGTTTGTCTGTATGTTGCAAAGAGCGTTGTTAGCAGGTGGATCGGACGTTTTATTAGGCAACTATCGTTTGTTATGGCGAACGGCACTCATGTGGTACCACACATTTCCATTGTGTGTAGTTTATTACCATCTTAATATATATTAATGACAGCGCATGTGCACAGTAACGTAGTTGGCCGAGGCCCAGGTAGCATGATAGAACATCGAAGATAGAACATCGCCAAGATCGAACATCGACATGATAGAACATCGCCAAGATAGAACATCGATATGATAGAATATTGAAAAGATAGAACATCGACATGATAGATCATCGACATGATAGAACATCGCCAAGATAGAACATCCACAAGATAGATCATCGACAAGATAGGACATTGATATGATAGAATATTGACAAGATAGAACATCGACAAGATAGAACATCGCCAAGATCGAACATCGACATGATAGAACATCGCCAAGATAGAACATCCACAAGATAGATCATCGATATGATAGAATATTGACAAGATAGAACATCGACATGATAGATCATCGACAAGATAGAACATCGACATGATAGAACATCGACAAGATAGAACATCGAAATGATAGAATATTGACAAGATAGAACATCGACAAGATAGAACATCGACATGATAGAACATCGCCAAGATCGAACATCGACATGATAGAACATCGACATGATAGAACATCGACAAGATAGAACATCGACAAGATAGAACATCGACAAGATAGAACAACGACATGATAGAACATCGACATGATAGAACATCGACAAGATAGAACATCGACATGATAGAACATCGACAAGATAGAACATCGATATGATAGAATATTGACAAGATAGAACATCGACAAGAAGAACATCGAACATCGACATGATAGATCATCGACAAGATAGAACATCGACATGATAGAATATTGATAAGATAGAACAACGACATGACAGAACAACGACATGATAGAACATCGACATGATAGAACAATGACATGATAAAACATCTACATGATAGAACAACTACCATCACAGAATGGACATAGGCAGTAGTTCGATCATGTATAACAGGCATATATCAACAATACATGGCTCCTGGACTTTTCAAATCATCTCAGATTAAAATCAAACTTTGCAAAATAATGAAACAAAAGCCGAAATAAAATATAAAGATTATGACTCGGTCTTCAATAAATATAATTGGAAGCTGAAACTTAACATTTTGCTGACCATATACAAATAAAATAACCCTCAAATCCATATACTTCGCACTAATCCATCCGCATTTAACCTACGGCATACTAGCCTGGGGCAACGCATAACCGAACATCTTAGAACGATCATATATATCACAACAAAAGTGCGCTAAGATACATACGTGAAGCAGCATATAATATTCATAACGACCTTCACGAATATATCTCGTTTGATTTCTTATATAAATATAATTTGCTTCCAAAATCGTTCATGAATTTGTTCATACACAACCTATGTACCGCGAACATGTATTAACCGCTTACGTCTTCTGTATTTGTCGAGGCATTTCAGTACTTTCAATTCCCTCAAATATGGAATAATTAGACCTGGTTTTTTTCTATCCAAAGTTCGTCATTTACTTATGAATTATACGTCGAGCGTATATGAAAGTAGTAATACCCCGGGGGGGGGGGGCACTTAAGTGTATAGAGGTAGTATTTATGTGCCTCGCGACGGGGTATGTTTTTTCGGCCTCCCGACTTGTACGACGGGTTTTTGGGCCTCATACTTGTACGACGGGGTATGTTTTTCAGCCTCAATCTGTACGACGGGTTATACATTCGCATAATACCTTGTACGACGGGGTATGCATTTGGTCATTTTGACCTTGTACGACGGGTACGGGTTTTCGAGGTCACGCGGCACACCCCTATCCAGAATGAGGCCAAGTGCCCCCCCCCCCCCCCGGGAGTAATACACGTTCAATGTCGTAATCCACGATGCTTAAGTTGCTCATTTCATATTAATATTCAATCACTACATTCTGTTCTTAATGTGATGCACTCGCTGGTCAATAGTCTATTAAAAAGAGGGAAAGTGCAGCCGTGGCTGTTCAAGCAGCAATACTCGATCGTTATTCATTCATTCTTCATTCATTCTCATTCATTAACCTAACCGCTCACCCTTTAACTGATCTTCAGTATTATGTCTTTTAAAATTTGGCCAATCGGGATGTTGGTGTAGATGGAATGGCGAGAAGAGGAAGTTTTGACCAGTACATGGTGGGTGGAAAGTTGATGAGAATGGACATATAACTTTTGTACTGAGTGGTGTTAAACTAATTGAGTTGAATATACAGAACATAATTGGGTCACGGCTGTATTACTGCAACATATTTAATGGTTAGTCATGGTCATATAATAGTATGATGTTAGGACGGGATATCATAACCTATCCGTTTCTATTTCGTCTGCGGAACATCTTAGAACGATCATATATATCACAACAAAAGTGCGCTAAGATATGTCGCAGTGAGCTGCAGGCAAACCCTTTAGATTTAACACATATAACTCATGCCGGGTAAGCAAGCATCGCTGATTCTATATTTGGCGTCTTGAGGTATTCATATAGAGGAATCATTCCCACAATATATGAAGAAATGTCTCATGGATTAGTGAGAAATTACTGCCCTCTACACACTCATAATGGCCAGTGGAAGCTTATCAATTACTGTTGTACTTGGTTGATATACAAGTGCTTGACAGCGCTGTTTGAATATGTTGCATACAACAGGAATTTCAGCCACTCCTCATCACTCCAAACTGTATTTCGTTTATTGCGGCTGTCATGGATTGAATCAATGGCAATGTGAACATACTTCAGCTTGCTGTTAGATATATTGTGCATTAATTGCAATTTGAAAAATAGACTACCGAGTTAAATGAAAGCGACGGGCAACAAACCCAAAATAGTTCAAAATTCTGAATTATGAATTTAGCGTTCCATTTATGTCGTAGTCATCTTGTCCAGATGGGCTGTGGCCACGATTTATTCTCAGCATGATAACAAAGCTCGATATACAGAAAGTACGGATGGATAATTGATAGTATCCTATTCTGATTATTACACCGCCAAGTAAAGCGATAAGGAGGCATAATATCATGTAAGTTCCACTGCCTGGTGTGCATTTTGGCCACCATGATGTCACTCGTCGCCTGCTACATACTACATCATACTTTTGTATGGCCATAAGAAATGACGTTCCAATTAACGGAATATGTACGCAACAAAGTAGGCCGGCGCAACGAAAAATGTTTCGTCGATGAGCGTGGTTTTTAATCCACCAAGCTTTTGAATAGCTTCTGTTTGTACCTGCTGCTTCATTACGGCCAGTCTATTTCTGTAGAATAAAATACTTCGATGCTGATGCTGATTATATCTGCAATAAGTGTCTGATATAGACATGTATACATAATTCTGCTGAAACCATCACCATGACTTCAATACGCGCTGGAAAATGACTCGTTTACCTGAAGCTGCTAACACTGAGAACCGTTTTCTTCTGTTCGCACTATTGCCGAATCAAGAACTGCTAGCATATTTATTTTGAGTTTATCAGTTGAAGGTGATAATTACATTTACGTTTGTTTATAATTCAATAGACAACGCTTGGGAGTCAGGCGTCTATAGCCTGGTGAAAACAAAACATTATAAAAAGTCCTGTTTTAGTAAGTAAGGTAAAACGCTATGTGCTGTGTATAGATATAACTCCGTGTAGAATCATATCGAGGGTTATTGAATAGGTGACTCATTCTTAGATCATAGCTCGATTGGTGATACTTGGTGATACTTGGTGATACTTGGTGATACTTGGTGATACTTGGTGATACTTGGTGATACTTGGTGATACTTGGTGATACTTGGTGATACTTGGTGATACTTGGTGATACTTGGTGATACTTGGTAATACTTGGTGATACTTGATGATACTTGGTAATACTTGGTGATACTTGGTGATGATTTGGCTTTAACATGTGGACCAGTCCATCGAGATGCAATATAGTCAAACTAAGTAAGGCTTATCTGTTTATTGACCATGGTTTAATCTTAGTACACAAGCAATAGCTCATGGAATGCACGCGTTACCTAAACAAGGATTTGAAAAGATACCTTGTATCTTGTAATACAAGGATGGCACAGCGCAAAAGTGCATAGATTTTGGAAATGGAATCCATTTTGAAAATGGAGTAAAAAGTGGAGTATCTAGTCCAACCAGTCATTTGCAACAGGAAGAACAACTTGTAATGGGGCAGTAGCTATGCACGGCTTCATCCAAACGGGCCCCGAAGACGGAATCAGATTAGGTCTGGCGAACGTTTGGTGTTCATATTCGGACAAATACCGATTTTATAAAGAAAATGAAATTTGGGAACAGAGGAACAACGAACAGGTCGCCGAGTCGTGACATCACCCAAGGCAGTGCCGCTCAAAACTCTCCGACATGAGCATTTATCTCGAGAATGAAATGCCACAAATTTGCTGCACGGTGTCAAACAGAGGTGTAATTGGATAAAAGGAAGTAAAATGTATCAGTTTGACCTGCACGTACAGAGATCCGAGCGTCTCTACAAGCGGCCACGATTGTGACGCAATTAATGTCATTTCCATTTGTTTTACCAGCTCGTCCAAACTGGCAGTTGCAGTCAAGGTAATTGGGACAATATTACCTCAAACAAGAGCTGTCATGAGAGATATAAATAATTATTCCCGGCATATCCTCATATATGCGAAATGCAACAGCGCGTCCGAGGAGGTCTAATTTCAAATTCCCTATAAGGATTGTTGACTTTTTGAGATTTCGAAACTATTGACTTCTTTTGATAACAAAATGTTCCCGTGTGCTTACAGGTCTACTCACAGGTGTGCTGTCAGCTTCTCGGGTGGACAGCATCGTCCGTTCATGCAGTCTCGCCTTGCATGACGTATGGTCGGGTGGACAGCATCGTCCGTTCATGCAGTCTCGCCTTGCATGACGTATGGTGTCAAAGTACGCAGCAAGCAGTCAACGTTCAACGGGAAGTCATATGCTGTATAGGCCATAATAGATTACACCAGGCACAACGTCGGAAGCGTCCATCCTTTAAGGACGGCAGCCAGGACTTTTTCCCAGCCTATGATGACCAAGCTCTAAAATCTGAATATAATGATTGAAATCCGATACGAAAACGTACTTGATTGCATTCCTTATTGATTCCACTCCTATTTTATCAATGATATAAATGGAATCTTCTGATAACTCGTGAACGCAATCATGATTCGCACCAAATCAAACGCCAAGGTGGTATAAAAACAGTAGGCAAAAATAAATCTTCTTTGGTCAAAAGGTCCAGGTACATTTTGGCAATCCGATTGAAGCAATGTGAGCGCTAAAGAGAACGTGATAGCGATTGGCGCAATATTAGATCAATAAAGCTTTTGTGTTAATTACAGGCACAGAAGCCCTTGCTATCAGCAATGCCTCATTGCTACCGGTTTATTTATGTTTATTTATTTATATCATGGTAGTATGAGGGTCTGGCATGGCTAACGGCACTCAAATACACTATGTATATGTCTCTCTAAGTGAGAAATAAAAGGAGGGCTTATGAATTCCTATTGATTAAGTAAAAAAAGCCTGTTAATTAAAACCAACGGTGGCGTGGAGGGCATTTATTCAGGCGAAGTCTTAAGCCTAGTGTCCATGTGAATGCACTAGTGATATGTGCAGGATTTTGCGATGCCAACATGAAACCTCCTACATGAGTTAGGATTACGGGTCTGGCGGCTGTAATCAAGTATTGCTGGTGGTCAGTGATAAACGACAGCTGGATCAGCCTAGATTATTTTCTCCTTTATGCTGGTCGGTAACGTCTTTACTGTGGTGTGTAGGTTGGTCGGGTGTTATATGGATAATGATATTTGGGATGAGCTGCCGAGCTCGCATGAACATTCATCAATCACCAACATGATTTCCGTGGTCATTGTTGAAGGCTTGCTTATCTCGGCTGAGGTGCAGAACATGAGCGGATTGCGTCAGGTGTTGCACAGGTAGAATGCGTTAATGAGCCGGTAGCGTCAGGTGTTGCACAGGTAGGATGCGTTAATGAGCCGGTAGCGTCAGGTGTTGCACAGGTAGGATGCGTTAATGAGCCGGTAGCGTCAGGTGTGGCACAGGTAGGATGCGTTAATGAGCGACTTGATGATACTTAATTCCTAGTGTTAAGATAGCTTGTTAGAATCCTAATCTAACTTCACCGAACGGTTGGCCTCGTTTAATTGTACAAGTCATACGCTGAGGAATAACATTATCGTGCATCCCAACACAGACACAACATCGTGATATTTCAGCCATCTATATGCCAAACAAATCTTACAGTGAAAAGCAATCCATTGACAAAAGACTGCAGTAAAGTTACATCACATAGTAAAATGGAACTTTTGAAAGCTGTTCATATACGCACAATTGTCAAGCCTTTCACAAATTATGATGACATAGGTTGGGTCACTGGTGTAGTACTTTAATAAGAGTCTTCAGTCCAACGAGTCTTAAGCAAGATATAAGGGGCAGCGATGCCTGGGTTCATCCAAAAATTTCCATTTAACTAAAATATATAGCCTCCTTTCCCTTAATGTGCCGATGACAGAATAATATCTTCATCCATGAGATATTGCAGATAATTGTACATTATTGTATCTAAGCATTTGACGAGTGCACAATAGTGGTCACATCTTGCACGTGGTCGGCTCGGTAAAACGGACGTCTGGCTGCTTGTCAGGCTGTAGGAAACAGCGACAGAATGGAATATCTCTAGTGTCTGAGACAGCACCAAATTGGCGCAGCGAGAAACAATCATGAATCCGATTTAAGCCTTGTCCGATGTGGATTTTGTTGATGATTTAGCGAAGTATGGTTCACTTGCGCTTTATTACAGCGTGAAAGCATGTATGATGAATCTCTCAGCGTCATATAGCCCACTGGGCTTTGCAACGACGGAACCGTATATTGTAGGTCGAAAACAGGGCTTTTCTCGGGTACAAATAATTGAGAGAGCCGCTTTTAACAACATATTGACATAGTAGTAACTGAGTTGTTTTTTTAAGTCTACTGAAAACGTCAATCTGACATGACAATGTACTGTTGAGGGCGATTTATACCAAATCACTGTGTCGGTCATTATATATCTGGTGTCAAGACAAGCCTTCATAAAGTCCAGTGCAGGCCCAACCAAGTGAACGCGTATTAAGCTAATCCTCCTTCATATAACTTATAGAAGTACCGCTCTTCTATTTGGCTATCACATGAGTTTAAACTCCGTTTCGTAGTGGTAGGAGCATCTGTAAATTGACGTTGTTGAGTGAATGGGCCAGTGTCTAATGGGCGTTGCGCATTTACACCTGTTGTTATGTCTGACAAAATCAACGCTCTGGCTGCTTGGCTATTGACCTTAGGGTTCTGTAATACGACGATTACATGTAACAACGCGGGGTTATTGTGTGTCCTCATGCTGCAAAGAGTGTTGTTGGCAGGTGGTTTGGAAGTTTCATTAGGCAACTATTATAAATTACTGCAAAAGGGCATTCATTTGGTACAATATATTTTCATAATATTCGTCTCTGCCCAGATGTAGTCCGTGTCTGCAATAATGGCTGCATATCACTAAGGCAATTCATTTAATTAATGGTTTGTTACGAGTAAAAATTGCAAAGATTATGGCGCGTTAACAAAACCTATAAGTTTCTATTTATTCTGTTCTAATCTGATATGTCGAAATGACTTGCAGGTAAAGCCTTTAGATTTACTCATATACTTGTTGCTGTGATAGCCAGCATCTCTGATCCTACGCATTTGGTATATTAAATAATCCATATTGATGAATCATTCCAACAATATTTGAAGAACTGTCACTGAGGTTATTGAAATTGCTGCAAATGCGCCAGATATTCAGACCTTAGCATCGTTTGACACTCATAATGTGTGGTGGAAAAAACTATATCACTGTTACACTAGGGAGCTGTCATTGCACCTCTGTTTTAATATGTTGGACGTAGGGAAACGTATGTCTATAAGAAATGACAAGACCCGCAGAAAACAGGAATATCAAATGCAAATTTATCGATTAATACCGAGTGTCGTAGGCAAATACTGGCCGGCGGTCCCAACTAGACTTTCTTTGTTTTGCGGTTGTCATGGATGGAATCAATGGCAATTTGAATATTGGTTGTGTTAACATAGACTGAGCAGCGTAGAACCCCAGGGGGGGGGGGGGCACTTAAGTGTATAGAGGTAGTACATATGTGCCTCTCGACTTGTACGACGGGTTTTTGGGCCTCATACTTGTACGACGGGGTATGTTTTTCAGCTTCAATCTGTACGACGGGTTATACATTCGCATAATACCTTGTACGACGGGGTATGCTTTTGGCCATTTTGACCTTGTACGACGGGTACGGGTTTTTCGAGGTCCCGCGGCACACCCCTATCCAGAATAAGGCCAAGTGCCTTTCAATTGAACTTACCATTTATGTCGAAGGCATCCGTAACGGATAGCATCCATGATATGTTCCCAGTCTATAAGCTGAAAATACGGATTGAAATCGGATACAGTTACCTGATCGATTGCAGACAATCATTCTTATGTTAAATTCTTTTTCGTGTGCTCTTTGAATTGAACGTTGATATTATAATGTAATTCACCGTTGAGTGTCTGGCACGAATTGCATTCTCGTTCTGTGTGAACGTATTGTGTTTAAGACGAAACCAAGCAGGAGAACACTTAGTGGTTGTACAGAAAAGTAGGCTGATCCTCTGCTTTCGTTCTGAACTTTATAGATAGGCACCTGGTCTCATAACTCGCTGCTAATTCTAGAGGCATGATGCCTTTAATATGTATGTATGTATGTATGTATGTATGTATGTATGTATGTATGTATGTATGTATGTATGTATGTATGTATGTATGTATGTATGTATGTATGTATGTATGTATGTATGTATGTATGTATGTATGTATGTATGTATGTATGTATGTATGTATGTATGTATGTATGTATGTATGTATGTATGTATGTATGTATGTATGTATGTATGTATGTATGTATGTATGTATGTATGTATGTATGTATGTATGTATGTATGTATGTATGTATGTATGTATGTATGTATGTCTGTGTATGTATGTATGTATGTATG
>CM067352.1:12225282-12247782 GCA_034190875.2 Urechis unicinctus | reverse complement strand
GGTACGGCATTGAATCAGGCGTGACACTGTATCAGACATGGCACTATAACCGTGATGCCACAGTATCAGGTATGGTACCATATCAGGCATGGTACTGTATCAGGCATGGCACATTATCAGGCGTGACACTGTATCAGGCATGGCACAATATCAGACATGGCACAGTCTCTGTAATGAGGTGGTCGTAGTGATCAATAGTGTTCTTGCTCTAGCGACCATGCGAAAGTCGAAACCAGGTGTGTCTGAGTCGGTGTAGAGCAGCAACTTGGCGGAGCAAGCACAAGCTCATTCCACTACGTCCCTACGACCAGGCCACGTCAGATGTGAGACGGGTAACATGATTACGTCCTATCTTCCATCACTAAATGCTCCAGCTGAATTCCTCCATTATTAAGCCCTAAATTGACATGAATACCAAAGCCATTACGCGTATTGCGTGTGGTCATTCAAACTTCCTCTTGCGGATTCTGGCTGGGACGCGTAGCGTGCATAAACGGGGTAGGCAACCAAAGCTTTATGTGTGATCAAATTGTCACTTTAGGGCTAATAGCAAACCGAATGCCGTCCTCCAATTCGTGCAAACTATACAATGAACTCATTTTGCGATACACGCGGCGGGGTGTAATTAATGATGTGTTCATTCAACGTCGAGAGATGTCCCGCGGCTTCACAAGAGCTGGATGCGTGGTCTGTTGAAACCGCGCTGGTGAAAATATGCTTCTTTTTGAGGCTATCTATAAATGATGTTGCCTGTATCTCTCTGTTCAATCAATCTTACGAAAATAGTCTTTCATTGCTTTACGCATATCATTGCAACTTGGCGCATGCGCTCTGTGGTCGATTGATGCTTATTGTCGAGTTCATTTATCGCTAGGACTTTTCACGGTATGATCCTATATAGAGTTTGTTATTAAACCACAATAGCACATCTGTCGACAGCTCTGTCCATATTTGGGGCCTAACTTTATTAATCCCTGTCAAGTGGTCTATAAAGCAAGATGATGACATTTGCCAATACCAAACAGTTATTTGTTTATTAGCGTTGTAAATGAACACTGGACATGCTTTGTTCCTGGTAACTTGCGCTATTTCACCCGTCGCAGTTAGTTGGCTAATCGTAGAAGCGTGCTCGAGAATCGAGTGATGTTTGAGACTTGGTAATACATGCATCCGGCCAGCAGACCTCGGCAGCCCTGATGCTGACAGACCACACCCAGCCTCTACAGGCCCTGTGGCATTACTGCTGCTCTTTAGAGGCTATTCTTTATTGATTAGCAATGAGCATGTCAATGACACACAGAGCGGGCATCGGGACGGATCAATAAACCGGGCCCGTCTCCACGCCCACTTTCGTACCAAAACCTCTGTTAAACGCCCACTTCTACTCGGCTAAAAGGTGTGGTCTGTCATCACAAAACCAACGCCAAAAGTAGCCAGCTTTTTTAATACAGTTGTTTGCGCAAAGGAGATTTTTCTCTTATGAAGCCAGCAACCTTTTGCACACTCATATCACAGATAACTGTATAACGAGGTTTTTGTATTGACAGAATGGTCTTCGTATAAATGCTTCTCTGAGCAGCAGCATCAGCAGCAGCACCATCAGTGGCAGCATCAGCAGCATCAGCAGCATCATCAGTAGCAGCATCATCAGTGGCAGCATCAGCAGCAGCACCATCAGCAGCAGCATCAGCAGCAGCACCATCAGCAGCAGCACCATCAGCAGCAGCATCAGCAGCACCATCAGCAGCAGCACCATCAGTGGCACCATCAGCAGCAGCACCATCAGCAGCAGCACCATCAGTGGCAGCATCAGCAGCACCATCAGCAGCAGCACCATCAGTGGCAGCATCAGCAGCATCATCAGTGGCAGCATCAGCAGCAGCAGCATCAGCAGCAGCATCAGCAGCAGCATCATAAGCAGCAGCATCATCAGCAGCATCAGCAGCAGCATCATAAGCAGCATCATCATAAGCAGCAGCGTCAGCAGTAGCAACATCTTCAGCATCAGCAGCATCTTCAGCATCAGCAGCAACATCAGTGGCAGCTGGCACTCTTCCCACGGTGACCGAGGGCCAATAATAATAATAAGTATTCCACGAGCTTCCAATCCATTTTCCAGCAATGAAAGAATAACAACTGTTGTTGTTGGACACCTGTCGCTGCTGTTCTTATGTCAACCTACCATTCATGTGCGCCACTTATTCGTACTCTGTTATCACATCTCAAGCAACGATAACACAACACACGCATGCGCGTTGCTTGCAGCATGTCACCCCTAGAAATACCAACTTTCTTAACCAATAAAGGTTGCTTTGAAGTATAATGCCAATTCACGAAAGCAGATAGTAAGAAGTACGCATAATCATAAGCCAACCAACAAATCCACCTGTATAAGAGCCCAGCATAAGCATACCAGTTTGAATTATGATTGGCATATTTCCTTTCGAAATAATTCGGTGGACCATTGCTATCACTTTCCCGGACTACGGCTCATGCCAAATATTGATTTCGATCCAGTCCATAATTCACAACGATATTCAGACCTCATGAAGGCGAAGAATGCACAGGATGAAATCCGTCTAAGAACCGAGTAGATCGAAGCTACACAATAAACATAAACACCGCCAACAGAATCCTTAATGACCATTCTCTGAACTCCATTGAACCGGAAGCCCATTAGAAATCATATGACGTCATTGACAAAACATCGTCGTGGCTCCGCCAACGCGAGGATCTGATTGGCTCGCGCCTGGAGTCAGTGTGCCAGCCGGGTAGTTTTTCCGATAGACGCGGCATTCGCTCGGAAGAGGGACCCGACAGGCTTAAGGGGCTCGAGTCAAACACGCCATAGAAAGGAGAGCGAGCGCCACTGTCTACCTCTCATTGCATAGTTGACAGGAGAAGTGTTAATAAGAATAAAGACAATCGAATCACGTAGTATTCCACTGACCCAGGTGAATAGCCATGGTGACTAGCAAACAATCGTCTAGATATGGACCGACAACGTCACAGGTAAATTAGACTTCTTTAAAACCTTCTCTTCCCTTTCATAAATGATTACAAAAAACTTTGAGTAATTAACAAATGCCCTGGAGAAAACTGCCATAATTCTATGATAATCTAAAAAATTAGATCTATTTGCTGTTCACGACAAATATAACAAGCAATATTTATAATCATCGACGAAACGACTTTACTGTGTGTACTTGGCATCTGAACAGGCATCCTCACAGTGTATGAGCTTTCATTGTTAAGAATACCATAGAACTTGTATATAATGTATGGATAGCAAAAAAACATTTATATCGTTACTTAGGGTAAATATATATAATTCAACACAGAATTATGCGTCGAGGTATTGCCATATTATTGGTGATTTCGTAAGGACACCAATGTTTCTGCTGAATTGCTGTTCATTGAATGTGTCAATGTACAGCCTATATTGTACTCTAGTCATCTCTAACTTGTGCGCTGTATTGTTAGGAGTTCTGAGATCCCTTGGACTCGAGTTCTTTCAACATCGCCTGTTTTAACGTAATCACGATGACACTTGGCTAATGAAACCATTATCGTGCCGTTAGCAGCCAGTGACATAATCACGATGACACTCGGGTATTGAAACCACTGCCGTGCCGTCAGCGGTCAGTGACGTCTCCACGATGACATTTGGCTAATGAAGCCTTTCTAGTGACGTTGGCGGCAAGTGACATGACACCCGGTCAACTCCTACCAGGAGCTCGTGAAGTTACCATAGAAATCCACCATACTCCCCCAAACACAAAACTTCTCTAATTTTCGCCATCTATGTGCTGTTTAGTCGACGAGAGCATCCTTATTACATAATATGGGCATCAAGCCTTTACTTAGCTGACGAGTTCTTCGTGCGTCGTGGGGGGCCCTGGAGAGGCCCTAAACGCAGGAGCGGCTAGCTTACGTGAATAGCGCCAAGGCGGAGCCGAGCGGCAATTGTTGCGCATCGTGCGCATCGTGCTTTCTGATGCAATTGACCGCCTCGTTGGTGCCATTTTGGCAGCTCGTGTTGGCTGTGCACTGAATGTGAGCACTGCATTCTGTGACACGTGTCGGTGAGCACGAGGTCGATGTCACACTGATCCTTACTATCAAGACCCGCATATACACTCTTGTATTGTTCCACTCTAGCAAAGTGCGCTAAGCAGCATCGCACTTTCTACTCCACCAAGTGTCAGTTTCATTCCTCCAATCTTCTGCTAGACAATGCCCATCGTCTGCTAGACAATGCCCATATTCTGCTAGACAATGTCCATCTTCTGATAGACAATGCCCATCTTCTGATAGATAATGACCATCTTCTGCCAGACAATGCCCATATTCTGATAGATAATGACCATCTTCTGCTAGACAATGCCCATATTCTGCTCGATAATGACCATCTTCTGCCAGACAATGCCCATATTCTGCTAGACAATGTCCATTTCGTTTGGTGTCGGAGGCGAATGTTAAACTCTATAGCATGTGTTCTCCATCCTAAATAGAACCTATGGAACGTCTGATGCCCACAAACCGTCACGTGGCAGTAAATAAATAGGACCTATTGTCGCTCGCTGGGCTATTGAGGGAACACCTGCTACGACACTGACACATGGAGCTGCCACCGCTGCTCTACCGCACACAATTGTCGGCTCTACAGCGAGCACGAATATCGTCAATGCTTGCATGAATTTACACATCTCAACCGTTGCTCCTATGAAAATTAACTGCCAAATAAATGCAAACACATATGCCACAGCTGTTATTTTTGTACTCAGACATATGTTTGTGATGGGATAAATTGCTGTGCGCGCGCTTAGCGTCAAAAGAATATGTTTTGTGCGTGCTGCTTACGGCACGATGCATACCACCCAGCTAAATGACAAAAGTTGATAAACCGTTCTTTTGTGCGTGCTGTCGAAATATTCTCTACTCATGTCAGCAGACCCCCTGTTAATGTGCGACATGAGAACTTACAATTACACAAAGCGGTTCCTCATGCTGGGATCCGATGGAGACAAGTTCTGTTCTGTGGTCTCACATAGCGAATGCATAACAAAGCTAAGAATGAAACTATTGACATAGCTGTTTGTTAGGAAGTGGAACAAGTGAGCGAGCGTCCAAACAAGATGACAACACCAGCATGAGCTGCAGCGATCGCGTCCTAGGGAAGCGTGAGCGGTACAATCGATGTCGACTGTCGTGAAATGTCTCCAGCCATCCATCAATGGCTCTAATCAGCGTATTATAGACTGAGTCTCTTGATTATCTATCTGCTTCTGCTTGGCTTTCTTGTCATGCGGGATATTATCGCAATCACCCCTACCCCATAACTCCCCCGCCAGTCTCGTCCCTTATTGGCCGCCCATGCCACTCTCTCATGCTCGTGCCTTCATCTCAGTCGACGTTCTAATCGAAGCCGCGGCCCACAAATGAGCACTTTATCACGTGAGTGACTACTAATCCCTTGATAAAGGGCCAATCATTACCATTCGTTTAGTGGAAATTTAAATTAGCGTATCATTAAAACCAGGGATCGCCCATAATGTTTTCACCGCCCAACCAATCGAGCTTGACATTGCAAGTCATGTATTTAGTTTTCTTCATTACGTATATCACTCGTAATACACAGTCTCTGATGGCACCCCTGGCATCTATTTCTCAAACTTGTTAGTGAATCATTTTTGAGAATTAAACGAAATACAAAATGTTCAAATATATATTGCGAATATTTGGAGTGCTACGCGAGTCAGATGTTTGCACGTAATTGTTATCATATATACATAGTTTGTAAGGAGCATTGCCAGGTCAAGTCAATATATATTAAATGGCAAACTTCATTAACGAAAATAGCCGTTTAAGTCCTACCATGAGAGAACCCTTGTGTGTAAAGGGTTTTGTAGCATCCATACCTCCTAGGTCATTACTCCAGGTATTACAACTCCGCTCACTAGAGGGTTGGGGTTCCGAGGTGGGCCGCGGCCAAGAGACTGCTTCAAAATGAGTACATACAGCGTAGAGTAATGTGTTTGTGTCTGGTAGTTAATCGCAACAGAATTGGACATTATATTAGGAATTGCCGCGTCCATGAAGCCCGGTTTACTATTACCATAGATATCTGATTGGACGTAACCACATTCGACAGCAGCATGTCGCGTTATGTTCAGATTCCGATGGCTGCTAGTTAAATGCCGCCCATAGGCCGAGGAATCTGGTTGACACGGCGAGTTAACACCCGACTTAATCAAGTCATGTGTATGCGATGATGGCTTTAATGTAAGTGAATTAGAGTCAGTGCCGTAATGGCTGCCAGGAGAGCGCTCGTTAGTAAGGTAATGATGCCAGTGTCATCTGCTTCTGCTGGCTTAGAAGATTAACATGAGTGTTCGTACTGACGCACGAATTGTGCTGCTTGGCGTTTAAAACGTGTCAGTATAGATATGTAATGAAGTCAGAGAAAGCGACATAGGCCAGCGCGCTGTCCGATGTCCACTAAGCCCTACCTGTGACGTGATCGGCTGGCCCGGTGTGAGGAGGGCGGTAAACACGGGTCATGCTTTATTTCACACCAACCTCAATTTTTCAGAACTACAGGCGCAACAATTGACGTATGCGCTGCAGTGTCGGCGCTTGGCTTTTATGTTTACCATAATGAGAAGCACTATGCCATAATGGCAAGTATCTATAAGGCATTCACTACCACGGATATTACACAATTAAACTGCTACAATAGCCGAGATTATTCTGCGACCTTGCATCATAGGTCGAAAGTCTTTTACTTTTCGCATTCAATTGTGTTTTTATTATCTATAGAGGTCTAGAGTGAGGTTGACATTTAAAGTAGGGCTAAGGCGCGATAATATACAGCTAGAAGGGCTATTGTGTCGCTATTAAACGGCCGATAGGAGTATTTATCTTGTTATGTCTTTGCATCACGTCGGCTGGTCTCTTAACAAATACTGTACTTCCTTAAAACATAAATACGTAGGATTTGATAGAGTAGGATACACATCATTAAGACATAAGGATAAGATGAACGCATACAGTCCCACAACTGCCACAGAAATTAATTAATGCAAGAATCTATATAAACACATATATGTATATGTATATATATATATATATATATATATATATATATATATATATATATATATATATATAGAGATATATATGTATATATATTTATACATATACATACATATATATATATATGTATATATATGTATATATACATATATATATATATATGCATATATATATACATATATATATATATATATATATATATATATATATATATATCTATACATATATATATATACATAAATATATATAGATATATATATATGTATATATAAATATGTATATATGTATATATATATATGTATATATATATATATATATATGTATATATATATATAGAGAGAGAGAGAGAGAGAGACATATATACATTCATTAATGCAAGAATCTATATAAACATATATAAAATATATATATATATATATATATATATAAACATATATAGATATATCATATACATATATATATATATATATATATATATATATATATATGTGTATATATATGTTAATATATATATATATATATATATAAACATTGATATTTATTTATATATATATATAACATATAAATTTAAATATTAATTAATGCAAGAATCTATATAAACATATATAGATATATATATATATATATATACATATCTACATATATATACATATATATATATATATATATATATATATATATATATATATATATATATATATATATATATATATATATATATATATATATATGCATATATACATATACACACACACACATAAATATATATAAATATACATCATCATCCATTGCATCCGCTTTGATTTCCTTTGTCCCTTTGGTCCGAAGTCAAGTCGGCTTTTCGAGCGAATGGGGCGCGCTGATTTGTCCGTTTGTTTGTCCTCTTTGAGTCGCTCCCAATAGATAGGGGCCTTACTCACCCATTGCTCGCTTAAGTCTGCTCAGATGAATGACTGTATTGCCGATTGGTCAACTCCTTTTGTGAAATACTCTTCTCTCAGGAGCGATGAAGTGGTGCCTTGCTGGAATTGCAGCCAGTGCTGGAATTGCACCCAGTGCGATGCCAAAATCTAAAATCTGATGCAGTAATGAGAAACGCTAGATATAGCCCTTTACTTGCTACACGCTGTGATACCTGAGGATAATAAGTGCATTAGGTGAGAATGGAACGGCAGGAGTGAACGCAGCGTTATATTGGTCACGTGATCCTTGCGCGTTATTAGCACAAGCTGACACGGAAAGGTGGGATGTCGGTAGAAACGAAAACAAATATTTCTTGGGAAAAACTATTTCAACATTTATGTACGTTCAAGCTGGTTTGCAACCACGTCATCAACGTGAGAAAAAACACAATGCACCAAATGAGGCTCTTGATAAGCGGCTCGGATGAGACCGGGTTCTTGACGTCACTTGCGAGGTAGTAACCTTATAAATGTTCTCAGTCATGACCTTAAATTCTAAGCAATACCTTCTCAACATAAATTCTGCGTACAAATTGATGTCACAGGAATTACCGTAGATTCAACACCTTTGATGCCAGTGTATAGCACAATACACTCGTGGACTGCCTCGCGTGTATTCTCGCTACCTCAGTTATAACTGCGATTGAGCGAACTCAATGAGATATGATGGGCTCATACGGCTGTATGAAGCCCATCATATCTCATTGTGCTGGGTCATTCTTTGTCTTCACTCGACTTGTTTTTTTATTAACATCAGTCCCCGGCCTCCCCTCTTCCTAATCCCAACCCTTACCCTCTTCCCAACCCCCATCCCCACCCCTCCTTCTTTTCACCCACCCCACACCTCCCCTCTTCCCAACCCCCACCCACCCCTCTTTCTATTAACCCACCCCCACACCTCCCCTCCTCCTAACTCCCACCCCACCCCTCCTATTATCCCAACCCTCATCCCTCCCCTCTACCTTACTCCCATCCCACCCCTTCCATCTTCCTAACCCATACCCCACCCCTCCCCTCCCCCCCACCCCTCCCATCTTCCTAACACCGTTCTCATATATATCTTCCAGGTAACATTCAGTGTGACATTAGCTTTCTCCTACTGTGACCATTGGGATTCGCGTGTTGGACAATGCTTTTATTTCTTCAGCAAAGGACAATCAAATGAGCGTCATTCTTCTCGTAAATTGCATCAAGCAGCTGGCGCTCCGTCCACCTCCAATTGGACGTCCAATCGACATAGGCCACCACGGCTAACACACTGCTCACTGTCCACACACCAGACGGCTTCCTCTTTCACCCTCTATTTTGCCTTCGCTTAATTCCAAAGTTCCCAGGCAAACAGTTCTCTTATTTGTCCTTGTCGATCATATTGTGACGCTGAATGCAATCATTTTCGCTAAGAGGCCGTCTTATGGCGACTTTGATGCAAGTCACGACATCATGACATTGAGAAATAAGAACTTTCACTGCTCCGTTGCAATACCTAATCTAATACTTGTCCCTGTGATTTTCAAGACACACAGATATATCTATAAAAACAATAATTAAGGTGAGAACACTATAGAATTTGATAATTCATTAAGCACCTGGCGCTTTCGTCTGTAAAAGAAATCAAGAATTCTCGACTACTTATTGTGACCGCGATTGGCGATACAGCCCACGTGACCATGCGATAACTAACACGTATGATACTACAGGAGTGTGACACGTTCTCTTATCGCATGGCACCCTACTCTCAGCCAATCAGAGCTCGAGAAAAATCTCGGTCTTTTTCCCATATCACCTCAAACGCACAGTTTGCCATGCGATAACTGCAACCGTGTCGATATATCACTGAGAAACAACTTCACTTTAGATTGTCCCTCACAGAACACCGCTGCTCTAGCATGGCTCGTTCGTTCGTTCGTTTTCTCTAGCTTTGAGCCGTTTGTGGCAACAGAGGCCATGTACGGCCTAGCATGGCAACACTACGGAGGTTCTTAAAGAGACTGTTCAGCCCCATATAAGGCAATCAGGGATCATCTCGTTATTACATTACTACGATTAACGCAGACGTAAGTAATAACATCTTCTAATTTGTGTCGCAAAGTTTCCATGATGAAAATTATGTTGTTAAGTTTTTAACATTATTATTTGACTGGAAATATTCATGATCTACTGTGGAAATCTGTTTTATTAAGTTATGTCGTTCCATCGATAACGGTGCCTCCCTAAAACCATGAACTACACGAATGTTAGCTGTAAATCATAACGCGCTCTGAATTTACCTCGCTATCGATGTGTATTCTTCCGCTTTAGTTTCATAATGTAGATTTCATAAAATCTTCTCTCATTCAAGATGTGAGCATCATTGCGCACACATTAGACCTACAAGCAGGAAGGGCAATGTCCGACAACATAAATGGCGACAGCCGAAGAAAGGATCTTTTTTCTGAGACTACAGCGCCGCGTAGCGACTGAAAGTCTGAAAACTTAACATTTTTGGTTTCCAAGGTGCGGTTGCCAAGCAGCTCCGCGTCCTCGTGTTCTTTCCCCATATCACCCACGTGACCATGCGATAACTAACACAAAACGGTCGGCGAGGATTGTGCCTCATGGAACACGCCGCGATTGGCGTCAGACCTCCCAGATAGCAATGAGGTTTTTCATTATGTAATGTGAAGCTCTTATGAAGGAAGCGCGGTGTGAGGCTCCGCACCTGATGATGCTAGCGGCAGGTATTGTTCGCTTTACCTAGCTCTGGTGTACAATGAATGGTATGGTCTCGGTGGACGTATGCTACACTTATATATCGCTTGTCAGTTTCGAACTCCAAGGCACCAAGAGCGAGGGCATATTGATTTCACAACCAGTTAAAAATTTATCGACGTTCTCTGACATTTATGAGGAATTAATTCGGTAAATACCTACCCCCTCCTGCCCACCCCATACCTACCACTACGCCCTATGTATGCATAAAGATAGCGGCCGGCAGGCCAAATCAGATCCCTGTGGATTTCTTAGGGGTAGGTCTCATTTGTCAACAGCTAGGATTCATTTGGGTGTTGAACGTAGGAAGCTCATGTTTTTTGGCCGGGTGTACCGGAGTCATCCGAGTTCGAATAGGATCATACCTGTATCAAGTTGTTTTTTTCCAATCGGCATCATCTGGACCTGTCCTTTGAGACGTTCCATGTTTGTCTTGAATGATTTCAAACTTGTTGTTTGTAAGCATTGATGGGCAATTATCATTCATCATCACACAATCTTGATTCGCCTCTTGGAAATACACACAGAGATAAATATTGCCTTATCACATGAAAGACATCAAACGAATGTATTCTGCCTGACGCTTTCTTCTTCAAAAGAAGAACCCGCCCTTGTCTAGACATCCGGTGGGTAGCAGGCTAACAACGCTATGTATTGCAGGATATTGACCGTTCACTCGTAATAACTCGCTACTGTTGATAAAATCATATCGCCTTGTGTTGTTGTGTGTTCAGCCTATGTCCATTTGCAAAGGACTGCTATTTGTGACAAGCATCGTAACCGTCTTTGCTACACCTGTGGTCTCCGACAAAGATGACGTCAGCATACTTCCTCATTCATTAACAAACCTCGACTCAACTTCACCGGAAGTAGAGCGCCAGCGTCGGAGCTCTATAATAGACTCCGGAAGTGACGTGTGGTATGATGAGCCTATTGATGATGAGAAGCGAGCCAAGTACTTCCTGGGCAAGAGGAGTAACCGCTACTTTCTGGGCAAAAGGTTGCGCAATAACTTCTTGGGAAAACGCTTTGACTCTGATTATGAAAGCGCCAATGGAGGCGACAAAAGAGCTAAATACTTCCTCGGCAAACGTGACGATGATTCTGCCATGGACGAATGGCAGAAAAGAGCAAAATATTTTCTTGGTAAAAGATCCGAAGGCGACCTTCAGGACGAGGGTTTGAACGACGAGGAAAACCAGCCGTTGTTAGGCAAGCGGGCCCGATACTTTTTGGGAAAAAGAGAATCTTTGTTGGCCGACGAGGATTACTCTTCGCTGTTGAAGCGTGCCAAATACTTCCTAGGTAAACGGGCCAAGTATTTCTTGGGCAAGCGGTCGTCATCCTCACCAGACAACTATACGGTCCCAAGTGATCTGAATTTGTTAGACGAAAAACGCGCTAAATTCTTCCTTGGGAAGAAAAGATCAGACTCTATTGATACGATGGACAAGCGACAGAAGTACTTCCTCGGTTGAAACGAACTTGAAGAAGAGGCGAGATGCTATTGATACGTTACACCAGGGCATTCGCCAAAAGTCAAGTCGCCATGTCCGCTAATAATGTTATGGAATGGAAAACACGACCTGATCAAGATTGACAACTTGCTGAGTTTCGAGACATCACAAGTAATACACACACACAACCATACACACACACACACACACACACTCACACACATATACACTATACACACAGATATATAAATATACATATATATATATATGTGTGCATATATATGTATATATATATATATATATATATATATATATATATATATATATATATATATATGTGTGTGTGTGTGTGTGTGTGTATATACATATATATGTGTGTGTGAGTGTGTGTATTTCAGTGTGTATGTGTGTATATGTAAAAAGACCGAAGACTGAGGTCAAGCAAATCAAATTTTTCAATGCGTCGCTTTCACCAGGGTTGACCAGTTACCCGAGAAATGTTGATGTTCCCTAACTAGGAGTGTAATAAAGGTGGAAGCCAATTATAAGCAATTAACAAACGACTAGTAATTCCTCTTTGTGCAGGAAGACGGTTGGCGTCTGAATGCCACTAGTCACTTGAGTATATGTCCTGTCTTTATCCATTGATGATACACTCGGCTTGTTATTGTACTGAAGAGGCGCTAGAAATAAAGGACCTATGTTTTGATATGTCGGTTTTTGGCACAACAATTCAACGCTACTATATACGTGGACGCTTTTTCAATATAGATGCTAAAGAAACCTCTGTATTTTAACATGTGATGATACACGTGATTCTTTGGCCAACAAATATCTCGGCCATTATAGGTTCACAGGTGTGGAATTTGGGTATACGTAAGGTATAACCAAATTGGATGGAATATATAATTTATCTTTCCAAAATCTTGGTAAATTATTCATTTTAAAACTGTTTGCGTTGGCAATGTGCAGCTGCGTTTATTAGCTTAAAAACAACAGCATTCCACTAGAGAGAGCTGTACACGCCTCCACCCCACGCCCATCTAGAGCTGTACACGCCTCCACCCCACACCCATCTAGAGCTCTACACGCCTACACCACACACCCATCAAGAGCTGTACACGCCTACACCCGACACCCATCTAGAGTTGTACACGCCTACAACCCACACCCATCTAGAGCTGTACACACCTCCACCCCACGCCCATCTAGAGCTGTACACGCCTACACCCCTCACCCATCTAGAGCTGTACACGCCTACACACTACACCCATCTAGAGCTGTACACGCCTCCATCCCACACCCATCTAGAGCTGTGCACGCCTCCACCCCACACCCATCTAGAGCTGTACACGCCTCCACCCCACACCCATCTAGAGCTGTACACGCCTATACCCCACACCCATCTAGATCTGTACACGCCACACCCCACACCCATCTAGAGCTGTACACGCCTCCACCCCACACCCATCTAGAGCTGTACACGCCTCCACCCCACACCCACCTAGAGCTGTACACGCCTCCATCCCACATCCATCTCGAGCTGTACACGCCTCCACCCCACACCCATCTAGAGCTGTACACGCCTACAACCCACACCCATCTAGAGCTGTACACGCCTCCACCCCACACCCATATAGAGCTGTACACGCCTCCATCCCACACCCTTCTAGAGCTGCACACGCCTCCACCCCACACCCATCTAGAGCTGTACACGCCTACACCCACATATAGAGCTGTACACGCCTCCATCCCACACCCATCTAGAGCTGTACATGCCTCCATCCCACACTCATCTAGTGCTGTACACGCCTACACCCACATCTAGAGCTGTACACGCCTTCATCCCACATCTAGAGCTGTACACGCCTATACCCCACACCCATCTAGAGCTGTACATGCCTTTATCCCACACCCATCTAGAGCTCTACACGCCTTCATCCCACATCTAGAGTTTTACACGCCTATACACCACACCCATCTAGAGCTGTACACGCCTCCTCCCCACACCTATCTAGAGCTGTATACGCCTACATCCCACACCCATCTAGAGCTGTACACGCCTCCGCCCCACATATCTAGAGCTGTACAGGCCTTAATCCCACGCCCATCTAGAGCTGTACACGCCTCCTCCCCACACCCATCTAGAGCTGTACACGCCTATATCCCACACCCATCTAGAGCTGTACACGCCTACACCCCACACCCATCCAGAGCTGTACACGCCTACGTCCCACACCCATCTAGAGCTGTACACGCCTACAACCCACGACCATCTAGAGCTGTACACGCCTATACCCCACACCCATCTAGAGCTGTACACGCCTACACCCCACACTCATCTAGAGCTGTACACGCCTACACCCCACACCCATCTAGAGCATTGGTTGACGAGAATACATTGCCAGGACCGTCTTGGTCGCTAACCATATCCCCGTCAGACCAGGGCTATACCACTGTAACAATGTATTGTGGGTGCAATAGCAACTATGATGACTGCAAGCAAAGAGCCTCTTGTTACGCATAGAGGACAAAATGGGTCACAACGCCACAAGTGGCTCGTCATGGCGTCTATTACATAAAACACATGGGATTTGGTGATTAATTTAGCAGCAGCACCATGGAATAGTTGAATTAGCGGATCCGTGGACATTTGTTGATTTTATGGCAGCTTCACCTGGCGGTTGGCTCGCGGAAATGCTCACTGCATAACCAGTCGGAGTGAGCCCTCTGAGCTCTTGGTTATTTGCATGCAAGCTACAATATAACGCTACAATCTGATAACGCTATATTGACCTCGCATCATATGTAATACCACAATAGCTCCTGTATAAAGGACTCATACAAACCTACAGCGGCTTCACAAAAGCCTTAATGTCTCTGAGGATACCCGAACCTTTCTATTCTGGTATTAGTGGTGTCCATTGAGGTGTGTAACTGCGAACTTTGACCCCAAATAGGTAATACCATACATCCAATGTCACAGATTTCATCTACTAGTGACTACAGTTGGGGTTCGTTTTAGAGTATAATTTCCTGATCTTATTTTTGAGCGCCCTTGCTCATAACATTAATGGGAAATATCGCCTTAAATCGCGATATGGTGTAATATGATTGTGCTTCCAATCGGAACTGGCGAATGCGAAACTAAATACATTTATATTTATGAACGACCCAACCTATTTATCTGAAATGATGAAGTGGACAGGGTCTGCGGTGGAGGATGAGAAGGGTTTGTGAAGAGGACTGGCCGTGACCGCTGCGCGCCTGTCTACGAGGTAATTGGATCAGCTTTTCCTGCCACTGTACGAGGTAATTGGTTTAGCTTTCCCTCCCAGTGTACGAGGTAATTGATTCAGCTTTACCTCTCACTGTACGAGGTAATTGGTTCAGCTTTACCTCCCATGGTACGTGATAATTGGTTCAGCTTTCCCTCCCATGGTGCGTGCTAATTGGTTCAGCTTTACCTCCCACTGTACGAGGTAATTGGTTCGGCTTTCCCTCCCAGTGTACGAGATAATTGGTTCAGCTTTACCTCTCACTGTACGAGGTAATTGGTTCAGCTTTACCTCTCACTGTACGAGGTAATTGGTTCAGCTTTCCCTTCCACTGTACGAGGTAATTGGTTCAGCTTTCCCTCCCACTGTACGATGCAATTGGTTCAGCTTTCCCTCCCAGTGTATGAGGTAATTGGTTCAGCTTTCCCTCCCAGTGTACGAGGTAATTGGTTCAGCTTTCCCTTCCAATCTGCGCATCGAAAGAGCAACGAAAACATCTGCTCAACATTGTGTGATGAAATAAGTGATTAAAATCACGTTTAAGTCAGGCCACTTAGGACACGCCCACAGGCTATCCAGGACACGCCCATTCTCTGTATGGGATCATGTCTTCAGACACGCTGGTACATTACCAAACAAATCGAAAATAACCTTGACAGGTTCGCCTCTATGCGATGACAACGGTTACATTTACACACTGGTGGACTTGGTTAACGACCGACATCTATTTATTTTTTCCACTATAAATGTATATTGTTGATTTATTTTTATTATACGATTGTTTAATCATACCTTCTAATCTCTACACATATACAGTGGTGAGATCCCAACTTGTCGACAGATGCGCAATTTCACAGCCATATTGGTCGAATGAATAACGTGGGACGGATGAAATCAACATGGGTGTAGTTGTTGATGTATCAAAGAGGGTGGGAACTAATGGAATGATGAGTGTTATATGGCATAAGCCCACGTTACATTAGAAAGGTGGAGGCGAGAATGCTACACATAGTGCAGTCTGGTGACATCCGCTGTTTTTTGTCTTTTTGTCAGGTATTATAGTTATTCTATGGGCAGATCATGTTACATTTTGTAAGGACCATTATATTTACTATACGAGTCAACTTGAGGAACGAATGACACTAACATTCTTCATGCTGTCCCATTGTCGGCAGGGGTTTGTGGCTCTGTCAAAATGCTTGAAGAAGGCCATATTATTCATTGATCAATATCTCATCATGAAAATATTTTGCTGTCTACCAGACAGATTGTTACACGTTGTGATTACCACCAAAGAGCTTACAGCTACGCTAAGAGGGCTCACTCCGACTAGGTGGCGGTGAAATGAGTTAACCACACGCCCGTCATCAGGTGACGTTACCATGAAATCCACAAAAAACACGTGGCACTGTTGATCACGCGTCGCGGGGATCAGCGTCTATTAAAGATACAGAGGCGACGTGGTTTAAAGAGTCGCTGCTCACAGGTGGCGCACAAACATTTTTTCTCGGATAATCCTTCTTAGACTACCTATAAGCTCTTTGTTTCTATACAGAAAACGTCTTAAATCGACACGTTATGATTGGGATAATATGCGAAAACGTCTTGAATCGACACGTTATGATTGATATTCCTTCAGCATGATCCAAGTTCTACTCCGGCTTCATTTTTAACAGTTTAAGAGCATGGCCCAATTAATTTGTCGGTAAAAAATGAACGGTTGCCTCTTGTATATCAAATCCTAAATGTTCAAATTATGGACATATGTAATAATGTGATACAGCTTTGATGAAAGCATACAAATGCACAAAGTTGAAAGTCTTCATTGATATTTGCCACAGCGGGCTCATCATTGACATGACCCTGGCGGGATAGAAAGGTTGCTCTATGGTATAATCTCAGTTATCATTGATGAAACTCACCTGTTGAAATCACATTTCCGTAAGATGACTCAGATCCATTAGAAATCAGGAATCAGCCATGTTATAATTGGTACAGCAGTGCCTTAACTATATTTTATTGTAACGTCAGTTGCCTTAATTATTTACTTGTAAAAGTGGCTGCCTGATTTATTGACACCGACACGGTAGTTGCCGAAATTATTCCGATAGGCATTGCAGTATCCAGGTCTTTATTGATATAGGCACATCAACTAACGCCAAGTAGAGCAGGCGCAGTAATATCCCGGTCTAGACAAACCGACCTTGCCACCTTCTATATTGGGCAGCGCTTCGTGAATTGGTGAGTCAACTGAACAAACAATGACTAGGCCCGTTGTCTTCTCCTTGGCAGCATCCAACTGGGTGTAAAAGCACAATGCAAGCTGTGAGATTTAGAGCTGCCCCAGAGCCTGGTCGTGATATGTTCATATATAGGGTGGATTATACTACAGAGACCGACGATCTCAGAAAATACATCGAACATCAAGACATCGAAGTGCGCGTTTTGGACTGTGTTTCCAATGCCAATTCTAAGTTCTAATCATTTAAACTGACAGTGCCTGTAAACCACGGTAAGGACCTCTTTCGTGATAAGTAATGGCCACAAGGTGTAAAGATCCGTAAATTCATCCCCACTCGACAGTCATCCCGCGCTGGATTGGACAGACCGTTTAAGCATCATATTGTTGCTACAAATATATATATATATATATATATATATATATATATATATATATATATATATATATATATATATATATATATATATAGATATATATATATATATATATATATATATATATATATATATATATATATATATATATATATATATATATATATATATATATGTAGCGACACTCATTAAATTATGTACAGACGAAGACACGTTGACTTTAAATTGATTCTTTTATTCTCCGACTCCACACTTGTAGCCACTAAAAGTACATAAAACTGAAAAACAAATCAAATAGACAAATCAAATATTCAAATTGCAACAATGACTTAGCATATAAATTTAGCCATGGGCGATAATTTTGTTGACATACTACAGGTAAAAAACCCGACAGAAATTAAGTCTTACACAAAAGAATAACATTTGACATGTAAGTGGTTCGGGTCTAGGCACATTGGAGATGCTAAATAAATACCTCTTTGGCGGGAATACTCCTTTAAAAGGCATAAGAAGTCCAAACTAATGTAAAATGTACGAAACAACACCCTTCGGTTTTCACCGCAGGCGCGAACTGTGAAGCCTAACGGTACGTTTTAAGTTTGCGTTATGATTATATCAAGGCAGGACATTGTGAAGTAACTGATTACATGATGACACAAGTAGTATAAAGATAAATGAAATACTACTGGGCAAAGCACAGTAACATGGCTCCCTAAATAGTGAAGACTATTTACCAAAAAACAAAATATACCACTGACCAATGGCTTATAAGTACAGAAGGAACATAATACTAAAACATTGTCAGGAAATGTACATTTGTATATCTAGCTTGAAATATGACTAAATAATCAACACAACCCATTCATGTGACCACATGATCTATGCAACCAAAAAACCAACCTTCATAACATAAGTCAAATACAAGAAGGATAATATTATGTCTTCCAACATATTGGTTTAGCCAGAATTTTTTTTCTTTCTTCTCCAGTCAGGGTTTTTCGGGCTTTTCTCTGGAACGGTTAAACATATCAACATGAAATTTTGGGGAATGATAGATCAAGTTGGGACACAACTGCCGATCCAGTTTGACGCGCATGCGCAGTGTTGGAGGCTTATGGATCGATTTTTCGTCGATTTTTTCACCCATCTTCTCCTTAACTACTGCAGTTACGAACATATGAATTATATGGTTGTAACAAGCAATTATCGTAGCATGGAATAGGCGAAAAAAATACTTGTTTTCACCTTTTGTACTTTGTATAATGACATGTATCTTAGAGTACCTATCGCGATTTTTGCTACGAGTTCTCTCCTCGCTGATATCTCTGAAACGGCTGTATTTACGCACATGAAATTTTGTCAGTATTTAGACCTTGGCCTCGTGATAATGATTGTAACAGTATTTTTAGCATTCACAGTAACAAAAAACAGTAAAAAGGACGATTAGTTTCAAGGTTTTCTACTGCAGCAGCTTAGCGCGCAGGCTAACAGCAGGTGCTGTTTAAGTAGGCCAAACCTTACGTAATCGACCAGAGGCATTCCACGCTTGCCTTGGCTGGGTTTGCATTGACTTGGCGAGGGGGTCATGTCAAAACAGGCTAAACCTTACGTAATCGACCAGCGGCATTTATCATTTTCGTTGGCTCAATATTGACTTGGCAAAGGGGTCATGTCAAAATATCTAAGCGGCAGCTTATAATAGTGCGCGTTACCAGCTCTCCTCGGTCCGTGTATATACTGTCTTTTTGTCTCAGCGACAGTGTGCACTGGATGTCCCCGTGCAATCAAAGCGGGTATATATACACAAACACACATGCACGCACACATATATATATGTATACACACAGGCGCTCGGTTATCGATGCCAAGCTTCCGAGCGCCGAGCCGTTATCAATAAATAGCATATATATGTGTATATTTATAAGTGTGTGTGTTTATATACGTATATATATATATATATATATATATATATATATATATATATATATATATATATATATATATATATATATATATATACATGTATATATATATATATATATATATATATATATATATATATATATATATATATATGCATATATATATGTATATATGTATGTATGTATGTATATACATATAACAATGAATTTGCCTCAGATTATCTAATCAATGGAACATCGATGTTGAGAATACATATTGCAATGTTGTTTGCAGGTATTTTGCGCCATTGAGTGTTTCCTGAGGATCTTGCCTTAAGCACGATAATGCAGATACCTAAAAATAAACGCAAATCGTTGAATAGCTCAGACAATTATAGAGGTATAACTCTAAGTAGCATCATTGAAAAGCTCTTTGATCGTGTACTGTTAAATAGTAACAGGTAAGTTTTTATGTGCTCGGATACTTAATTTGGATTTAATGAAGAACATTCGACAACCCAATGTACATTAGTTGTGAATGGAATAGTACAATATTATCTTAACGGTGGTGGGTATATTCATATTTTGTTGTTGGGTGCCAGTAAAATTCCCGATATAAATTAGCGCGATTTACACATGATTATAAATCGCATGTGCTTAATGTTACATTTATATGTTTTTTTCTGTATTGTGCGAGTTTAATATACCATGTGTACGAAATAAATATTATTATTAACTGGCCCTGTCTGTACCAGGTTGCACCTCCTCCGTTTCATGCCCACACGCTAAACGCCCCGTTCTGACAAATACTGTTCACTGGCAGTGCACGTCTTAAACTGCCCTGACCAGACGGGGAACGTGCTGATAGTATCACATCAATGATGCATTACATCAATGATGCATTACATCAATGATGCATTACATCAATGATGCATCACATCAATGATGCCTTACATCGATGATGCCTTACATCAATGATGCATCACATCAATGATGCATCACATCAATGATGCATTACATCAATGATACAGAAAGTCAGTAACAGGCCATCATGTGATCTTAAGTGTTGAAGTGAGAGAAAATACTCCCTCTCTTAAAGTGTACCCGTCAGAATCGTTCATTACCTTGTTTCTCCCCTAACTCATCCTATTAGCTACTTCAACTCGCCCAATAATGTTTTTGTACACATGCCGCAGACTAAACAAGTTAACAACGAAACTACCGCTGTTATATCGGGTGTCATACCTCACAGAGGAGTGCCATCACTCTCTGTCCCTACAAACAGCCCTCTCATTATTGAAATAGAAACCACCAAAGTTTCCTTCAGAAACACAACCTGTCCTCTCCTAAATCAACCGCTGATGTCCCCGCCTCAAATTCACCACAGCCGCCACCTGTCCTCCCCTGTGTCTCACCACAGCCGCCACCTGTCCTCCCCTGTGTCTCACCACAGCCGCCACCTGTCCACCCCTGTGTCTCACCACAGCCGCCACCTTTCCTCCCCTATATCTCAACACAACCGCCACCTGCCGTTCCCTCAATATCACCACAATTGCCACCTGTCCTCGTCTCAATCTCAATAAACAATTCAAAAAGTGTCTGTCGAACCATCTACTCCGAACTCTCACTTAGTCATTTTTTTCCTGGTAGAAGACTCTTTCATCGCTATTTCCCAAACTTCAGGTTCTCGCTTTGATCCTCCTGGAAAAGAACAACTCGTGGGGGCCTTGACAGCTGCGTAATGTAACTTACACTTATAATATAAGTTCTGTACACAGCATACTGCAACAATGTAGTCACCGAAGAGAATTATAACCAGAAGACTCAGTTTGAAGTCACTGGAGAAAACGATTATCAGAAAACTCAGTGTGTAGTCAATGAAGAGAATGATTACCAGAAGACTCAGTGTGCAGTCGCTGAAGAGAATGATTACCAGAAGACTCAGTGTGTAGTCAATAAAGAGAATGATTACCAGAAGACTCAGTGTGTAGTCAATGAAGAGAATGATTACCAGAAGACTCAGTTTGAAGTGACTGGAGAAAACGATTACCAGAAGACTCAGTGTGCAGTCAATGAAGAGAATGATTACCAGAAGACTCAGTGTGCAGTCGCTGAAGAGAATGATTACCAGAAGACTCAGTGTGTAGTCAATGAAGAGAATGATTACCAGAAGACTCAGTGTGTAGTCAATGAAGAGAATGATTACCAGAAGACTCAGTTTGAAGTCACTAGAGAAAACGATTATCAGAAAACTCAGTGTGTAGTCAATGAAGAGAATGATTACCAGAAGACTCAGTGTGCAGTCGCTGAAGAGAATGATTACCAGAAGACTCAGCGTGCAGTCAATGAAGAGAATGATTACCAGAAGACTCAGTGTGTAGTCAATGAAGAGAATGATTACCAGAAGACTCAGTGTGCAGTCGCTGAAGAGAATGATTAC
>CM067352.1:12147782-12220282 GCA_034190875.2 Urechis unicinctus | reverse complement strand
TATCCCTGTTTATCTATGTCTATGTCTACGCTCCCTGCCTTTCCTGGCTCCTCCCTTCTATAGATATCTACATCTCTCTCTGTCTCCTTATCCTCTCTCTACTCTATATATATATCTCTCTCTAGATCTATTGATCTCTCTCTCTCTACTCTCTATCTCTACCTCTCGCCTCTTCTCTCTCTCCTTCTCTTCCTCTCTCTATTCTCCACTATCTGTATCTCTCTGTCTCATTGCTTATCTCTCTCCCTATGTTCTCTCTCTCTCCTCTCCTTTCTCTCTCTATCTCTCTATCTTCTCTATATCTCTCTCTCTCTCTCTGTATCCCTAGAGGGGAGAGAGAAATAGCTCTCTCCCTGTTGGTCTGTTGAAATTCATCCGTCTCACTTTTCTGAGTATCTCTTCCCTCTCCCCTCTCTCTCTCCCCTCCCTCTCCGCCTCCACCGTATTTTTATTGACAACCCGACTGAACGCCAGGCCAGCTCTCACCAGGTGGCGTCGCAGGGCCAGTGACTGAACCTCAGGCGCTCGCCAGGCGCCCAGCAAGCGCGCCTCCACGTCCACCAATCACAGTCGAGCAGGGAGAATAATAATACATGGTCTGTTTTCACAGTGGAGGGAGAAGAACTCAACCCAGAAGGCGATATGGGCGGTAGAGCGACTAGGTGGCCGGGCCAGCTGTTGTTGGGTGATATTTTCAGCGCCCCCAGCTCAGCCTTTGACCATAACATCGAGTTGACTCTCATAACTCGTTGCTAGCTAACCTCGCGGTAACGCGTTGGCAAGGATTATCGACCTTGTACGGGTTTTTGTTATTCTCCAGGTGAGGAATTCGATCGCATTCGAATGAACTCTGGCGCTGTGTAGTCAGACGTTCAAGTAGAGACTTTCATGCCTGTGGCTAGAATGGATGGGATGTAAACGACATAGCATTCCGCTTCACTTCAAGCGAGGTGAGTGTGTCTGTACGCATGGCGGCTGGGTGACCTGTCGTGGGGTATGGACAGGGTCTAAGATAACCCTGCGCATTATTGAGTCCATAGACGACCCGTCGGTCTGGGTCCAAGCATGGAGTAATGAGGTCCAAGCATGGGGTAATTAGGTCCAAGTGAGCGAGCTGAGGTGTTGCGATGACTACGACGTGACAAGGCTTGCATGAGATGCGTATCGCGACCCTTCACACACCTTCGTTACACTCACCGAGGTGTTCTTTGTCGTGGCTTTTATATGGAAATCAGCTACCGAAGGAATCTTTGACCCGAGTCATCGCGTCTAACAAGGTATAGTGCAAATCAAAACCTGGATGAAAGCGCCACTGTGGCGACGGCGTTCTCTATCGTTACAGTACTAACGTTACAGCTCTATCGTTAACGCGCATATCGTGTGTATGTGTGTGTGTATGTGTGTGTATGTGTGTGTGTATGTGTGTGTGTATGTGTGTGTGTATGTGTGTGTGTATGTGTGTGTGTATGTGTGTGTGTATGTGTGTGTGTATGTGTGTGTGTATGTGTGTGTGTATGTGTGTGTGTATGTGTGTGTGTATGTGTGTGTGTATGTGTGTGTGTATGTGTGTGTGTATGTGTGTGTGTATGTGTGTGTGTATGTGTGTGTGTATGTGTGTGTGTATGTGTGTGTGTATGTGTGTGTGTATGTGTGTGTGTATGTGTGTGTGTATGTGTGTGTGTGTGTGTGTTGTGTGTGTGTGTGTTGTGTGTGTGTGTGTGTGTGTGTGTGTGTATGTGTGTGTGTGTGTGTGTGTGTGTGTGTGTATGTGTGTGTGTATGTGTGTGTGTATGTGTGTGTGTATGTGTGTGTGTATGTGTGTGTGTATGTGTGTGTGTGTGTGTGCGTGTGTGTGCGTGTGTGTGCGTGTGTGTGTGTATGTGTGTGTGTGTGTTGTGTGTGTGTGTGTTGTGTGTGTGTGTGTGCGTGTGTGTGCGTGTGTGTGCGTGTGTGTGCGTGTGTGTGCGTGTGTGTGCGTGTGTGTGCGTGTGTGTGCGTGTGTGTGCGTGTGTGTGCGTGTGTGTGTGTATGTGTGTGTATGTGTGTGTGTATGTGTGTGTGTATGTGTGTGTGTATGTGTGTGTGTATGTGTGTGTGTATGTGTGTGTGTATGTGTGTGTGTATGTGTGTGTGTATGTGTGTGTGTATGTGTGTGTGTATGTGTGTGTGTGTGTTGTGTGTGTGTGTGTGTTGTGTGTGTGTGTGTGCGTGTGTGTGCGTGTGTGTGCGTGTGTGTGCGTGTGTGTGCGTGTGTGTGCGTGTGTGTGTGTATGTGTGTGTGTATGTGTGTGTGTGTGTGCGTGTGTGTGCGTGTGTGTGCGTGTGTGTGCGTGTGTGTGCGTGTGTGTGCGTGTGTGTGCGTGTGTGTGCGTGTGTGTGTCAAATGTTACTTCCCAGATCTGCATGGGCAGAGCGTCTATTCTTATATTGCACGGGGTATGACCGGTACGAACTGTCGGTGAGGCGAATCATCAGAGTACCAGCCAACAAATACAGCCGCTTGTACCAGTCAAAATAGCACAGACAGCAGACTAACGCGTTCTCGAATCTATTACGTGTTATCCGTTTTCGTTGTCGCACAAGAAAAACGGTTTACGGATGAGCTATTATTGTTCGTTTTTAGTTTTTGGTTTTGATAAACGGACCCGCCTGCCTAGTGCTAACGCCACGTACTGGCTGCGGCAGTAATTCAATCTCAAGATATTTCTTGTGCAAAGCTTCGTGACAGTATCCCCAACAATAAAGGGCTGGGTAAATTTGTTTTGTTATGAAAAACATCACCCCTAGCCTTATACCGAAAGCATCTAGGGCGGCCTTTTCTAAGAGATAAATTAGCGTGTCGGTGGCATTGTTAAACATTCGTAAGGATTTCTTAGTGTAAGACGCCTTATAAATCCAGCGCTATAGGCATATATATGGTAGGTTTTTGGGTTGAAACACGAACTTGCGACTATATAGTAGTAGCTCCAGAGAAGCTGGACTTCTTGAACTTGTAGGCAATATGGTCCGGTCGCTCTGGCGATGAACAAGTCGAGCGCCTTTAGCGGGATTCCACCATGATGACCCACATCTCATGAATCACACTTATCTGCGACAGACAGACAATAACATCATATTACATTCATATTTATATAAAAAAAACTTGTCTATTCAGTGGTGCAGGGCGATAAGGCTTTATCGCGGTAATGAAGTAGCGCTTGTCCGTCGCAATAATAAGCGTTATGAGTGGCTGTGTTGGGGTTGAGGTGATAAGGACGCCCAGCGCGTCACTTCCCACTGCGCTCTGTTAGGATCGAGCTGGCCATAGCGAGACTCCTCCCTATCCTCTTCACGCAGACGGACCTCATCTCGCTCCTGATTTCATCCTTATCTCTGCCGGGATCGCCTCATAAGGGCCACAACCCTCCTGCAGCAAAATATGTTCCTCCTCGTCATGTATTGGAGCAAGAGGGCCCAGTAGTCAATTCATCTCAACCTGCGCATGCTCTTAAGAACCCGAAGGTGCGTGTCCCTTCAGGGAAATCCTGGAAATGAGTGAGAGTCGGAGGTGGTTGGCATACGTCACGAGGATAGCGGGCTCGCTTGAGATGATGAAATTAAGTTGGGAGCGATTTGCCGATCCTTGGAGGCCAGTAGGCCATTCGTCTTGAGGACTTAAAGACTGGGGAGCATGTCTTTGTGGCTGGGGTTTGAAGAATGGGCCATGAGCGTCACAGTCTTGTATTAATGCCTGAAGATGGTGGTGCATGCTATTGATATGGGAAGTCCGTTATTGTAAAGGGGCCAGTCTGAGCGATAATCGGGTTAGTAGTCTGGGTGGGACGATGGCCGCCCCTCGGGAGGACGTAGTTCAAACAAGTGGTCGGCGCCACAGCTCAATCTGAATCCCGAATTCAAACTGAATTAGTTGATTGTGGATATATATTGATTGAGCGTTAGATGGCGCTGCTTGCGGTAACATTAGACGTCGACGATGAGGACATATGGCTGGCAGCAGAGCATTATGGGTAGCCCAGCAGAGAGAGAATGTTGGGTCCCGTCGAGCGGCTAGGCTATTTGTCGATGCTGGAATGAAGCCTTCATTAAGTTAGTGATATGGCACACATAATGATTGTTTAAGCAGAGACTATTGTAGGGCGCCCGTGAACATCGAGGATTTGGCTGACGTAGCGCGCTTTTCTGGTTTTCTAGGGATCAACTTGTTCGGTTTTGTTTGGCAGTTGTTTATATTGACGCGTTTATGCTGTCCTATTGCAATGACGTCATTATTTGGTCCTATGAAGGTGTAATTTTAGCAACAATGGTAAATTCAATGCCGTTGTTTAATTTAAGGCTCTCAGCCGCGTGTGCTCACAGCTGATTAGGCGTAGTCATTCACACTTAGATGAACGGTAAGGCGTAGTCATTCACACTTAGATGAACGGTAAGGCGTAGTCATTCACACTTAGATGAATGGTAAGGCGTAGTCATTCACACCTAGATGAACGGCAAGGCGTAGTCATTCACTCTTAGATGAACGGCAAGGCGTAGTTATTCACTCTTAGATGAACGGCAAGGCGTAGTCATTCACACTTAGATGAACGGTAAGGCGTAGTCATTCACTCTTAGATGAACGGCAAGGCGTAGTCATTCACACTTAGATGAACGGCAAGGCGTAGTCATTCACACTTAGATGAACGGTAAGGCGTATAGTCATTCACACCCAAATGAAGCTAGCTACTAAAATGAACATACTACTCTATTTACGTCGCGCTGCATCTTTGATTCTAAGATCTTTGTTAATAGCACAATTTTTAAAATTACACATTTCCCCGACCCATTTGATTGGGTCTATACTATGAAATGCTGCTGAACCTCTGTATATGAACGTGGTGCATCTGTATTTGACCAGTGACGTCATAACATGCTCACGTATGGTGTGTCAGTTGTGTTAGGTGGGGGTTTGGTATGGAAGGGTGGTAATGTTGAGCCTGGCAGTGAGAGGAGAGGCGGTTGAGAGCGGCGCTTCTCGCTGTTGAGAGGAGAGGCGTTGAGAGCGGCGCTTCTCGCTGTTGATAGGAGAGGCGGTTGAGAGCGGCGCTTCTCGCTCTTGAAAGGAGAGGCGGTTGAGAGCGGCGCTTCTCGCTGTTGAGAGGAGAGGCGGTTGCAGGCGGTTGAGAGTGGCACTTCTCGCTGTTGAGAGGAGAGGCGGTTGAGAGCGGTGCTTCTCGCTGTTGAGAGGAGAGGCGGTTGAGAGGGGTGCTTCTCGCTGTTTAGAGGAGGAGAGGCGGTTGAGAGGGGTGCTTCTCGCTGTTGAGAGGAGAGGCGATTGAGAGGGGTGCTTTTCGCTGTTGAGAGGAGAGGCAGTTGAGAGGGGTGCTTCTCGCTGTTGAGAGGAGAGGCAGTTGAGAGGGGTGCTTCTCGCTGTTGAGAGGAGAGGCGGTTGAGAGCGGCGCTTCTCGCTGTTGAGAGGAGAGGCGGGTGAGAGGGGTGCTTCTCGCTGTTGAGAGGAGAGGCGGTTGAGAGGGGTGCTTCTCGCTGTTGAGAGGAGAGGCGGTTGAGAGGGGCGCTTCTCGCTGTTGAGAGGAGAGGCGGGTGAGAGCGGCGCTTCTCGCTGTTGAGAGGAGAGGCGGGTGAGAGCGGCGCTTCTCGCTGTTGAGAGGAGAGGCGGGTGAGAGCGGCGCTTCTCGCTGTTGAACTTTATGATACCCTTCACCAGTCACCCGTGCGTATCACGCCATGTCCTTGTTGAAATGTCACTAATGTGTTTTTGTTCCGGTTGTGGTGTGGCAAAATGAACACTACCATCAGCGTGTTCAATTCAGGTTAGACTAACACTCATACTGAGGACGTGTTTTCATGCCATGTCTCCTTTTGAACTGTCTCGAGTAGGCACATGCTTAATGAATTGACTTAGGGGGCTTTGTCAGCCTGTGTAGCCCCACCTTGGTCTTTACAGAGGTGTTCGTTGTTATAGTTTGTCTTGCCTTGGGCCCTACTGATGTGTTCTATATCAGAGTCTGTCTAGCCCCACCTTGGATCCCTAAGAGGTGCATATATCTGAGTCTGTCTAACCCCACCTTGGGTCCCACAGAGGTGTTCTATATCATAGTTTGTTAAGCCCCACCTTGGACCCCACAGATGTGCCTATATCAGAGTCTGTCTAGCCCCACCTTGGATCCCCCCACCTTGGGCCCCACATATGTGCCTATATCAGAGCCTGTCTAGCCCCACCTTGGGTCCCACAGAGGTGTTCTATATCAGAGTCTGTCTAGCCCCACCTTGGATCCCTAAGAGGTGCCTATATCCGAGTTTGTCTGGCCCCACCTTGGTCCTCACAGAAGTGTTCTATATATCCGAGTTTGTCCAGCCCCGCCTTGGTCCTTACAGAAGCGTTCTTTATCAGAGTCTGTGTTGCTCAACCCCGGATCTCACAGAGGAGTTATTCTTGTGGGCATGTCGACTGCATGGGTCTCGCACATACAACAGCCACCCCCGTTCACCAGAACCCATCTTAATAGAGTTTCGTCGCGAGCGAGTCTTGTATACGCCACCAGGCCACAGGCCATGTGTTTTTCGAAGGGACCTCGCCGCTTAATTCTATCTGTGATCAGAAACTATGTAGCCGAGGCCAATCTTTCCAGCCGGAGATTCACTGCGCTAACCAAATCAAACTGCCATCTATCTGTTTATCCGCCAGAGAGTTTGAATTATGTCGACAAATCGAGTGTCGTAAATCAACCAGTGCTCAGGTTGTAATGACGAGAGAGAAAGCAGACGTGGGTTTGTGGAGGTAATCAAGATAAGCTGTCATAAGATGGCGCCAAGAATTCACATGCTTCATTGTCGCCCATCCCGCATGACATCATGCAGTCTCGCCCAGCGGCACAGTGCTTGCCGGCAAGCCATGCTTCATTTTAGATCCAGTTCACTTTGGCGTCTCTCAGAGTATGGGACCCTTTCTTTTATCAATTTATCATGGACGGCAATATGTGCACTTTTATTGTCCGAGTGGTTGAATACAGCACCTTACAAGTTGACTTGAAATGACTATCTGCGGCAATCCCCACATTATACCATTGATCAGTAGCGGCAATCCCCACATTATACCATTGATCAGTAGCGGCAATCCCCACATTATACCATTGATCAGTAGCGGGAATTCCACAAAACGGGAATTAGTATAAGTGATGGTAATAGCGAGGCGCTCGACTAACTGAAGTGGTCGTTGGGCGAGGTATCACTGTAATCCTGTTATGATCATCAACAAATACACGTTTTCAATTTATCCAAGTTCCTAGCCAACCGCTACCAACCGACCCAAATTGGCGGCACATCCCCACTAACCTCCACATAGTGAGAACACCCCACCCCCGGGGGGTGGCAGACGCCGCGTTTCTCGCCGCCCTAGCGGCGGTCGCCGTCGGCAGCTGACGCCTGGTTGTTTGTTTCCCGCATTTTTCCATGGTTCTTCTAACTTGTCAGATCGTGTTGTCTCTAACAGATTCACTTCCTCTCGTGTCATCGCAGACTTCACGACTGGTTACAGAAAGAGCATTGGTCATCATATATAGCCAGGACTTAACATTGACCGTTTCCATTGACCAATCTCTCAGATTTTACCAGCGTGCGCATAATTTTGACAATCAGTTGTTTTTACTTGCATGTAAGTAAACGGTCGAAGTAAACGGTCAATGAATTGCATAAATTTAAATATTTGAATAAATATAAATTTTGTTCTCAACGCGCTTCAATATGCTTTCTATTTGTGCTCGGATTGAATGATTTAGTTGCGCGCAAGTGAAACATTTGCTCTGATTGAATGATTTAGTTGCGCAAGTGAAACATTTGCTCTGAATTATATAGTTGCATGCAAGTGAAACATTTGCTCTGAGCCTCTGATTGAATGATTTAGTTGCGTGCAAGTGAACCATTTGCTCTGATTGAATGATTTAGTTGCACACAAGTGAAACATTTGCTCTGATTGAATAATATAGTTGTGTGCAAGTGAAAAATTTGCTCTGACTGAATGATTTAGTTGCGCGCAAGTGAAACATTTGCTCCGATTGAATTATTTAGTTGCGTGCAAGTGAAACATTTGCTCTAATTGAATGATATAGTTGTGCGCAAGTGAACCATTTGCTCCGATTGAATGATTTGGTTGTGTGCAAGTGAAACATTTGCTCTGATTGAATGATTTAGTTGTGTGCAAGTGAAACATTTGCTCTGATTGAATGATATAGTTGTGCGCAAGTGAACCATTTGCTCCGATTGAATGATTTGGTTGTGTGCAAGTGAAACATTTGCTCTGATTGAATGATTTAGTTGTGTGCAAGTGAAACATTTGCTCTGATTGAATGATTTAGTTGCATGCAAGTGAAACATTTGCTCTGATTGAATGATTTAGTTGCGTGCAAGTGAAACATTTGCTGTGATTGAATGATATAGTTGCGCGCAAGTGAAACATTTGCTCCGATTGAATTTTTTAGTTGCGTGCAAGTGAAACATTTTGCTCTGAATGATATAGTTGCGCGCAAGTGAACCATTTGCTCTGATTGAATGATTTAGTTGCGTGCAAGTGAACCATTTGCTCTGATTGTATGATTTAGTTGCGCGCTAGTGAAACATTTGCTCCAGTTGAATGATTTAGTTGAGGTCTGGTAAACATTGACTTGCGAGCAACCTATGCCCCCTCACCACTATGTCTGCGACGCCCAGTGGTAATGCTCGACTGGGAGAATGCTTGATACCGCGATTGCATCACGCTCCACGTGGTATTTGGTTTGATGGGGTCGGTGTTGGAGCGATAGGTCGACCAGTGCTAACCAGAGTGGTTCAGAAACATCTGTGTGAACGGGTCACGAGTTAATGGCACCAGCAATTGGTTCTATCGTTACAGAGGGACATTTAACATTTTATATTCATACTGTAACCCCTTAGGGAGATAAGCAAGAGGGCACAACAGTAAATATTGCTGTAAATACTGCATTGAAATAGCTTTTAACGAGGAAGTTACTCAATACTAGTGACGATGTGTTTGTATGCCCTTGTGTGGTGAGGCAGTGGACTGTCGGGCCCCGCGAGCACCTGTGGCGCTAATAACGCGCTGTCTGCTGATGGCGCTAACAACGCGCTGTCTGCTGATGGCGCTAACAACGCGCTGTCTGCTGATGGCGCTAACAACGCGCTGTCTGCTGATGGCGCTAACAACGCGCTGTCTTCTGATGGCGCTAACAACGCGCTGTTTGCTGATGGCGCTAACAACGCGCTGTCTGCTGATGGCGCTAACAACGCGCTGTCTGCTGATGGCGCTAACAACGCGCTGTCTGCTGATGGCGCTAACAACGCGCTGTCTGCTGATGGCGGTACCAACGCGCTGTCTGCTGATGGCGCTAACAACGCGCTGTCTGCTGATGGCGGTACCAACGCGCTGTCTGCTGATGGCGCTAACAACGCGCTGTCTGCTGATAGGGAGGAGACGATTAGATGGATAATGAAACTCAGGCAATCAGCAGACGACATTTGTGACCCGATGAGGTCATTAATGCTGAAAACAGTGCACCTCCTCCTGTCAACCAACCTCTGTTCTGATTGTTTTGTCTCTGTTCGCTTTTACTACACTGAGGAAGTGATGGGTGGACGCAGGTTGTCCTTAACCACACAGAGGAGGTGATGGGTGGACGCAGGTTGTCCTTAACCACACAGAGGAGGTGATGGGTGGACGCAGGTTGTCCTTAACCACACAGAGGAGGTGATGGGTGGACGCAGGTTGTCCTTAACCACACAGAGGAGATGATGGGTGGACGCAGGTTGTCCTTAACCACACAGAGGAGGTGTTGGGTGGACGCAGGTTCGCCTTTCCTGCACTCAGGAGGTGATGGGTGGACGAAGGTTGTCCTTAACTACACAGAGGAGGTGATAGGTGGACGCAGGTTCGCCTTACCTACACTGAGGTGGTGATTGGTGACGCAGGTTGGCCTTACCTACATTGACACGGTGATGGTTGTCCCTAGCCCTACAAGACGTCTGCGTAGACGTCTTACCGTTTCTCGAAACAACGCCATTCAATTATTTTTAGATCGATTCAGACAACTACCAAACACCAAACATACACAAGTGATGGAGTTATAGAATGCAATGATGTTTTACGGACAATTTCATCCCTTTTCGGCTGGTGATTTCATCCGTGGTAATTATTTATAGTGCGATCAATTTGGGAAGCGGTAAAAAGTCAGAAACACAGCAACATGTTTGTTTACAAGTTCAAGACCACATGCATTGCGCGGGGGGGGGGGGGCACTTAAGTGTAAAGATATAGTATACATGTGCCGCACGAAGGGGGTGGTTTTTTCAACATCTCGACTTTTACGACGGGTTAGACATTCGCATAATACCTTGTACGATGGAGTATACTTTTTCTCATTCTCAACGAGTACAACGGGTACAGTTTTTTCGAGGTCCCGCGGCACAGCCCTATCCGAGTTAGGGTAAGTGCCCCCCACTTGGGATGCTAAGGCAATGCGGGAAATCGCGAGAATTAATTGTTTCCAAAATGGCAGACATCGTATCGCGATTAGTTAGGAAACGAACTATCGATGCCATTTATTGAAGAATAGCGTCGAGTGGTGGTAAGTTTTTTTGGCGCGTAGAGTCTATTTTTTGTAAAGGCTCTTGATATATGTTATTTTCTAGGTACGCAGAGTGACCTTCAACCCAAACGAGAAATTGCCGACTGTGTTTGACGAACTCTTCGTAACGGTATAAATTCATGTTACCGTTACACCGGAGCTAGGTTGTCCCTTGCCTCTGTCGGATCGCGGCTGTGTGATGTAAGCGCATATCAGCCTACCCGCTCGTTCGTGTTACATGACCTTGTTCCTCTGTTACGTCATCTAATAACTAAGTCTTCACGCACATTACGTCATTTGTATTCACACAAGAAAGCAATTCAGCTAAAGCATGGAGCTGATGTGATTAGGTCCAGCTAAAGCATGGTGCTGATGTGATTAGGTCCAGTTAAAGCATGGTGCTGTGCTAAAGCATGGAGCTGATGTGATTACGTCCAGCTAAAGCATGGAGTTGATGTGATTAGGTCCAGTTAAAGCATGGTGCTGTGCTAAAGCATGGAGCTGATGTGATTACGTCCAGCTAAAGCATGTAGCTGATGTGATTAGGTCCAGCTAAAGCATGGAGTTGATGTGATTAGGTCCAGTTAAAGCATGGTGCTGTGCTAAAGCATGGAGCTGATGTCGTTGGGCCCAGCAGAAATTCATGGAAATCGGCGTTGTTGCTACGATAAGATGTAAATTACAGAACCATTCCACGAGGCGCAGAGAATACCTCCGCAGGTGCTTGCCTGCAGTGTAGACGCACAAGAAAATGTTCATGTTGCTCTGAATCATAAGGATGCTACTGGTGGGGTACCTGTCGTGGTTTATTGAGTAAAGCCACATATATACACTGATTAATGAGCATTCGTTGAATGTTTGACTGAATTGTTCCCTATTTCCCTTTTCAAATATCCTACTTCAGTATAGGAAATGGACTCATGTTCGTTTAGGTATTGTGAATTGCTAGTTCCAGTCGCAAGACAAACACTGAGCTAACTCCCTGTATCAACAAACCTTCCCTCCATTCCGTCAAGGCACTACAACCGGCGCAAGGCACTACAACCGGCGCAAGGCACTACAGCCGGCGCGTTAGTAGGGTGCAATATGGAAGACCATACCAACTGTGTGTAACCCTCGTGGCCTGTAGATGTTGTATTGTGACGGTCAGTCGCCCGATGAGCTCTCCCTGTAGGCCCTCTATATCACATTTCATATACATTGTCCTCAATCTGCTACAGCATTCAGTCGCCGACATTGTCCTCAACCTGCTACAGCATTCAGTCGCCGACATTGTCCTCAACCTGCTACAGCATTCAGTCGCCGACATTGTCCTTCAATTTGACAGAAATTCATGCAGTGCTATTTTCGGTCACATCATGTTGTTGTCATTCCGTTTTTGTTTCCGTTTTGTTCAGTGGTTGAAATGGCACGATGGTGAGGTTATTTGTAGGAGCGGGCATGCATGGTCGTATTGTGACCGGCCTTCCATTCTGATGACTAACCCATTGCGGAAAGGAACACGTGGGCAGCCATTGGGATGCGTGAGATGTTTACCCACGCTTCGACTCCTACAGCACAGACGTAGATGCTCGTTTGCTGGTGCTTAGCTTAAGAAGGGGCTTGCCTGAGGTGGAATCGCTCTGCCTCGCCTCGCTCATCCGTGCTCGCTTCCTCTCTCAAAACAATGGCTTATATATACTCGTGATGTCGGGCACCTGGGCGGCAGTTCCCGCTCAGCGCTTAACCGTTCTCTCGCATCGCGTTGCAAAACTTTCGTTTAAGGGATTTCAGTTAATATTGTAATGTGCCTTTATCTTTGAAGTCAGACTGGGGATTTGCAATGACGATATACTTCGCATTGGAGCCTGACTAGGGGGGAGGGTAGGCGTTGCTTAGTGCCAACCTCATGTAGAACCGATCCGACACCCAGCGGCACAAGAGAGCGGTTTTCGCATCTGGCGGCAAAGATCAAGGCTCTCGTGTCAAGTTGGTTCTGCCTAGGGCACTTACACGATAAAGTCAACATTGTGGATTTGTTTGGGTGTAAGCAGTTGTGAAAAAAGTCCTCATTAACCGATTCCCTACTACTTTTGATAATTATATCCGTCAAATCGATCTTACTTTTGACGGGACGTGAATTATCAACCAAATTTAGCGCATAGAAGACGCTACAATACATCCGGAGCTGAAAACTGGCGTAGTTCGAGCGATAGTACCAGTAAATGGCGGAGTTGCGCGTGTATAGTTACTAGTCCAGGTCGCTACATAGCCTCTTTCGTAAACAAAGTTAGGGGGCTGTTTTTAATGTGCCTATATCTTAAAATGCATCTTTAAGAGGCTATGTATCACTGTATCAGATGTCATGTGCGTAAGATCAGTTCAGCAGGTTAGCGGGCGCCTGATACACATTGGCACATGGTAGTGTCGGAAACAGTTTTTACTCAATTTTACCCTCCCCACCTTAATATTTACTTGGTAACAGGTTCTTTTCCGTTTCGACCTCAAACTTTAAAACATTCCAAATTCTTCAATATCGTTCCCCATTCATCCGTCATAATCTGTAAGCTGTACAGCCTGCATGTCAGCATCATACTGCTATACAACCTGCATGTCAGCATCATACTGCTGTACAGCCTGCATGTCAGCATTATACTGCTGTACAGCCTGCATGTCAGCATCATACTGCTGTACAGCCTGCATGTCAGCATCATACTGCTGTACAGCCTGCATGTCAGCATCATACTGCTGTACAGCCTGCATGTCAGCATTATACTGCTGTACAGCCTGCATGTCAGCATCATACTGCTGTACAGCCTGCATGTCAGCATCATACTGCTGTACAGCCTGCATGTCAGCATCATCCTGCTGTTCGTGTTTTTCTAGCACTATTGATAATTACTTCCTAAGGAACTTACATGCATTAGCTTACTAAACTGTACATCTTCATTTCTACCTATTCAGTAAGTATACTCGTTAAATGTTCCGTGTTTAACAATTATTCAAAGAAGAAAAAAAATAATAATAATAATAAATATTAAACAAATAAATTAAATTCTTAAGATCTATGAATTAAAGTAAAAGGAAATTCTACCGCGATTCGTTCACAAACCATTCTCAAATTAGTCCTTATGTCATACTTATTTAATGAAAATGCCATTCAAAGTACGGTATCACATAGGTTGTTAAATTATGCATGAAAGTAAAATTTTTACACGTTAGCATGTGTGTGGATATTCATCCACCTTAAAGGAGAGGGAGATGCCGTAAACTGTTTTTAATCTCTACCTTAAAGCTTCTGGACCGCCAGTTAGTTACCCGTCAGTTATTCCTTAACCCCAACTTAACTATCTCATTAAGGGGCGACCTCATTGGTGAACCTGCTAGAAGCCTGTCAGCCGATCGCCTCCAAAAGTAACGGAATATAAGGGAGCGAACACAAGATCAGGACAGAGCAAGATCACTAAGCATAAATCTCTTCCCTCATTCAATATCATCCTATTCGGTCACTTTAATAAATAAAGAAGTTATCCTGCTTTTAGAAGAATAAAGTATATTTCTCTTTTATCGGCCCTACAATATCGTTTGTGTCTTCCATCACCACGTAACCAGGCTCTACAGTAGGCACGCTTTGACATCCGATATAATCAGAAAATGATTGAAATGTATACAATACCAAATATTCCATATGTCTCTTATCTTACACCGTCTGCCCCGAATAGCTGTCGCCTGTCTAATTCATACAGCGGAACTCTCTTGAAGATCAAGTTGCCTTTATTGTAAGCGCCCTGTCTGAAGCTGGCACCACAAAGGACAAATCGAACCCCACTGAGAATGCCAGTAAATAAACGATATTAAAACGGAAGCCGTACTGATGCATTCTGGGAACATGGAGCCCTGCTGATTGTAACACCACGGACATCATGATACAGGGCGACAAAGTGGGACCACTTATAGGATCAATATCAAATTTAGATGGTTTAGAAAATCACTGGGGCTATAACACATCGATGATTGAACAGTTGGGTATTATTTTTTAGGAACGAAATGCAAGACGTGATAAATCCTGTTTAGCAATGCTATAGGGACCCCTTGTATGGTTCTGGTTCATGCGCGGAACGCCGCTGCTGCGGTGGCCGATGCCAAGCTTCCGAGCGGATAGCCACTTCCGAGCGGCCAGCCTCTTCCGAGCGGTCAGCCACTTCCGAGCGGCCAGCCTCTTCCGACCAGCCAGTCTCTTCCGAGCGGCCAACCACTTCCGTTCGGCCAGCCTCTTCCGAGCGCCGAGCTATAATCTATATACATTACAAGGTTGGCAAATGACTGCCTCGCCCTTCCCTCATTCACTCGCGAAATCTATGTTTTTCACTCGGGACATCACACATTGCGATAAGTGTTTCTGATGCTCAATAGAATCTTTTCGACTTCACTTCGTAATGCAAGCATCAGCGCATCCAACCACGACTGCCTTGCGCTCTGTGATCGAACAGTCTTTTGAGTAATATGACACAAGGGTCATTATGAACCACGGGCAGTCTTAAGTGAGACGACATATGGTTTTTCAACTGGGACTCATATATTTATCAGCGCCATGGTGTTCAGTCGCACATATGAACGGCGTGTTTAAAATGCCTTCTATAGCGCCGGATTTTAGGTCCAACAGTGGACACCAGCGCTCCACAGAGAGGTACACAACTGTTGTGAAATAATGATAATCTGGGGAGATTCTTTGGCTGGCATCAATGCTAACTTTCGCTCCCACCACAGCGATTGCTTTTTGTTTGTTAGCCAAATTGTCTATTTTTTCAAAATGACATAACTGTACACATGCATCAACCATTATTTATTTAGGATGTTTTGTTTGTTTGTTAGCAGCTAATTGCAGAGAACCGCTAGGCATGAAGTCGGGTGCCATACCGGATGACGCTATCAAGGCCAGCTCGTCCTACGACGACGCCAGCGTGGGGCCGCAGAATGGCAGGTTAGGCAGAATGGGCCTCTTGTTTGCTTGTCTTGTGAAATCATAAGCTTCTATTGTTTATGCGACCGTTTGGTATATTTCTGTGGCTCGATACAGTATTGATATTACCGGAGACACCTGGTAGGCATAAATATGAATTTATGCTGAAAGCAAACGAGAATACAACGACCATGAAAAGAGACGAAGTTGCGTTTGTTTCGTTTGGTCGTGACGGTGTTTCAAAGTAATGGCATGTTACCTCCAACGCTATCGTGGTGACTGAGACAGCAACGGCGAGCTTATCAGAGAGATGATGAGGACTTATCCGATCTTGCGACAATCACAACGAATATGATTTTGATGTCTGATACGGCGATGATAAAAATGTGTTCATGATGATGATGATGACGATGACTAAGATGGCAGTGGTAAGGTGCCCATAACGATCATGATGATGGTGATGGTGGTGATTGAAATGTAGTCGACGAGGGTTACGACCTTGATCATATTTATGTCACAATCGTGAAGCAGTGATTGATTCATCATTTGGCGGAAGCTAATCATGCCAGCTACACTGTAAGCTCCCCCAGCTATACTGTAAGCTCCCCTAGCTACACTGTAAGCTTCCCAGCTACACTGTAAGCTCCCCCAGCTACACTGTAAGCTCCCCCAGCTACACTGTAAGTACCTCCAGCTACACTGTAAGCTCCCCAGCTACACTGTAAGCTCCCCACGCTGCAGCTCGCCAACGCTTGTGCCATTTATCTTCCAGAATCGCGCCGCATACAAGAAGGCTAATAACTGGCTACTTATGGTCTGGTAGAAATGATGGATGTTACCACTATGCCTAGATGCCCATTGTGTCATATCTCTGGGGACATCACACCATCGAGCGATCCTCGGATGTGTTCACACACGCCTCACTATGCCCGCTTCCACCATCCTTTGGTGTGCTCATGCACGCCTCACTAGGCCCACTTCCACCATGGTCACACTCGCCCTTATTAACCCTAGAAGAAGCTGGTTGACCAAATAACGTATGGAATATTTTATGTTTGTCATTTTAATGTTGTAGATTGGTTAATATATCATTTGTGCCAGTATCATTCTTGTGGATATACCACTGGAGGTTGCTGGTAGATATTGTAATAGACACTTACTCTGGAGTCATGGCCGGAATTCTTACTTGCAGGAGAGTGTCCTTGTGAATTCACACTCTGTAATAGACAGTTCGGTACTAATGGGATTGATAAGCGCCAAGGGAAGCAATACCAGACAACTTAATCTAAGGCTTCTAGCCGACGCCTTAATCAAGCTCCTGCTGCACATGGGGCAAAATCATTTGGTTTTTGCTGTTTTCATGATTACAATAACGGATGTCATGATTACAATATCGGATGTCATGATTACAATATCGGTTGTCATGATTACAATATCGGTTGTCATATTACAATATCTATAACTGAAACAAAAATGATTAACCTGCAAATAAATTAGATTTATTACAGTAAATCTGTCCACTACGTTTGGTAGCTGTGATCATGCCACTGGGGAATGTCTAGTGGTCACTGAGCAATTGGATGTTTTGGTGTGCGCTGCAGGGTTGATACGGAGCGGAGTGGAGGAGCGTGGTGTCCCATGCGACCCCTCAACAGAGACACATACGAGTGGATACAGGTGGACTTTGGAGGCTATCGTTTTATCACTTATGTGGAGACCCAAGGGAGGTTCGGCAATGGGCAGGTTTGCTTGTCATCTGGAATAATCTGATAGCTTACCTGATACAAATAAACTGTCACTTACTGATACATACAAATAAACTGTCACTTACTGATACATACAAATAAACTTTCACTTACTGATACATACAAATAAACTGTCACTTACTGATACATACAAATAAACTGTCACTTACTGATACATACAAATAAACTGTCACTGATACATACAAATAAACTATCACATTCTGATACAAACATATAAATTGTCACTTGCTGATACCCCAAAATAAACTGTCACTTGCTGATACCCCAAACAAACTGTCACTTACTGATACCCCCAAACCACTTACAGACACCTCCAAATATACTGTCACTTACTGATACATAACAAAAAAAACATAACTTACTGATACATACAAATAATCTATCACTTTCTGATACATACATATAAACTGTCACTTGCTGATATCCCCAAATAAACACTTGTTGATACCCCCAAATAAACTGTCACTTGCTGATACCCCAAGCAAACTGTCACTTACTGATACCCCCAAACAAACTGTCACTTACTGATACCCCAAACATACTGTCACTAACAGACACCTCCAAATATACTGTCACTTACTGATACCCCCGAATAAACTGTCACTTGCTGATACCCCCAAACTAACTGGCACTTACTGATACTATCAAATATACTGTCACTCTTTTTCTGATACCGAAGAGCTCATATCTACGGGAAGAGGGTCCACTCCGACTAGCTGTGTGGTGAGCGTGCAAATTAGTGAAACACATGCCCGTTGTAGAGTGGCCTCAACATCAAATCAACCGAAGCGCATGGGACTTGATCCAACATCTCAGGGATCTGCCCCTTGAGTCATCGATTGGTCGAGGCGACCGCATCCTCGAAAATTCCATGTGATTTTCGGAGACTCGATGACAAAGCAGCGTGCTGCTCACAGGTGGCGTGTTCACATATTTTGTCAGGCGGAGGCGCGAGTGAGCCCTCTGAGCATACCTATGAGCTCTTTTGAAGATACTGCCAAATATACTGTCACTTACTGAAACAACCAAACATACTGTCACTTACTGAAACAACCTATCTATGCCTCAAGTAGCACGATTAACCTTGTCTCATCTGTATTCATGTCATAGCTTTAAGAATCTTCTGGCATTATATGAACCTTGTACACTGAGAATGATGTTGTGTGGTTTTATAATGTCAAGCATTCTTGTGATACCCTAGGGACAAGAATATGCTGAGTGGTACAAGTTAGAATACCAGCGTGCCAATGATGGGCCTTGGATACACTTCCACAACCACAGTGGCAGTGATGTAAGTTACTAACACTTTCGTGTGAGACCAATGTAGTGTTTGGGGATTTTTTAGTGGGCATTCCGGACATATGTGCCATGTCTCTCAGGACTAATGTGGCTTCATAATCCTGTGTACAGAGGTGTCCCCGTATAACCATCTTGTCACACCTTCATAATCCCATCTGCAGAGGTGTCCCGTATAACCATCTTGCCACACCTTCATAATCCCATCTGCAGAGGTGTCCCCGTATAACCATCTTGCCACCCCTTCATAATCCCGTATACAGAGGTGTCCCCGTATAACCATCTTGTTTCCTCGAAATCCGGTAGGCAATACTTCCCTGCAGGAATTACATATACCGGCCGAGCCACCTTGTATAACCAACATAAGGGGAAAAACACAGACGGTTGATAGCTCCAATCAAAAGGCGAGCTTGCCTCAAGTTATCAATAATGCAGTGGCTCGAGCTGCAGGGGAGGGCGGCAGGTACCTCTAGGCTATGGCGCCTATCTTGTTTTCTGCCGCAGCACTCCCCCAACCCGCTTAGCGACTCTAGGCCTTGCTGATAGCCTTGTCATCTTCTCAGGCACAATTACCCGTACTTACACTGAAAATAGCTTCTGTGCACGGGTGTTGGTGCTACCAGGGGATGTTGTGTTTGAGGCTGCGCTTGGAAATCGACTGCAGATATGTATGTTTTTGTCAAGTTCGCGGGGAATTCCTGCGAGTTTTCCCCCAGAAACCCCTTTTTGTGTTGCGTACTTTGTCAAGACTGTTATTTATAAGTGCGCTTATATGGTGCTATGCCGCATTGACGTGATATGATGAATATTGGAATGAACAGCTACAAAAAGTGGATCTCCGTCTCTCATATTCACGTTGGGATGGTGATGTTTCCCTCTCATCATGCCATTGATTGCCATATAAACCCTTTGAACGATGCGGTCACTTCATCGAGATGACGTAGACTCGCTATTCGCAGGGATCGTCACTTCATCGTGACGACGTAGACTCGCTATTCGCAGGGATCGTCACTTCATCATAACGACGTAGACTCGCTATTCGCAGGAATTTTCAAATACCTCATATAAAAGCGTATTTATTGTACCAAAATATTGACGTTGCAGTCAAGCCGTTCATGTATGCTATATGGCGCTACGCTGGGTTCATATTGGCGTAAGTTGAGATAGCTTGAGATGAGCGCTAATGAATAGCTATCTTACTAAGAACGTGAGTCTTTAGAATGACATCGTTACATAGAGTTGTAACTATCGACTGGTGTGGTAACAGACATTAAAATACATCCATGGTGACCTTACTTGTACAAGCAATGCAGCCCGTGACTGCTGCCTGCCTCAGCTAGATGCTGTAGACTTTATCTCCATACAACCCAACGCCTGACTGCAGCATCAAAAATAGCAAAATAGCATCGACGCTTCGTACGCCGCTGATCGCACTCATCTGAGGCATTGTGAGTCATTGCCCGGTGTCTACCACACCCTTGCTGTGAATACAGACGCGTTGACTTGCACCCGGCACCCCCCACCCCCCATCTCGTTCCCCCGCTGCCATCGCACCCGCCTATCTCTGTTGTTTCAATCCCCATCCATCAGCTCCACTCTCTGACCAACTTAGTCGCAGATTTGCCGCAGAACTAGTGTACAATGTATGAGTGCTATTATTTAAATTGCGCCATTATCACTTGATAGATTAAACGTTCTGCTGAACGCTTGCCTGGCGAGGAGGGTGGTTGATAGGTTCTTTGAGCCATTATTTCACAGCAGCCTGGTGTCGTTAAGGAGATAGCTGCTTGATGTATTGTCCAACGTGACCCGGGATCGGAATATGCTGGCGAGCCGTGGGAACAGCATAACACTGCCCACCCAGCGACTGGATTCACAAGTCTTATCAGACATAAGCACCTGGCGGCAGTTAAAGCCTCCCACTCCATCCCAGTACAACTCACCAAATTAGCCTCCATGATGAATCAATGCCTGCGCCTTTTAAGGGACACGCACATTATGACGAAGGCACCAGAGCCATGGAATCAGGGCTCACGCAAGCGCTTTAATCTTGTCCTGTACACTAAATGTAGGCTGTGTGCTGTGTAGAGACCTGCTCTGTAATTAATGCCGCTTTCGCATGCGTGTTGTTGTCAGAACATATCGACTGAGCTATATATAGCTCGTGTTGCGGCGTATGGCCAAAACGAATGCGTTTTTAGATGGAGTATTTTCAGTATCATTGTATACATATCCCTTGTCCTTATTGTGCGCACCAGCTGAATAATTTGATGTTGAATTTTTTCTCACATGATAAACCTGGTTTCATTTTGTCATTTTGTTGTCCACTCTTCCAATGGAGTTTGGAAAGTGATCATTAGGCGTTTCTGCTATTCATACAAACATCAGAACTCCGAAGCGGTCGGTCAGCAAGGACATGGATAATGATGTCACGTGATCACGTGATCGGGTTGGCATTTATTCTTCCTTTCACAGGAACCATCAATGTCTTGATATTTGTCGAGGGAGAATAATATTTGTGTTCAACCACTACACACCCCACCCCCTATTTATATTATATATATATATATATATATATATATATATATATATATATATATATATATATATATATATATATATATATATATATATATATATATATATATATATATATATATATATATATATATATATATATATATATATATATATATATATATATATATATATATATATATATATACATATATCATTAAACCGGCGGAGGCGCCGGTATAATGTGACGGAAATGTGAGCTCTGTGGTTTATACCGTTGAGCAAGGATGATTATAGAAGTGGTTAGCTGGGATTGATGGGGTTGTGGTACGGACACAATTGTTGGCCCGTTGCTGCCATTGGCTGGCCTTGTAATAAAGCCCGACTTGTGTCTCTCCAGGCATATTGACGGCAGCATGTGGTTGTTCTGCCCTCGGCCATGAGGTGGCTCACTCGCTTCTATTATACTCGGGCCGCCGACGTGGATCAATAGAGCTATATCATCTAGTCCTGCATCTGTCTATTACCATGTCAAGTCATGAAACTAAGCCATTACGTCGAACACCTGAGTGCTGGTGAAACGAGTTTGTCTTGCGACGCATCCATCTTGTCTGTAGCAATATTGCGTTGTGATGCCCCAGGTGTGATATTGCTTCTGGGAGGGCAGGAAAGGCATTCGATTCTCATTTATTGTGAACATTTTTGGCCTGGAATCTCTAGAATGAGAAGTTGGCCTTTAGTAAAAACATTCGCCTTACCGCTGGGTGTGACCAATAATGCCGCCAATCAAGAGGTCTCTTGACCTCTCATTTTCGTGAAGGAGCCGCATGTCGCAGCTACCAGGTGGCGCGGTGGCAGTTCATGGCGGCTGCTGATGCTGGGCGTATGGAGTGGTCGGCGAGGCGACTAAGACTCGGGTTGGGGGTGCGGCTATGCAGGTTTGACTGTGGTGCCGAGGTGAGGATTGACGAGCGAATAAAGCACGGTTGGCGAGAGGAAGAAAGCAGTAAAGCGAAAGGCTTGGATAGGAGCAGTGAAGTATGGGGTTGAGGATGAATGGTGGCTTGCTAGGCCGTGAGTCATGGTGACTAGAGCATGCAAGTGGTTCATGTTGGCCCTAATCAGTGAGTAATGATGGAGTGAGAACCTGGTACAAGTGGGTAATGATGGCCCTATCAGTGAGAACCTGGTACAAGTGGGTAATGTTGGCCCTAATCAGTGAGTAATGATGGAGTGAGAAACAAGTGGGTAATGTTGGGTGAGAGAACCAAGTGGGTAATGTTGGCCCTAATCAGTGAGTAATGATGGAGTGAGAACCTGGTACAAGTGGGTAATGTTGGCCCTATCAGTGAGTAATGATGGTGTGAGAACCTGGTACAAGTGGGCAATGTTGGCCCTATCAGTGAGTAATGATGGAGTGAGAACCTTGTACAAGTGGGTAATGTTGGCCCCTGGTACAAGTGGGTAATGTTGGCCCTATCAGTGAGAACCTGGTACAAGTGGGTAATGTTGGCCCTATCAGTGAGAACCTGGTACAAGTGGGTAATGTTGGCCCTAATCAGTGAGTAATGATGGAGTGAGAACCTGGTACAAGTGGGTAATGTTGGCCCTATCAGTGAGAACCTGGTACAAGTGGGTAATGTTGGCCCTAATCAGTGCCCTATCAGTGAGTAATGATGAGTACACAAGTGGGTAATGTTGAGAACCTGGTACAAATTGGGTAATGTTGGCCCTATCAGTGAGAACCTGGTACAAGTGGGTAATGTTGGCCCTATCAGTGAGACCTGGTAATGATGTTGGAACCTGATACAAGTGGGTAATTTTGGCCCTATCAGTGAGAATGATGGATACAAACCTGGTACAAGTGGGCAATGTTGGCCCTATCAATGAGAACCTGATACAAGTGGGTACCAGTTGGCCAGGATCAGTGAATAATATGGAGTGAGAATCTGGTACAATGGTGGTAATGCTTGGCCGTGAGTCATGGCGACTAGAGGTATACAAGTGGGTAATGTTGGCCCTAATCAGTGAGAACCTGGAGTGAGAACCTGGTACAAGTGGGTAATGTTGGCCCTATCAGTGAGAACCTGGTACAAGTGGGTAATGTTGGCCCTATCAGTGAGTAATGATGGAGTGAGAACCTGGTACAAGTGGGTAATGTTGGCCCTATCAGTATCAGTGAGAACCTGATACAAGTGGGAAATGTTGGCCATATCAGTGAATAATGATGGAGTGAGAATCTGGTACAAGTGGGTAATGTTGGCCATATCAGTGAGAACCTGATACAAGTGGGTAATGTTGGCCATATCAGTGAGAACCTGCTACAAGTGGGTAATGTTGGCCATATCAGTGAGAACCTGATACAAGTGGGTAATGTTGGCCATATCAGTGAGTAATGATGGAGTGAGAATCTGGTACAAGTGGGTAATGTTGGCCATATCAGTGAGAACCTGGTACAAGTGGGTAATGTTGGCCCTATCAATGAGAACCTGATACAAGTTGGTAATATTGGCCATATCAGTGAGAACCTGATACAAACCTGGTACAAATGGGTAATGTTGACCCTATCACTGAGAACCTGGTACCAGCAGGTAATGTTGGCCATGTCAGTGTGAACCTGGTACAAGTGGGTAATGTAGGCCCTGTCAGTGAGAATCTGATACAAGTGGGTAATGTTGGCGCTATCAGTGAGAACCTGGTGCAAGTGGTTCATTGTGGCCCTTATCAGCGAGAACCTAGCTCTACTTATTCATTTTCTGTCCTAAAACACCACTGCTTCGTGACATCTTCTGCGACACCTTTCTATTCGTAGCCTTTAATATAGAAAGTGCCCTACGTGGGTAGATTTGCGAGGAGGCTTTAAGCGCTGACTTAGCATGCGACATGGCGTCCTGGCCGACCTCGGGCCCGCCTCAGTAGCGAGCTCATCCAGTTTTGAAGCATCCTTTGCCTCCATCAAGTGGCGTCTAAGGAGGCTAGCGTGCTGAGAGTGACTCATATCTAACGCCAGCAATCGACACCTTTCTCCCGTTCCTGGCATATCGACATACAAAGGATGACCCCTTTGGCTGTGTTCTGGGGCCGTACCACCTCTGTTGTGTGGTATTTTCATCAATGACGGGACGGGGTGCGGGGTCGTCCACCGTATCCCCCCCCCCCCCCCCCGCTTTTGCACAAAAGCATCGCGTATTGTTGAGTGGTATGATTCATGGTGCGCGTGGCAGTCACGTCTGGCTTCTGATCTGACCCTTTTAAGTTTCCTCTTGTGGATCTGATATATGCTCTTACGACCGAGTTCTAAGCCGAACACATGAGTGTTGTTAACTATGTGCTTTTGTGATTTTTTTCCTTACAGTTGTTCAAAGGCAATGTCAATACATACAAGCCGGAATTACGACCCATCCACCCCCCAATAGTGGCTCAAAAGATCCGGGTGGTTCCCTACAGTGAACACGAGCGAACGCTTTGTATGCGTATCGAATTCTACGGTTGCAAAACGCTGAAGGGTAAATTCACACGATTCTGTCACACTATTGCACTCAATTATATTTTGACTTGGTATATGATCTGTTTGTTAGAACCTATGAGCATAACAATTTAAGGACTACTGGCATCGTGGAAATAATAATGTGAGTGACCTGTGTTAAACATGTTTGGCACAAGCCGACTAATTGTCACTTGACTGTGCACCAAATGTGTCATTGTGATGTGCACCAAATGTCTCTCTTTGTGATGTGCACCAAATGTCTTTCTTTGTGATGTGCACCAAACATCTCTTTGTGATGTGTACCAAGTGTCTCTTTGTGATGTGTACCAAATGTCTCATTGTGATGTGTTCCATGTCTCTTTGTGATGTGCTCCAAGTGTCTCTTTGTGATGTGTACCAAGTGTCTCTTTGTGATGTGCTCCAAGTGTCTCTTTGTGATGTGTACCAAGTGTCTCTTTGTGATGTGTACCAAATGTCTCTTTGTGATGTGCTTCAAGTGTCTCTTTTGATGTGTACCAAGTGTCTCTTTGTGATGTGCTCCAAGTGTCTCTTTGTGATGTGTACCAAGTGTCTCTTTGTGATGTGTACCAAATGTCTCTTTGTGATGTGTACCAAGTGTTTCTTTGTGATGTGCTTCAAGTGTCTCTTGTTGTTGCATACCAGATATTGAAATTATTTTGGACTTGTTTCTGTTGAAGATGGTGTCATCTCTTATCAGATCCCTGAGGGAGATCGACGTGGATCGGAGGTGGATCTTTATGACTTCACTTTTGATGGTGTCAAAAATGATGGGATCCTATCTGGTGGCCTTGGTCAACTTGTAGATGGGGAATTAGGGGACTCCAACTTCCGACTGGATACAGGTTATTCAGGCAGAAAAGGCTATGAGTGGATTGGCTGGAAAAATGACAGTGAAAATAGGCCTCCTGTGGAACTGATTTTCGAGTTTGATACTGTGAGGAATTTCACATCCGTGAGAATTCACAGTAACAACCTCTTTGATAAGGACGTGCGGGTGTTCAGGATGGCTGAGGTGTATTTCAGCATCTCTGGATACCTGTACCAGGTACTTCCCAAGAATATAATTTTTTGGCTGTAGATACTGTGGTCTGAACATTTTCACGTAAATAATATTACTTTGCACACTATTTCTGTTCAGAGGAAGTCCAATCGTTGCTTCTGATTCATATTTTAGGAAGAACCAGAGCGGTTTTTTTACATGAGAGACAGTTTGATGCAGTATTCACGAATGGTCATTATACACATACCTCATCGCTTGGGGAGGTTTGTTAAAATACTTCTCTACTTTGATGACCGTTGGATGATGATCAGTGAGGTCCAGTTCGAATCAGGTACATCTTATTACACGATATTCATCTTCTTTTTGCATGTGTTCTGGCTCTTGAAAGGCACCTGGTATCCAACTAATTCACACATCTTCTGTGACAAAACATCATGCAATGATTTCCTACTACCTTTGGACATATCGTCTGTAAAGAGGATTCCATTCTGTGACCCTGGCAATTTGAATGGCATTTGTTAAGTCTTGATGCTTGTTTTCAATAATACCCTTATATGGCTAGTGGTAGTAACAAGAAGGGTTCAAGAGGTCAAACCAAAATAAATTTGAATTACCCACCTGTTTTCTACTCGTTTGCATATTTTTGTCTGCAACATTGGAAAGTTGTTTTACCATCACGTTATTTAAGTAACTAGGTAACTAAAATAAAAGTAGGATGGCACAAAATGACCTTAATATGTATCTTTTGAGTATGACCTGTGTACATTCTTCGTACATGGAGGTGGTACGGTGAATTTTTTTAGTGTGGCAAATCGACCCTAGCTTAATGCAATTTCAACTCTGGCCCATTAACACTTAATCCTTCCTATTGCACCTAGTTTTCCTTATGTATTAAGCATGGTCTAGTGACCCTGTATAGCAGACTGCACCAATGCTGAATAAGGACGTCCACTATAAGTGGTGGTGTTGAACCATGACACTAACTACTTAAGAAGTACTTAAAATAATCATTACTAAGTGACTTTGAAGTAATTCGACACTTATGTGGTGCCGTATAACATGTGTGGCAGTGCTGGGGTGGTGTAAGATCTCAATACCAATCAGAACAATAGGTTGACTGTAGGTCTTTTCTGTTTATTAAATGATATCAACATTGAGGTGGGTTCTGGTCAATCAGGTACTGGCTGGAAAGTGACTCGCTCAAACGAAACTAAACAGGAAATAATGGGTGACAAAATTCCTGTCTGATCAGTGACAGTCTATCTAACTGAGATGCATTGTGTGAGACATGGGCAACTTGACAGCCATCCAGTGATGTTGAGGGAGTCCTGTCTATAGACACATGATCCTAGTATCTGTTTCTTAAAGGTCCTACATATATAAATCAAGTGTATGTGTGTGTACAGAACCAGCTGATGGCAACTACACAGACGAGCTGATACTACAGCCACCTTACAGTGAGTTACATTACTATGAATAGGTCCACACGAGGAAACAAACATAACGTTTTGAAAGAGATGAATTATATGATAAAATCCCCAGATACTGAGCGCATTTGCGTTGGGATTGTGCAGCGTAGTGTATGTCATCAGGTTTAGGGTTGGGCTTGTCATGGGTGCCACTACTACCATAGATTTTCTGTATTTAACAGAACATTCCCATGTTAACAAGACAGATGAATTGATGCATCATCCTGCTTACTGTAAGTTGCATGAATGAAATGTCTGTATTTTCATGTCCTGTACCTCTTTCATCATACTCTGAGAGGCTAATCTTTACAAATATATCCCTTGCAGCTGGAGGGCCGAGTACAACGCTAAAGGATGAGAGTTTCTACGAGGATGGAGGAGCTGAGCCTCCCAATCAGTCTCTGGATGATCAGTATATTGGCATCATCATCGGAGCGCTGGCTGCCTTCATTCTGCTGCTGACTGGCATCGTCCTGCTCATCACCATCCGCAAACGCAAACTCAAATCGAACAACAACAGCAAACATACCGAGTCTGAACCACATCACCTCATGCTGGATCTCAATGACCTGAGAGTCATGAATGCCCCCATGGCTGCCACGGCTACTGCTGACAATGGCAAGGTTTCCAATGGTAACTTATATAACAGGATTGACACGTCTGATGTTGATACTACTGTCAATGGGCATCTGACGCTCACTAACAATGGTGATGTATACCAAGAGGCTAGAGAGCCCATGGTGGGCAGGAAGCTACCCGATCTACCTCTTGGCAAACCCATTCATGATTCGGGCACAGGTGGGTAACATAGCAACAGCAGTTTGATTAAATGTGATTGTCTGGCCCCAGTTGTGCACCAAGACTTAATTGAATGTTGGTCTGTTTGGTATTTTGATAACTATTTTCCGGATAATTGGAGTGGCTGTATATATGTAGTTATACTACCCTATTATCCTGTTTCCAGATACAATGACATCAAGAGAATATGCTGTGCCTGATCTCTCCCGTAAGGTGAACACAGCCATGCTCCATTCCCATACCAACTCCAACCTGATGTACCAGCCTGATACCCCGCCGCCTCCGTATCCATCTTCATCCAATGACGGAGCAGCCCTGCCATATGGCGTCTACCATGGCGACGACATGCAGGGACTCAGCGGCAACAGCCTCTATGCTGTGCCTAATAATCTGGACCTCTTGTGGAAGGAGGAGCTCTCTGTCATGGAGCTCCCTCCTGAAAACCTCCACTTTGTCGAGAAACTAGGAGAGGGGCTGTTCGGGGAGGTGAGTTGGTTGTGATTAAAGCAGTATATAATTAGCCTGAATGAGCAGCATCCCGGGGATGGGGGGGGGGGGGGGGGGGGGGGCGTCGTTTGGTGTAATGTAGCCATCCTGACCTCTATAGGTGTGTTTATTTAAAGGGAACCTCTTTTAGGCTGTATGTGTGGGTTTATTTAAAGGGAACCTCTGTGAGGCTGTATGTGTGGGTTTATTTAAAGGGAACCTCTTTAAGGCTGTATGTGTGGGTTTATTTAAAGGGAACCTCTTTGAGGCTGTATGTGTGGGTTTATTTAAAGGGAACTTCTATGAGGCTGTAGATGTGGGTTTGTTTTCAGGTACATCTCTGTGAGGCTGTAGATGTGGGTTTGTTTTCAGGTACATCTCTGTGAGGCTGTAGATGTGGGTTTGTTTTCAGGTACATCTCTGTGAGGCTGTAGATGTGGGTTTGTTTTCAGGTACATCTTTGTGAGGCTGTAGATGTGGGTTTGTTTTCAGGTACATCTCTGTGAGGCTGTAGATGTGGGTTTGTTTTCAGGTACATCTCTGTGAGGCTGTAGGTGTGGCTGAGTACCTGGAAGACGGTATGCTCCTCGATCAGATGAGTGCTTCTAATTCATTACTCGTCGCTGTCAAGATGCTACACAGCCATGCAGATGCCAAGGCCAGGTCAGATATTGATAACCATTATGATGGAAATAACCTCTCATGGGGAAAAATCTACATGCAAAGCGCATCATTCGTCATACTGTGATTAACAATATCACATTGCGCACTGCAAGTTACGTTATGATTCAACATGTCAATCAATAGACATATTTTTGTGGAAATGAATTAGGAATTAATAAAACACAGGAAAGGCATGATATCATGACAATTATAAAAAAGAAATATTGTGATTTCAGGGATGACTTCCACAAAGAAATCAAAATCATGTCCAGGTTGAAGGATGACAACGTAGTTCATGTGATTGGTGTGTGCACCTTGGACAAGCCGCTGTGTGTTGTGGTGGAATATATGAGCTATGGAGACCTGCATCAATTCCTCCAGAGGCACCTGCCTGCTGAAGCAACGGTCTCCCGTCGCAAAAACAACAGCATTCTCAGGTAGCTGGACATCATAACGTTCAATGACTTACGATTGGAAGAGGAGATATTGTGTTATCTTATGAACCAATGGTGAACAACCCTGCTCTGTGACAAATGTTAATTGTGATCATTTTCTGTGCCCAGCTATGGTGCCCTGGTCTATATGGCCACACAGATTGCCTCGGGAATGAAATATCTCGAGTCCCTCAACATGGTTCACCGTGACCTGGCTGCCAGGAACTGCTTGGTAGGAGCCAACTACACCATCAAGATTGCTGATTTTGGCATGAGTCGGAGCCTTTACACCTGTGATTACTATCGGATTGAAGGAAAAGCAGTGTTACCCATCCGATGGATGGCATGGGAGAGTCTACTTCTGGTAAGTGATTGGCTGGAGGAATGAAATGAATCCACTGGGGTGGTCGAGGTGTAGCTGAAGTGGAGGTGGTCAAGGTGTGGCTGAAGTGGAGGTGGTCGAGGTGTGGCTGAGATGGAGGTGGTCGAGGTGTGGCTGAGATGGAGGTGGTCGAGGTGTGGCTAAAGTGAAGGTGGTCGAGGTGTGGCTGAAGTGGACGGTCAGATGCTGCCAGGGGCTTTGTGTTTCAGCATGTGACAGGATCTGGTTGAAAACGACCCAGGCTGGACACATTTGGAGATGTACTTGCTTTAGGATATAACAGTACCCATAGGTTGGCATCGGGCACTTAAAATAAATGCCTGACTCATGAATCAAGTCTTTGAGGAAATCTGAAATGCTGTATGTGATGTTTCAGGGCAAGTTCTCCACCAAGAGTGATGTTTGGTCGTTTGGTGCCACAGTGTGGGAGGTGTTAACATTTGCACGGGATCAGCCATTCAGTGAGTTAAGTGATGAGGCTGTCATTGAGAACTGTGGTCATTTCTACCAGAATGACCACCATGAGTGCTACCTTTCTCAGCCGGCCAACTGTCCCAAGGAGATCTATGACCTCCTGCTTGAGTGTTGGAACCGGGAAGAAAAGAATCGCCCTTCATTCCTCGAAATCCACATGTTTCTTCAACGAAAGAACATGGGCTATGATCCTATGGAAGAAATTCGCCAAAATACATTACGTCCTGGCGTGCCAGTTGTATAGCCCTTCGAGACTGGGTGCTGTAGAAGGCGGAGTCCTGTCCCTGTGTTTTGATTGGCTGTTCAATGTGAGAGAAGCCAATGATAGGCTATCTGTATGCTCATATGTACACATTGATGTAGTTGAATATACACAGTGTTATCTGAAGTGACTAGATGCAGGCTGTTGCCCTGTTCTCTCAATCTTACAAATACTATTAACTTCAATATAACGACCATATGGAATGTACTATATAACACTGTTATGTCATATGACAGAGATACTGCAGAGTGTATGAATATGACTGAATGGGCTGGGTGTATGAATATGACTGAATGGGATGGGTGAATACATATTCATGGATGGAAGAGTAATGCCTATTCACATACACAATCAATGACATTCGTTTCTCTGGGGAGAGTTATAGCTCACAACTCAAGCTTTGATTGCATGATATCATCGTGTTCGGTAGTGTAGATAAAACACCTTAGTTTGACCGACCTCCCAGTATTACCGATCCCTCGGTATAACCAAGTCCCATTCACTTGCATGTAGCTGACTTTGGAGTTGTGCCCCTTGGATAAGTGAGCCATGCTTTACTCTATTGTTGTCGTTGCCTTCTCTTGTTGCGTGTAGTGATGTTGATTGTGGTTATGTCAGATGATGTGGTTATTCCATGGTTATATGTGGCATATGTTACTTGTTACGAGACATTTTCTCTTGATACACAATTGTACCTAGTGTCCCTTCTCCTTGATATCATTCTATTTCAGCATGTGCCAGTTGGGTGAAATGGAGGTTGTGGTAATGAGTACACTGTTTCAATAAAGTCATCCATTCTTACTTACATGCCTCTCCAGCTACCTTGATGTATACCTACAGTTGTGATTGGGGTGCTGGGGTATTTAACATGACATAGAATGCATTAATTATTTCTTTCAAACCTTGGTAACAATCATTTAGAAAACGATTCGATGATAATGTGATATAACTGTGTCCCATATAATATCATAACGGATCATATGATATGACTGATTCACCGATTCAAATTAAAACCACTATTTGAGCAAAGAGGCTCCAACAGAACAACAGTCGACCGGGTACTCCCTTGTTGGTAGCGCAAGCTCCGCTTGGTTCAAAAGAGCTAACCATGAGTCACAGTAACCTTTGTAGACATCTACCGTACACTTGCAAGACTTGGCTAGAGCTAGCCGCGAACGACGTAATATAAATATATACCGTCGTGAGTGAGGATATGTGGGTCGTGTGGCAATTTTTTTTATTTCGCGTCTCCGCGGCTTACCACCAAGTTGTGTACTTACGTAAATATATATGTCGACAAATGAGATGAATATCCGCTTCTCCGCACTATTTTGGTTATCCACTGGCTCGTGATTATTTAGCAATTGTCAAATGAACATTTAGAATCACAACTTTCATTCACGGCAGCCCCAGTTTTGGAGATATGACGTCACATTACGCAGTTTCATTTTCACTCGCCATGTGGCTGCAGGTCCCGGAGGAGGGGGCACTTAAGTATATAGAGGTAGTATACATGTGTGGGGGTAGGTTTTTTTCGGCCTCCCGACGGGTTTTGTTGACCTCATAATTGTAGAATGGGGTATGCTCTTGCCATTTCTACCTTGTATGACGGGTACAGGTTTTTGAGATCCCGGGGCACAACCCTACGTAGGACAAGGCCAAGTGCCCCCTCCAGACTACGGGAATCAATAAGTGTTATCTTTTTTTAAATGTCAATGTGATATCGTTGAATACATATCGCCCTTCAAAGTAGATATTTCCAAAAGATAATCATTGACAAAATGACACATATACTCAAATAATAAAATTCAGAAAGAAAAAGTTCGCTTGCGAGGAACCTTGTCTGCGCATGCGCGCAGAAACCGATCTTGTCGTTCAAAATAAACATGAATTTTTCAGAATTTGTGTGGCCGGATTAAATCGCCTTTGACAAATCTCACACGTTAACTAACTCAACTTGTTAATAAACATTCATTTATGTGAAAAATTATTCTTCATATGTACATTTGTGTAATTATCGTGTATAATTGGAACTCATGTATCGTTCACGCGCATTCGGTTACGATCTTTGCACGACGTTAATAAGCGAACACATATTGAAAAGCAACCCATTTTCTATTTTATTATTTTGCAAACATAGAAAAAAAGGTATACATTCCATTTTCGTTTCCCGATATTAGATTTCATTAACCGAAAAACCAAAATGGAAAATGGGTTTAGTTTCGTTTTCCTATTTTCGATCGGATAACTCGATTTCAGTTAATGAAGGATCCCTTAGATCGAGTATTTTATCAGTCGTTCGACTCCGCCCGAAGATGTCTGTATTTTATTCTGACAGCAAACGCATCAAACTTGATCTGACTGACGCGACAATACGAAATATTGCCAACATAAGTTGAGAGTTAATTTATATGCAGTTTGTGTCCAAAGTAAGCAGCATGATATGGTATGCTGTTCTTGTTCCTAATGCGCTGCAAGTATATGATAATAAAATAACTTAAACTGTGGGCCATCTGTGTACTTACAGTGCACATAATATAAAATTGGATGAAAATCATGTTAGTTGAAGCTTCATAACTATGAATACCATGCAGTTACATTCTATTATCCTCATGATTTCATTTGCATGAACACCTGTAGTCTCTGTGGTAGGGTTGACTAGTCCTCTTGAAAGCCAAACCAACTCTGGATTCAGCAACTTGCTAGGCAAAGAAACTTCGCCTCTGACAGCGTCCGCGCTATTTACAACTTTCGAAGAGCGAAGAGCCGCCTGTGAGATTTCTAAGGTTCCAAAGTCAAAATGACAGATGAACTCGCTAAAAACTCCAGGCCATGCAATTTGTGATAAAATGAAAGATAATATCACGAAAAGACACGAGTACTGTTTCTATTACTACAGTATTGTATTATTGTTCAGTATCATTACGAAAGTGCGGCACGTCGAGAAACTTTGTTCAAAACCTCAACATGACCCGACTCCCACAATGCAACATAAATTGGTGGAGCTCGTGATTTCTACAGAAAGCCGAACCAATACAGGTAATTGTTATATTCAAACCTGCAGTATGAAACAGTATTATATCATTTCTGACCCATTTTCTTCGTACATCATCCGTCGACACGTGCCCAATTGAAAAGCGCGAGTTGCTTGCTGGATCCTCCACTCGACCTCGCCCCGCAGACACAACACTCTGCTACCTCTGTGATATCGGTCTCGTTTTCGATTCTCACGGTAGCCATGTTGGACAACAATTCTTAAAATTGTGTTGGATTTCTTTGATTCTGTTAATAAAGGAGTATGACTGTTGCTGCACTCTTGGCAAGATTGATGTTAAGACATTTATGGATATGAAAATGCATGTTTTTTAAACTGTCCCTTGTCTGCACTGCTAGAGTGAGCATATTTGCTTATATCCTTAAAGATTCTGCCATACAGCCCCTCGCCCCTAAGGTGGCATCAGATCATCAAAACACCAGGGGAGAGTGCCTTGCCTAGCAACTTGCATGCCCTGTGATGATAGGTAGCATGCCATCAGCAGTATTTACGGATAGTAGATGCGGATGAGCCCCTCTGAATTCCAAGAGAAACCAAATGCTCAGAAATCACTGAATAAGAGTGTCCATCTTGTAACCACAGGGATTTGCATTGGCCTGCCGGCCGCTATCTGCTATTTATACATAAACATGTATACAAAGCAGATAGCAGCCGGCAGGCCAATGCAAATCCCTGTGCTTGTAACATTCTCACAATAACATCGCCGAATTCATCTAGCGCGTACGCCATGCTTTTTCGCGGCGCGCGCGTACTCTGTTTAAACCTTAAGGGAGCGTCCCTTAAATGATGAACTTACAAAAATCGAAAATGGGAAAACGGAAGTGAACCCATTTTCCATTTTCGTCTTTAAGATTGTGAAATGGAATGTATGCCCATTTTCTATATGTGTTCGCCAAATACAAAAAATAGAAAATGGGTCGAATAGTAATTTTCCATATGCGTTTGTCAAAAACATAAATAAAAAATGAGTTGTTTACCCATTTTGCATTTTTATTTGTAAAATGGAAAAACGAATTAACGGTATATACCTTGATTAAACAGCCTGGACTGAACACATCCAATATCACAATAAGTAGATCTTGTCACGCGAACCAGCTGACTACACACCCCACCGTGCTGAAAGCAGCGCGCATGAAGAAAACACTTCCTCGTTAGAGGGAAATTATAAGCGCGCGTGAATGTCGTTATTGTCAACAAACCAATGACATAGGGCCGACTCTGAATTGACGTCGAAAGATAGCTCATGGTAGCTGTTGAGAGGATGTCAGCAGACAGCGGATTGGCAACGACACTTTCTCCTTCTACAGTGGAGATCGAGAGTATAAATAGCGCAAAAGCTGTAAGAGGCGATGTTTCTTTGCCTACTTTGCTGCTTGACCTCACGATAACAGAAGATAAGGCTCTCAAGATGTCGAGATATCACACAATAATGGTGTCCGAATAAGCCCCGGTCGGACGGCAATATCAATAAAACCGGGCGGGGTTGCCACATCGCACGACGGCTATGATGGTTCATAAGCAAATAGCGAAATATGTAAGCGAATCACTTCTACTTCCAGGCAACAGCTGTTCGTTTACGGAGCAGTACTCGCATGGGGAAATACTGTCACTGTTCAGCTTTGAGTTGCGCGAAGGTCATGACAATACCAGGCACTCGAGTCATAAAACGCTCACCAGTTATAATTGATGGTAGTACTACCGCAACAATGTCACAGGCTTAGAACTAGTCTTCGTTAATGCTGCGAGAAACACTCCTCCACAGGTGGTATGCTAAGATGACGAGAATGTGACCATGAAAGAAAACGATATATACATAGTCTAGCAACATTAATATTTTCGAAACGCCCATATTTCTATAAACAGACTGCACCGTTGTCGTGTGATCAATACCAACAGAGCTATTGTGGTGTTGCGACAGACCGCGAATGCGATAGCGTCACCGACATAAGCCTCTGTCACGATCATAACGGACATAGGCGGTCATACCGCCTCATGAAAGTGCTAAGCCTTCATACTGCCCGACTCATGCTGGCATCTACACATCTAACAGTAACCTATCAACATGTTCACGTTTTGTTTAATGATGTGACTATGTCATACCCTGTGAAAAGAATGATTTTACTTAAAATATACAAAGAAAATCCCGTTCTAAAACAGACCACTTTTCATACTTTTATTGTTATAAAAATAACAGTACCGTCCAAAAATATATATTCATAAGGTTTATTAATTAAGAAAAACCGAATCCATTCAATCATTCACCAGTCCAACAAAAGCACAACAAATGTCAGAGTTAAGACTGTGTTATATCTGCAATCAATGTTAGGAATACAAAGAAATATGGTAGAGTTGTAACATATGTACATGATTAACAACAAATCTCCAATGTATTTGATACTCATAACATCAATAAGATGACGAATTCATCCAGGAGATTATTGAATATTAGGACTATATCAGTAATAATCAGATCTCCCGAGTCTTTTGGCATGGTGCTAACCTTATGACTATTCTGGAACGGATTCACCAAGCCATTTGAGATACGCCGTGTTACCTTGATCAATCTGACACACAGTCCAACGGAAGGTACAAGTGAAGTCATCTGAACAGCTGAATGGCAAAACTGACCAAAAAGGTCGGTCAACTGCACTGTGAACATTGAGGACACCTTCGGTGAGAGCCTTTACTCAGATATTTCAGGTTGATACTAAATGTGGCCAGTAGTTATTGCATGGATAGCCCAGTAAAATGCTAGCTTCAGGCAACGCATTAAAAAAATAACAGACGCGTTAGTCATCAGATGAAGATAAGGACGTGCTCACAATCAGATGGAGGGATAATGACATGGTAGCAATCAGATGAAGGGATAAGGACATGGTAGCAATCAAATGAAGGGATAAGGACATGGTAGCAATCAGATGAAGGGATAAGGACATAATAGCAATCAGATGAAGGGATAAGGACATGCTAGCAATCAGATGAAGGGATAAGGACATGCTAGCAATCAGATGAAGGGATAAGGACATGCTAGCAATCAGATGAAGGGATAAGGACATGCTAGCAATCAGATGAAGGGATAAGGACATGCTAGCAATCATATAAATGGATAAAGACATGCTAGCAATCAGATGAAGGGATAAGGACATGATAGCAATCAGATGGAGGGATAAGGACATGCTAGCAATCATATAAAGGGATAAGGACATGCTAGGAATCAGATGAAGAGATAAGGATGTGCTAGCAATCAGACAGAGGGATCAGGACGTGCTAGCAATCAGATGGAGGGATATGGGCGTGTCACCAATCAGATGGAGGGATATGGGCGTGTTTCCAATCAGATGGAGGGATATGGGCGTGTTACCAATCAGATGGAGGGATATGCTCTACAATAATCAGATAATTGAAGATGTAGTTACTGGTGATGTGATGACTTCACACACTTCATACGGGTGGTTCTGCCTGAGACACAAACAATCACCAATTTAGGTGCACAAGATATGATAACTATGTTTTACCATGAACAATCACGATTTACAAATGAACGTTATGACAATACAAAATCATAACGTTGTTTTAAATTGTAATCTTTGACATACTTTAAACGGTCACATCGTCCTTAAATCATATCATAATGACCTAGTAACTGAAGTAGAGAAGCATTCAAAAGCGTGCTGGTAGGTGCACTTATAACGTTCGACAAGCTATAGTTAAAAAAAAGAATTTGCCACCTTAATGTAGTATATATATTCACTTATTTAAGATGTGATTTGATACTGATAAAATAAAAAAATAAAATAGGTCTTCTGCTTGCTTAAAAACAGAAGTTGCATGGAAAAAGAGTGTTTTATCAACCAGCCATGTTGATAGTGTGCCACTTAAATGTATTAGATTGTCTTAACTTGAGGGTGTGATGTCAAGTTCACTGATAACCTCTCAAATTTATGGTCTCATCAGACTTCATTTTTAGAAAGAAATTGAAAAAGGTTCCCTGACAGATAAAGAACAGCGGTTACAATTCCATGCTAGCTTCACATTGACGAGGTATTTTTTCATAGGTTTTCAATAACCCTAAAGGTTGTGCAGGGCTGATATTAATTTTGCAATTACTATTAAAGACCCTAACTGAGCAAAAAACTAAATGAAGGCACCTCTGATGTGTCCGCCATGTAGCACAGTATTATTTTGCAACCAGAAGATGAGCTGAAAGAGTCTGGGTCTTACTTGACAAATTCTGTTAGAGCTGGCACACGTGAAGTTCTTGTTTTTATCATCTGCAAGAAGCACATTATTATCTGTTCAAACAATGTTTATCCAGAGTTTGCAGGGGTGGAGCATGAAAGGAATCCTACATAAGATAAGACACTTGGTGTCATACCAAATCAGCAACTTGACAACTGATCAATATTATCCAATTGGATGACAAGTACATGAAAACTTGAATCAACACTATTTTTGAAAATTTAACAAATCTTTTAAGTAATATATTTGAGGAAACTGGGAGGAATAAGTTTAGGAAGGGATTTACCAGTAAAAGCTCATTATCTTCTTCAAGTTTCCCTTTCCATTCGTACCTGAAGTCAATTCACCTGGTAAGTTGATATTCAGGGACAGTATTAAACTTCAGAAAAATCTTGGATAAAGCAACTGATGTTCAACATACTGAAATCGAGCAAATAAAACTCACATTGAAACAACACCTGGTATGATATTAACACAAGCAGCTAACTTCTCAGTCAAAAGACCGCTGCAAAAGAGAGACGATGAGAGAGCATTGTTCTAGCAGCATCCCAGAAGACATGAATGTCTTATCCATAAATCACATGTACAGAAATTGCGATGTATCCACATTCTGTTTGTGTTTACTAAAATATATCATACTAATGATAAAACCTTGCTATTTTCTTTCCAACATCCATGCTAGGCACAGTGACAAAGGCCATGGAATGAGTGGCAGAGGTGTAGTCAGCGGCCATCGTGGTGAATACACGGCGAGTTACTCCAACGAGACTGGGCATGAACAGACTGAATAAACCGACAGCCTGAGCCACACACCAGGAAATAACCTCTATACTCAGTAGTTCAATCATAAAGAGTAACGTGATAATCTCTTGCACCTAAGTGTCTCTTTATTTCCTTCAAAGTTAGAAGAAGAAAAGTTTTATTTCTCTCATATTATTGTCTTACAATATTATACTACAAGCAATATTATTAGATCTAGTTACAGAACAGTGAAAAGAACAAACCTAAAGATACCCCAACAAAATCACCATATGCATACATATATATATATATATATATATATATATATATATATATATATATATATATATATATATATATATATATATATATATATATATATATATATATATATATACGGCGCAACTGTAGATTAGGTCATTACCATAACAAAAGTGAAAATGTGCCAATGTACGGCCTCCATCAATATTATATTCTTGTTAGCCCCAGCTTTAATTTCCTGGCGAGCAAAGTTGCACTCAGTTACATTTGAAGGGTAACCTGAAATGTACATTAGTTGCATCAGGCTACTGAGTGATATAGGGTGATGATGTGCCAACAAGACAATCATAAATATGGTCGTGCGTCATCTATGATGACACTGACAAGCCTGACGGTGGATCAAACAGCTTATAGCTTCGCTAAGAGGATTCAGACCTCACAACCGTGAGTCCTCCAAGGTAGCAACTCCATGTTTTTATGATGCGAATGCTTGAGTCAAATGTACTTGACGTACTAGCAATCGTATATAAGTACAAGTCTTGAGGTCTCTAGATGCCCTCACCCCAGACGCCCCCGGTTTGTCCCGGCAAGGGCGTTTTGACCTAGGGAGTTTTGACCGATTACAGGTCGTTTCATACACTGGTTGTTTCATACACACTCCGTTAGGTTGTTTCATATACACGGCAGATCGGTCGTTTCGTGAACGTTAGATCGGTTGTAAAAAAGGTAACCTTTGTTACGAGTTAAGCTTGAAAATATGGTTAGTAAAAATTTGAACCGTCTGAATAACTCACGATAAATGCATAAAACTAGAAATGACCTAAACCACTGATAATATACACCTCATATTCAATACAGGACGAAACGACTCACAGTAGCGTGTACGAAACAACTATTTGTGTACGAAACGACCAGTGTACGAAACGCCTGTGTACGAATCAACCGCGCACATTTTGACCCGATAGGCGATACCGCCGAGACCGGGTCGGCAGTCGTGCCACTTGCCCGCCACATTACCCAACTATTGCTTCACTCTTTCCGTCGTGAGGTACATATTTGTGTATTCTAAAACACACATAATAAATATACGACAGACAGTGGGCATGACATACAAACAATACGGCGCAAATTCAATTCAATGACAACAAACCTAAACCGGAAGTGTCATTCCACATGATCAACACTTTCAAAAGTAATACAGCTCAGTGCACAGCGCCAGCGGAACCTCATTCTGCAAATCCTCATAAACGAGAAGGGACGCTTTAGTTAGAAGGACGGGTGTGGGGGGGGGGGGGGGGGGGGGGGGGGGGCAAGGCATTATCAAACGGGGATAGGTATATTCAGATCACATCTAAACATCATATCGTTCTCATATGACGAAGGAGTCAAAACGATGATTGAGATTCAAAATCCTTCCATTCTGGTTCGATCCATACACAGAAGCTTCCGGGCTTCAGTAGGTGGATTGAAGCTAGTCGCGCACGACGGTAATATAAATATATACGTATACATACACGGCTAGATTGAAGCATATGTCTGTGGTCTTTCAGTTGAATATTTAGTGTAGTGCTACAGTGTACTTCGGGATTTGCCAGCTAAACCTGATGTTTCTAGAAAATCAATATTCATAAGATCTTACAGGTAAACTTTGGAATGCTTTATGCCCCGGTTTAAGCAAGTACATATACCGTATATGCAAGGAATATGTAGCTCCTTGGTCAAAGTTAAGATTATTTTCCGTGACTCATTTCAATGACATTTCTTTATTATTATTCACAAAAGCATCTCGTCTATTTTAAGCCATGATATTCAGCCGAATACAATTTCATCTCACTTGAAAGAATGCTTCTAACGATCTTTATGCTAACCATCTGCCAATATCATATTCATAACACAAGTAACTGGAAAATTCAACATGAATTTAGTTAGCTTTAGCCTAAAATTCCTCATCAAATGGACGTGTGATATATAATTGACTACCAAATGTCATAAGTAATTGAAATATAGTGTACAAGCTTCACATTACAACAAGTTACTGATGAATCAATCGGAGCTGGCCATCCATCTGTGATGACTGATGGCTGAATGGAGATTCACACTGGTCTGTGGCCCATATGATTGAAACTTGTAACCTATATTGAAAAGTCATGTATCTAATTATTCAACACTGTTCATATCTTCAAGGACCATTGTAGTTTGTCATGGTCTATAACAATCTTGCCGATGGGATCTCAGCCTTTGATAGGGTTCTTGTTTCTAACCCTACATAGTGGTTTGGATTTCCTAAGAATTACACGTTCACCTAACATGATTTGCGTGGCAATGCCTGATTTTGCCTCCAACTTAGACAAGGTATATCAGAGCAACTGTCTCCATGCTGTTTGCGAATATGCTTTCATCATTTACACAATCTCCAACAGCAAACTGGCGTTGGTTCTTCTGATTGTGTCTCATTAACCTCCTTCCTGAGATTAGGATTGAGAAGAGTCGACCTTGTTCACTGCAGGAGTCCACTGGAGTCTTGTCAGTAATCAGGTGAGGGGTAATTCTGTATCTCAAGAATTTAAGCCGCTGTTGTACCTTCCATTGATACTGCTTCAATCCATTTTGATCGGCTGTCAACAGCTTTGTAACAGCTTGGCAGGTAGTACAAGCACACACTATTGTATTGTTCCAACAATGCCAGAACAATGAACTTCTGAAGAATCACCGCACAGATGCCTTATTGTTATGTATTCATATGTGTGACGTCAATTGTTTTGAGACATATGAGTGTGCCAGTTGATGGCAATGCTGGTTCGAGGCAATTAAAACGAATGGTAGCTAGCAAGTAACCACCTTTGAGTTGTGTTTTATGTATCGCAGCTTCAGCAGGCCTAGTAGACATAAAACTTATAAAACGCAACCTTTGACATGAGAAAATTCTAGTGGAAGCTTGAAGTAAAGCTGAAGATCCTTATCTTTCGTCTTGTTGAGCCATCCTCAAATTCATCCCTTCGGAGAGCGCTGCAGCTTCCCTTAATTGTCGCTCGTGCAATCTCACCAGATGTGATCTTTAGTTCGTCTGTAGTCGACTAGTAGGCTTACAAAATCAACATTTCCTTGATCTCTTGTATGTGATTGTGCAACGATACGGTTATTTGTGAAACTTTTCAACTACAATGAAACTACAACTCTTCCCGCTCTATTTGTCTACGAATATCATTTTATCTGAGATCTTGCACATTTGCACGGGTTGTTTGTTTCCTTTAGCAACCATTAGAGGAAGCTTGTAGCTTGTATTTTACATGGAAGTTAATCTTCGAGAGTGTGCAGATTGTGACCTACGAAATTCCTCCACACTTTAAAGAGGGTCCCAAATAAGCGACGCACCACTAGCTGTCTCCATGATCTCATCCAAGGGTGATGAGACACGTTACATAATTGAAGGAGGGTTGCTCTTCACCACCACTTTATGGTATGAACATACCCTAGATTGGATATGCACTAGCACAAAGAAATTCTGCGTGTTCGGTTTCACAGAGTGTAGTCCCTGAATTAGACTTCACACTACTGCTAGACTCCGCACCAGAGAGATAGTGGGTAATGAATAACGACAACGCAGCTGGTTGGTCTCTCTGGATTTCCGATTGATTCCGAATGATCCTGTCCTCAGTTCCTGAGGTCTTTATATAACATTTCGTTTGGCGTGCGACCAAATGGGCAGACGCCTCATTAATTCATCATGAATTCACTAAGCTATATGTAAGGCGAATCACCTTAAACTTGAATGGCCTTTCAGTTGGTCAAGACATTTACATATAAACATACGATTAACGTTACACAGGAGATTACATATAATGTGACTTAAACTTAAATGGCCTTCCATTTGGCCCCAGAACATTAACATACATGCATAAATTAGACTGACCCCCAGCATCTATTTCTAAACTTCAAAGGGTTCGGCAATATCAAAGAACACTCATCACATGGCCTGGCGGAGGTCAACATTATCACTTTAGACCGTTATGACTTTGACCGCCACATTATGACGCATGGTTCTACTCCCCAGAGGGGAGCCTGGCCTAAGCCGTCAATCATAACAAAGGGCACATCTCAAAACATTTCTGTTATTTCCTCTGAATTTACAAATAACAGATCGTTGCTATTCACGTCTGCATCATGATCAAACTGACGAACAATACCTTCTCTCCGGCTCCTTTGAATATATATATATATTATGCGCCCATGAATTGGGCATGCATGCTGTTCTGCAGTTGTTCATTTAAGGTAAGATTTAAGCTTGGGGCGAGAAAATATATTTATAAATCACCAGATGATGAGCGTTGTCCATAGGCAGAAATAATCTTGTCACGACGAACTTCATAATGTACAACATTCATTTGGTACAACATTCACTTGGTACAATCCTTTGAAAAGTATGTCCTGCCTTGTAAAACAGGATTGGTAGTTAAGCAGGCCACTTATTATAATTAGAATGAACAAGATCAAATTGACTGACCACCAGTGTTTATACTGATCTACAGGGGGACTTTATTCATTGATGAAATATATTGTTCTATCTTCTTAAGTGTAATGACTGTAGGAAGTACTCAATAGTTGTGATAGACTGAGTACTCCACCAGAGAGAGTTCCGTTCCGTCACGGTGCCATGCCTATGCGCCATTGCAGTCATCGTTGGGCTGAGCTTTTCTGGCTATCCCGATCCATTTACTGCTGATTTCTTCTTTAATTGTCCCTTCCAATTAAACCTCTTCGCTAAAACGTTGTGTACTAAAAACAGTACTCGAAAATGGTATTCATCTAGCGACCTTTATAATCGTGAAATGTGTGATATGCATGCACCACAGAACACACAAATAGGCTTTATAGTTGGTGATTCGATTAAGATCAAATTTCAACGCTCCTCACCTGACAAGGTTCAACATCAGCACCAACTGAAGTATTACCTCGTCATGAAGTGCAGGTTTTGTATTTTTGAGATGCAATCGGTCGTTGGACTTCATTTCAATAGTTTGTTGTGTGTATAATTGTAGTTCGTTTGAATGCTTTTTAGTCATTCCATGCCGTTTCTTGATACAAGCTAATGTCATAAGAAGTGGAGAAAATGATGCCTGTCAAGTGACACAAACAACATATCTCCTTTCGTGTTTGCTCTTCCTGACATTTCCTTCTCAAAGAAACTTAGCACGTGGGGATGTCCTAATTGACTTATTCTGAGGGTCTCGTTGCAGACAGGCTTATTGAACGTTATGAACCTCAACATGTACAGCACCCATTGGAAGCAAATTTTGTGAATCCTGCTCTTGTTTGGTTTATATAACCAGGTTATTGTTCTACTCGAGCGTTGCTTTGGTTGACAGGGGGGTTCAATTAATGTTAGGAAACTACTGTTTTGTCTTCTATAGAAATCGCCTTGAGATTAATGAACAACACACACGTACGTACGCAGATACATTAACATACACGTACACACGTAGACATGTGTCATAGATGACTCACCAAATATATCTCTATGTGTATTTCAAAAGTCGTAAATTACATCGGATATCTCACTACCAGAACCGGGAAAATGAAGGAAAACCCCTGCATAAAAGGTCCACTCCAAGCGAAATTGAAGCAAACATTTGTGTAATTGAGTTAATATTAAGGGTAATTCATTTGTACATTTTTTGTGAGTTAGAATACGCTGTTGACAGTCAGATGCCGATCGTCCAAGCAAAGAGCTTATTGCTACGCTAAGTGGACTCTACTTGGCTTATGCGGCGAGCCTTTCCAGCACGGCTAACTTGAAATCCGGCCAATTTTAAAATTGTCCTGACCCAACTTGAAATTTCAAGATGGGTTGACCCATTTTAAAATTGCACAGCCAAATGCCTTAAATGCGTCAGTTGAAGAAATCCCGAATATACACAGCCTATTTTCCCTGGCCGATCTTAATAGACATTATTATTTCATTTATATTCACTTTCTTGTCACCTCAGCCTATTCTGACAATCCTGCTTTTCAGTTCTAATAACACGCGTGAAGTCCTTGTCAAAGACGAATCCCCGTAAACTGATTCGTACCAATAAGTCGAACGTCAATACACTTTCAACCTGTTGCAGTGTCTCTTGAGAAGCATTGAACGCGCTCAGTACGCGGCAACTATCTGACAAAACATGACTTCTTGTGCACTGTTACTTTCTATCGCGCGGTTATCGTATGAATGTACCTGCTTCTGATCTGGTGTGCCAGTGATCAGCCCGACCCTGCTATGAACGAAACACTTCACTTGAAGAATATGTATTGGAGGTGTGGGAGGAGGGGCGCTTTACAACTCGACGAACGCATGGTGATCCCGGAAGGGAGGAAGACCCTTGTTCTCTGGTCACGTTATAGATGAATTTTGGCAGATAACCCGTTACAAAAGAATATCTACACATTGAAACGTATTTGTGCTACAAGAGCTGTAAGAAATATGTAGAGTAACAGTATCTAATAATGTATTTTATACAGAAGCCCAAAGAGATAAGAAAAGATCTCCTTCACACAATATTGTCCGTTGTGGTTCTTGTTTGATTTAAACAATCTATCTTCTCGCACACTACAGTAGAACCAAGGCATCCTACATGATATGAATTAATTGTAGTAGTTACGTTGTAAATAGATCTCGGTTGTAGATCTCCATAAAGTGTGTATCAGGTACGTATTGGATATCGATTGTTTTTCTAGCGGAGCTTTAATTCATTTCATAACCACCATAGTTGTCATAACCAGTGCAAAGCAGGTGCGGGTGATGCTGTTGCGCTGTGAATCCTATTTCTATTTCCTACTCTAAACACCAGACAACATCTTCACCGGCTATATGTGCTTTGGGCGCGGCGATGACCCATTGGTCAGTGCACAAGGCTTGCTGAGTTCAACGGTTAATCTCGGTGTTGATAGCGGGTTGGTGTAGGGAAGGTATGCATGCAGTTCGTTCACCGTTGTGTGAGTCATACCTGTATTTGATAGCTTTGTACTCGGCGGAGTTTAAGGTCCAAACATGAACATCGCCGCGCGATTGATTGTCGCCGCGATAAGACCTGCTGCGGCAACTCCCAGTTGGTTCTGCGCAGCACGCGCCTACCGCTCGCTCGTCTTTCCTGATTACGGCCGCCACTTTTCACCTGAACATTAGAATTCTTCTCGCAGACTCTCTGCCATCATTCGGCTGACAAGGTACGTAATGAAGGCTACCAGGCGGAGGTTTTTTACAGGCGTACTTTGTCATGTGTGTATAAATGGCGGTTTGTATAAACACGTCTGTAAATGCTGAAACCGGTGAACTACTCGCCTGAGCTCCCGCCGTGTTGTTTCGATTCATGTCACCATAAAACGGCTATATTGCAACATTTCGTTATGGAAGTAGCCGATTTTATCTCTCGGGCAGCGTCATAGCGACTGGTGTGAGTAATTCCTCTCTTCAGAATTACAAGAGGAAGTGAGAAATTGGATAGGTGATCCCATTTCGGATAGGTGTTGTGGTAACCATGGGAACCTACATCGGGGTTGTTCTACACGCGGCTTCTGTGACCCAGGTGGATGCGGTATATGTCCCGGATGGAATACTCAACCCTAAGAAACAAACCACTCCAGTAACCCGTCTATTAACCACCGCTAGAGTCGCTCGTATATGTCAACAACTAACAGAGCGAATACAATGCCCCGCATTTAGCGTGGATTCTAATGGAAGAATTAGAGTAGCGGTATCGCATTAGCTGGCTGTGTGGTTTTATAAACCATATCTGCCCATTATACGCCCTACCTGTCGTCCAAATCCTCTATATGGACTGAAACCACTCTCCACGGTCTTTAACGCCTCACAATAGATGTCTGGCTTCCCTGTCTTGTTTAATGTATCAGGCTACCAAAATGCTTCGTTGGGGGTCTAATATCGCCCCAGTCAAAGGTCATATTCCACGCTTATAACACCACCGCCATTTCCATCGCATGACTTGTGTCCCGCATCAGAGCTGTATAGACCCACACCGCTATGAATCGGCCGTTTGCTCGGTAAGCTTACCCTCCAGCATTTGACTAACAACCACGCTGTTTACATAAATACGTTTGTGTCCATGGGCTTCACACATTATCTCTATGTCAATGCTTATCAACCCCATTGAGATCCTCTACACCTGGCATATCACAGTATTTAATATCAGGAGTTTAAACCCATAAGCCAGGAGATGAAACCGACTTATTCGCCGAGCTGGAAGAAGTCAACGCGACCTACGCAGATAAACGAGTACAGACGTCATTTTTGGGAAGGAATTTGACCTCAGGTTTAGTTTACATGGGGACATTCCAATGCGTAGCTTATAGATTAGAGTAGGGTTCACATTTCAAGTACTTACAGCAGCCCATATTGGATAGGGTGGCAGTAAAACTGTCGCTGCCGAATCGTCATCAAGTGAAGGCATATCATGTAATAAATCTGGGTGTTTTAAGTGTGGGTGTGGGTGTGTGTGTGTGTGCCGACAGACCATGTCATTTGACTGTGCTTACCTGTTATTCGTCTCGTCCCGCCCTCTTGAGGCCATGTCAAACGTTTGTGTTTGCCTTTTACTCACTAGCCCCGCCCACCAGAGGCCATGTTGCGCGTTTGTGTTTGTCTTTTACTCGCTAGCCCCGCCCTCTAGATACCGTGTTGTACGTTTGTGTTTGCCTTTTACTCACTATCCCCGCCCCACTAGAGGCCATGCTAAACGTCTTTGTTTGCCTTCGACTCACTAGCCCGGCCCACTAGAGGCCATGTCGCACGTTTGTGTTTGCATTTTGCTCACTATCCCCGCCCCACTAGAGACCATGTCAAACGTCTATGTTTGCCTTTTGCTCACTATCCCCGCTCCACTGGAGACCATGTCAAACGTCTATGTTTGCCATTTGCTCACTATCCCCGCTCCACTAGAGACCATGTCAAACGTCTATGTTTGCCTTTTGCTCACTATCCCCGCTCCACTAGAGACCATGTCAAACGTCTAAGTTTGCCTTTTGCTCACTGGTCCCGCTCCACTAGAGACCATGTCAAACGTCTGAGTTTGCCTTTTGCTCACTGGTCCCGCTCCACTAGAGACCATGTCAAACGTCTATGTTTGCCTTTTACCACTGGTCCCGCCCTCTAGAGGCCATGTCACATGTGTGAGTTTGTTTGTGAATCACTTGCTCCTCCCATCTTTAGGCCATATTACACGTCGTAGTTCGCCCCACCACCCCCACCACCCCCCCCCCACCCACCTTAGGTGCAGTATCACTTGTGTGAGGTTGTCTGTCAATCACCAGCGCATTCAATCAGAGCCCCGGGTGTACCTGTTCACCTTACCAGATGCTATGTCACAACGTGTACTCGCTACATACCTAGGTCTCGTGGTGACTCGTGAGTAAGGTATTTCTTCAGGTTTCTCCTTGAGGTTGACAGATTATCTTTGTACAATAGCGGTACAATCTTGGTCACTCTGGTGAAGCACATTGATATAACCTTGTGCCGCAGCCTCGGATCGTGGTTTATCTCCTCGACTCATGCCTCGAACCACCACAGCACCAAGTACATTCCAGTATTTACCATGCATTTGAAGTGTTCAGGTGATCACAGTTTTTCCATACAGCAGTTTGCTTAGCAGCTACTGTGGAGAGATTGAATGATGCGCTATAAGCTTAGGAAACAAGCGTTGTATGCCACTACATTAGCCTCCAAATTTAATAATTTTGTTTTGAAACGTTTCCAGAAGCGATCTTTCCCCTGTGAATCAAGTGAGGAAGGCACCATGATGCCTAGTGAGGTAGCAGCTTGGCGCGACATATCGCTAGGTGTTGATCTCTACCATGCAACTCCACGCTACCTGGCCTTCTTGGCAAGATGTCGCCATCACGAAGAACTCTTCACCAGTGAGGGCTATTTGCGTGTCCTCCTCCACCGCTATGAGCGCTTCTGGCTGCCGCTGCTGGCTGAGTGGCAGCAGACTGACCTCGAGCCTCCAATTGATGTCCACTGGGTATGGCATGTGCACATGCTACAGCCAGGCTCCTACTCACAATACTGTAAGGAACATTTCGGACGAGTACTGCCCCATCGCATCAGACTACAAGACCACGAAGACCGCGCAGCCACGGAGCGCACTCGACAAATCTGGAAAGAAAACTTCCCCGATGAACCTTACGATGTTAATGTCAACTTGGGGAAAGGATTGGCGTTAAAAGGCGGTAAACTCTCAGATCAAGTGGACATTGCCCTTGCACAATGGAACTTCATCTATCAGGTCTCCTTGCCTCACTACCGAGATGTCGACTTCCTCACCCGGGCACTGGATCGTTACAAGCAGCTTCTATTGTTAAAAAGACAGAACTCACGCGCCACCTTGCGGCTTCCCATCGATGTCATCCTGATGTGGAGGGTTCACACCCTGCACCCAATTCAATATTTGATGGAGGTTCAGAGAATCTTGGGTCCGTACGCCGTCGACACGCTTGGTGACTCGCCCCAGCATCTCCACCATGTTCTTGTCCAGGACTCTAATGACAGGTGGAGAACGGTCTACCAGGAGCCCCTATTCCTGCCGGGTACAATGTTTAGAGGCAATGAAAACAAAGGCGTTGTCAAGGAGCTCCCCAAAAGACTGTATGCAAGTGAAATGATTGATTCATGTATCTTGACTTTAGACAACCTTTGCGTTTCCGATTTATGGACAAAAGAGAAGAATGTTATAATAGAAGGCCGACGACTCGGCTCCAGTAGCTTCGCATATGAACGCCTTTTTAAAGTGAAAACTGTGGCTGAAGAGACATTTTCCAGCTCTCAGAATAAAGGACTTGCATCCGTGTCTTTCGACATCAAACTTCACCGAGGTCTCCAGTTCCACTTCTTGGCTAAGAAGGGTTCTTTATGCTTTGCCCATGAGCAGGAGTTAGCAACAGTTACGTACAATCCACATCAAGCCTTCCATAACCAATCCTTCATCACTTCATCCAAAACCGTGGACATTCCCAAAGTGACTTACACAGACCCCAATCTCAAGTTCACCATGCAGGTAAAGGCTAGCACTCCAACCCCCCATGTTTTGAGCTTAGAGAGGGACCCCTTCACACCTGGGCTCCTGTCCAAGGAGCTAATGACATTTGTGGAGTGTTTATCCGGCTGGCAGGATGGCATCAGCTTGCACAACGAGGGCGAATCTTTCACTGTTGCCAGACACAAGTAATGCGGTCTTATCTCAACATGGAAATAAGTTGTTGTGTTTAATATTCTGTATTGTTAATATAAAGTTATGAACAACAGGTGATAGGGAAAACATTATCACACGTAAATTTAACTAGTTAACAGGTGCTTGGAAGAATTAAATTTATGGCTCCATCTTCATGATTAATTGCAGCTATTATTTGAAGAATTGTTTACAATTACAGCATGTGATCATTGTGATGGGGTCATAATGGTCTAACCCAAGCGCATGTTAAATATGCAGCTTATATGCGCTGTTGCTAAGATTGTTTGGAAGGGGGTGATATTTGACTTGTTCCTCTTCAATCGTCGTAGTACTAGCGCGACACAGCTGGTCACTGCATGAGCCACCGATTGACATTAAATGTTCAGCGGTTTTATTACAGATTGAAGAGCAAACGTGGCGTACTTCAGTTTGGCGTTCAGATGGTCCGCCATGACGAAGAGCAACTAAACGCTCTCCTGCTGTTCCACAACGACGAACACCTCGTGTGTGTCGCGCACAGCATCGGCCGAGAACAGCTGCCCTCTCCCGACCAGGTTGGAGATGACACACACACCATGTCGTTTACTCTTTCGACGACGCCATTGTTGATAATATTTTATCTTGTTTTAGCGTAGCGAGATTTTGTTGCCATGATGTCATATTTTGTACCTCTGCATACTCGTACACATTAGGTATACAATAATTCTTGTATATAAATAAGAGCGCAGTTACCCTACATATAACAGAAATTGCATTCACTTCAATCGCGACTCGCGTCTATCATTCCTACCACTAACTCTTCCTATATCAGATATATACACCTTATAACACTAGTGTTGGTATGCCATTAAACCCTATAATTACCTTACCTACATCAAATACCCCCGACCCCCACACCACACCCACCCACACACACATACACACACGTCCTAACACACACCCTTAGCATACAGTCCTGCTATCAAATCCTTCTTGTAATCCTACCCTCAATATTCTCGTGTTACTCTCCAGAATGAATTGCTGGCTCTGTGTCATCAGAGATATTGTGTATCAGGTGCAGGAGGCACGTTCGCGGCAGTTGGTGTTGGACGTAGAGAGCGCGGACCAAGCCATGCTCATCAGAAATCACCTGGGAGACTGGGCTATCGTTATTGCGCGCACCGACACCCCGTTCGCGTCTCCTGGTAGCTGCTTTCATTCACTACATTTGTTTCAAACACATGAGTTATTGATCTGATTTGGTGCAGATGGTTTCCAGCTTGTAAGGAGACATTTTGTGATAGTGCCGCCGGTTACCGTGTGATCCCGTCTGTGATAGTGCCGCCGGTTACCGTGTGATCCCGTCTGTGATAGTGCCGCCGGTTACCGTGTGATGCCGCCTGTATTCAGGATCATCTGTTTCATTGAATTGCTCTTTGGTAATCCTATGTAGTCATGACGAGGTGTGATATCTCCCGATGATCGCCCTCGCCCAGCGAATACGACCGGAGCCAAATCAAGACCAACACCCAATGTGTTCCTCTCCATTTATGTCAAATCAAGCATAAATTATAAATGCTGTTCAAATATGTAACAATGCATTGTCGAACATTGTACCATCAAAGTATTATGTATGCAAACCGACTCATCATCGAGCATGCGTACCAACCCATCATCACGTATTACCCATGCGTACCAACCCATCATCACGTATTACCTATGTTTACCAACCCGTCATCACGTATTACCCATGTTTACCAACCCATTATCACGTATTACCTATGCGTACCAACCCATCATCACGTATTACCTATGTTTTACCAACCCGTCATCACGTATTACCCATGTTTACCAACCCATTATCACGTATTACCTATGCGTACCAACCCATCATCACGAATTACCTATGTGTACCAACCTGTCATCACGTATTACCTATGTGTACCAACCCATCATCACGTATTACCCATGCGTACCAACCCATCATCACGTATTACCCATGCATACCAACCCATCATCACGTATTACCTATGCGTACCAACCCATCATCACGTATTACATGTGTACCAACCCATCATCACGTATTACCTATGTGTACCAACCCATCATCACGTATTAACCATGCGCACCAACCTCTCATCACGTATTACCCATGTGTACCAGGTGAAGTGACGTTGAAGGTGCACTTTCTTCTGACCAACACCACGGCTGTGTACACTGTCCGAGAAGACGAGCTGCAACTCATTCAATGTGGTTACGTCACGATCGACATGCCGTCTGGCAAGCTGACCATCGACGCGGCGTGTGACGAGCTCAGCGAGCATATTGGTCTGGCTTTCTGTCTGGGTATGTTACTAGTGACATGCCAGCATAGCAACATCCTGTCTCTCCCGCTACAAACACCAACAGGAAGTGTACGGAGCTTGAAATCGCAGGCATCGTCGACGGACCTTCTCAATGGGACGTCGGATGTTACCAGTAACAGCACAATCAAATCCTTCTCGCGCTATTCGGCTAAATCTCACATGAGCCGCAAGAAGATGACCAAGCGAAGGAAGATGTCAGCCAGCTTCACGTTTCTCCTGGCATGTGGTTTACGAATTGACGTCACTCTGCACGGCAGTGCCAGTGCCTCCAGGGCCTCGTCGCGGGCTTCCTCCATTTCCAGTCGCAAAAAGGGAGGTCATGTCGATGTGACCTCCATAGTATTCAACCAAACACCGAGCCAGCAACAGATAAGTGCGAGTGTGGAGCAGATGGTCGCTGGTACCGGGGACCACTATACAGACGGCACTCGTCTCTACTATACGGGAGTACCGGACAAAAATGAAGAAGAGAAATACATGGATATACATCTGTAGTCAAAAGAGCTCTGGATGTATGTGACGAGGTCGACCTAGGTCAACCGACCATACCTTACCTTGAAATAACCTTACGATGGACACGAAGATCTATGGACAGCCAAAGTTTCAACAAAAGCCTGTGTCGATTGGTCGCTTTCTTTGTATAACCAATGAAACTACTTATTTGGTTGGATAGCTATGCTCATTGTATTTGATGTGTTTTCGACAGAAACCTCCTTCATGGCATTAATCCACATACCTTAGATGTATATCTAAGGTCTCTGATAAATCACTGATTCCGAACGTTGCAAGGAATGAAGATTCCGATTCTTATCATAGCTTTATACAGAATTTATTATAGAAAACAGGCGTTCACAATTCTGATGGTTTATTGAGACGAATGCACCGCGCGACGTCAACGCCCGTCTGTCGTAACGCTAACTTGGCTGCTGCTGGTCGCCATGGTGACATACACGAGCGCATTAAAAGCTAGCACAACACAAAGCTGATGAACTACACATCATGAATATTTCACGCGCAAAGGTATATTGTAGGTCTCGTACATTATCTGACATCGTACGGAATAAAGCATCCTTTCATACGGATTCTTAAACGTACTTTAAACAGCACACATTTCCTTATGTGTTATCAACCTGCTCCCGTTCTCTTATCATGTGTTACCAACCTGCACCCATTATCTAATCATGCATTATCAACCTGCATCCATTATTTCATCATGCATTATCAACCTGCACCCATTATCTCATCAAGATCCAGAACAGTCACCAGGCGGATCCACGTTGACATATTATAGTCATGCGGAATTATTCCACAAAATATCATGTGGCAGATCGAAATCAACTAATTGCATATATATGCCGCAAAAAGAAAACAGCTGTTGTACTTGCTCTCCTGTATATGTTCTAGCTCAGAAATAATCTACATCAACTTTGGTAAGGCCTACTTTATATCCAAGGGCATCTCTATTTATTAACAGCAGCTAATACGAAATTAGTTGTGCTTTGTTTACAATTTGTATCAGGGGCTTTTATACTTACATGGTACAACTTTATAAACATGAATTCTTGCAGCCACAAATTTGTTTTTGATATCTGACATCAGCTGTCTGATATTGAAGAATTATTTGCTGCAAAGCTCTATTATATACTATTTGCTTTGTGTAGGCATGAGTTGAGATTTATTTAAACATTCATGTAACTATGGACAATAAATAAATTTATGTGGCTTTGGTGTTAACCAGGCTCTCATCTACTCAATTGTCAATATACATGATATGTTTGAACTTATAAAATTCAATGGTTTGCAACAGCTTTGGATTGTTAACATTAAAACACATAATAAATGTAAGAAAATATGTTCAGGTAAAGAGGGTACATACTTAGTCTGTCAAATTTATGGATTAACTTCTTTTGGCTGGATGACCCGTGTGAGTAAGACCAAAGCGTTTATAGCTTCGCCAAGAGCGCTCACTCAAGCCTTCCGCCCGAGAAAATATATGAAGACGCCACCTGTGAACCGAAGAGTTTTGTCATAGTGTCTCATAAAACAACGAGGAATTCCCCGTTTAATTTGGAGCCGTGGTCGCCTCGACCAATCAGATGACTCCATATCTTTTAACGGACGCCGAAACGTTGAATGAACAGTCCTGTGTGCTTTTGTTGATTTCATGGTATCGTCGCCTGATGACCGGGGTGTATTTCGTGTCATTTTGTCATTTTCACCACACAGCTTAGCGTAGCTATAAACTCTTTAGTAAGACCCCAAGACGCAGCAGTGGCATCGCCGGTGTCTTTATCGCTTCATCAGGGACGGCTGAATCGCTCATTTCGGGTTCGAATCTATCAGAAAAAAATTGCCCTGTCGAAGCAATTTTGCGAGAATCGTAACGCATATCGTTATTCTCCGGAGCAGAGGACGCAGTCAGTATTTGTGTATCCTCTGCTCCAGGAGAATGACATATCGCCCCTCGCAATCAAAACATTGCCAGGGTCTGACGTCACGCGGAGGTGATTCATTATTCACGGGCTCGTCATTTCGATACGCCGGATTTATCTTTAAAGTAGAATTTCGATCTGAAAACGGGCTCTTTTATGGCTGACACATAGACAGAATAGGTACTTTTGGGCTATATTTCCGTAATGTACGATGGCCGCTCATTTATGCTGCGAACTGTACAGTAACAGTGAGAGCCTGTGCTACTTGTCTAGCAGTCGGAATCCTCACGCTTCATTCAAATGAACGACATAAGACATATTTTCTCCGCCATATTAGCTTGCTTCTGCTGGACAAGAGAAGTTAAAATGGCAGAAACAGCTTGTTGCTCTTGAAAATGACAGTGAATATCTCTTTTAATGCAGAAATTCTATGCTATGTTTAGATATCTTGTAAAATAGCATCTCCTTAGGCTTCTATACAGTGAAAAGTTTAAATCATTTACAAACCCATTTCACATACACAGACGTGAACAACTGCTTCTTGTTCTCTCAGACAATAACTGGCTGTACCTTCTGAGTTTGGGTAAAATAAAGTCCTTCAATTCTACTACACAAGCGTGTGCATAGGAACGTTTTTTTGTCGAAACGAGCCCATTTTTTGGCAACACCCGTAAATTCGTCGAGTTTCATCTTTGCTCGGTTCTTCGTTTGACCAAATATGAACTGTGCTCTTTTCCATGTGAGTTTCTATACATCTCTATTACTTTTGACTTGAACGTGGTATCTATTTTTCAACCTCTAGTATAGAGTCACTGAATAGCGCTAAAAGAGGAATCACAACTGAAGTTTTACTCATGCCTGGGTGATAATAAAGGTGTTGTGGTTCGAGTTTTGTATGTTGAGTGGTATGGTTTCAGACTTATTTGAATACAGGCTATTTGCTTGATTATCAAGAAATATACTTCCAAAATACTGATAATGTCAGCTAAATGATGGTTAAATGGCTCGTGACAGGTATAGCGCATGGGGGATGATTTGGCAGTGCCTGATAAGACCACCCCTCCCCGACCCACCCCAAACCAGACAAATAAGCACTGATTTCATTCCGTTTTTCGTTACATGAACGATTCTGATAGCTATTGCTACATCACAATTAAGAGAAATCGTGGTGACCAGATGGTAGTGGCTACGTTTTCCTTATGACTAAATGATCGTTCAAGGTCATATATATATTTCATAGGTATATGATGGGACATTTTTAGTTACTCAATTTATGATTGGACCCATGTTCTAGGGATATGGAATATTGATGGGTCCCCCACCCCACCCAACTCGATCTCTCCAACTGTCCGATATGTAATTCAACAGAATAACGTTATGATGTTATATTATGATGTCACGGGTGTGTCGGTGCTGGTATGATGACCGCTATAACGAAGTAGCTTTATACGTAAAAAATGGCGAACGTTAAAAATATGATATGGCGTTTATATTTCCTATTTTGTTTTTATTTATACATAACAGAAGGACGTATACACAAGCTTCAAATAAAGGTATGTATTGTAAGCATTATATTTTCACAGGGCTATTCATAGAGGATCTCTAGGCGAGTACCAGTTTGGTTGCTATCTAGCGTCGTGTAGCCTGCAGGACGACGGTCGATGACGTATGTCGGTATGACGGTATGCATCGAATTCACAATCACAGATGTGGAAGTAGCTGTGACTGTTGTGGTCTCGGATTAAAGGGGTGATTTGGTGCGATAGACTGACGCATGGTTCGCATGTCAGGGCCCGAATTAGCCCTACAAGACGTCTGAGTAGACGTCTTACTTTCTCTTAAACAGACGGCGAGACGCAATGTAAACATTTTGAGATCTATTCAGACAACTACCAAACACCAAACATACCCAAGTTTATGGAGTTTTAGAATGCAATGATGTTCACAGAAAATTTTATCCTCTTACTTTCCTCATGTGATGATGATCATAGTGACTGCCATACCTGAATGTACTGTGACAGATCAGGCAAGATCAAATTCATTCTTGTTTCACAGACTTGCTATTTCATTGTTGGATATTTTTCTGTTTTCAGAAAGATAACCGTAATGTGATGGTGATGACTAGGTTTGGCTTCCTCCAGAAGGGATACCTCTACCTGCACGTGACTGGCCTGCAGATCATGGGCAGCCGAGCCAAAGAAGTCATGCAAAATGGATCCATTAGCAATGTGTGTCTTGTTTTTGTAGCCAACGCCGGTTTCGACAGGTTTCTGATCAACTTGTCCTGTAGGACAAGTGCTTGGAACTTTTACTTGGCCTCCTTAATTTTTTATTGCCCCACATTTATTTACTTCGTGGAAGCTGATGTCAGAGAAATAGCGCTGTGCGTTCTGACTACTTATAGCAACTCAAGCTAATTTTCATTTGGCGATCTCAGTATGAGCAAACATGCTGTCACAACATTGTTTCTCATTATTGGTTAAAAGCATTTTAAAGTTCTTATTTACTTATGCATAAGCAAAGAAACTCTATAATGAGTGTTCTGGGCAGTACAGGCTGGCACATGAGACGGCTGTGTTCTGGGCAGTACAGGCTGGCACATGAGGCGGCTGTGGCACGAAAGTGCTCATTTCCTCCTACTCGCACAACACAATAGCATATTCACATTTAAGATGCCCAACATATTATAATACAAACATTAATGTGGCGGATGCGGGAGGGTGAAATTGTTGAAGGCATGAAGCAAATGCTAGTGTTAGTGTTGAACCCTGCAACAGTTGAATTATATGGGTGCAATTAGCTGTGGCCAGGGAACTGGTAACCACCAAAAGCCAGCCTTGATTTGTTGGAGAGTTCCCTAAGATTATATGCCTGCTGTCACACTTATGAATATGAGCTATGCAATCTATCAAATCTGCTAAGACAGCTACTGTATTTATGATATATGGCAATATGACCACAACATGTGTGTTTTTTTCCAAATGAACAGGAAATGTTTGGAAGTGAGTATATTGGTTGTCCTCTTGACTCATGTTGTGTCATCTGAATGAATGCAGTTTGGGTTGACGTTGGCCAGGACCACAAGCAATGGGGTGTCCTCATCCTTGGTGAGTGCTAAGTATTGTAATTTATGATCATTACATGATGTAGGGACTCCCACTTCCCAGTCTAACGTTGAACAAAGTGGGTCAGTGGGTGTGTATTGCCTGGAGCAGGAGGACGGTGACAAATGCCCGCTCCACTTCAGTGACATGGACTTGAAGAAGACAGATGCAGATGTCTCCATCATATACTTCAATATCAACTTTAAAAACAGAACGTGAGCATCTTCTTGCATCGGATTCTCCTCCTATTTAATGTAGCTCTGGTCACATGAACTGCACTCTGCTTGCCATGGGACACCTACCTGTAATGGTGCCTGGTCTCTCCTGCAGATTGATGTTAAACCGATCCGGTGACAGCTTCGCCAACCTTACCATTCTCCACCTGAATGAAGAAGAATACTCCAAATGGCCAAGTACAACCCCACCCAACAACGCTCACTATTCCCAATAACCTCACCTTCAGTCATGTGTGGCTGCTGCTCCAATATGTGAGTTAATTGTGTGTTTTCTGCAGCATTAGGTGACGACAAGGGTAACCTGACAGATATAAGTAAGGTGACTAACAGCATTCCACTTCTGCAGCAGACCACCAAACAGGGAATCATTGAGTACAACTTCCATGTAAGTGCCTGCTACCTGTACCTGAGTGCTTGCTACCTGTACCTGAGTGCCTGCTACCTGTATGACTGAGTGTTAACGATGCATCATACACCATCATCAGAGATACGTGACGTTGATGCTGTCATCGTTAGCCAGCAGGAAGTTGTGCTTATGTCAACCTTTCCTCACTCATGACTCTAGAATGGGTTTTTTGTTTCTTTCTTATAGTTTCTAGTTGAAATCAATTCCAAGCAAGAAGAAGGCCTTTATATCCTCGATTTCCATAACTGCGTTCATGATGAGCTTTCTGTCAGCTTTGTGGTACGTACAATTCAGCTGCAATTGGGTTTATTGGGTGGGGTTGTGGTTACTGAAACAGGTTTTGTTAACACCTGTGCCTTGTGTATCATATCTTAAGGAAATGAAGTGGCTCTTATCACCTGACTTATCTAGGCACAATAGCGATGTTGATGTCATTAGCAGCTGGCAAACCTCATTAAAGATTGCTAGATCTGACCTTCATGACACACCCCCACTACAAAGAATCCTGTTGCCCTGTGATAGACACCCACCTTCATTATTTTAAAACAATATAGCTTTGATAAATGATGCCTGTAAAGCGTTAAGTGAATATGCATTGACATATTTCTAGACAGAAGAACTTAGTTTAAACTAAGTTCTGAAATTATATTTCTTTGACAGAAAGTATCTTTAATTCAATCTACACCTTTATAGGAAAGTAACAGCATTGGGGAACTGTTATTGGTTTTTATTATATGGAAAATATGTGTGTTGGTTATACAGGCAGACATTGTAGAGAAGAATGATGACAATTACCTGTCGGCTGGCCAGATGCCCCTACCTACTTTACGCTTTTTACTTTGTGCTGTCTATGTTGTCATGGCTGTCTTATGGGTGTATGTCCTGAGAAATGCTGAGTAAGGTCTTTTCCTCATCTCAAAACCACATAGAATGTGTCAGTAGGGTTATATATATATATATATATAGATATTATATATATATATATATATATATATATATATATATATATATATATATATATATATATATATATATATATATATATATATATACTGTATATCAGGGCTGGAAATTAACACCCGTCCGCCCGTCAATGACGGGTGATTTTATGGCCGGACGGGTAGATCTAGCCCAATCATACGTCCGGCTGACGGGTAACTTTAACGGTGAACACTGTTTGTTTATAACACAGACAGATAAGACCATAGCAATCCTTACGAGACTGATCAGAGAGCGCAGCGTGTTGGCTGACAACGAAAGCTGTTCTGGCGAAAAATCAACAAGATTACTGCTTAGGTCATCTACAGTATGTCTGATGTTGATGTAGTTTAACACTTGCACACATATTATAACAAGTCTGTCTGCTCTATATACCAGCTCTTTAACTCTAAAAGACTTGAAACACCTTTCTTTGAGTAAGGCTGCTCCAAGATCAGTCAGTCGACGTGTATGGCGACTTCCCAATTGCAGTTGTATCAGTTCATTTAACACATGCACTAATAAAAGATTAGCCATGGTCACCAGCCCATCATGACACTGAAGTGGGGTTCTTATTACCAGCCCAGTATGACACTGACCTGGGGTTCTTATCACCAGCCCAGTATGTCGCTGACCTGGGGTTCTCCTAACATGGCGTCTTTTTTGTTTGGACGGGTAGAATCTGTTAAGGACGGGTAACATCTCCTGGCCACCCGTCCTGATGACGGGTGGCCATTTTAGTTAATTTCCAGCCCTGTATATATATATATGTGTATATATATATATATATATATATATATATATATATATATATATATATATATATATATATATATATATATATATATATATATATATATATATATATATATATATATATATATGTATTTGTTTGTGGTTGTATTTAATTTTAGGGATAGCAGGCAGCATACTCTTTAGTGATTTGAGTTGATGCAAGGTTCTGTCTGTGTGTATGCAGGGAAGGTGTGTTTAAGATACACTACCTGATGTTTGTCTTGTTACTGGTGAAGGCCCTAGCTGTCCTCTTCCACGGGGTATGTGCTATTCCTGGCTTACATTCATTGTGCCATTATGTTACATTGGCCTTTATGTGCCATGTGTTATGAAATATACTTGTAGATCTAAGGATGTTTTGAACTAGAAACTCTATGTTCAATAGACATGTTGTGTTGCAGTTGAACTCGTACTTCATTCAGATCAGAGGTCACCATGAGGAGGCGCTGGCTGTCATCTACTACATCACATACCTGTAAGTCCCCGTTAAACTTCCACTCCAATTGCATCTCCACTCCTCCCCCACCTTCCCTTGGCTGTCTCATCGTCACCTTTTTCTCCTCCCCACTCTTCACCTCATCCCTCTCACCTCCTTCCCAACCCAATTACCAATCTCTCCTCCCATCCACCCAATTCTCTCCCATTTCACTCTCCTCACCACCTGTCCCTCCCACTCCCCTCACCACCTGTCCCTCCTCCCACTCCCCTCATCACCTGTCCCCCTCCCAGCTGTCCCTCATCCCACTCCCCTCACCACCTGTCCCTCCTCCCACTCCCCTCACCACCTGTCCCTCCTCCCCTCCCCCACTGTCCCCACATTACCACCTGTCCCTCATCCCACTCCCCTCATCACCTCACCTCCCACTCCCCCTCCCCTCCCACCTCCCTCCTCCCACTCCCCTCAGCTGTCCCTCATCCCACTCCCCTCACCACCTGTCCCTCCTCCCACTCCCCACATTCCCTCATCCACCTGTCCCTCACCTGTCCCTCCTCCCCTCCCATCACCACCTCCCCCTCCCCTCCCACTGTCCCTCATCCCACTCACCACCCTGTCCCTCCTCCCACTCCCCTCATCACCTTCCCCCTCCTCCCACTCCCCTCACCACCTGTCCCTCCTCCCATTCCCCTCATTTGCTCACCACCTGTCCCCTCCCCTCCCACCTGTCCCTCCTCCCACCCCTCATTAGCTGTCCCTCATCCCACTCCCCTCCACCTGTCCCTCATCCCACTCCCCTCATCACCTGTCCCTCATCCCACTCCCCTCACCACCTGTCCCTCCTCCCACTCCCCTCACCACCTGTCCCTCCTCCCACTCCCCTCATCACCTGTCCCTCCTCCCACTCCCCTCATCACCTGTCCCTCCTTCCACTCCCCTCACTACCTGTCCCTCCTCCCACTCCCCTCATTAGCTGTCCCAGTAAGTTACAGTCAGCCTCTTTTGTCCTGTATGAACTCTTTGCTGTATTAGGATGCGGGGTATCCTGCTCTTCGTCACCATAGTGTTGATTGGGGCTGGATGGGCCTTTGTCAAATACATCTTGTCTGAACGAGACAAGAAGATATTCATCATTGTCCTGCCTCTCCAGGTGAGTCATGCTCTGGTAATGTCCTCCCTCTCCAGGTGAGTCATGCTCTGGTAATGTCCTCCCTCTCCAGGTGAGTCAAGCTCTGGTAATGCATTTCATCAAAACTTATTATTCCAGCCTTCTCTTATTAATCTACTCCTGAATTGATGCAGCGTGGGAAGGAGAGGGAACAATGAGTGTCTTGGTGTGGTGTGTGTAGATTCTGGCCAACGTGGCTCAGATCATCATAGAAGAGACAGAGGAGGGAGAGTCTCAGTATACCACCTGGGGCAAGGTGCTCATTCTCGTCGACCTACTGTGCTGTGGCGCTATACTCTTCCCTGTTGTCTGGTAAGTTCCCCTGACTGGCCTAGTTTATTACTTCTCTATGTAGGTTCTCAAGAAGGTGGAATTACCTGTTGCCATGTTAAGTAGGTGGAATTACCTGTTGCCATGTTATCACTTGTTTTAGGTCCATCAGACATCTGCAAGAAGCCTCTCAGATCGATGGCAAGGCGGCCATCTCACTCGCTAAGCTCAAGATATTTCGTCACTTCTACATCCTCATTGTGTGTTACATCTACTTCACCCGCATCATCGTCTATTTACTCACAGTGAGTGCTACTTCCCCAACAAAATGTCTGCCATTTCAAGCAATGATGGTCAAAACGTTGGCTTGCTGGCTTCAAACCAAAAAAACCTATAGCTAGACTAAGAGGGCTCACTCCCGACAAAATATGTAAACACGCCATCTGTATGTAGCACACTGCTTGTCATGATGTCGATCTTAAACCCACATGGAAATTTGGGGATGTGGTTACCTTGGCCAATAAGTTATGATTTCTTTGACATTAATTATTGTGCCGTGTGCTGTTGTTGATGTTCTGGTAGCAGCACCTGACAATGGGTGGGCTGGAAACACTCAATGCAGAGCCAGTGAGTGTGAGCCCTCTTAGTGTAACTGTAAGCTCTTTGTTTGAAGAGCAAGCGAGGTGGATCATTGATATAGGACCTGAAGCAGAAATGTATCAAGAGCTAAAGCAGTGGGTCTGGGTCAGCCGGAGTCCAACCAGTGGTATTCAGGTAGACATGGAGCCAGCCCCTTTCTGTTTGGATCAATCTTGTGAAGAGGATGTTCATGTACCAACAGTTTTTAGAGAAGGGAGTCTATTGATACATCATCTGTCTGCTACAGCCCATTCACTCAGCACACCGTGGCTCGAACATTCACTCAGCAGCCTGTGGCTCGAACATTCATTCAGCAGCCTGTGGCTCAAACATTCACTCAGCACACTGTGGCTCGAACATTCACTCAACAGCCTGTGGCTTGAACATTCATTCAGCAGCCCGCGGCTTGAACATTCACTCGGCAGCCTGTGGCTTGAACATTCATTCAGCAGCCCGCGGCTTGAACATTCACTCAGCACCCCCCGACTTGATTATTCACTCAGCAGCCTGTGGCTTGAACATTCATTCAGTAGTCGCGGCTTGAACATTCACTCAGCAGCCTGTGGCTTGAACATTCACTCAGCAGCCCGCGGCTTGAACATTCACTCAGCAGCCTGTGGCTTGAACATTCATTCAGCAGCCCACGGCTTGAACATTCACTCAGCAGCCTGTGGCTTGAACATTCATTCAGCAGCCCGCGGCTTGAACATTCACTCGGCAGCCTGTCGCTTGAACATTCACTCAGCAGCCTGTGGCTTGAACATTCATTCAGTAGCCCGCGGCTTGAACATTCACTCAGCAGCCTGTGGCTTGAACATTCACTCAGCAGTCTGTGGCTTGAACATTCATTCAGCAGCCTGTCGCTTGAACATTCACTCAGCAGCCTGTGGCTTGAACATTCACTCAGCAGCCCATAGCTTGAACATTCACTCAGCAGCCTGTGGCTTGAACATTCACTCAGCACACCGCGGCTTGAACATTCACTTAGCTGTACGCGGCTTGAACATTCATTCATCAGCCTGTGGCTTGAACGTTCACTCAGCAACTGGCCAATTTATGCTGCAAGCTTTCCTCATTCAGTGGCTTATTTCTCTGATTCTCCATTTACTATTGCTCATTGCAATGAAACGGATATTAATGAAACATTTGTTTGAAAGTAACGTTTAGTCTGGCACCAATCTGTTAGCATATTGCTCTGTTTCTTTCATGTTTATCCAAGCTACAATGAAACATACTTAGGAAAGTTTCCAAGATATCCAGCAATGTATCTCAGTCTCAGTTCATATCTATGAGATCTGATGATAAAGATCCCATGTAAGTAGAGGTAGTGGGGATATATGCTGCTTGACAAGGAATACTGAATAGTGTATTAGCATTGGTGTAAGATGGCATGGATGTATTTGTTGACAGATTACAGTGCCGTTTGAGTACGAATGGATCAACGAGGTCTTCAAGGAGATAGCCACTGTGGTGTTCTTCTCTGTCACCGGCTTCAAGTTCCGTCCCATGAGTAACAACCCTTATTTACAAGTGCCTACCAGTGATGACGAAACAGAAATGGATGAAGTGTACGTTATCAAGCAACATTCATTATTTGCAACCATTCTTACAGTGAAGTGCTCTAGGATAAGAAGTTGAAGAGAGTCATACTATATATTGAGTGTCAAAGTCTATGGTTTGGTTGTTATTTCTGAGACATGCTGTTAACTTATGTTTGCAGTGTCTTATACATATTGATCAGTTATTTAATCGACTTGCTGGTATAACCAGAGATTAACAGACTCAAATTGATGTCACCTTTCCCTTTCTAAACTTAATTGAATGTACGGTGTTGTGTACAGGGTGACAAAGAATGTTGCCTTTGAGAACTTGACCCATGTTAATCAGAAGCGGACGAGACACGGGACATAACAGGCATCAAACAGCGCGAGAGCAGTCACGAATATGATTAACACACCTGTGTTTCATTAACACACCTGTGTTTGATTAAACTAAGCGCCAGTCATCTTCTCATTTCTTGTCTTTTAGCCTGTCTGTCTTGATTCACTGCAGTTCATCAGTTTTCTCTGCCCAGTTTCTAATGACCACAAGCCCGAGTCAGTGGTGCAATTGAAGAGTTGGTGTTTGGTTATGACAGACAGGGATGGTGCTCCAACTGCATCAGTGTCTTCTCTGTACCTCTCTACAAGCCCTGTAATCTAAGTCATGTTGTCGTTGGAGGTGGAATTTAGTGTAACTTACTTTTTGTGAGATGCACTGTTATATTCTCTCATCGTTTGTATGTAGGAACATTGGCCAACATGGACTGTAAAATCAAATGGTTTGGCTTAGTCCACTAAGGACCACTATATTGTATACCAAACTGTTCTTGGTGGAATGTTTCCAGCTTTTATGTTCCTTTTGATTGCTTCCCTTTACTCTGCTCATTAAATAAGCAACACTCAGTATCAGATTACATAGTGTGCATGTACAACAATTCTTGTACAAGCCTAATTGACTCCCAAACATATGATAAAATCATCATACAAGTTCAAAGCCTTCTAAATGTTGTCCAGTTGGCTTTGTTAATGGCTTCATGGATCAAAATGAATTATCAGATTGTGATATATTGATGCTGAGTTTGCTCTCTACTAAACATATTTCCATGTTGTCAGCCATCTTGTAAACGGTGCTTCATTGTTGCCCCTACCATCCTGTTCTATCACAGTAAGCTTACCTCTCTGTCAACCGTGGAGCTGGGTATAAACAAGGTGTCATGTGAGCTTCCACTTGTAGACCATGCCTAATCTGTTGCACCTATATATAGCTATATTTAAGCTCCCTTGTATTTATTAATCACAGACCAGTTTATGTTATTTGCACAGTTCTGACTCATGTATCCTAGCTTCAGGTTATGTAACACATTCCTCTATCTTATGTGGTGATTATCACCGTACCATGAAACATTAATTATACATGTTAACATTTGTTTGGAGGGTAGTATTGCTTGTGTTGCAGTACATAGAATGTGTGCTAAGCGGCATTGGTTTTGTGCTGTAAATAAATTTTGATGATATGATTTTACAATATGTCGTAATAAGCTAGCTTTATGAAATGGCTGATTTTGTCAAAATTATGCACATCAATAAGATGTACATACACTGTGCACTGCCAAGTGTGACATCCTTATGGCATCAATAGTTTAGTATCCAAATTACGGTCACAGTTGTTACTCAACTGATGGGACTATTAGAGCACTTGTGACAGTCACAGCTAGTGTGACTCAAATGATGTGACTCACAAGTGTGACTCAAATGCTGTGACTCACAGCAAGTGTGACTCAGCTGCTGTGACTCTAGCAGCAAATATAACTGTAGCAGAATGCACGACTACACTACAACAGTGGGGGTTGGACATAATAGACACATTACAGGTGACAACAGGGGTAGCTCACTGCAGGTGTGACCGCCCCCAGCGCCCCACAGGACATCTGTTGTTATGTAATGATCATGGAATATCACGTCTGCCCAAGGTTACAGCATGGTGTTAATGCATATATATTAATAATATCATTTATTTTTGCGTGAATGGTCCAGTTTTATTCCTCTGTGTGTAAGATAGCACTACAAAGCCTGATCGTGTGTCGTATTAGTAAGCAGTGCAAAACTGATGCCCTTAAGTTAATGACCATTTCACAGGCCATACTTAGTTCCTTAAAGATAATTCATATCATTCGGTCAACTCTATATCCAGTGACAATTGTGTGCAATTTTAACATTGTCTTCATTGACACGCTTACCATGCAACAGAACGGGAAAAAAGGGTCAGTTTTTGCACCAAAGATGTTTTTTTTAAGAAGAAGCGATCGAATTTCTAACACAGCATCAACGTCTTTGAACTAAGCGCTGATTGCAGCATTGAAGTTTCTCGCTTGTTTAAAAATAATGTCCAGTGATAATCATATGAAATTGTTAGTTTCTTCCCTGATACCATACAATAGATTGAAACTAAGTAGGGTGATCACAGTACTTTCAGAGAGAGAAGCAATTGAGATCGAATTCTAACGCCCTGATATAAGCTATTGAACCTAGCGCCCACTAAAACATTTGACAACCTATGTTTTCGACCATAGCAGAAGCAAAGTTAATGAAGACAAACTGTTACGATATGAAGATGTTTCCAATCCCAAAATCGATCATTTCGCCGTTGAATCCATCGATACAAAATTCATTACATTTAGAATCAAACAATATGTAGATGAAGTACATATCGAAGTCTCGTGATCATTTGTTAACGACTCATTTTTAATCAATTGTTCTTTATTTTCTACTTCCTGAATCATCTATGTTAATGTCGTGTCGGAGATAAGCAATATTTCGTCCCTGTAGTGATAGGTCATTGTTGCAACGCACCATAACACCGCATTGTCAAAGGGAGCGCTGGTCTCAGGACAGATCGAAGGGATCACGAGTCCCATGACGGATCCAACGGAGCACGGTTCTCATGACGGATCCAACGGAGCAGGGTTCTCATGACGGATCCAACGGAGCACGGTTCTCATGACAGATCAAACGGGACAAACCAGTTGCGCCCTTGCAAGCAATAAATGTAGACTGAGCAAGTGTTGCCACTTGGGGTTGGGGGTAGGAGAGGGGGTAGCTGTGGGTGGGGGCGGGGGTGGTTGTGGTAGTGTTGCGCATTGAGGTGTTATGGAACGAGTTGGCCGAATGCTCCTCTATATTAACAACGCGTCATCTGTATACGGACGCCACTAGCCCGCCCTATTGGGACACCTATTCGATCTGCCGAGCCAATGGGCTCCACACTAGCCATTTTTTACCAGCCCACTGTTCTATAACCAATTCTGCTGTTAACAACACCAATAGCATATTAGTGACTGGCGGCACTACACGGACGCAAGGTATCTCGGGTGGATTTTTCCCATTCATTATTGCCTAACCTAGCCGTGCCATTGCCGCTGACAGGAATACAAAAGAAAGCCGTAGTCTGAACGGGTGGGCTGACTCGTGGTCACATAGGTACATCGTCCATCACTTCTCTCCCGTAGAGTCCAGCGTTGGGCTTGACATAGGCCGCATGCACCAGACAGAGGCTATGGATGGTCTCAGATATAAGGCACGATGATCCCTTCTGAATTGCCTCCTAATGATAACCGAAGAGAGAAGAGCGAGTAAGGGAGGTGGGAGGATGATAGAGACACACACACACATATATAGAGAGAGATATAGAGATATAGATATAGATATAGAGAGAGAGAGAGAGAGATAGAGAGAGAGAGAGAGAGAGAGAGAGAGAGAGAGAGAGAGAGAGATATATAGATAGAGAGAGAGACATATAGATCAGAGAGATATAGAGACACACAGATAGATATACAGATATATACAGAGATATAGAGATAGAGATAGAGACAGATAGATACTCATATATACATACATATATACATACATATATATATACACATATATATACACATATATATACACATATATATACATATATATATACATATATATATATATATATATATATATATATATATATATATATATATATATATATATATATATATTATATATATATGTGTGTGTGTGTGTGTGTGTGTGTGTGTGTGTGTGTGTGTGTGGGTGTGGGTGGGTGTACCTAGCTACCTTGTTTCATATTTGCATCAAAGCTAAAGCAATAAATCGTCAAAGCAATAAAGAGGCGTTAATTGTCTGTCGTAGTCGCTGAGGCAGAACGTAGCCGCCCTGACATCGGGTGAGGAAGGTTTCCCTCGTCGACGAAGGCGTGGAGCTGTTTGAATCCATTGAATCCATCAAAGCGGTACATCACATGAGTCATCAACACCTCTCAACAAATCGACTCCAACTTACAGTCATCAATATTCTGCTTGAATTTTAAAAACCTATTCATCAAGATCTGACAGGGAGTAAACATAATGTGGAAATACTTCGGCGTCACAGTCATGCACTGCGTAATATATAGTATGAAACAGTGAGAATCGGGGCTTGAGTTGTGGTAGGGGTAACTTTTCAGTGAGTATTCCGCCGACTTGTGAACTCGCCAACGATGTCCTAATTTGGACAAAGGAAATTATGGACGAGGTCACGTGATCGGCGTCCTATGCGACAACGCATGTCCTTTAGAGACAATAACGATAATGAGAAGGGAGCGTGATTGAATCGGTCATCGGCAGCATCACCAGATGACGTAATATGTGCCAGCAGACGAAAGAGTGCCCCCACCCCAGCTCGAATATTACTCTAATGAATAGCGTCTGGTCACCAAGCCGAGAGTGCAGGGATAAATCTTCTTAAAGGAACTTATGATGAGAGGAATAGTAAGTTGAGAGCGATATTTAAAGATGCGCTGAGAAAAAAATCTAGCCGGCTAACCACGTGCCGTGTCTGACTGAATCGTCTTGCGGCAAAATGGTGTGATGTAATAGCGACCCTAGAGAGATCCAAAGACATTTTGTAAGTAAGAACTAAGCCAGTGGCGTTTTGCAGTCGTGTGGTAACGAATCGAGGCTCACTCGACCTGACACTGTGGTGTGTGATGGATATGGGAGGTGAGAGATATCGGTGAGATGGTGCATGCTAGGAGAGAGTGAGAAGAGATGAGTATTCGGTGGGGCCCGGTCCGGGGCTGGCTGCCTCATTCTACTCAACACCTCGTCTTGATAGTAGCCGCCCTTTGGCTCCTCGCTTCCTCGATCATTGTGCTTACCACCAACACCCAGTGTTACAGCGTCACAACTCTACCTCTTGACGTCACAGCGCCACCTCAATTCCACAACACCCATAATACTGTTCCATCGAAGCTTCTCCAGCAATGGCATCACATATTACAGTACCAAACTCGCTTGCCAGATTCCTTTTACAATTTCAACGTATCGCGGAGTGAGAGTTTGCCGCTTGACCGTGAGTTACCGGACACCCGACCTAATGGCTGTAGGTCAGAGGTTCATAATCTTGCCCCTTCACAGAAGGCCAGCATCGTTATACCGTTTTACAACGAAGCCATATCAGTGTTGGTCCGTACTGTCCACAGCATTCTAACGCGTACCCCGGACAACCTTATTAAGGAAATCATTCTCGTAGACGATGCCAGTACACATGTATCTCTACAGCGTTTTCTTGAAAATAAGTTAGGCCTTTTTGGGCAGAAAATTCGTCTTGTACGGAACTGGCAGAGGGAAGGTTTGATACGATCGCGCTTGCACGGCCTGGAGTTGACAACTGCGCCAGTCGTAGTCTTCCTAGATGCTCATTCCGAGGTGAGAAAGCACTCTACTCTCTGCTTTTATTGTTTCTAAGCTTGAAAGGGAAAAGCCCCATCGCCTCCGTGATTCGCTATTACTTTAAACGAACGACACTTTATTACATTGGTTGCATGCCTCGTTTGTAATAGAAATGTTGAGCCTGGTAGTGCAGTTCTGCATGTGATAATAAAGGCGGAGACGGGTGTGTGATAGGTGAATGTGGGCTGGATGGAACCGATGCTGTCCCACCTGGAGAAGAACCCACGTGACGTTGTACAGCCATTCATAGACGGGATAGACTCGTCGAGCATGGAGTACACCGCCCCGGAAACAACCCACCGCGGCTCCTTCACCTGGGATCTCAGGTAGACGCTAGCTTCTCCTCTCCAATATCATCTCCACACATTACGTGCGGAGGATATTCAGTTCTAGCTGCTACCTGATGTCACGGGGAACTCTGGTACTTGGCCGACAAGTCATTAGTTCGGTTCCTTAAGTCTTCCCAGTTTTTGCTTTATTTTTTTGGCGTAAACTGAACATCATTTCTATTCATAGCCGTTACGCTGTTGAATGGCAGCTGTGAGCACAGACGCTCGGTTCCCGACGCCAAGTGCCGAGCCGCTATCTATATATACAAGTTATGCAAAAGACCGGCGCCTGCGTAATTCACGCTCGTCGTTCACCAGGTACACCAGGTACAACATACATTGCAATTGGTGTTTCAATAGAATCCTTTCGACAATCAAAAATTCCGTCTTCGACGGTCAACTTTCAAACGATTAGTATTTCGCGTTTAATCAGGAACGCGTCTGTCGTAGCGCAAGATTCACTCGGCGATCGGACGCTTGGCATCGGGAAGCGAGCGCCAGTGGCTGCTAGCGTCCCCGGGGTGGGGGGTGGGGGATCTCTCCTTGAAAAAGGGTAGGGGTGAGCCGCCATGGAAAACAAAAACCGGACCATATATATACCAAGCTAAAGTGAGAAAAGGGAACCATTTACATACCAAATCCTCAGAAAAAAGACCCATTCATGTACAAATTTTTTTAAAGGGTCACCAATACATATACCAAAATGAATGATCCCAAATCACATCTAGACCACCTCGAGGAGCTACAAGGGACTGATCCATATACCAAACTAACGATTCAGATTGAAAAATGTACGTTTATTAAGCTTCGCAACTGCAAAAAAAAAATCAAAAAACTTTGCTGATACCGTAGTCAGTCCCAACGATGCTCTGGTTCGTATTGGAAACAACGCAACCACGCTGACTGATAGGGCTCGCCACCATTGACTCAGGGAACTTGACACCCAATATTAATGATCATATTGGATACCCATCACAAAACAAATACCCATTGCTGTCAAAAATACGTACCTATCGGTATACCAGGTCATTGCCAAAAAAACCGACCCATTGCTATACCTGTCTTCAAGAAATAACGACCCATTTGTATACCAAAACGCCAAAAAACCGACCCAAATTGGCGGCACATCCCCACTAACCTCCACATAGTGACCCCCCCCCCCCCCCCCCCCCCCCCCCCCCCCGGACTAGCGTCAAACAGAGACCTTTGTAGACAACTCTGTGTTATGTTCTCCTGATGAATGACACTTCTCCTCGTGCTTTGTGTGTATTTGATGCCTTATTGTGTGTAAGATACGTGTGGGTTCAACTGGAAGAACACATCGTACGAAACGCCCTCAAAGGTCGGCCATTTTGGAGCCCGACACTCGTGGGGTGCGCTATCGCTGTCAACAAAGAAAACTTCCTGCGAATAGGAAGCTTCGACTCGGATCAGATGATTTGGGGAGGCGAGAATGTGGAATTAAGCTTCAGGGCGTGGATGTGTGGGGGTGCTATTGTGACCCTGCCCTGCTCTCGAGTGGGCCACTTGTTCCGTCCGACGCCTTATAAGAAAGAAACGCCTTACCTGGCCACGTGGCAGAAGAACACCATCCGTGTTGCCGAGGTGTGGTTAGGGCACTACAAGAGGTACTTTTACGAGAGCACGAGAGTATATCCGACACGCCGGGTCAACCTCACCCAAGCAGAATGGCAGTCCATGTTGAAGAGAAAAGAGTTGAAAGATAAATTAAGATGCAAAGATTTCGACTGGTACTTGCGCAATGTGGCACCCGACGTCGCGATACCCCCCATCGGCGCTGTGTGTCATGGGGAATTGATGAATCATAGGACAAAAGCTTGTTGGAAAGTGCTGGACGATGGATATCTGGCAATTGACTATTTATGCTACAGTCATAAAGTAATTCCTGGAAACTTTTTCACCATTCTTGAAAATGGCATGTT
>CM067352.1:11732782-12142782 GCA_034190875.2 Urechis unicinctus | reverse complement strand
GTGGGGGTTGGGGGTGGAGGAGGCGATATAAAGGCTAGCGTTACGGTGCTTTATGGGGCTATGGGGTAGTGTAATGGAGCGTAACTGAGTGGGGGGCGTGGGGGGGGGGGGTGGTCGATGGGTTTAAAACGGCTAAAATAGCATTGCGTAATTTATAAATGACTCCTACTTGCACGTAAGAACGTATTTCTATTCGTCTGACTGGTTCCAACTTTATCTGCCAGCTTAACCATGGGCTCTTTCTTATCGGGTTACGAGGCTTTTATAAGTTTCAAGCAAACCAGGGCAGATTAATATAATTTGGTTTCCTGATTCTGACGCCATTATCACTTTATCATAGAAATACAGCCCTCATAACCTACCACAGCCCACACCAACTACCACAGCCCACACCACCTACTGCAGCCCACACCACCTACCACAGCTCACACCACCTTCAACAGCTCACACCACCTACTACAACTCAAACCACCTACCACAGCCCACACCACCTACTACAGCTATCACACCACCTACTGCAGCCTACATCACCTTCTACAGCTCACACCACCTTCAACAGCTCACACCACCTACTACAACTCAAACCACCTACACAGCCCACACCACCTACTGCAGCTCACACCACCTACTGCAGCTCACATCACCTTCAACAGCTCACACCACCTACTACAACTCAAACCACCTACTACAGCCCACACCACCTACTACATCCCACACCACCTTCTACAGCTCTCACCTCTTTTACATCCCACCGCACCTACCACAGCTCACACCACCCACCGCAGCTCACACCACCTACCATAGCTCACACCACCTACCCCAGCTCACACCACCTACCACAGCTCACACCACCTAACACAACCCACACCACCTACTGTGGCCCACACCACCTACTACAGGTCAAACCACCTACCACAGCCCACACCACCTACCACAGCTCACACCACCTAACACAACCCACCCCATCTACTGTGGCCCACACCACCTACTACAGGTAAAACCACCGATCACAGCCCACACCATCTGCCACAGCCCACATCACCCACTACAGCTAACACCACCTACCACAACCAACACCACCTACTACAGCTCACACCACCTACCACAGCTCACACCACCTACCACAGCTCACACCTCCTACTACAGATCACACCACCTTCCACAGCCCTACACAATTACGAACAACCCACACAACATACTAAATGCAACACCATTGTACACAACCCACAGCTCGAAAAGAGCCTGGTGAGAGCCTCGAATGTGGGTGAGGAAGTCAACCTCAAATTTGGCAATACAACCGAGGTGTTGCAGAAGTAGGGGTTAGGTTCATACTCTTCAGCACAATACAGCTGGTTGAATTATATTCCCTTTTATTTTGTTTGTTGTTGTGTTCCCTTAGGATACATAGTTGGTGCGATTCATAGGTTTCGCAATTGCTGTTTCATTCTGTCTGTGCCAAAGATATCTTAACTATGAGTGACCAGAGTAGTCCTGCCTTGGAGAGTTTGCCAGATTCTAGAGGCTAGTTCAGTTGTAGGTGAGGGCGCTTTACCTCATACTGATGAGGATGTTGCCCAAGTTGGTTCTCTGGTAGGTTAGGTGCAAGGGGCTATAAACATATCCAATGGTTTGAATATGTTAGCTTCAGTAGCTAGTAGGGTTGATGATGTCCCACCCACATCAGGTGTCCCAGCTCCAGTAGCTACTTCTGGCCCATCTCATGATGGAAGTGCCCCAATCAATACAATATCACAAGCCCCGGGAAACATCAGCTATCATCAAAGTACGTTTGGTGGTATGGGTGGCCTCCACTACCACAGTGCTTAAATGTCAGGTATACCTTCTGGTTTCTCCCCCAACTCGTCTCCCATGTACCCTCCACATGGATATCCATTCGCATGGTCAGCTATGCAATGGGGAGGTTTATGGTATTTTGGGGCTTGGCAATACAAGCAAGGTGTTGCAGAAGGAGGGGCAAGATGGGGTTACGGTCAGGTGGGCTCTCCACCTAGGGTAGGTGTTAGTCAAGGAAACTACCATACACAAGTTCAGCCAAGCACTCCACTCTGTCCTCGGAACAATTCTTATGGACCTCAGCCCGCCAACGCTCAGTCTCGTGCCCCACCTGCTCCATTGGACATGCCGCCAGTTGTGGGGCAACCAGTTTGGCCACCTTCAGGCATGAATGGGTCTGGTCCCAGTTGTGACTGACTTGGGTGTGGTGGTTTTAGATACTGAAAGGCCACCTCGGCTAGAATTCCAATCGGATAGCTTTGGCCCAACGAAAGGACAGGTTCGTAGGGAACAAAAACGTGCACCAACGTTTGATGGAAAATCTAGTTTTTGAGACTATTTTTCTCGGTTTGAACTCATTGCAAAAATGAATGGTTGGTCTTTTCAGGAATGTGCTCTTGAACTGGCAATAAGCTTGCGGGGTCAGGTTCAGAGTATACTTAGCGACCTCGAAATGTCACAGAAGAACCAGGCAGAAGTCTACAGAGCTTAGTTAAGTGCAAGGTCAGGCATAGAAAAGAGCCACCCAGTGAGCTCGTACAGGATAATAAAAGGATGGTTAGGCTCGCCTATCCTATAGCATCGAGTGAGGTTAGAGAATCACTGGCTCGTGATGGCTTCATGGATTCGCTGAGGGTTGCGAACATGGAACTGTTCATATTTCAGTCCAAACCTAGCAGTTAAGTTGATTCTCTGAAGTCAGCCTTGGAGCATGAAGCCTTTGTTGAAGGCAGGGCCTATAGGACGGGGTCTAGCACATCACACAATGTTAGGTCCCTGATAGAAAAGCTAGATTAACCATATCAGGATGACTTCATGAAGGATGATTCCATGAAGGATGAGTTCGTAAGGATGCAGACCCTGTTAGCTCAACTGTCATCAGATATAAAGAAACAGGGGTCTGGATTTCAAAGAAAGGAGCGTAAAAGTGCTCACAGGGGCAGGGGTGGCGGAAGGTGTCATTGTTGTGGGAAACAAGGCCACTTCAAAGCCAATTGCTACAAGCGGCGGAATGATGAAGTCGGAAAAGATGAAGTACGGTGGCTAGCTAGTAGCCCAAGTTGGAAGCTTAAATCCCCCCCCACAAGGTTTGGGAAACTAAGAAATGCTACGACAGAGGAGCATGTCGCAGCAGAGATTCTGGCAGAGATTCTGGCAGTAGGCCAGGAGGCAGAACCCCCAATTTCCACGAGGACTCGGCCGGAGACACCCTCCGCACAGTCGATCTGGATCCCTGACCCTAAGACAAGACAAGAAGAACCAAGTCTACTCAGACCAGTGATTTTCTTCTTTGATTTATTTTGTTTTGTATCGGTTATTTTGGTATTGCAGGTATTGTACTTTGTAACCAGGTTGTGTGCATAAGATTGTTTTCTTTCATGTTTTAATACTGCAGCGTACATTATTTAACTTGTGAATATTCTATTGTTTTTAGTGTAATAACTTAGATATTTTGTCGTTTGTTATGGTGTGGTCACGTGACCCACTTTAACTGTATTTAACCTGGGGCATGAGCCCGTCAAGGCAGTTCCGATTAGTGGGTCTCCGAGCAAGTCGGACAAACCTTACCGACTGATACGAGAAAGTCGGACGATCCAAGCGTTAGTTTGATTCCGATTAGTAGGGAAATTATTGCTTGTGGTAAGTACCATGTGTGGTGCTGAATTTGTGTGTGTCGTTGCTCGTAATAGTTGCGGTTTGGCCCTGTGAATTTGCATTTCTTTCGTTCTCGGGTTTGGGCGCCCAACTCTAGAGGGCGTCGCTAGCTTGATCGCTAGTGTCGGGGTGTCGTTGCTCATAATATTTGCATGCTTGCCCTGTTAATTTGTATTGTATAGAGTTCGGGTTTTGGCGCCCAATTCTAGAGGGCGTCGCTAGCCTGATCGCTGGTGACGGGGTGTCGTTGCTCGTAATACTTGCACTTTGCCCTGTTAGATTGTATTTGTTTAAAGTTCTGTTTCGGCGCCAAAATCTAGGGGGCGTCGTTAACTTGGTCGCTGGTGTCGCGAATTTGTTGGAATCGGTCGTTATTGACTTGTGTAGTATTAGTAGTTAATAAAACTGGTTTTTACATTAATTGTCACGGTTATTTCACTTGGTTGATCTATTGCCGGTCGTTCGCTTAAGTTTGGTTGCCAATTTGTTTATAAAGGTTGAAGGTAAACACAGGGCGCTGCAGTTCGCCAGCCATCTGTCAGGGTTCACGCTACAAATTCATTTGGTCGCTTACTCGTATTTGCACTGCATAGCGGCCCTCATCTAGTTCGTCATCTGCTTATAACGAGACTTTGACCCTACTATATTTCAGGCGTCTCATAGCTCGACTTAGTTCGTACACGGGTGAGTACAAGGATTTAGGGTTTCGTTGTGAGAAGGTAAACTATGTTGCTGACAACATTTCGTCGGTACTGTTTATATGATCTGTCGAGCAGTCTGCTATCTGTATTTTCAAATGACTTGTTAACTTCTTATATGCTTAGTGATAGGTAAATTCAGGTGAATCAGCCAATCAGAGCACTATAGAGCACTTTATACAAAATACAGTGCACATTGACACTGGCCTATTGTATGTAATACAATATATACAAGCGGTAAAGAACATTGGTGTTTGTGGGTGTATTAGTGAACATTGTGTTATGTTCTCATTTCATTAGAAAAGCTGCTCAGAAAAGAGACAATGCCTCAGACAGTTCACTGTTCGAGGCCTTATCTTTTTCCTGAGCAGCTTTGCTAATGAAATGAGAACATAACAAATAGGTATTTATTGTAGTATTATATACACGACGCAGTGTGCAAATGAAAATATTTAGTATGCTTCGTTGTTTCAAGGAGTTACAAATACTCTTGTACATAGAAATTGCTCGACGCAGTTTACGTTGGCGTATATGGGAGTCTGATATATGACAAGCTATTTGCGTTGGTGTGTATGTGAGTATTAAACACACTACTTTGTGTACTATTGTTAATTGTATGCACAGCATCGTTTATGTTGGATTATTGCTTACACTGGGTAGAATTGGCCACATTGTGCATGGTCGCGGTTTGAATAAAACGAAAAGTCGGTTTGGCGAACGTTGCCCTCAGTATGAATGTGCCACAAAAACCTCTGAAAAGCAAGTCACTCTGTATTGGGTAACCTCTGTCTGCAAGGACAACATCTCCATACCTAATCTTGTCTAAAAACACATGACTCCCTTGTGATGTGCTGATCCGAGGCTCGCCCTCCCCAGAAAGGAGATATAAAGCTAAACATCCCATTAGAAGGAATGCCCACAAAAAACTCAACGGCTTCTTGTAGTGTATACATGTATACGCCTGTAGATTTGAGTTTCTGGGTCTTTCAATTATGACATCATAGCAGTCAATCATGCAAGTAAGACATGGATATTTCTGGGTGAGAGTTGATGGCAATGCTTGTCTAACATTTTGGCGGGATGGCCAAAAGATGAGAGGGCTCGATTCTCTTGCAAAAAACCTGACCCATGTGTTTATGATGGCTGAGCCGGTCCCACTTGATATACAAAAGGGGTCACAAAGAAAAGGGTTCTACAGATCCATGCGCAGCTTCATCATCACTAGAGTCATTTCATCCAAGGGGGACAATTTCCTCAAGCAGCCATATGTTTTTGTCATTGTTTGGACGAAGGTCGGATTGAGGCTCGCAGGGCTTTTTTCAAGGGATTATCCTTGTCTTTTGAGGGTTTTTTTGCTTTTTTTTTGCGAATAACCTCATTCCCCTCGGCCCTCGACCCTTTCGAAGGTTGGATTGAGGCTCGCAGGCCCCACAAATGAAAAAAGGTTTTTCTGTCTGGGTCACAGTAGTCCATAGGGCTCGGATGACTTTTGAGGGGGATGTCGCACCACAAATGCTGACACGGGGATATCCTATGGCGTAACCCAATGCATCCGCTCGTTCATCTCACCCGAGTATGATATCTTATATACACGGGGTAAGCCTACCCCACCCACGGGATCGATTACATCGCAGACAGGTCAATGATACGTTTGCCAGGTGATGACCCTTAGCGTTATCCTTTCCATCCAAGGACCACTCACTCTCATATCTCACCTTATACCTTTGCCACAACATATCTCTAAATGGAAATTTTATGATACAAAAAAAGACAACGACTAGACAGCGAGCGGACTTTGGCCTTGTTGACAGCGCAACAGGATTTCTATTTTTATACAGCCCCGTTCTTTCTTGGAAATCCTGTAGCGTTGTCTTCATGGGTGCAAAAATCAACGGTTTCTTGGAAATCATGTTGCGTTGTCTTCATGGGAGCAAAACAATCAACGGTCTCTTGGAAATCATGTTGCGTTGTCTTCATGGGAGCAAAACAATCAACGGTCTCTTGGAAATCATGTTGCGTTGTCTTCATGGGAGCAAAACAATCAACGGTCTCTTGGAAATCATGTTGCGTTGTCTTCATGGGAGCAAAACAATCAACGGTCTCTTGGAAATCATGTTGCGTTGTCTTCATGGGAGCAAAACAATCAACGGTCTCTTGGAAATCATGTTGCGTTGTCTTTATGGGAGCAAAACAATCAACGGTTTCTTGATAACCATGTAATGTTGTCTTTATGGGAACAATGTCAGGCTGTTGTGAAGCAATTTTTTTCTTTTGATAAACACACCTGTGATTGACCTTATCGAACACACAATCCTAGGTTATTTTTTATACCCCTGGGCCACCCACGCCCACCCACGCCCACCCACCAACACCCACCCACCCAACCACACCCACCCCCTCCCACCCACCGCCCACCCACGACCACCCAGTTTTCCCAACCCAGTCCACCCACAAACACCCACCGCCCACCCACGCCCACCCACGCCTACCCACGCCCACCCAGTCTTCTGCGTTCCTTATTGCACCTCATGCATACTATGAAAACATTATCGATACAATGACCTCTCCTATCGTCTCTCCGGACCAGGGTCCACTGGTCTTCATCGCACGCTGGATATTGCCACAGAACCGGTATGCTGCATCGAAGGCATCTCCCTTGCTGGGCTAGATTCATTGCTATAACGTCTGCTACAACCGGTTAATCCATGTAAATCCCTTTCTTTTTGACGAAGCTCCTATACTTCTTCAGCTTTTTTATAATCCAGTTTTCATTAGGGATCTGGTGGTAGGCTGACTGAGGGGTTGTGTCTGCACCCGTTGGCTGTGGGGCTGCACCCGTTGGCTGTGGGGCTGCACCCGTTGGCGGTGGGGTTGGCATATCGTCTGCACCCTTTGGCTGTGGGGTTGCACTGCCCGCCCAGGGATCAGGTATGCTAGCTGGGGGTTCGCAGATGCGAGCGAGCTGACTAATTCTTTCAAACCTCAACACGGCCAGGTATGCTAGATTAGCCCACCTCAAATGGTCATCAACTATCCAGACATTTTGAGGATGTGGAGTGGTTAAGCCCTGCGAGCTATGGATTGTATTTGCATACCCATAGCGTCATGGACCGGAGTCTCGGGCTTGGCAAGGTGGTGGTACACACTAGCGGACCACAGATAGCGGCATGTGAACCACATCATTCCGGACTAGAGCTGGAGGTGCCATCGGGTAGCTGGACCACCGCACCTTGGTGCCGTAGCTTGTCTGGGTGATGTATCAGTGGGACCTTCTTGTTTGGAAAGTGCTTCTGATGGTGCTCCAGTAGTAGTCCTTGAATCCGGTCGCAGACCTTCCTTCGTGATACCAGGACCAGATTCGATTGGTGCCAGACCCGGACTAGGTTTTTCCACAGGAGTCTAGGCTTACCTCCCCGGAGTAGCTTGCATTGCTTCCTATCAGGCTGGAGGCGCATTCTTTCCTTCAGCATCTTTTCTGGCTCTGTAGTCATTGAAGACCTCCTCGTAGTAGTCTGCATACTCCACCAGCAAGAAATGTGGTGGAATCGCCATCGATAGGAGGACGCTGGCCGGGGTCTCCACAGCATATGACCTGGAATCCCTTGGATAAGAGCAATTTTAGGAATCGTTCGAGTATATCCTGCGGCACCGTGCATATCTCATCCCAGATCAAAACTGAGGGTGGCTTTGTCTGGCCCAAGACCTCCAGAGACAAATCTTTTTTGCCATACCATCGGAAGAATGAGTGATACGGCTGAGCCACTATATCGTCCTGCATCTTGGATCGCAAGATCTTTGCCAGTAGATTAGTTGGAGTGAGTACCAGGGGTTTACTGCCACAGAATAGGCAGAGAGCTCTGGTCGTTTGCCGCTATCACCACCGCGGGCTATGTATGATACTTGGTTTCGGGAAAGTGGATCGACATACGGGGGGCGCACACCAGTCAAGTTCTCTAGAGCTATTCGAACAGCCTTTGTTTTTGATGCCCATGATATTCTTTATACACCCATGATCCATTTGTTCAAAAGGGAATCAGAATTATACAGTTTGGTTCAGGATGTGGATCCTCTAGGGGGGGGGGGGGGAGACTCCGTGGGGCCAACCCTGCGACAGCCGTGTGACCCTGCGTGGTGGAGCCGTCTAGTTTGCGATATGTATTCGAGAGGTTTTCCAAAAGCGACCAAAAGGGGTGGTCGAAAAAATGACCCTGCGCGTGGAATCTCTATGATCCAACCCTGCGTGTGGAATCTTTATAATCCAACCCTGCGAGCCTCAATCCAACCTTCGAAATGGTCGAGGGCCGAGGGTCCTGAGGTTGTCCGAAAATGAGTAAAAAAAGCAAAAAAAACCCCAAAAGACAAGGATAATCATTTGAAAAAAGCCCTGCGAGCCTCAATCCGACCTTCGTCCAAACAATGACAAAAACCATATGGCTGCTCCTCATTGGGCCACTCGCAGTCTTTGCAAATACTTTTGGAGCGTTGGTTGAGATGACTTTTTTGGTGTCAACTCAATATCTTAACTTCAGCACGTTGAGTTATGAATGATCGAAGAGGTCACAAAAACTTTCGGATACTTTCACATTAGCGAACAACATCTTTGTGGTAATTGTCAGGTCACATGATTGTTTGGTCTTGATGTCGGATGATGTCATTCCTTGTAAATCATCAACTCAACGCGTGATCGGCGATTCCCGGTAAATTCCACGTTAGTCTACGCTTAGTCTATCGGACAAAATTTCATGCTATGACCGGGCGAGGAGGTCTTTCAATCGGACAAGCAAATATTAGGAGGACTTGCCCGACTGGACAAGTACTTCTCAGAGTTAGTGTTTCTCCCTGAGGTATGATCATTTTGGAACTTGTACCGTAGAGAATCCTCTTCTTTGATTATCCCTTGCATTGGTCCTTGAGGGTCTATATCCAAGATAGGTAATCCCAAATCATGATCAGGTTCATAGTCCCCACTGATGCAGGGCAGAGCATTCAGAGTTATAACTGGTGTGGGTCGCACCGCACAAATACGTCCAATATTCGACACAAAATTTGGCGAATGCCGAGCAAAACGTCTTGACCAGCTTCAAAGAGATTGTATGAACTATTGAGTTGAAGATGGAGCCCGCGAAACCAGATTGTTATAATTGCCACGATTGACCTTTGACCTCACCAGAAACACTGCATATCGACGCATGCAAAGTCGCAACCACGAACTCGCTTTTTACAAAGAGCATTGTTTGATCATGATGGTCTTGTCCAAGAGCCAGTGGTATGTTTTGCACGGACGAATCAGGAGGGAGTTGCCTAACGTCTGATCATTCACCGTCAATATTAGGAAATTAACACGTCAACTTAGTTACATTCGCTTTTGTTGAACCAGTCGATAGTTGGCACATCAAATTCCTTGTATATTCGTCTGATTGTGTTTGACCAACAGCTTCGCGCATGCTGGCTTTAAATCACGCTATTTGTCTTGTGACAGTAGTGTAGTTGGTTTCGTAGACGCCAGGTTTCTCGCCTGTGTTACGCCTTTCTCCCACGAATCAGTTTTTCTTCGCTTATTATCCTTGTAAAATTATCAGTGTAACTGCTGACTGTAGGTGAGACCATACACGATATGGCAGCCGACCGAATAAATGCCTTGTGTGAGAAGCTATGGAGCTTCCAGTTGGAGTCGAGTCCCGAGTTCCGAACGTACATCGGCGTAGAAGCCCACACCGATGACAACCGGACGACTACTCTCTGGCCAGCTACGAGAAACGCAGGGTAGGTTGCTCCAGACGCATCCTTTGAAGCATATACTGGAGCGGCTCGACCAATGAAATGTCTCCATTACTTCAGTGTAAACAGCAGTCCCATGTTCTGTTGTTGATTTTTATGATAGCACCACGTGACGATGGGCCAGCTTGAAATGCTCTCAGCATTGCTGTAAGCTATTTGGTATGATAGGAATATTATTCATTATGATGTCAAGTACCTCAGTGATAATGTGGCGTATGATAATTCTATGCGCAGGAATTCTGCATGGATATGCTGAAAGAGGCGAAGAGCATTGACATACCTGCCTCTCTCGACTCAACTAGCCGAATAAATCTCCACACCATTGAAACCTACATGACCACGTGTATATCTGGTCTGCAATACGAAGCCCATCTGATGCCGTTCAACTTCTATGAGGGGATTGATACCGCCTTCAACATCTACGTTATTCCCAGAATGCACTTCGATACCAGGCGTGATTTTGATGTGTATTTGAGGAGATTGGCCAAGTTTCCGTTACAGGTGAGTCTGGACATAAGTAGTATGCAATCTTTGATGACTGTTTGTTATCAACATATTGTAAGATGGTGATTATCTTAGTACTGATGTCAAATGGAATTCAGGGAAGATACTAAATCGCTTGTGGTCACTAGTTCATTTCCACAATATAATAGAAGGCAGGATGGAAAGTGTCCGTCAGGAGAAAACATGGGACATGATATACCTGTATGATATGATTGGTGGATGGAGGCATGCGCTCTAGTGAGTTGCCTCCAGCCTAGCTGTTAAGTCGGGTACTGTTCCGTGAACAGTCATTGATTAGCCTTGAAATACCTGTTGACAGGTGGATCAAGCCATTGAGTTGATGAGGTGTGGCATCAACAAAGGCATCGTCCCCCATCCCATCAGTGTGGTAAGTAATGCTTCATAATCACGTGGTCATGTAACAGCCGTTTTTCCTACAATAAAATAACACTTGTTTTTCGCTGACTCAGCAACCGTTCCTCACGGAGCGAATCCACAAAGGCGCTACGTGTAACCCGGAGGAACACGCCTTCTTCAAACCCATAAGGACTATGAATGAAGCCATTTCTCCAACGGATCGGTACGAGTTCACATTAAATACATGGCTGTTACTGACTATTCTAGGGCGGACAATATGATGCATAGTCGATCAAAAGAGACAGTAGGATTGATCATTATCTACTTGAAGTTCGCATATTCAGATGTACTGGAAATCAGCATTAATAGTAGACATAGTCTGAATAAGCATAATCTGTTATTTCCTCTAAATCATCATTATTATTGCCATTTCTTATAGCCTGATTATGAATGATTCGCGTAGTTTCTGCTCCATGACAGTGAGGAAATCATACAAAGTGCCACCAACTTACTGCGCTCGGCCATTCAACCGGCATACAGCAAACTGTTCGCGTTTCTGAATGAAGTACAATTATTTCTCAGTAACTGTGATTCTGTTAAAAAAGTAATTATTTTCTGTTTACAGTCATCTTATATAGATTAAAAATATCTGTCTGGGTGGTGAATTGCAGCTCTTCGTATCCCATCTGACAGTAAGATAGGTGACGTGTTGTCGGTGACTTGTCTCTCCAGACAGAAGCCTGAGGAAGTCAATGACACACACACTCTGACCAAAATGTAATGTATTTGCCAAAATGCTAATGTGTCAACGGTAGATATATGTGCCGAGTCTTCGTTCGACCCTCTCAGTCGATTCGATTCCCGGAGCCTCAGGCCGCTATAAGGCCCTGCTGAAATACCACTGTGATGTCGACTGGTCCCCGGATACCATTCATAACATCGGTCTCCAGGAAGTCACGAAGCTACAGCGACGCCTCACGAAGGTACAGCTAGTCATGGGTTCATAAATGTACAGCTAGTCGTGGCTTCATAAATGTACAGCTAGTCATGGATTCATAAAGGTACAGCTAGTCATGGGTTCATAAAAATTCAGCTAGTCATGGCTTCATAAAGGTACAGCTAGTCATGGCTTCATAAAGGTACAGCTAGGCATGGGTTCATAAAGGTACAGCTAGTCGTGGCTTCATAAAGGTACAGCTAGTCATGGCTTCATAAAGGTACAGCTAGTCATGGCTTCATAAAGGTACAGCTAGTCATGGTTTCATAAAAGTACAGCTAGTCATGGTTTCATAAAGGTACAGCTAGTCATGGCTTCATAAAGGTAAAGCTAGTCATGGCTTCATAAATGTGCAGCTAGTCGTGGCATCATAAAGGTACAGCTAGTCATGGCTTCATAAAGGTACAGCTAGTTGTGGGTTCATAACATGATTGATCTATGTATCATTGTGAGATAGTCATTAATAACTTCCTCAATCCCTTTGCTCTACTTTCTCATTAGGTCATGGCAAAAGTTGGCTTTTCGGGGACGGTAAAAGAGTTTGCTGAATTTGTTCGAAATCAACCCCATTTACACTTCACCACTGAGGTAAATCCAATGCCTGTAATATGTACTCTGTTTTAAAGTTTGCTTTTCTTTCACCAAAGGGAATAGGATAAAACACTCAGTCATTTTAACTCAGTGGTTTTGGTCATGGCGTGACGTCACATGACTGATGAATGTCTCGTGGTGACTCTGTACTAAGCTGAGGTTGTGTGTGGCCACAGGACGAGATCATTCCGTATTGCGAGAACATCATCGAAAATACAATTAAGCCCAAACTCAAACACTTCTTTACTGACATCCCTGACCTGCCTCTCAGGTAAGGCTGATTTCTCGTGGGACTTCTGTTCGGCGATAACATGATTGCTCATCATTGTGAACTTTGTTACTTTGAAGCCTGCTCTCCGATCCCGGAAAAAAGCAAGTTGCCAAAGCTTTTTATACCAGCCCGCTTCCGGATGGTTCCAAGCCAGGTATTTTATGGGTGTCGACCAAGAATCCACAAACTTTCGGCAAATACGAGCTCGTCTGTCTGATGTTACAAGAGACGGACCCAGGGCACCATTTCCAGGTATGCGCTCTCACTTACATCCGCTCTAGTAAAAGTTCCCTGGTACCTGTATTTTGTACAATATCTGTATTGGCAATTAGTATTATCACCATCTGGCGCGGAATCGGTTTCTCCACCTAGAAGGGACGCCATGTCCGACTGGTGTGGGTGTGTGTTTAAGTCCCGGGGTGGGCAGGTAGTATACGTTCCGCGCGACGGGGTATGTTTTTTCGGCCTCTCGACTTGTACGACGGGTTTTGTTGGGCCTCGTTCTTATACGACGGGGTATGTTTTTCAGGTGCAATCTGTACGACGGGTTTTTTGGGGGCTTCGTTTTGTACGACGGGGTATGTTATTTCTCTTCCCATCTGTACAGCGGGTTTGATATATATTTTGTTTCTGTGTGTCGAGATTTTCTACGGGGATTTCCCACAGATCTTCAATCACTTTCTGTCTGCCTTCAAGAAACTTTCCTGAAGGATAATGATCAAATATCAATGAAAGGAAGTTGATCAGGACATATGTGGCGTTGACCACTTTCTTATATTTAAAACATCGGCAAAAACTTTACCTGCTGAGCAGGGTGCTAAGTGGCAACTGCATAAGGTCATCTGGAAAACTTTTTGTTCTTTGTGCAGAAAATTTTAAGCAACGAAACATTTCAAAATACCAATATAGATCCGGTATCCTTTAAAAAATATATAAATATAATTAATTAGTATAGCAACTCACAATGTACCAAAATCCTTGACAGATACCAAACGGATGTACAAACCATGGTTTTCAAATGTATGCCGAGACCCCGTCAAAGAGGTATAACGGGCAATGTACAGGTTCAAAATGCAGGCCATGGAGACCAACCAACATGAGCTTGTACACAGCTGCTCGAGCCAAAGCCAGACTTCCGATCTCACAAAGTTAGCGCGATTCTTGCCAACGCTTTATTTTGTAAACTTAACAGCAAAGCGTCAACAAGAATAGCACATGGTTCGTAGCACAAAAAAGAAAGCATCAGCGTCTTATAAAGCCTGATCAACAAAGAGCCTTCCCTTTATAAAGCCTGATCAACAAAGAGCCTTCACCTTATAAAGCCTGATCAACAAAGAGCCTTCACCTTATAAAGCCTGATCAACAAAGAGCCTTCACCTTTGAAGAAATCACCAATACTTTATGCGATGCCTTCCAAAATTCCTTATCCAAAATTTATATAAAAAAATTCAAAAATTTACCTATCAACAACATGGAAATTTTCTTGATTTAAATTCATATAACACGAAACATATTACTCTCTTTTTACACGCTGAGAGTTATAATATTCTTTTTAAAATCCATCAACGATACAACAGGTGGGCCAGATGACGTACGTGTGCACTACATACGTACCGGGCCTCCACACTGATGCTACATCATCACGCGTCGATGGCGTTTATTCACAATCCCTCCAAATAATAGAAGGCGGCTCTCAGTCTTCTGATCGTTTAGTGCCGACATTACTACAGCAGTAAAGAAGCTGATATGTAGCGGTATGTTCGGAATTTGTCCTATTTCTATTTTCACAACAATCCTTCTTGTTGAATATGCTGTGGTTGCAGGCCTGCTCGGTGCATGGCAACGACAAATTACCCAAGTTCAGACAAGTGAAAGATGACAGGAGATATTATGAAATGCCCGGCAGGTTCCCCAACAATACCGCCTACACTGAAGTAAGTCGCCGCCGTCAAACACGCTATATCACTATAATCAATCGTGCATGGTAGCAAACATTGCCTTGAGCAGTGATGTTCTCAGCAAATTACAACAACGACAACCAATGACGACGTTATGGTTTTGTTGGCAGGGATGGGGCTTGTATTGTGAGGCTCTCGGCGATGAGATGGGGCTCTACGAGGACCCCTACACCGAGTCAGTCCATTTGCCCATCTCTTTCGATGTGTCTTGCTGTGTCAGTCTCGACGATTGCCTGTCTATTCTACACGCTTTCTCGGCGCCTGTTTCTTTGTGTGTTTTTGTACCTCCCTCCGTCTCGGCGCCTGTCTCTCTCTCTGTTTTTGTCCCTGCCTCTGTCTCGGCGCCTGTCTCTTTCGGTCTGTTTTTGTCCCTCCCTCTGTCTCGGCGCCTGTCTCTCTCGGTCTGTTTTTGTCCCTCCATCTGTCTCGGCGCATGTCTCTCTGTCTGTTTTTGTCCCTCCATCTGTCTCGGCGCCTGTCTCTGTGTGTGTTTTTGTCCCTCCCTCTGTCTCGGCGCCTGTCTCTCTGTGTGTTTTTGTCCCTCCCTCTGTCTCGGCGCCTGTCTCTGTGTGTGTTTTTGTCCCTCCCTCTGTCTCGGCACCTGTCTCTCTGTCTGTTTTTGTCCCTCCCTCTGTCTCGGCGTCTGTCTCTGTCTGTTTTTGTCCCTCCCTCTGTCTCGGCGCCTGTCTCTGTGTGTGTTTTTGTCCCTCCCTCTGTCTCGGCGCCTGTCTCTGTGTGTGTTTTTGTCCCTCCCTCTGTCTCGGCGCCTGTCTCTCTGTCTGTTTTTGTCCCTCCATCTGTCTCGGCGCCTGTCTCTCTGTGTTTTTGTCCCCCCCTCTGTCTCGGCGCCTGTCTCTCTGTGTGTTTTTGTCCCTGCATCTGTCTCGGCGCCTGTCTCTGTGTGTGTTTTTGTCCCTCCCTCTGTCTCGGCGCCTGTCTCTCTGTGTGTTTTTGTCCCTCCCTCTGTCTCGGCGCCTGTCTCTCTGTGTGTTTTTGTCCCTCCCTCTGTCTCGGCGCCTGTGTCTCTGTCTGTTTTTGTCCCTCCATCTGTCTCGGCGCCTGTCTCTCTGTGTGTTTTTGTCCCTCCCTCTGTCTCGGCGCATGTCAGTCCGTGTGTTTTTGTCCCTCCCTCTGTCTCGACACTTGTCTTGTTCGTGTACGTGTTCCCATGCTTCCATGTCTGTCTGTTAATATGAACATTTGTACAGCTGTATAGATATCCCACCATCAGGTAAATCCTAGCAGAGCCGTTACTTCCTGTGTATCCACGAGTTATTTTGTGACAGATATGGTTACCTAGGTTACAATCTCAGCCGGTCGGCTCGTATGGTGGTGGACACTGGTATACATGCACTCGGGTAACTCATTTACATCTCCCGTCATTCTCTATACCTTGTTTCTATAAGCGATGACATGACATCCCCCGCCAGCTGGGACATTATCTAGCCGGGCTTGTCATTCCGACCCTGAGTGACATGCATCCCGCTCTCCACCTTCTGTCGTCGCCAGGTGGAGTAAGCAACAAGGCGTCGACTTCCTGGAATGTAATACCGTCTTGAGTAGTGAATCTATACAGTCTGAGGTCGACCGCTATATCACATGGCCTGGTCAGGTCAGTAACTTAACTAGCCCAGCGCGGTTACCCCATTAATACAGACGCTCTGTCGTTATTCATATGATAATTATCATAGGGACAGTTTTGTCCGTTCTTCATTAACTCTTTGCGGAATATAATTATCACTTTATCACGTTTCATGTAACAAATTTCTATCTATCTAGACAGGAGGATAGATTCTGGAATATACCTTGTACGACTCATGGCTCGTAGGAATATCCCCATTTACGTGTTATGCGATTTTATATAATAACCTGCTGTATTGCCAGTTAGACTGGCTAACTTACATGCTGATCATTCACCCACTCACCCATCCGCTCACCCACACACGAATTGTTTTTTACTCTCACATTCGCTGATTTATTCATCCATCCCCTGGCACACCCACCGACTCATTGATTCACTATCTAACCGGCTCATTTACTCATAGACTCATACGCTGGCATGACAGAAACCTGTATGTGTCATTTAATGGCAGGCAAGTTCCTACAAGATCGGGCATATGAAGCTGGAGGAGCTACGCGGGCGAGCTGAGAAGACCCTGGGTGAGAACTCGATGACAATGGTTGTTAGCTTTAGACTGATCCCTCTCATTTCTGTTTTGGAACCAACAGCAATGATCAACACACACATACAATCCGAAAAACACACAAACAATCCGAAAAACACTCATACAATCCGCAAAACACACATACAATCCGCAAAACACACATACAATCCACAACACGCACATACATTGCGCAACACGCACATACACTCAGAAACACTCACATACAATCCGCAAAAAAACACATACACTCCGCAACACGCACATACATTGCGTAACACACACATACACTCTGCAGCACGCACATACACTCTGCAACCTTCAATCACACTCCGCATCACGCACATACATTCCGGGGGGGAATTTTTCAATGTCTTGATGCGCTAAAAAATTTCACAATTCCCTACGTAAAGTCTTTGATGGTTTTTATTGTTTCACATTGCTTATTAACTTGGAATATTGCAACGCTTCAATGAATAAAACTTTTTCACTAATTTTGTGGACATATTACCATATTAATTGAAACATTCAGCTCGATGTGTGACCTTTTCAATTTGGAACACTCCATTCTGGTCAATGGCGTTAATTCTTGCCTTTTTGTTCAGGAGACGACTTTGACATTAAGGAGTTCCACCGCTGCTGTTTGGAGAATGGCCAGGTACCCCTATCAACGTTAGAGGAGCTAGTGGACGATTACATTAGTCAAATGAGTAAGTGACTGCTATCGTTATAGCACACTCAGAATAACAGAGCGAGGATCACAGAATTAAAACGATATGTGTTATACACATAACACAACAACGCCTCGATAAGTTATAGAAGTTTTCGCCGATAATTTCCATTGACCAACTTGCTACTTAAACCCTGTACTTATATTACTTTCACCTCCATACACGGAGTCTATAAGATGATTACTTCTGACTACAAATTGTTCATCTGACCAAAATGAAAAATGCAATGAGTTTGAGCTTGTTTTTTTTAGGATAAAGAATAATACGAATTTACACTGGCATCAGCATCGCATTTATCTGAACAATAAACAATGACATTCATGACGTTGTGTCTGTTTGGCTGCATCCAATGTTCCTGCAACAACAAACAAACAGACCAAACTGTGAGGATTTCCCAATTACTAGAAAGTATAATACAATGGCACCCCACTAAGGCGACCATCCATGGGACTGAGTCATAGTGGTCGTTATAGCGGGGTGGTCGCCTAACTGGGGCCCATCTTACATGTGAAGTATAGGGAATCCCAAAAATGGGACTGGGTAAAAGTGGTCGTAATAGCGGGGTGGTCGCCTAAATGAGGTTCCATTTCACTCGCAGTATGAATAGATTAAGAAAATAGGTCACTGCTTACGTACATGCACATTGGCCAACAAACAGCCAGCTAATTGCCGAGGTATTTACGCACCGGTAAACTGCCAAGAAGTAAAAGCAATGCGGGAACTTGACCAATATAATTTTGCTGTTACACAGTATCCCAGCTTTGAACAGTGTGATTGCTGACTATGTAAGCCATTCATTCAATAGCATGAATATGCAGGCATTTAACTTCCACAATGAGGCCAATTACCAGGTGGGCGGGGCCTACCGTGGCCGGGCAACAGACATGTATGGAGGCGACGGTGCATCGTCACATGAGCAAAGAGCTTATAGCGTTGCTACAGTATAAGCTCTTTGACATGACCACCTTGAAGCCAATGACTCACTCCTCAACAGCCTCTACACATTTATTACCAATATGGTGCCTGCTATCAGAAATAAATGCCTATTTATCACAAGACTACGACCACGACCCGTGCGACAACCCATACGATTACAGGGCCTAAGATAAACTTTGAAGCGAACTTGGTACTTCGCCTACCAACGTTTGGCATCAGAAGACAATAGTTCACAAAACGGCCCCGTGATTCTTCACTCACTCGATGCATACGGTTACAGTAGAGTCATAATAGGGATGCTGGCCGCATTCAGGGGCGTAGCTGGGCCTATTACGAAGTATAGGCCCACTTGGTATGGGGGGTTCGGGACCCGAGATTTTTTTAGACTATAGATCCAATATGGTGCGATTCATTTTTGGAAACGATGTTTAGGCCCGGGCCTATCGTGCCTATTGGAGCTACGCCGATGGCATTCTTCCTTTATGACGGAAGGCCTTTTAGGCAGCAAAAGGCCACAAAGCCAGGGTTTGCCCACCCTAACAACCTCCAGTCTTTCCAGGATAAGATTGTTGCACATAGAGCAGGGGTCCGAGGCAAACGCGGCCTGGAGCTCCTTCATCCTTAACACAACTAAGACTTCAAATAACCCTACATTGAGCGCCTCAGTGATAGCATCCAGACCTATGCCCGGGCGCCAGTTGGGTACAAGCTTGCTGGCTTTGTCTTTTGTTATCGGCCTCTGCATGACAACAAGCAGCGAGTAACAGAACCACAACAAAGGAGCATCAAAACAAGACAAATCTAGAAATTATGTTTTAGACGTATAGGTATAGTGCATTAGAAGTGCATACCATGAGAGGCCGGTGCTTGTGTGGTAGTTAGCGTTGTCATGGCCGTGCTGCTGTTGGCTGGTCTTTTGAACGTCTCAAGGGGAAGGTTTCCAAGCATTTATGCGTGAGCAAAGTCCTCTTCGGACATGTGGTCGTCTCTCAACCTGCTGTATAAGGCCTCCTTCACTGGAAATCGGGGCTCTGCAAGACGTCCCCAGCTGTGCAAATGGTCTAAGTGTAGTAGCAGTTTGAGCGCATCTGCTGGAGCCATAAGCACCTGTTACTCGGAAGGCTACGGAAGGTTCAATACCACGAACATCTCCAGAGATAAAGTGGGCGCTATCTATTAAACAAAGTTGCCTGAGGGATAATGAGATGTACCTTTCCATGTTGTTCGAGATACAGGAGAACCTCGGCCTGGGAAATGGCCTGCGTCTGGAGGTGGAAATCATAACCCCTCAACTCAGTGGTGGTTTTGGGAGGCGCGGGCCAGCTTGAGATTTCAGGCATTAAGGGCTGCAGCTTGGTTAGTGATTTGGCAGTGGTTCTTATGTGGCGATGGTCCTTTCAAGGACTTGTTGTGCACGTGGTGCTTGCTGCTGTGGGTGTGAGGGCCACTAATATGGCGTCATCACCATGGTTTTCGGTTTGGCCAAACCCCCTGCGTTCCTCCTCCTGCACTGCTCCGAGGAAATGCTCTGCTGTATTTGGTCGTCTGTATTCTACTGGGATTGCCACCACAGCTTACAACTACACACTTGATGCTGCATGTTTCCTCTTGTTCTGTGCTATTGGTGTTGCTCATGGCATAGGTTCCTCCACAGTGGCTTTCCTTTCCCTCTTGCAGCTTGGCCAGGGAAAAACAAGCACCCCACCGTACGGGACCAGTGCCTGACCAGAGATGCGTGGTGCTGGCAAAGAGGGACCATCAATGCTTTTACCACCAGCCAGAATCACTATAACAGATTAGGTCGATACACACCAGTCAACCGCCAGCATCTCATCTTCATTACTATAACAGCTTAGGTCGATATGTTATATTAGATTTTCTAGGCTTTTCTTATTTTGATGCTCCTTCGTTTTAGTAATGTTACTTAGCTGCGTGTAGTTTCTGGAGTGGGGACTAGCCAGATAAATAACCTGGAGTAGAGATGCTTATTTGGTTTATTAAATATCAACAATGAAGCTCCCTGGTAATCTTGCCGTTTGAATCTTGTCCCTGACTATTTGACAAACCTTAATTCATATGCGTGGACAGTTTATATAGTCTCCCGGGAGTTCGATTTCCCAGAGGACTTTGACCATCCCACGTTATTGGCAGGTCATATCGTGCTGATAATAAATGGGGGTTGCACATTACTATAGCAGCTTAGTTAGATACACACCAGTCAACCGCCAGCAGCGCATCTTCATTACTATAACAGCTTAGGTCGATACACACCAGTCAACCGCCAGCATCTCATCTTCATTAATATAGCAGCTAAGGTCGATACACTCCAGTCAACCGCCAGCATCTCATCTTCATTACTATAACAGCTTAGGTAGATAAACTCCAGTCAACCACCAGCATCTCATCTTCATTACTATAACAGCTTAGGTAGATACACACCAGTCAACCACCAGTATCTCATCTTCATTACTATAACAGCTTAGGTCGATACACACCAGTCAACCACCAGCATCTCATCTTCATTACTATAACAGCTTAGGTAGATACACTCCAGTCAACCGCCAGCATCTCAACTTCATTACTAAATCAGCTTAGGTAGATACACTCCAGTCAACCACCAGCATCACTATAAAAGCTTAGGTCGATACACACCCGTCAACCGCCAGCATCTCGTCTTCATCACTATAACAGCTTAGGTCGATACACACCAGTCAACCACCAGCATCTCATCTTCATTACTATAACAGCTTAGGTCGATACACTCCAGTCAACCGCCAGCATCTAATCTTCATTACTATAACAGCTTAGGTCGATACACACCAGTCAACCACCAGCATCTCATCTTCATTACTATAACAGCTTAGGTCGTTACACTCCAGTCAACGCTAGCATCTCATCTTCATTACTTAAAGGTTAGGTCGATACACTCCAGTCAACCGCTAGCATCCCATCTACATTACTATAACAGTTTAGGTCGATACACACCAGTCAACCACCAGCATCTAATCTTCATTACTATAATAGCTTAGGTAGATACATTCCAGTCAACCCCCATCATCTAATCTTAATTACTATAACAGCTTAGGTCGATACACTCCAGTCAACCACCAGCATCTCATCTTCATTATTATAAGAGCTTAGGTCGATACATACCAGTCAACCGCCAGCATTTTATCTTCATTAATATAACAGCTTAGGTAGATACACTCCAGTCAACCGCCAGCATCTCATTTTCATTACTATAACAGCTTAGGTCGATACACACCAGCCAACCGCCAGCATCTAATCTTCATTACTATAACAGCTTAAGTCGATACACTCCATTCGACCGCCAGCATCTCGTCTTCATTACTATAACAGCTTAGGTAGATACACGCCAGTCAACCGCCAGCATCTCATCTTCATTACTATAACAGCATAGGTCGATACACGCCAGTCATCCGCAAGCATCTCATCTTCATTACTATAACAGCTTAGGTCGATATACACTCCAGTCAACTGCCAGCATAGGTCTTTACTATAACAGCCAGTACACTCCAGTCAACCGCCAGCATCTCATCTTCATTACTATAACCGCCAGCATTTGGTAGATACACTCCAGTCGATACCACCATCAGTCAACGCCAGCATCTCATCTTCATTACTATAACAGCTTAGGTCGATACACTCCAGTCAACCGCCAGCATTATCTTCATTACTATAACAGCTTAGGTAGATACACTCCAGTCAACCGCCAGCATCTCATCTTCATTACTATAACAGCTTAGGTCGATACACACCCGTCAACCGCCAGCATCTCATCTTCATTACTATAACAGCTTAGGTCGATACACACCAGTCAACCGCCAGCATCTCATCTTCATTACTATAACAGCTTAGGTCGATACACTCCAGTCAACAGCATCTCATCTCATTACTATAACAGGTTAGGTCGATACATTACCAGTCAAACGCTAGCATCTCATCTACATTACTATAACAGCTTAGGTCGATACACTCCAGTCAACCACCAGCATCTAGCATCTTCATTACTATAACAGCTTAGGTCGATACACTCCAGTCAACCGCCAGCATCTAATCTTCATTACTATAAGAGCTTAGGTCGATACACTCCAGTCAACCACCAGCATCTCATCTTCATTACTATAACAGCTTAGGTCGATACACACCAGTCAACCGCCAGCATCTTATCTTCATTAATATAACAGCTTAGGTCGATACACTCCAGTCAACCGCCAGCATCTCATCTTCATTACTATAACAGCTTAGGTCGATACACACCAGTCAACCGCCAGCATCTAATCTTCATTACTATAACAGCTTAGGTCGATACACACCAGTCAACCACCAGCATCTAATCTTCATTACTATAACAGCTTAGTCGATATACACTCCAGTCAACCACCAGCATCTCATCTTCATTACTATAACAGCTTAGGTCGATACACACCAGTCAACCGCCAGCATCTCATCTTCATTACTATAACAGCTTAGGTCGATACACTCCAGTCAACCGCCAGCATCTCATCTTCATTACTATAACAGCTTAGGTCGATACACTCCAGTCAACCGCCAGCATCTCATCTTCATTACTATAACAGCTTAGGTCGATACACTCCAGTCAACCACCAGCATCTAATCTTCATTACTATACAGCTTAGGTCGATACACTCCAGTCAAACCCAGCATCTAATCGTCATTACTATAACAGCTTAGGTCGATACACTCCAGTCAACCACCACATCTCATCTTCATTATTAACCGCTTAGGTCGATACACACCAGTCAACCGCCAGCATCTTCATTATAACAGCTTAGGTAGATACACTCCAGTCAACCGCCAGCATCTCATCTTCATTACTATAGCAGCTTAGGTCGATACACACCAGTCAAACCTCATCTTCATTACTATAACAGCTTAGGTAGATACACTCCAGTCCAGCATCTCAACTTCATTACTATAACAGCTTAGGTAGATACACTCCAGTCAACCACCAGCACCAGCATCATCTTCAGGTCGATACTATAACAGCTTAGGTCGATACACACCAGTCAACAGCCAGCATACACACCATCTTCAACCACACAGCATAACATTACTATAACAGCTTAGGTCGATACACCAGTCAACCACCAGCATCTCATCTTCATTACTATAACAGCTTAGGTCGATACACACCAGTCAACACATCTAGCATCTCAGCTTATCTTCATTACATTATAACAGCTTAGGTCGTTACACTCCAGTCAACGCTAGCATCTCATCTACATTACTTAAAGGTTAGTTCGATACACTCCAGTCAACCGCTAGCAAAACATCTACATTACTATAACAGTTTAAGTCGATACACACCAGTCAACCACCAGCATCTAATCTTCATTACTATAATAGCTTAGGTAGATACTGTTATAATACTATTTTGGCTCATACCTTCTTAAAAAGCCTCCCCCTTTAATTATCAGCACGAGAGCCCGGGTTACATCACACCACTCTTTGGGAGGGGTGTAACCCTGATTTCAGCAATCCTCACAGCAAGCGAGTTCACCCTCCAAGTGGACTCGTCGTGTCACGTGGGGATTGTTTTAGCCTGGCCTATCATGTGGACCCTTTATAAGGTCCACAGATGGGTCAGCCACGGAGAGATTCATCTAGTCAGAGAAACGATTCGGACCGCGAGATTCCAGGGAGCTTCATTGTTGAAATCTGAATAAACAGCGTACATCGGCCTCTTCCACTCGACTCAACTATGGCGTACTAGCGACCTGGCGCTATCAAGACCAGACTCCGAAGATGACGACCACATGCCCCCCATCAGCTTCTACCACTGGTAAGTACAAGAAAAACTATATTTACATTAAAATGAATTGACCGTAAAATTCTTATTGCTCATTTGGACCTTCCGTCGCGCTGAAGTACCTCCTCCACACAAAACACCCCTCCCGCTATCGCCATAATTTTAAGAGCTTAGGTCGCATCCGACAAGCCTTATGCTTGGATCTTCAGAAATAAGAAATTAGTTAAATTTTTCGAGGTCAGATATCCTCCATATTCAAATTAAGTGTTTAATATTATGTTTGTTGGCGAACAATATGAGTGGGTCTTCGAGGACGCAAGGATGTGGGGCGGAAGATGAGCATTAACGATTTTGAAACCAATAACGAATTATGTCTACCTAGCCTTATTGATTCATTTTTCATAGTATTCTTCGTACATATTTCCCTTTTCAGAAATTTTTCCTACCTATGTCATATTATTTTTAGCCATATACTTTCTTCTCAGAACAGGACGCCGATATTCATTTTATATGCATAACCATTTTTACATGCAATTTATTTCACACAATCTTCACACACCCATTTCTTTCACTATTCCAACCATACAACATTTACCTACGATACTATCTCAGCCACGTGTTATACGCATTCAAAACGCATGAACCTGACGGTTAGACAAATTCCAATTTATCAAAGCGATCAACACAAATCAACCTTAGTGTCAAAGATAACAAAGCCGTGAAATTCAAATGTTTATCAGTCCAATTTAAGGTTTTAACAGTCGGCCCGTATACCCAGGGCTGTTAAACTCCTTTTGCAAATATGCTGCACTCAGACATTCACACAGATAAAAGACCCTCATTTGTGCCTCCACCAATTATCAAGGATTACAGACTCCATTGTAATTCCAACAAACACAGACTGTCTCAGACGGCCCAAGCTGCCACCCTTTAATTGCACCTAATTTAAGTCTCAAAAGGCAGTCTTCAAAGTGACATACACATTTGACGCTTAATCTCAGTCGCATCCATCCTTTGCCGCCACACGAAATCCAGTAAACTGTGAGTCAAGGTTAAATTATAAGAAGACTTTTAAAACTTGTCTTCTTCCACGCAGCGCCAACTTGACACAATGATATCATCAATTATATTCACAATTATTTTGCCTCTATGTCTGCAGATAATAAGACTTAAATCTTACAATAAGTGAAGTCAAACGCGCTATTATCGCACCGTCTGGCATATCATGCGGACACGCGTAAAATTAGCGACCCTTTATGTTACACATTACCCATAACGCTAATCTTATATTATTCAAGTATATGCGGGGTATAATCTCATGAAGGAATCTGCAGCTTAGGGAAGACGTGCGTATTTATCAAATTATTAATGGAGAAGTATCGTCAAACATTTAATTTCTCATTCTCAATACATATATATGAGTCGTGTGTATTGATCTTCTTCCGCACCCGCACGTACAACACATCACAATTAAAGTGTCACACCGTTGTGTATCCGGACTTACATGTTAGATAGTGGCCATATTCAACATATATATTCTTTTAGGCATAACTATTCTAAACATGCTCTCAGCAGCATAGCTTTCTTAATACTATTTTGGGCAATAACCGTCAATCATTTACACGCGCTCCAATCACCTTATGCAAAGCATACACAATCCTCCAAACACACCTCACACTTTTCTTTGCGTGATACACCAATATTCATTTTGAGATGTTATAATATTACACATAAGTAACATACCCACTCACACTTACACATTGAACACTCATGTTTTTAATACGTCCTACATTACCCATAATCAAGACACACTGATCGCTGCCGTAAGTTCATTTGTTCCCAGGTATATTTACGCCATACAAGAGGGGGAGATAGCGCCTTCACCCGACGCGCCAACACCTTGTAGCCAAAGCTTACGTTCCTGACCAACCAAGGATAAAGCGGAGACACACAACGGCACAACCAGGCGTCGGATTACGCACACCCCTCACCTCAAGCGACACCTGGCGAACCCAATGCGGCAGCCCTCCAGATATTTCATCTTCAAGAAGCATCCAAAGAAATCCACCAAATTTCACTTCCATGGCATTAGTCCATTGTTCTTGTATATTTAATTATCATGACATAAGTTAAATACTTTCAAAATTAATAATTGAATTAGCTACAATAGGTTATTTTACTATTTTCACGATTGTCAAGTATAGGCTCATCGCTTTTTCCCACTGGGTTTTAGTGCGGAGTAATACTGTGAAAATGTAATTAATGTCATAACGGCTAGATTATTCCATATTTTAATCTTTCCATTTTTATTATAATATATTATTTTAATACCATTTAGGCTAGCAAAATTAGATCATTTGAAAATTATTGTAAACTTATATAATTACCTATTTTGTTATGGATATGTGCCAATGTCAAACAGTATTGGCGCATGTCCAAGCTACCTGGGATCACCCAAAATTCAAAATCTAATAATATTGGGCTCGTGTCGTGCTGTCCCTTTACTTATAACTCATATTCCAAATTCCATTTCATCAACCTTCAATTAGTTTAACAAAGTCAATTTCCAAAATTTAAGGGTAAATTCTAAATTTATTGAACAGTGGAAGTTCAACTTTATTATGGTTGGGGAGGAGGTTATAATACTATTTTGGCTCATACGTTCTTAAAAAGCCTCCCATCTTAATTAGCAGCACGAGAGCCCGGGTTACATACACACCACTCTTTGGGAGGGGTGTAACCCTTTCAGCAATCCTCACAGCAAGCGAGTTCACCCTCCAAGTGGACTCGTCGTGTCACGTGGGGATTGTTTTAGCCTGGCCTATCATGTGGACCCTTTATAAGGTCCACGGATGGGTCAGTCACAGAGAGAGAGCTCACCTAGTCAGAGAAACGATTCGGACCGCGAGATTCCAGGGAGCTTCCATTGTTGAAATTTAATAAACAAATAAGCATCTCTACTCCAGGACTCGCGTTAATTCCTCTGATTAGTCCCCACTCCAGCAACTACAGGCAGTGAGTAACTTTACAATAACGAAGAGCGTGCATAAGCAAGAAAAGCCAAGAAAAACTAGCTTTGCAATACATTCCAGTCAACCCCCAACATCTAATCGTCATTACTATAACAGCTTAGGTCGATACACTCCAGTCAACCACCAGCATCTCATCTTCATTATTATAAGAGCTTAGGTCGATACACACCAGTCAACCGCCAGCATTTTATCTTCATTAATATAACAGCTTAGGTAGATACACACCAGTCAACCGCCAGCATCTCATCTTCATTACTATAACAGATTAGGTCGATACACTCCAGTCAACCACCAGCATCGCTATAACAGCTTATGTCGATACACTCCAGTCAACCACCAGCATCACTATAAGAGCTTAGGTCGATACACTCCAGTCAACCACCAGCATCTCTTCTTCATTACTACAACAGCATAGGTCAATACACTCCAGTCAACCGCCAGCATCACTATAAAAGATTAGCTCGATACACACCAGTCAACCACCAGCATCTCATCTTCATTACTATAACAGCTTAGGTCGATACACACCAGTCAACCGCCAGCATCTCATCTTCATTACTATAACAGCTTAGGTCGATACACACCAGTCAACCGCCAGCATCTCATCTTCATTACTATAACAGCTTAGGTAGATACACTCCAGTCAACTGCCAGCATCTTATCTTCTTAACTATAAGAGCTTAGGTCGATACACTCCAGTCAACCGCCAGCATCTCATCTTCATTACTATAACAGCTTAGGTAGATACACTCCAGTCAACCGCCAGCATCTCATCTTCATTACTATGAGAGCTTAGGTCAATACACTCCAGTCAACCGCCAGCATCTCAACTTCATTACTATAACAGCTTAGGTAGATACACTCCAGTCAACCACCAGCATCTCATCTTCATTACTATAACAGCTTAGGTCGATACACACCAGTCAACCGCCAGCATCTCATCTTCATTACTATAACAGCTTAGGTCGATACACACAGTCAACCACCAGTCATCTTCATTACTATAACCAGCATACACTCCAGTCTTCATCTTATCTTCATTATAACAGCTTAGGTCGATACACTCCAGTCAACCGCAGCAGCATCCAGTCTAGCATCTTCATTACTTAAAGGTTAGGTCGATACACTCCAGTCAACCGCTAGCATCTCATCTTCATTACTATAACAGTTTAGGTCGATACACTCCAGTCAACCACCAGCATCTCATCTTCATTACTATAATAGCTTAGGTAGATACTTAGGTCTACTATAACAGCTTAGGTCGATACACTCCAGTCAACCCAGCATCTCATCTTCATTATTATAAGAGCTTAGGTCGATACACACCTTCATTACTATAACAGCTTAGGTCGATACACTCCAGTCAACCGCCAGCATCTCATCTTCATTACTATAACAGCTTAGGTCGATACACTCCAGTCAACCGCCAGCATCTAATCTTCATTACTATAACAGCTTAGGTCGATACACACCAGTCAACCACCAGCATCTCATCTTCATTACTATAACAGCTTAGGTAGATACACTCCAGTCAACCGCCAGCATCTCATCTTCATTTCTTTAATAGCTTAGGTAGATACACTCCAGTCAACCACCAGCATCACTATAAAAGCTTAGGTCGATACACACCCGTCAACCGCCAGCATCTCGTCTTCATCACTATAACAGCTTAGGTCGATACACACCAGTCAACCACCAGCATCTCATCTTCATTACTATAACAGCTTAGGTCGTTACACTCCAGTCAACGCTAGCATCTCATCTTCATTACTTAAAGGTCAACTACAACGATTTTCATCATTTCTTTATAATGTGTTTCAAATTGAAGATTAATAACTCATAAACCAAAGGGTACCCATAATTCATTGCAACGGCATGCATAAGTACTAAAAATACCGATAAGGTTTCCAGAAAATACGAAGCCATCTTCTCGATGCCATTTTGCCTAAGTTGGCCGCTAGGTGCACGTTGCGTGACGTCATCCTGCTGCGCTGCCTCCAAGAGAATTTGACTGCGAGCGAGTGAGCGAAGTGAAAAACGATTGTTTGGATTTTAAAAATTACACCGTTTTGACAAGCCATGTCGTCTTCTGATGAAGTTTACGAATCCCCATAGCATAACATTGGGGCAAATCATGTCCATGACTATTTATTTGAGCCAATACGGACGGGAGTTGAAAAATCCAAGTCACACTACGAAATGACACCGGGAGCTCCAAGTCTAACTCAAGGGTCCGCTTCGGATGAAGAATCAACAAAAGATTTCGATGAATGGTAAGTTTTAGAATACCCTTCCCAAAAGCTTTATTGAACTATATTAACGGGTAAAAAATAATCGTTAGTTTAATTTACCCAATAAATTTACACATTCTGTAAGTTGAGGATGGTATGTTGACAGACCTAACTACTACAACAAATAGTACTTGGCTAGTGAATGTAGCTTTGTCATTGTACCCTGAGCACATTATTTTCCTTTTATATTCATTCATTGTACCACAAATATAAATTTACAATGACTCTTTAATTATTTCTCTAACTTAGGTTAGGTCATTACTGCATCCCAATGGACACAGCCACAGAAGTTTGGAGAGAGTGATGGCTCTAACGGAGGAATGGACATGCATCACCAAGCATCCCAGATTCCTGGCTAGCTGCATGAATAAAAATGTGCTGGAAGTGTCCAAATTTGAATCTATTCAAATGGACAGACCTGTTGGAGATGAGGTCCTCTACAATGAGTAAGTTAGCCATTATTGCTACCAAAAAGGATGGTTTGAGGTTGAACAATCATATTTATTACAAAGGGAACATTAATTCCACTGTGTAAAATATTCAGTGTTCATATTGATGAACTACAATATATTTTACATAGCCAAGAATAAATAATGCCAGTTACATGAAATCCAGAGGCAGAGCTTACAATAAAATTATGAAGTGAGGGAATGGTTGACAAATGACAATTGTTTTTTACTATATACAACTTATTTTAAAACCGTGGACAACTAATTGACATATTGCTTCAGATTATTCAGGTATCTAGCTTACCGCCAGTTTACATTCTGGATATGGCACAGACTGGGCAAAAGAAACAGGAAAGTGCTGGCAGCCTGTGTGGTAACAGCTGTTAGAAAATCCTTCCCTGACCCGGGCGGCAAATATACAGGTTATCTAAAATGGAGCTGAAGATTTCTTTGTCAGGTTGAATCGACACCTGTGAGCACCTACGAGAAGATCCTTTTCAGGTTTCTCGTACTGGGAGGCAATAGGTGGTGGGACAGTCCTGTCATCTGCAAGGACCCTCAGCAAGTCTGTAGCTTAGGTATTTTTGTCTTAGATCAAGCACCTGATGTACATAGTCTGAAGCAAATCAATGATATTCATATTTTATGATAGTCATATAATAAGTAAGTTATATTATATGCCAATTTTTAATTGGGTAACAATATTTGTGCAAATGAAACTTATTCAGGTTTTGGTAATAAATGTCAAAATAACATGTGTTTCATTTTAGATTAATGCATGTTCACACCAAAAGAAATTGGTACTTTGACAGGCTTGGGATTTTCCCATACCTGAACATGTTCAGTGTTCTAATAGCATTACTGCCACTAACAAAAATCCCTGAAGCCATAAACAAATTCCCTGCTGGCATAGCTCCTGTAAAAAGTTGGCAATCCCACATCTTACGGTGTCCATTCATGCCGATTTGTTCAAAACAAGCAAAACTGCCCCGGTATCTTTGATTCTGACTAGGGCCATCCTCCAGATCAACACCACTGTACATAAGCATTCTGTGAGCTAAATTTTTCTTCCATCAAATAAAACCCTGTGATTACACTACAAACAAAACAATATTTACCCAAGAGTTCTTCAAACGCCATGTCATCATCAGTTTCCATCTCAGCATCATCACTTCGTCAGTGAAGTCATAGTCAGGGTCAGTTTCCATCTCGTCATCGCTGTCCACCAGTCCAACAGATTCCTCCTGGGGCTCATATTGGGTGCCCCTGGTGACACTTTTGGTGAGATGGGCCAACTTGGGTACCTCTTTAATATTAATATTTCTTTATCCCAGGAAAGAGAACTCTGTGTCTGTAGAGACTTGTCAGCCATCTATGGTATCAATACAATAAGTATGCTACAATTTCATTCATCATAGCCTTTAAGGATGTAAATGTTTACAAATTGACTCATGGATACATACAACAGAAGTTATCCCTGCCAATGCATAAAATTCATCATATATAATAATGCAGTTGCCTTGTGACACTCACCAAAACATTTGCCTGCACCCCTAATGACAAGTGAGAGCAAGCTTCATGGTCGGCAGACGGCAAGGCACCCGCCCCTGGTGTAGCAAACAGCGCGGACGCTGACAGGCGAAGTTTCTTCGCCTAGCCTAGGTCGGCAGTACTTGAGTGTGACACCTCAGTCTGTGATTCACCACTGTCACTTGATTTATCTATCTGCTCAGCTGCCAATACCATTTCGGAGCCTAGGTTTCTTACGAAATCCAAGACTTTTGAGCAGCTCTGGGTAAGTCTCATAAGCACTCGAAATGATCAGAACATAGAACTATAAGGGCAGGACTCCAGTGTTTACGCTTGACTTTCGACACCCATATGCGGCGCATATGTCTTTTAGAAACAAAAAAAAATCACGCCTGACTTCTCATTGTTCCGACAACCAAACGCACAACAATAAGGCATAATCCACACCAAGAAACGTACCAGACCGTGAAAAGAAAGACGAGTTAGTCACACGCTGTCAACCAACCGGGAAGGCTGAAGATGGCGATGAATATATTCGCGAACAACCTGAATGACGTCACTGTACGGAAATTCACGAATTTTACCGAGCGGTATCTTGTCAGATTCGACGTGGGAAATATACATTTAAAAATCATTTTTCTTAAAGAAAAAAAACGCGCAGTCACCATATTTTGGTCACGATACCCTTTTAAAACATAGAACTTTGGAAAAATGGAATAAAAAAAATCTTTGCAGTTGACCTTTAAAGGTTAGGTCGATACACTCCAGTCAACCGCTAGCATCCCATCTACATTACTATAACAGTTTAGGTAGATACTCACCAGTCAACCACCAGCATCTAATCTTCATTACTATAATAGCTTAGGTAGATACATTCCAGTCAACCCACATCATCTAATCTTAATTACTATAACAGCTTAGGTCGATACACTCCAGTCAACCACCAGCATCTCATCTTCATTATTATAAGAGCTTAGGTCGATACACACCAGTCAACCGCCAGCATCTCATCTTCATTACTATAACAGATTAGGTAGATACACTCCAGTCAACCGCCAGCATCATCTAATCTTCATTACTATAACAGCTTAGGTCGTTACACTCCAGTCAACGCTAGCATCTCATCTTCATTACTTAAAGGTTAGGTCGATACACTCCAGTCAACCGCTAGCATCTCCTCTACATTACTATAACAGTTTAGGTCGATACACTCCAGTCAACCACCAGCATCTAATCTTCATTACTATAACAGCTTAGGTCGATACACACCAGTCAACCGCCAGCATCTCATCTTCATTACTATAACAGCTTAGGTCGATATACACTCCAGTCAACCACCAGCATCTCATCTTCATTATTATAAGAGCTTAGGTCGATACACACCAGTCAACCGCCAGCATCTCATCTTCATTACTATAACAGCTTAGGTCGATACAGTCAACGCCCAGTCAAAAGGTAGGTCGATACGCCAGCATCTCATCTTCATTACTCGATAACAGCTTAGGTCGATACACACTACACCAGTCAACCGCCAGCATCTCATCTTCATTACTATAACAGCTTAGGTCAGATACACTCCAGTCAACACCGCTAGCCAGCATTATATCTCACCTCAATATAACAGCAGTCGATACACACCAGTCAACCACCAGCATCTCATCTTATAACAGCTTAGGTCATACACTCACCAGCATCCATCTTCATTCTATAAAGCTTATCGATACACTCCAGTCAAGCATCATTACTATAACAGCTTAGGTCGATACACACCAGTCAACCACCAGCATCTATATTACAAAGCATTACAGTATCTACATTATAACACTTAGGTCGATACACTCCAGTCAACCAGCCATCATCATCTTCATTACTATAACAGCTTAGGTCGATACACTCCAGTCAACCGCCAGCATCTCATCTTCATTACTATATAAGAGCTTAGGTCCGATACACTCCAGTCAACCACAGCAGCATCTCATCTTCATTACTATAACAGCTTAGGTCGATACACTCCAGTCAACCACCAGCATCTCATTAGGTCGATCACAGTCAACCACCAATAGCTTAGGTCCAGTCAACCACATCCTATAAAAGTCGATACAACCCGTCAACCGCCAGCATCTCTTCTTCATTACTATAACAGCTTAGGTCGATACACTCCAGTCAACCACCAGCATCTCATCTTCATTACTATATAACAGCTTAGGTCGATACACTCCAGTCAACCGCCAGCATCTAATCTTCATTACTACTACAGCTTAGGTCGATACACTCCAGTCAACCACCAGCATCTCATCTTCATTACTATAACAGCTTAGGTCGTTACACTCCAGTCAACGCTAGCATTTTATCTTCATTAATATAACAGCTTAGGTAGATACACGCCAGTCAACCGCCAGCATCTCATCTTCATTACTATAACAGCTTAGGTCGATACACTCCAGTCAACCACCAGCATCTAATCTTCATTACTATAACTTAGCTTAGGTCGATACACACCAGTCAACCGCCAGCATCTCTCATCTTCTTCATTACTATAACAGCTTAGGTCGATACACTCCAGTCAACCGCCAGCATCTAATCTTCATTACTATAACAGCTTAGGTCGATACACACCAGTCAACCGCCAGCATCTCATCTTCATTACTATAACAGCTTAGGTCGATACACACCAGTCAACCGCCAGCATCTCATCTTCATTACTATAACAGCTTAGGTCGATACACTCCAGTCAACCACCAGCATCTCATCTTCATTACTATAACAGCTTAGGTCGATACACTCCAGTCAACCGCCAGCATCTCATCTTCATTACTATAACAGCTTAGGTCGATACACTCCAGTCACCACCAGCATCTCTTCTTCATTACTACAACAGCATAGGTCAATACACTCCAGTCAACCGCCAGCATCATTATAAAAGCTTAGGTCGATACACACCAGTCAACCGCCAGCATCTCATCTTCATTACTATAACAGCTTAGGTCGATACACTCCAGTCAACCACCAGCATCTCATCTTCATTACTATATAACAGCTTAGGTCGATACACTCCAGTCAACCGCCCAGCATCTAATCTTCATTACTATAACAGCTTAGGTCGATACACTCCAGTCAACCACCAGCATCATTATCATCTTCATTACTATCAACCGCCAGCTTAGGTCGATACACACTCCAGTCACCAGTCAACACCATCATCTCATCTTCATTACTATAACAGCTTAGGTCGATACACTCCAGTCAACCGCCAGCATCTCATCTTCATTACTATAACAGCTTAGGTCGATACACTCCAGTCAACCACCAGCATCTCATCTTCATTACTATAACAGCTTAGGTCGATACACTCCAGTCAACGCCAGCACAGCATCTAATCTTCATTACTATAACAGCTTAGGTCGATACACTCCAGTCAACCGCCAGCATCTCATCTTCAGCTTAGGTCGATACACTATAACCGCCAGCATCTCTCATCTTCATTACTATAACAGCTTAGGTCGATACACACTCCAGTCAACTGCCAGCATCTCATCTTCATTACTATAACAGCTTAGGTCGATACACTCCAGTCAACCGCCAGCATCTCATCTTCATTACTATAACAGCTTAGGTCGATACACTCCAGTCAACCGCCAGCATCTCATCTTCATTACTATAAACAGCTTAGGTAGATACACTCCAGTCAACCGCCAGCATACACTTCATTACTATAACAGCTTAGGTAGATTCAGTCAGCCTTCAGCTACTATAACAGATTAGGTCGATACACACCAGTCAACCGCCAGCATCTCATCTTCATTACTATAACAGCTTAGGTCGATACACACCAGTCAACCACCAGCATCTCATCTTCATTACTATAACAGCTTAGGTCGTTACACTCCAGTCAACGCTAGCATCTCATCTTCATTACTTAAAGGTTAGGTCGATACACTCCAGTCAACCGCTAGCATCTCATCTACATTACTATAACAGTTTAGGTCGATACACTCCAGTCAACCACCAGCATCTAATCTTCATTACTATAATAGCTTAGGTAGATACATTCCAGTCAACCCCCAACATCTAATCGTCATTACTATAACAGCTTAGGTCGATACACTCCAGTCAACCACCAGCATCTCATCTTCATTATTATAAGAGCTTAGGTCGATACACACCAGTCAACCGCCAGCATTTTATCTTCATTAATATAACAGCTTAGGTAGATACAGGCCAGTCAACCGCCAGCATTTCATCTTCATTACTATAACAGCATAGGTCGATACACTCCAGTCAACCACCAGCTGAAATCAGGGTTACACCCCTCCCAAAGAGTGGGTGTGATGTAACCCGGGCTCTCGTGCTGATAATTAAAGGGGGAGGCTTTTTAAGAACGTATGAGCCAAAATAGTATTATAACATCCTCCCCAACCATAATAAAGTTGAACTTCCACTGTTCAATAAATTTAGAATTTACCTTAATTTAGAAAAATTTACTTTGTTAAACTAATTGAAGGTTGATGAAATGGAATTTGGAATATGAGTTATAAAGTAAAGGGACAGCACGACACGAGCCCAATATTATTAGATTTTGAATTTTGAGTGATCCCAGGGTAGCTTGGACATGCGCCAATACAGTTTGACATTGGCACATATCCATAACAAAATAGGTAATTATATAAGTTTACAATAATTTTTCAAATGATCTAATTTTGCTAGCCTAAATGGTATTAAAATAAATATATTACAATAAAATGGAAAGAATTACAATATGGAATAATCTAGCCGTTATGACATTAATTACATTTTCACAGTATTACTCCGCATTAAAACCACATGGGGAAAAGCGATGAGCCTATACTTGAAATGGTGAAAATAGTGAAATTACTTATTGTATCTAATTTAATTATTAATTTTGGAAGAATTAAACTAATGTCATGAAAATTAAATATACAAGAACAATGGACTAATGCCGTTAAAGTTATTGAAATTTGTGGATTTCTTTGGATGCTTCTTGAAGATGAAATATCTGGAGGGCTGCCGCATTGGGTTCGCCAGGTGTCGCTTGAGGTGAGGGGTGTGCGTTATCCGACGCCTGGTTGTGCCGTTGTGAGTCTCCACTGTATCCTTGGTCAGGAAGACGTAAGCTTTGGCTACAAGGTGTTGGCGCGTCGGTTGAAGGCGATATCTCCCTCTTGTATGGCGTAAATATACCTGGGAACAAATGAACTTACGGCAGCGATCAGTGTGTCTTTATTATGGGTAATGTAGGACGTATTAAAAACATGAGTGTTCAATGTGTGAGTGTGAGTGGGTATGTTACTTATGTGTAATATTATAACATCTCAAAATGAATATTGGGGTATCATGCAAAGAAAAGTGTGAGGTGTGTTTGAAGGATTGTGTATACTTTGCATAAGGTGATTGGAGCGCGTGTAAATGATTGACGGTTATTGCAAAAGATATTATCTAAGAAAGCTATGCTGCTGAGAGCATGTTTAGAACAGTTATGCCTAAAAGAATATATATGTTGCATATGGCCACTATCTAACATGTAAGTCCGGATACACAACGATGTGACACTTTAATTGTGTGTTGTACGTGCGGGAGAAGATCAATATACACGACTCATATATATGTATTGAGAATTAAATGTTTACGATACTTTTCCATTAATAATTTGATAAATACGCACGTCTTCCCTAAGCTGCAGATTCCTTCATGAGATTATACCCCGCATATACTTGAATAACATAAGATTAGCGTTATGGGTAATGTGTAACATAAAGGGTCGCTAATTTTACGCGTGTTCGCATGATATGCCAGACGGTGCGATAATAGCGCATTTGACTTCACTTATTGTAAGATTTTGTCTTATTATCTGCAGACATAGAGGCAAAATAATTGTGAATATAATTGATGATATCATTGTGTCAAGTTGGCGCTGCGTGGAAGAAGACAAGTTTTAAAAGTCTTCTTATAATTTAACCTGGACTCACAGTTTACTGGATTTCGTGTGGCGGCAAAGGATGTGTGAGATTAAGCGTCAAATGCGTATGTCACTTTGAAGACTGCCTTGAGACTTAAATTAGGTGCAATTAAAGGGTGGCAGCTTGGGCCTCAGACACGCCGTGTTTATTGGAATTACAAAGGAGTCTGCAATCCTTGATAATTGGCGGACGCAAAATGAGGGTCTCTTATCTGCGTGAATGTCTGAGTGCAGGATGTTTAATCATCCGGTATACGGGCCGTCTGTTAAAACCTTAAATAGGACTGATAAACATTTGAATTTCACGGCTTTGTATCTTTGACACTTAAGTTGGTTCCTGAGATCACCTTGATAATTTGAATTTGTCTAACCGTCAGGTTCATGCGTTTGAATGCGTTTGACACGTGGCTGAGATGGTATCGTTGGTAAAATGCTAAGATGGCTGAGATGGTATCGTTGGTAAAATGCTATATGGTTGGAATAAGGAAAGAAATAGGTGTGTAAAGATTGTGTGAAATAATTGCATGTAAAAATGGTTATGTATATAAAATGAATATCGGCGTCCTGTTCTGAGAAGAAAGTACATGGCTAAAAATAATATGACATTGGTTGGAAAAATTTCTGAAAAGGGAAATATGAACGAAGAATACTATGAAAATGAATCAATGAGGCTAGGTAGACATAATTCGTTATTGGTTCAAAATTGGTAATGCTCATCTTCCGCGCCACATCCTTGCGTCCTCGAAGACCCACTCATATTGTTCGCCAACAAACATAATATTAAATACTTAATTTGAATATGGAGGATATTTGACCTCGAATAATTTAACAAATTTTTCGTTTTCCTGTCCTTGCATAAGGCTTGTCCGATGCGGGAGGTTAAAATTAAGGCGATAGCGGGAGGGGTGTTTAGTGTGGAGGAGGTACTTATGCGCGACGGAAGGTCCAAATGAGCAATAATAATTTTACGGTCAACTCATTTTAATGTAAAATATGAGTGACGTACTTACCATGGAAGTAGTTGAAAGGGGGGTATGTGGTCGTCATCTCCGACGTCTTGATAGCGCCAGGTCGCTAGTACGCCTTAGTTGAGTCGAGTGGAAGAGGCCGATGTACGCTGCCGTTGCCCTGGATCATGATCGCGTCGTAGCTTGCGGCCTCTGTCTCTTCTCTCGGCGTGTGTAGCAATTGTCAGCTTTCTTCTCTACCGTAAGAGCGTGTAAGCGTCGAGAAATATGTACGTTGACAATAGTGGAAGTTGCCAACTACCCGGACTCTCACCAAATGTAAAATATGTATTTCTTAGCTTTTCTTGCTTATGCACGCTCTTCGTTATAGTACTGTTACTCACTGCCTGTAGTTGCTGGAGTGGGGACTAATCAGAGGAAATTAACGCGAGTCCTGGAGTAGAGATGCTTATTTGGTTTATTAAATTTCAACAATGAAGCTCCCTGGAATCTCGCGGTCCGAATCGTTTCTCTGACTAGGTGATCTCTCTGTGACTGACCCATCTGTGGACCTTATAAAGGGTCCACATGATAGGCCAGGCTAAAACAATCCCCACGTGACACGACGAGTCCACTTGGAGGGTGAACTCGCTTGCTGTGAGGATTGCTGAAATCAGGGTTACACCCCTCCCAAAGAGTGGGTTGATGTAACCCGGGCTCTCGTGCTGATAATTTAAGGGGGAGGCTTTTTAAGAACGTATGAGCCAAAATAGTATTATAACATCCTTCCCAACCATAATAAAGTTGAACTTCCACTGTTCAATAAATTTAGAATTTACCCTTAAATTTTGAAAATTGACTTTGTTAAACTAATTGAAGGTTGATGAAATGGAATTTGGAATATGAGTTATAAAGTAAAGGGACAGCACGACACGAGCCCAATATTATTAGATTTTGAATTTTGAGTGATCCCAGGGTAGCTTGGACATGCGCCAATACAGTTTGACATTGGCACATATCCATAACAAAATAGGTAATTATATAAGTTTACAATAATTTTTCAAATGATCTAATTTTGCTAGCCTAAATGGTATTAAAATAAATATATTACAATAAAATGGAAAGAATTAAAATATGGAATAATCTAGCCGTTATGACATTAATTACATTTTCACAGTATTACTCCGCACTAAAACCACATGGGAAAAAGCGATGAGCCTATACTTGAAATGGTGAAAAAAGTAAAATTACTTATTGTATCTAATTTAATAATTAATTTTGGAAGAATTAAACTAATGTCATGAAAATTAAATATACAAGAACAATGGACTAATGCCGTTAAAGTTATTGAAATTTGTGGATTTCTTTGGATGCTTCTTGAAGATGAAATATCTGGAGGGCTGCCGCATTGGGTTCGCCAGGTGTCGCTTGAGGTGAGGGGTGTGCGTTATCCGACGCCTGGTTGTGCCGTTGTGAGTCTCCACTGTATCCTTGGTCAGGAAGACGTAAGCTTTGGCTACAAGGTGTTGGCGCGTCGGTTGAAGGCGATATCTCCCTCTTGTATGGCGTAAATATACCTGGGAACAAATGAACTTACGGCAGCGATCAGTGTGTCTTTATTATGGGTAATGTAGGACGTATTAAAAACATGAGTGTTCAATGTGTGAGTGTGAGTGGGTATGTTACTTATGTGTAATATTATAACATCTCAAAATGAATATTGGGGTATCATGCAAAGAAAAGTGTGAGGTGTGTTTGAAGGATTGTGTATACTTTGCATAAGGTGATTGGAGCGCGTGTAAATGATTGACGGTTATTGCAAAAGATATTATCTAAGAAAGCTATGCTGCTGAGAGCCTGTTTAGAACAGTTATGCCTAAAAGAATATATATGTTGCATATGGCCACTATCTAACATGTAAGTCCGGATACACAACGATGTGACACTTTAATTGTGTGTTGTACGTGCGGGAGAAGATCAATATACACGACTCATATATATGTATTGAGAATTAAATGTTTACGATACTTTTCCATTAATAATTTGATAAATACGCACGTCTTCCCTAAGCTGCAGATTCCTTCATGAGATTATACCCCGCATATACTTGAATAACATAAGATTAGCGTTATGGGTAATGTGTAACATAAAGGGTCGCTAATTTTACGCGTGTCCGCATGATATGCCAGACGGTGCGATAATAGCGCATTTGACTTCACTTATTGTAAGATTTTGTCTTATTATCTGCAGACATAGAGGCAAAATAATTGTGAATATAATTGATGATATCATTGTGTCAAGTTGGCGCTGCGTGGAAGAAGACAAGTTTTAAAAGTCTTCTTATAATTTAACCTGGACTCACAGTTTACTGGATTTCGTGTGGCGGCAAAGGATGTGTGAGATTAAGCGTCAAATGCGTATGTCACTTTGAAGACTGCCTTGAGACTTAAATTAGGTGCAATTAAAGGGTGGCAGCTTGGGCCTCAGACACGCCGTGTTTATTGGAATTACAAAGGAGTCTGCAATCCTTGATAATTGGCGGACGCAAAATGAGGGTCTCTTATCTGCGTGAATGTCTGAGTGCAGGATGTTTAATCATCCGGTATACGGGCCGTCTGTTAAAACCTTAAATAGGACTGATAAACATTTGAATTTCACGGCTTTGTATCTTTGACACTTAAGTTGGTTCCTGAGATCACCTTGATAATTTGAATTTGTCTAACCGTCAGGTTCATGCGTTTGAATGCGTTTGACACGTGGCTGAGATGGTATCGTTGGTAAAATGCTAAGATGGCTGAGATGGTATCGTTGGTAAAATGCTATATGGTTGGAATAAGGAAAGAAATAGGTGTGTAAAGATTGTGTGAAATAATTGCATGTAAAAATGGTTATGTATATAAAATGAATATCGGCGTCCTGTTCTGAGAAGAAAGTACATGGCTAAAAATAATATGACATTGGTTGGAAAAATTTTTCTGAAAAGGGAAATATGAACGAAGAATACTATGAAAATGAATCAATGAGGCTAGGTAGACATAATTCGTTATTGGTTCAAAATTGGTAATGCTCATCTTCCGCGCCACATCCTTGCGTCCTCGAAGACCCACTCATATTGTTCGCCAACAAACATAATATTAAATACTTAATTTGAATATGGAGGATATTTGACCTCGAATAATTTAACAAATTTTTCGTTTTCCTGTCCTTGCATAAGGCTTGTCCGATGCGGGAGGTTAAAATTAAGGCGATAGCGGGAGGGGTGTTTAGTGTGGAGGAGGTACTTATGCGCGACGGAAGGTCCAAATGAGCAATAATAATTTTACGGTCAACTCATTTTAATGTAAAATATGAGTGAGGTACTTACCATGGAAGAAGTTGAAAGGGGGGTATGTGGTCGTCATCTCCGACGTCTTGATAGCGCCAGGTCGCTAGTACGCCTTAGTTGAGTCGAGTGGAAGAGGCCGATGTACGCTGCCGTTGCCCTGGATCATGATCGCGTCGTAGCTTGCGGCCTCTGTCTCTTCTCTCGGCGTGTGTAGCAATTGTCAGCTTTCTTCTCTACCGTAAGAGCGTGTAAGCGTCGAGAAAATATGTACGTTGACAATAGTGGAAGTTGCCAACTACCCGGACTCTCACCAAATGTAAAATATGTATTTCTTAGCTTTTCTTGCTTATGCACGCTCTTCGTTATAGTACTGTTACTCACTGCCTGTAGTTGCTGGAGTGGGGACTAATCAGAGGAAATTAACGCGAGTCCTGGAGTAGAGATGCTTATTTGGTTTATTAAATTTCAACAATGAAGCTCCCTGGAATCTCGCGGTCCGAATCGTTTCTCTGACTAGGTGATCTCTCTGTGACTGACCCATCTGTGGACCTTATAAAGGGTCCACATGATAGGCCAGGCTAAAACAATCCCCACGTGACACGACGAGTCCACTTGGAGGGTGAACTCGCTTGCTGTGAGGATTGCTGAAATCAGGGTTACACCCCTCCCAAAGAGTGGTTTGATGTAACCCGGGCTCTCGTGCTGATAATTTAAGGGGGAGGCTTTTTAAGAACGTATGAGCCAAAATAGTATTATAACATCCTTCCCAACCATAATAAAGTTGAACTTCCACTGTTCAATAAATTTAGAATTTACCCTTAAATTTTGAAAATTGACTTTGTTAAACTAATTGAAGGTTGATGAAATGGAATTTGGAATATGAGTTATAAAGTAAAGGGACAGCACGACACGAGCCCAATATTATTAGATTTTGAATTTTGAGTGATCCCAGGGTAGCTTGGACATGCGCCAATACTGTTTGACATTGGCACATATCCATAACAAAATAGGTAATTATATAAGTTTACAATAATTTTTCAAATGATCTAATTTTGCTAGCCTAAATGGTATTAAAATAAATATATTACAATAAAATGGAAAGAATTACAATATGGAATAATCTAGCCGTTATGACATTAATTACATTTTCACAGTAGTATTACTCCGCATTAAAACCACATGGGAAAAAAAGCGATGAGCCTATACTTGAAATGGTGAAAATAGTGAAATAACTTATTGTATCTAATTTAATTATTAATTTTGGAAGAATTAAACTAATGTCATGAAAATTAAATATACAAGAACAATGGACTAATGCCGTTAAAGTTATTGAAATTTGTGGATTTCTTTGGATGCTTCTTGAAGATGAAATATCTGGAGGGCTGCCGCATTGGGTTCGCCAGGTGTCGCTTGAGGTGAGGGGTGTGCGTTATCCGACGCCTGGTTGTGCCGTTGTGAGTCTCCACTGTATCCTTGGTCAGGAAGACGTAAGCTTTGGCTACAAGGTGTTGGCGCGTCGGTTGAAGGCGATATCTCCCTCTTGTATGGCGTAAATATACCTGGGAACAAATGAACTTACGGCAGCGATCAGTGTGTCTTTATTATGGGTAATGTAGGACGTATTAAAAACATGAGTGTTCAATGTGTGAGTGTGAGTGGGTATGTTATGTTACTTATGTGTAATATTATAACATCTCAAAATGAATATTGGGGTATCATGCAAAGAAAAGTGTGAGGTGTGTTTGAAGGATTGTGTATACTTTGCATAAGGTGATTGGAGCGCGTGTAAATGATTGACGGTTATTGCAAAAGATATTATCTAAGAAAGCTATGCTGCTGAGAGCCTGTTTAGAACAGTTATGCCTAAAAGAATATATATGTTGCATATGGCCACTATCTAACATGTAAGTCCGGATACACAACGATGTGACACTTTAATTGTGTGTTGTACGTGCGGGAGAAGATCAATATACACGACTCATATATATGTATTGAGAATTAAATGTTTACGATACTTTTCCATTAATAATTTGATAAATACGCACGTCTTCCCTAAGCTGCAGATTCCTTCATGAGATTATACCCCGCATATACTTGAATAACATAAGATTAGCGTTATGGGTAATGTGTAACATAAAGGGTCGCTAATTTTACGCGTGTCCGCGCCGCATGATATGCCAGACGGTGCGATAATAGCGCATTTGACTTCACTTATTGTAAGATTTTGTCTTATTATCTGCAGACATAGAGGCAAAATAATTGTGAATATAATTGATGATATCATTGTGTCAAGTTGGCGCTGCGTGGAAGAAGACAAGTTTTAAAAGTCTTCTTATAATTTAACCTGGACTCACAGTTTACTGGATTTCGTGTGGCGGCAAAGGATGTGTGAGATTAAGCGTCAAATGCGTATGTCACTTTGAAGACTGCCTTGAGACTTAAATTAGGTGCAATTAAAGGGTGGCAGCTTGGGCCTCAGACACGCAGTGTTTATTGGAATTACAAAGGAGTCTGCAATCCTTGATAATTGGCGGACGCAAAATGAGGGTCTCTTATCTGCGTGAATGTCTGAGTGCAGGATGTTTAATCATCCCGGTATACGGGCCGTCTGTTAAAACCTTAAATAGGACTGATAAACATTTGAATTTCACGGCTTTGTATCTTTGACACTTAAGTTGGTTCCTGAGATCACCTTGATAATTTGAATTTGTCTAACCGTCAGGTTCATGCGTTTGAATGCGTTTGACACGTGGCTGAGATGGTATCGTTGGTAAAATGCTAAGATGGCTGAGATGGTATCGTTGGTAAAATGCTATATGGTTGGAATAAGGAAAGAAATAGGTGTGTAAAGATTGTGTGAAATAATTGCATGTAAAAATGGTTATGTATATAAAATGAATATCGGCGTCCTGTTCTGAGAAGAAAGTACATGGCTAAAAATAATATGACATTGGTTGGAAAAATTTCTGAAAAGGGAAATATGAACGAAGAATACTATGAAAATGAATCAATGAGGCTAGGTAGACATAATTCGTTATTGGTTCAAAATTGGTAATGCTCATCTTCCGCGCCACATCCTTGCGTCCTCGAAGACCCACTCATATTGTTCGCCAACAAACATAATATTAAATACTTAATTTGAATATGGAGGATATTTGACCTCGAATAATTTAACAAATTTTTCGTTTTCCTGTCCTTGCATAAGGCTTGTCCGATGCGGGAGGTTAAAATTAAGGCGATAGCGGGAGGGGTGTTTAGTGTGGAGGAGGTACTTATGCGCGACGGAAGGTCCAAATGAGCAATAATAATTTTACGGTCAACTCATTTTAATGTAAAATATGAGTGAGGTACTTACCATGGAAGAAGTTGAAAGGGGGGTATGTGGTCGTCATCTCCGACGTCTTGATAGCGCCAGGTCGCTAGTACGCCTTAGTTGAGTCGAGTGGAAGAGGCCGATGTACGCTGCCGTTGCCCTGGATCATGATCGCGTCGTAGCTTGCGGCCTCTGTCTCTTCTCTCGGCGTGTGTAGCAATTGTCAGCTTTCTTCTCTACCGTAAGAGCGTGTAAGCGTCGAGAAAATATGTACGTTGACAATAGTGGAAGTTGCCAACTACCCGGACTCTCACCAAATGTAAAATATGTATTTCTTAGCTTTTCTTGCTTATGCAGGTCGTTACACTCCAGTCAACGCTAGCATCTCATCTTCATTACTTAAAGGTTAGGTCGATACACTCCAGTCAACCGCTAGCATCATCTACATCTACATTACTATAACAGTTTAAGTAGATACACACCAGTCAACCACCAGCATCTAATCTTCATTACTATAATAGCTTAGGTAGATACATTCCAGTCAACCCCCATCATCTAATCTTCATTACTATAACAGCTTAGGTCGATACACTCCAGTCAACCACCAGCATCTCATCTTCATTATTATAAGAGCTTAGGTCGATACACACCAGTCAACCGCCAGCATTTCATCTTCATTACTATAACAGCTTAGGTAGATACACACCAGTCAACCGCCAGCATCTCAACTTCATTACTATAACAGATTAGGTAGATACACTCCAGTCAACCACCAGCATCACTATAACAGCTTATGTCGATACACTCCAGTCAACCACCAGCATCACTATAAGAGCTTAGGTCGATACACTCCAGTCAACCACCAGCATCTCATCTTCATTACTATAACAGCTTAGGTCGATACACTCCAGTCAACCGCCAGCATCACTATAAAAGATTAGCTCGATACACACCCGTCAACCGCCAGCATCTCGTCTTCATCACTATAACAGCTTAGGTCGATACACACCAGTCAACCACCAGCATCTCATCTTCATTACTATTACAGCTTAGGTCGATACACTCCAGTCAACCGCCAGCATCTCATCTTCATTACTATAACAGCTTAGGTCGATACACACCAGTCAACCACCAGCATCTCATCTTCATTACTATAACAGCTTAGGTCGATACACTCCAGTCAACCGCCAGCATCTCATCTTCATTACTATAACAGCTTAGGTCGATACACTCCAGTCAAACCGCTAGCATCTCATCTCATTACTATAACAGCATCATCTTCATTACTATTTAGGTCGATACACTCCAGTCAACCACCAGCATCTAATCTTCATTACTATAATAGCTTAGGTAGATACATTCCAGTCAACCCCCAACATCTAATCTTCATTACTATAACAGCTTAGGTCGATACACTCCAGTCAACCGCCAGCATCTCATCTTCATTACTATAACAGCTTAGGTCGATACACACCAGTCAACCGCCAGCATCTCATCTTCATTACTATAACAGCTTAGGTAGATACACTCCAGTCAACCGCCAGCATCTCATCTTCATTACTATAACAGCTTAGGTCGATACACTCCAGTCAACCACCAGCATCTCATCTTCATTACTATAACAGCTTAGGTCGATACACTCCAGTCAACCGCCAGCATCATTATAAAAGCTTAGGTCGATACACACCAGTCAACCACCAGCATCTCATCTTCATTACTATAAACAGCTTAGGTCGATACACTCCAGTCAACCAGTCAGCATCTCATCTTCATTACTATAACAGCTTAGGTCGATACACTCCAGTCAACCACCAGCATCTCATCTTCATTACTATAACAGCTTAGGTCGTTACACTCCAGTCAACGCCAGCATCTCATCTTCATTATAACAGCTTAGGTCGATACACTCCAGTCAACCACCAGCATCTCATCTTCATTACTAACAGCTTAGGTCGATACACTCCAGTCAACCGCCAGCATCTCATCTTCATTACTATAACAGCTTAGGTCGATACACTCCAGTCAACCACCATCATCATCTTCATTACTATAACAGCTTAGGTCGATACACTCCAGTCAACGCCAGCATCTCATCTTCATTATATAAGCTTAGGTCGATACACTCCAGTCAACCGCCAGCATCTCATCTTCATTACTATAACAGCTTAGGTCGATACACTCCAGTCAACCGCCAGCATACACTCCAGTCAATCTTCATTACTTATAACAGCTTAGGTCGATACACTCCAGTCAACCACCAGCATCTCATCTTCATTACTATAACAGCTTAGGTCGATACACACCAGTCAACCGCCAGCATCTTATCTTCATTACTATAACAGCTTAGGTCGATACACTCCAGTCAACCACCAGCATCTCATCTTCATTACTATAACAGCTTAGGTCGATACACTCCAGTCAACCACCAGCATCTCATCTTCATCACTATAACAGCTTAGGTCGATACACACTCCAGTCAACCGCCAGCATCTCATCTTCATTACTATAACAGCTTAGGTCGATACACACACTCCAGTCAACACCAGCATCTCATCTTCATTACTATAACAGCTTAGGTCGATACACTCCAGTCAACCACCAGCATCTCATCTTCATTACTATATAAGCTTAGGTCGATACACTCCAGTCAACCGCCAGCATCTCATCTTCATTACTATAACAGCTTAGGTCGATACATACACTCCAGTCACCCCAGCATCTCATCTTCATTATAACAGCTTAGGTCGATACACACCAGTCCAGTCACCGCCAGCATCTCATCTTCATTACTATAACAGCTTAGGTCGATACACTCCAGTCAACCACCAGCATCTCATCTCATCTTCATTACTATAACAGCTTAGGTAGATACACTCCAGTCAACCGCCAGCATCATCTTCATTACTATAACAGCTTAGGTCGATACACTCCAGTCAACCGCCAGCATCATCTCATCTTCATTACTATAACAGCTTAGGTCGATACACACCAGTCAACCACCAGCATCTCATCTTCATCTTCATTACTATAACAGCTTAGGTCGATACACTCCAGTCAACCGCCAGCATCTCATCTTCATTACTATAACAGCTTAGGTCGATACACTCCAGTCAACCACCAGCATCTCATCTTCATTACTATAACAGCTTAGGTCGATACACTCCAGTCAACCGCCAGCATCTCATCTTCATTACTATAACAGCTTAGGTCGATACACACCAGTCAACCGCCAGCATCTCATCTTCATTACTATAACAGCTTAGGTCGATACACTCCAGTCAACCGCCAGCATCTCATCTTCATTACTATAACAGCTTAGGTCGATACACACCAGTCAACCGCCAGCATCTCATCTTCATTACTATAACAGCTTAGGTCGATACACTCCAGTCAACCGCCAGCATCTCATCTTCATTACTATAACAGCTTAGGTCGATACACTCCATTCAACCGCCAGCATCTCGTCTTCATTACTATAACAGCTTAGGTCGATACAATCCAGTCAACCACCAGCATCTCATCTTCATTACTATAACAGCTAGGTCGATACACTCCAGTCAACCGCCAGCATCTCATCTTCATTACTATAACAGCTTAGGTCGATACACTCCAGTCAACCGCCAGCATCTCATCATCTTCATTAATATAACAGCTTAGGTCGATACACTCCAGTCAACCGCCAGCATCTCATCTTCATTACTATAACAGCTTAGGTCGATACACACCAGTCAACCGCCAGCATCTCATCTTCATTACTATAACAGCTTAGGTCGATACACTCCAGTCAACCAACCATCCAGCATACACCAGTCAACCGCCAGCATCTCATGCTTAGGTCGATACACTCCAGTCAACCGCCAGCATCTCATCTTCATTACTATAACAGCTTAGGTCGATACACTCCAGTCAACCACCAGCATCTCATCTTCATTACTATAACAGCTTAGGTCGATACACTCCAGCTTATCTTCATTACTATAACAGCTTAGGTCGATACACTCCAGTCAACCACCAGCATCTCATCTTCATTACTATAACAGCTTAGGTCGATACACTCCTTTACCAGCATCTCATCTTCATTACACAGCCAGTCAACCGCCAGTCATCTCATCTCATCTCATTACTATAACACTTACTATAACAGCTTAGGTCGATACACACCAGTCACCACCAGCATATAACAGCTTAGGTCGATACACCAGTCAACCACCAGCATCTCATCTTCATTACTATAACAGCTTAGTCGATACACTCCAGTCAACCGCCAGCATCTCATCTTCATTACTATACAGCTTAGGTCGATACACCAGTCAACCGCCGATACACAGCAGTCAACACCAGTCATCTCATCTTATTACAGCTTAGGTCGATACACTCCAGTCAACCTTAGCATCTCATCTTACATAACAGCTTAGGTCGATACACCAGTCAACCGCCATCATCTTCATACTAACAGCTTAGGTCGATACACTCCAGTCAACCGCCAGCATCTCATCTTCATTACTATAACAGCTTAGGTCGATACACTCCAGTCAACCACCAGCATCTCATCTTCATTACTATAACAGCTTAGGTCGTTACACTCCAGTCAACGCTAGCATTTCATCTTCATTACTATAACAGCTTAGGTCGTTACACTCCAGTCAACGCCAGCATTTTATCTTCATTAATATAACAGCTTAGGTAGATACACGCCAGTCAACCGCCAGCATCTCATCTTCATTACTATAACAGCTTAGGTCGATACACACCAGTCAACCGCCAGCATCTCATCTTCATCATTATATAAAGCTTAGGTCGATACACTCCAGTCAACCGCCAGCATCTCATCTTCATTACTATAACAGCTTAGGTCGATACACTCCAGTCAACCGCCAGCATCTCATCTTCATTACTATAACAGCTTAGGTCGATACACTCCAGTCAACCACCAGCATCTCATCTTCATTACTATAACAGCTTTAGTCGATACACCAGTCCACCACAGCATCCCTAACCGCCAGCATCTCATCTTCATTATCTTCATTATAACAGCTTAGGTCGATACACTCCAGTCAACCACCAGCATCATCTTCATTACTATAAGCTTAGGTCGATACACTCCAGTCAACCGCCAGCATCTCATCTTCATTACTATAACAGCTTAGGTCGATACACTCCAGTCAACCGCCAGCATCTCATCTTCATTACTATAACAGCTTAGGTCGATACACTCCAGTCAACCGCCAGCATCTCATCTTCATTACTATAACAGCTTAGGTCGATACACTCCAGTCAACCGCCAGCATCTCATCTTCATTACTATAACAGCTTAGGTCGATACACTCCAGTCAACCACCCAGCATCTCATCTTCATTACTATAACAGCTTAGGTCGATACACTCCAGTCAACCAGCCAGCATCTCATCTTCATTACTATAACAGCTTAGGTCGATACACTCCAGTCAACCGCCAGCATCTCATCTTCATTACTATAACAGCTTAGGGTCGATACACTCCAGTCAACCGCCAGCATCTCATCTTCATTACTATAACAGCTTAGGTCGATACACTCCAGTCAACCACCAGCATCATCATCAATCTTCATTACTATAACAGCTTAGGTCGATACACTCCAGTCAACAACCAGCATCACTATAACAGCTTAGGTCGATACACTCCAGTCAACCGCCAGCATCTCATCTTCATTACTATAACAGCTTAGGTAGATACACTCCAGTCAACCGCCAGCATCTCATCTTCATTACTATAACAGCTTAGGTCGATACACTCCAGTCAACCGCCAGCATCTCATCTTCATTACTATAACAGCTTAGGTCGATACACTCCAGTCAACCGCCAGCATCTCATCTTCATTACTATAACAGCTTAGGTCGATACACACCAGTCAACCGCCAGCATCTCATCTTCATTACTATAACAGCTTAGGTCGATACACTCCAGTCAACACCGCCAGCATCACTATAACAGCTTAGGTCGATACACTCCAGTCAACCACCAGCATCTCATCTTCATTACTATAACAGCTTAGGTCGTTACACTCCAGTCAACGCCAGCATTTTATCTTCATTAATATAACAGCTTAGGTAGATACACGCCAGTCAACCGCCAGCATCTCATCTTCATTACTATAACAGCTTAGGTCGATACACTCCAGTCAAACCCAGCCAGCATCATCTTCATTACTATAACAGCTTAGGTCGATACACTCCAGTCAACCGCCAGCATCTCATCTTCATTACTATAACAGCTTAGGTCGATACACTCCAGTCAACCACCAGCATCTATCTTCATCATATAACAGCTTAGGTCGATACACTCCAGTCAACCGCCAGCATCTCATCTTCATTACTATAACAGCTTAGGTCGATACACTCCAGTCAACCGCCAGCATCTCATCTCATTACTATAACAGCTTAGGTCGATACACTCCAGTCAACCACCAGCATCTAATCTTCTATAACAGCTTAGGTCGATACACTCCAGTCAACCGCCAGCATCTCATCTTCATTACTATAAACAGCTTAGGTCGATACACTCCAGTCAACCACCAGCATCTCATCTTCATTACTATAACAGCTTAGGTCGATACACTCCAGTCAACCGCCAGCATCTCATCTTCATTTCATTACTATAACAGCTTAGGTCGATACACTCCAGTCAACCGCCAGCATCACTATAACAGCTTAGGTCGATACACTCCAGTCAACCGCCAGCATCATTATAAGAGCTTAGGTCGATACACTCCAGTCAACCGCCAGCATCTCATCTTCATTACTATAACAGCTTAGGTCGATACACTCCAGTCAACGCCAGCATTTTATCTTCATTAATATAACAGCTTAGGTCGATACACTCCAGTCAACCACCAGCATCTCATCTTCATTACTATAACAGCTTAGGTCGATATACAGTCCGTCAACAGCCAGCATCTCATCTTCATTACTATAACAGCTTAGGTCGATACACGCCAGTCAACCACCAGCATCTCATCTTCATTACTATAACAGCTTAGGTCGATACACACTCCAGTCAACCGCCAGCATCTCATCTTCATTACTATATAACAGCTTAGGTCGATACACTCCAGTCAACCACCAGCATCTCATCTTCATTACTATAACAGCTTAGGTCGATACACTCCAGTCAACGCCAGCATCTCATCTTCATTACTATAACAGCTTAGGTCGATACACTCCAGTCACCGCCAGCATCTCATCTTCATTACTATAACAGCTTAGGTCGATACACTCCAGTCAACCACCAGCATCTAATCTTCATACTTATATAACAGCTTGGGTCGATACACTCCAGTCACCCCAGCATCTAATCTTCATTACTATAACAGCTTAGGTCGATACACACTCCAGTCAACCGCCAGCATCTCATCTTCATTACTATAACAGCTTAGGTCGATACACTCCAGTCAACCGCCAGCATCTCATCTTCATTACTATAACAGCTTAGGTCGATACACTCCAGTCAACCGCCAGCATCTCATCTTCATTACTATAACAGCTTAGGTAGATACACTCCAGTCAACACCAGCATCTCATCTTCATTATATAAAGCTTAGGTCGATACACACACCAGTCAACCCGCCATCATCTCATCTTCATTACTATAACAGCTTAGGTCGATACACTCCAGTCAACCACCAGCATCTCATCTTCATTACTATAACAGCTTAGGTCGATACACTCCAGTCAACCGCCAGCATCTCATCTTCATTACTATAACAGCTTAGGTCGATACACACCAGTCAACCACCAGCATCTCATCTTCATTACTATAACAGCTTAGGTCGATACACTCCAGTCAACCGCCAGCATCTCATCTTCATTACTTAAAAGCTTAGGTCGATACACTCCAGTCAACCGCCAGCATCTCATCTTCATTACTATAACAGCTTAGGTCGATACACTCCAGTCAACCACCAGCATCTCATCTTCATTACTATAACAGCTTAGGTAGATACATTCCAGTCAACCCCAGCATCTCATCTTCATTACTATAACAGCTTAGGTCGATACACTCCAGTCAAAACCACCAGCATCTCATCTTCATTATTATAAGAGCTTAGGTCGATACACACCAGTCAACCGCCAGCATCTCATCTTCATTACTATAACAGCTTAGGTCGATACACACCAGTCAACCGCCAGCATCTCATCTTCATTACTATAACAGCTTAGGTCGATACACTCCAGTCAACCGCCAGCATCATCTTCATTACTATAACAGCTTAGGTCGATACACTCCAGTCAACCACCAGCATCTCATCTTCATTACTATAACAGCTTAGGTCGATACACTCCAGTCAACCACCAGCATCTCATCTTCATTACTATAACAGCTTAGGTCGATACACTCCAGTCAACCACCAGCATCTCATCTTCATTACTATAACAGCTTAGGTCGATACACTCCAGTCAACCACCAGCATCTCATCTTCATTACTATAACAGCTTAGGTCGATACACACCAGTACACATCCAGTCAACATTACCAGCATCAGTCATCTTCATTACTATCATTACAGCTTAGGTCGATACACTCCAGTCAACCGCAGCATCATCTTCATTACTATAACAGCTTAGGTCGATACACTCCAGTCAACCACCAGCATCATCTTCATTACTATAAGAGCTTATGTCGATACACTCCAGTCAACCACCAGCATCTAATCTTAATTACTATAACAGCTTAGGTCGATACACTCCAGTCAACCACCAGCATCTCATCTTCATTATTATAACAGTTAGGTCGATACACTCCAGTCAACCGCCAGCATCTCATCTTCATTACTATAACAGCTTAGGTCGATACACACCAGTCAACCGCCAGCATCTCATCTTCATTACTATAACAGCTTAGGTCGATACACTCCAGTCAACCGCCAGCACTCATCATCTTCATTACTATAACAGCTTAGGTCGATACACTCCAGTCAACCGCCAGCATCTCATCTTCATTACTATAACAGCTTAGGTCGATACACTCCAGTCAACCACCAGCATCTCATCTTCATTACTATAACAGCTTAGGTCGATACACTCCAGTCAACCGCCAGCATCTCATCTTCATTACTATAACAGCTTAGGTCGATACACTCCAGTCAACCACCAGCATCTCATCTTCATTACTATAACAGCTTAGGTCGATACACTCCAGTCAACCGCCCAGCATCTCATCTTCATTACTATAACAGCTTAGGTCGATACACTCCAGTCAACCGCCAGCATCTCATCTTCATTACTATAACAGCTTAGGTCGATACACACCAGTCACCGCCGCCAGCATCTCATCTTCATTACTATAACAGCTTAGGTCGATACACTCCAGTCAACCCAGCATCTCATCTTCATTACTATAACAGCTTTAGGTCGATACACTCCAGTCAACCACCAGCATCTCATCTTCATTACTATAACAGCTTAGGTCGATACACTCCAGTCAACCGCCAGCATCTCATCTTCATTACTATAACAGCTTAGGTCGATACACTCCAGTCAACCACCAGCATCATCTTCATTAAGCAGCTTAGGTCGATACACACCAGTCAACCGCCAGCATCTTCATCTTCATACTATAACAGCTTAGGTCGATACACTCCAGTCAACCACCAGCATCTCATCTTCATTACTATAACAGCTTAGGTCGATACACTCCAGTCAACCACCCAGCATCTCATCTTCATTACTATAACAGCTTAGGTCGATACACTCCAGTCAAGGCCAGCATCATACTTCATTACTATCCAGCTTAGGTCGAACACTCCAGTCAACCCACCAGCATCTCATCTTCATTATATAACAGCTTAGGTCGATACACTCCAGTCAACCACCAGCATCTCATCTTCAGCTTAGCTTAGGTCGATACACTCCAGTCACCAGTCAACGCCAGCAGTCTCTACATCTTCATTACTCTAGGTCAGCTTAACAGGTCGATACACTCCAGTCAACCACCAGCATCTCATCTTCATTACTATAACAGCTTAGGTCGATACACTCCAGTCAACCGCCAGCATCTCATCTCATACTATAACAGCTTAGGTCGATACACTCCAGTCAACCACCACCAGCACTATAACAGCTTAGGTACTCCAGCATCATTCATCTTATTATAACAGCTTAGGTCGATACACTCCAGTCAACCGCCAGCATCTCATCTTCATTACTATAACAGCTTAGGTCGATACACTCCAGTCAACCACCAGCATCTAATCTTCATTACTATAACAGCTTAGGTCGATACACTCCAGTCAACCGCCAGCATCTCATCTTCATTACTATAACAGCTTAGGTCGATACACTCCAGTCAACCACCAGCATCTCATCTTCATTACTATAACAGCTTAGGTCGATACACTCCAGTCAACCGCCAGCATCTCAACTTCATTACTATAACAGCTTAGGTAGATACACTCCAGTCAACCACCAGCATCACTATAAAAGCTTAGGTCGATACACACCCGTCAACCGCCAGCATCTCGTCTTCATCACTATAACAGCTTAGGTCGATACACACCAGTCAACCACCAGCATCTCATCTTCATTACTATAACAGCTTAGGTCGATACACTCCAGTCAACCGCCAGCATCTCATCTTCATTACTATAAAGCTTAGGTCGATACACTCCAGTCAACCGCCAGCATCTCATCATTCATTACTATAACAGCTTAGGTCGATACACTCCAGTCAACACCAGCATCTCATCTTCATTTACTATAACAGCTTAGGTAGATACACTCCAGTCAACCGCCAGCATCTCATCTTCATTACTATAACAGCTTTAGGTCGATACACTCCAGTCAACCACCAGCATCTCATCTTCTTCATACTATAACAGCTTAGGTCGATACACTCCAGTCAACCGCCAGCTCATCTTCATTACTATAACAGCTTAGGTCGATACACACCAGTCAACCGCCAGCATCTCATCTTCATTACTATATAACAGCTTAGGTCGATACACACCAGTCAACCGCCAGCATCTCATCTTCATTACTATACAGCTTAGGTCGATACACTCCAGTCAACCGCCAGCATCTCATCTTCATTACTATAACAGCATAGGTCGATACACTCCAGTCAAACGCCAGCATCTCATCTTCATTACTATAACAGCTTAGTCGATACACTCCAGTCAACCGCCAGCATCTTATCTTCATTAATATAACAGCTTAGGTCGATACACTCCAGTCAACAACCAGCATCATCTATACAGCTATAAGCTTAGGGTCGATACACACCAGTCAACACCCAGCATCTCATCTTCATTACTATAACAGCTTAGGTCGATACACTCCAGTCAACCGCCAGCATCTCATCTTCATTACTATAACAGCTTAGGTCGATACACTCCAGTCAACCGCCAGCATCTCATCTTCATTACTATAACAGCTTAGGTCGATACACTCCAGTCAACCGCCAGCATCACTATAACAGCTTAGGTCGATACACTCCAGTCAACCACCAGCATCTCTCATCTTCATTACTATAACAGCTTAGGTCGATACACTCCAGTCAACCGCCAGCATCTCATCTTCATTACTATAACAGCTTAGGTCGATACACTCCAGTCAACCACCAGCATCTCATCTTCATTACTATAACAGCTTAGGTCGATACACTCCAGTCAACCGCCAGCATCTCATCTTCATTACTATAACAGCTTAGGTCGATACACTCCAGTCAACGCTAGCATCTTATCTTCATTACTATAACAGCTTAGGTCGATACACTCCAGTCAACCGCCAGCATCTCATCTTCATTACTATAACAGCTTAGGTCGATACACACTCCAGTCAACCGCCACACCAGTCAACCACCAGCATCTCATCTTCATTACTATAACAGCTTAGGTCGATACACTCCAGTCAACCGCCAGCATCTCATCTTCATTACTATAACAGCTTAGGTCGATACACTCCAGTCAACCGCCAGCATCTCATCTTCATTACTATTACTATAACAGCTTAGGTCGATACACTCCAGTCAACCACCAGCATCAGCATCTCATCTTCATTACTATAACAGCTTAGGTCGATACACTCCAGTCAACCGCCAGCATCTCATCTTCATTACTATAAGAGCTTAGGTCGATACACTCCAGTCAACCGCCAGCATCTCATCTTCATTACTATAACAGCTTAGTCGAGCTTAGGTCGATACACTCCAGTCAACCGCCAGCATCTCATCTTCATTACTATAACAGCTTAGGTCGATACACTCCAGTCAACCACCAGCATCTCATCATTCATTACAGCTTAGGTCGATACACACCAGTCACCCGCCATCATCTCATCTTCATTACTATAACAGCTTAGGTCGATACACTCCAGTCAACCGCCAGCATCTCATCTTCATTACTATAACAGCTTAGGTCGATACACTCCAGTCACCGCCAGCATCTCATCTTCATTACTATAAAAGCTTAGGTCGATACACTCCAGTCAACCGCCAGCATCTCATCTTCATTACTATAAAGCTTAGCTTAGGTCGATACACACCAGTCAACCGCCAGCATCTCATCTTCATTACTATAACAGCTTAGGTCGATACACTCCAGTCAACCACCAGCATCACTATAACAGCTTAGGTCGATACACTCCAGTCAACCGCCAGCATCTCATCTTCATTACTATAACAGCTTAGGTCGATACACTCCAGTCAACGCCAGCAGCATCTCATCTTCATTACTATAACAGCTTAGGTCGATACACTCCCAGTCAACCGCCAGCATCTCATCTTCATTACTATAATAAGCTTAGGTCGATACACTCCAGTCAACCACCAGCATCTCATCTTCATTACTATAACAGCTTAGGTCGATACACTCCAGTCAACCACCAGCATCTCATCTTCATTACTATAACAGCTTAGGTCGATACACTCCAGTCAACCACCAGCATCATCTTCATTACTATAACAGCTTAGGTCGATACACACCAGTCAACCACCCATCATCATCAGCATACTTCATACTATAACAGCTTAGGTCGATACACTCCAGTCAACCACCAGCATCTCATCTTCATTACTATAACAGCTTAGGTCGATACACTCCAGTCAACCGCCAGCATCTCATCTTCATTACTATAACAGCTTAGGTCGATACACTCCAGTCAACCACCAGCATCATCTTCATTACAGCAGCTTAGGTCGATACACTCCAGTCAACCCACCAGCATCTCATCTTCATTACTATAACAGCTTAGGTCGATACACTCCAGTCAACAGCCAGCATCTCATCTCTTCATTACTATAACAGCTTAGTCGATAGGTCCAGTACACACATTCCATAACAGCTTAGGTCGATACACTCCAGTCATCCAGCATCTCATCTTCATTACTATAACAGCTTAGGTCGATACACTCCAGTCAACCGCCAGCATCTCATCTTCATTATATAACAGCTTAGGTCGATACACTCCAGTCAACCACAGCATCTATCTTCATTACAACAGCTTACATACACTCCAGTCAACCGCCAGTCATCTCATCTTCATTACTATAACAGCTTAGGTCGATACACTCCAGTCAACCACCAGCATCTAATCTTCATTACTATAACAGCTTAGGTCGATACACTCCAGTCAACCGCCAGCAGCATCTCATCTTCATTACTATAACAGCTTAGGTCGATACACTCCAGTCAACCGCCAGCATCTCATCTTCATTACTATAACAGCTTAGGTCGATACACTCCAGTCAACCACCAGCATCTAATCTTCATTACTATAACAGCTTAGGTCGATACACACCAGTCAACCAGCACCTCATCTCATCTTCATTACTATAACAGCTTAGGTCGATACACACCAGTCAACCACCAGCATCTCATCTAATGAATGGTTAATAAAACAAACCTACCACCAGCCATCTTCTTTATAAACAAGTGATATAGCATCATAGAGATTTCTTTTGAGAATGGACGGAAACTGTCAGCACTAATCACAGGAGAACAAGATGAAGGTATATTGCCAAAGTAGCCACAAGACATTCAATATATGCAGAGGAATCATTCAAAACAAGGTGTGGAAGCCCAGGTTATACTATCACTGTCATTTCAATTGAACACCTTACAAAGATAATTTAATAAAGTTCTCACCCAGGAGAAAATGAAGATGAATCTTATATCATAATACAAATCACATAATCAATTCAATACTTAAATACATATAATCTTCCCACATCAAACGTTTTTTTAAAATAAAATCAAGAACATTCAGTTATTGCTTCATGAGAACACTTTCAAAATTCAGAATTAGAAATATTTGCCAATAGTGGCTATGCTTCAATGATGAATGGTTTTACAGAAGCAGCCAATAAATCCCCAATGATCTGACATGCCTTAATAACTAATGTTAACACAAAAACATACATTGCATAGTGGTTTGTAACAAGTGGAATATTGTAATGGCATTGACAAAATAGATCCATGGAAAAAGTTCAATAATCAATCAACATTCAATGTATGGAAGTGCTATGTAGACATGAGGCTTTTACCTGTATAATAAAGAAACCTTCTTTACGAGAACAAACACAGCTTGTTTCATCTTTACGTTGATGAACAATCACAATGCTGACTCAGCACTTTCATGCATTTGAAGCCATAATATCTTCTTCATCTCTTAACACCAACCATTGAGGTATGCTTGGAATAGGTGACAAGCCTCATCCAGCTCATCAGGGGGTTATACATACGATGCAACTATCGAGTAACCATTATGGAACCTCAATTGGGCCATTATAGAACCATTATGGGAACATTTTGGTGTCACTATGGAACGTCCATAGAACCACAGTGCATAACGAACAATGATCAAATTCGTAGCACCCACATGTCAGTCACTGATTGACCACAGAACACAACCATTTCATGCTGGAATGCAATTAATCAACCAAAGGATAAGCATCCAATGCAGTAGATATGATTTAATATTGCAAGGAATCCAATGAAATCACTTGGACTCAATATGGACACAAGTATAAGCACACAGGAAGAGTCGGTGGTCGCGTTATGGTGTTCCTATAAGTGAGGCTAATTCAAAAAGATCAGATCACAGGAGGATGATACTGATACTGTTGCTGCTGCTGATGATGATGATTATGCCAACAACAGATCTCTAATAATGTATCACATTGTCCGATGAATCACAAATAATACCACAGAGATAAATCATAACAGGTGTTCCTTGTGATGAAGCCAGGTAGGGCCAATATAACACTGGCTATCTGGTTTACATCAAAGGGAGGTAGTAAGTTGATGAGAAATTAATATGCAAGTTATCGGTGACAATTACAGTTAGTACCAGCCTGATGCTGTAGATGTGTGTGAGTATATAGTGTCAACAGACGGGAACATATGACACAGCACAGAGTTCCAGAAGACCTCAGTAAGATAAACCATCTGATGCCATGCGCAGCAGACTCAAGTGGGATATTCTTGGACAGCCTGAGCCTGATGAAACCACATAATTTGGAACAGGACAGCTGAGTCCCTGAGTCTGATGAGGCTTCATCATCAGGACATTGGGACATCAAACCAGGTTCTCGTCTCTGCGGGCAGCAAGTGGCAGTGTTTTCAGCACCAAGTTCTCACCCTGCGCCATCAGGTCATACACAACGTCAAGTGGCAGCTCTGAGACTCGTCGCCCATTCACCTCCAGGATCTCATCACCCACGCTGAGCAGGCCCGTGAGGAAGTGTTCAGGTATAGCCTCGCTCAGCTGCGATACAAAGATACCTGCATAAACATACACACATGCTCAATAATCAGCCTGGATGCAGAGCATGTATAGTGACACAGCTACAGCACAAACATCTGTCATTGTAAACAATGCTCTGACAACAAAGAATGACATGTTTCTTCATAAACAATGCTCTGACAACAAATAATGACACATGCTTCTTCATTATCAATGCTCTGACGACAAAGAATGACACATTTCTTCATAAACAATTCTCTGACAACAAATAATGACACATGCTTCTTCATTATCAATTCTCTGACAACAAAGAATGAAAAAAAATTGCATTACCGTGTTTATATTTAGCATTTCCGCGTGCAATGTAGAAACCAACATGGCCCTTCTCAGGCCGGTGCATCAGCATAGTCTGTGTGCCGTCGGCATGGATGGCTTTCAATTTTCCTATGGACCTAAAGTGCTGTGGAGTTTCCACAGAGTTTGATGCGAGGCTGATGGTGCTTCCTCGGCTGCTCTTCCTCACTGAGCCCTGAGGAGCTCTAGGCGGCTTCCTACCCCAACACCACCCACATTACTACTTGCATACAATCAACAGTGAAAATGTAACTTATACCAGCATAGATTGGGCTCAACAATTTGCTCTTTGAAAAACTCCAAAATGTAACAGAAACATGCATCTGCATTATTTCAATGACTAGGTTCAGCTTGAGCCCAGCACTCTGTTCTATATTTGACAGTATTTGCATTACACCTGCGGCCTGCCTTGTCAAACAACACTTTGACACCCACCTGCTGTGACCAGCCTCTGTAGCGCTGCCATCCACAGCTTCCTCTTCATTCCTCCTGCTTACCCTCTCCTTTTTATCCTTACTCTTCTTACCCTTGATGAACTCAGAAAGTGACCTCATTGAGGGACTTTTCTTCAGCTTTCCAGCTGCCTCTGTAGCTGAGTCGAGTTCATCCCCATTACCACCCCTCTTTTCCAGCCGCTCTAGACTCATGGCTCGTCGCAGTTTCCCAAACTGCCTTTTTGCCGAGTCCTTGAAGCTGCCAACGCGCTCTGTCAATGAAGACTTGGATCCTCCCAAAGACTGGCTTTCTTCTAGGTTGCTTTTGTGAACAATAAATAAATATAATCAATTTCTTGTCTGAGAGGTTAGAATAGTAGAATGTATAAGACTTCACAAGGCAAAGTGGTCACATACCTAGAGGCACTCTTGGTAGGAACAGGGGGGTCTGAAGCACAGTCATCATCATAGCTTGATCTATCAGATTTATTTTTGGGAGTTTTTGGTGGCTTCTTAGTCAGGTCAACTTTAGCATAGGTATCAGCATCTGTGTGTACACAACGCATATGCACCATAACGGACTTCAGCCATATGTACAATCTGAATCATCATATCTTTAAAATAGTAACTTAACATTAGAGAAAAGTCTATTGTGAGCATGGACTGAGCTTTTGAGCCCCTGTTAATATACACACCATGAGATTTAGGCCGCGTTTTGGAGTGGTGAGAGGGTTTGGATTGTTTAGCGGCAACGCTCCTCCTTCCCACCATCTCAACCGTTTCATAAACGCTCTCAACCTCTTCTCTTACCGCATCAATCACACAAATCTCCTCATAAGCTGACTCTGCCTCACAGCTGTTGGTATGAGACTCTCCTAATGATGTCCTGACAGGTGTGTTCAGGTGAGGTGTCACTAATGAGCTGTCAGACACCACTCGCTCAAGCTCCTCACAAGGTGTGTAACGTCCTTTATTTCTCTTCCACGGCAAGATGGATTTCTTCTCTTTAGGAGACGGCCGTCGTTTGTAAGCTTCCACTTGACCAGCAGTCAGTGCAGTGTTGTTGGCAGGGTCAGTTTCCAGATTCTTACATTTTAACTTAGATGTCTTTGATTTGCTTTGTGACATAGGAGGCTTTCTGGAGGAAACCGTAACCTGGTCACCATTAGAGGTGGTCTTATAAGGGTAGGAGTTAGCAGCAGGTTGTATGTAATCAGATGGTAAAGTCTCAGGCTGGCTTCTTTTATGTGATGTCTCCGACGACAAGGGTTTTGAGTGTTTTTCCACATGAGATGATTGTTGGAGTTTTGGGGAAACATCTGTAGGGGATATATCTGGATTGACAGGGGGTGTTTGGGGGGTAGGGTCTGAACAGGTGCCATCATTCCCCCTAATGCCAGAGCTGCAACCAACATACAGCTGCATTACTAGCTGGGACATGTGGAAACAGTATTGATAATGTAAATGAGGCTAAAAACTATCAACATCACTGCATCAATGTTAATGTCAGCGTCGTGAAAGCTGAGCCAAATAAGGCACTGTATACCCTACTCCTATTCTCATTAGTATAGCCCACTCCTGTTCTCAATAGTATAGCCCACTCCTATTGCCATTAGTATAGCCCACTCCTATTGCCATTAGTATAGCCCACTCCTATTCTCATTAGTGTATATACCCCACACCTATTCTCATTAGTATACCCCACTCCTATTGCCATTAGTATAGACCACTCCTATTGCCATTAGTATAGCCCACTCCTATTGCCATTAGTATAGCCCACTCCTATTGCCATTAGTATAGCCCACTCCTATTCTCATTAGTGTATATACCCCACTCCTATTCTCATTAGTATAGCCCACTCCTATTGCCATTAGTATAGCCCACTCCTATTGCATTAGTATAGCCCACTCCTATTCTCATTAGTTTACCCCACTCCTATTCCAAAAACCTAAACTAATTGTCAACGAATTGGTAATGAAGAAGCATGTGGCATTCCCTAACAAATGACATATGCTGCAGGCCTTTCATACTCTCAATGTTTGCCAAGTAACAATGGTTGTGGATAATAATTTGAAAATGATGGCAATATCACTCCATATTTTTAGGGGTCTACAACCTCGGGTGACATTTGATCAAATATGATGACAATTTATGAGCTGACTCATTATTAAACTGTCAGCTTAAACAGAATTTCCTCCTCTGGTTCCTTACCTCGATGAGTCGACCTCATCGGAGGCTGATGATTTGGAGAGGTCTTTCTCTCGTTTATTCACCCCACCAGAACCACCACCAGATCCTAGGCCTGGCAATCACACAGACAACATTAACTTTATCTTCATTAACCTTCACCATATATTCAAATGTAGAAAATTTATTATGCTATCTAAGTCCAGACAAGGTGAAAATACCACCATTGTGTTGGGAAGCATGAGAAATTGCTGGTGAAAGGACAGCCTGCACTGGTTGTGTTGCCCTGGCTGATTTCAGCTTGGGTGTACGACTGCGGGCAGCCCGGTGTGACGTGTCTTTGCTGGCCCGACTGCGCTGCCGTGAGTGACGGGACAAGGCTGGTGGCAGTGATTCCTCGGGGGATCTGGGCTGGTGAGAGGGGATGCTGTCCTCCACCTCACTGTCTCTAGATGACACAGGACTAGAGTAGGATGCCTCAGGAGGCAGTCTTTTGCTGGTTGGCACCATCAGCGGGGGTTTGTGGGATAGCAAGGAGTGGGGATCCAGAGGCTTATTGTCAGCTGGCTCCTGGGAAGATAGAGCTGTGGCTATATACAACTGCTTGGAAAATAAATCTGGTGAAGAAACAGCAGAGGTCATTTTATGAGGTTGACTCTCTGACGAATTTGAGGCCCTCCTACCCTTGTTATATAGACGTCTATTGGCTGATGGACCATCACTCAATAACTTTTTAAAAGAATCTTGATTTTGCTGCAGTCTGTCTTTGAGTGATATGGTGGAATGTGAAGGCCGTAACCGCTCACACCCAGCCGAACCTGCCATATCACTCTGAATGGAGGCACAGCTTGAGTACTGACTTCCATTCTTCAATATACCTTGTAGATTACCGAACGCTGATCTTCCCACCAGGTTTGACTTTGGAGATGATATCAAGTCAGACACTAGTTTATATGGGGAATCAATGACTGAGTGAGAATCGGTGTAACCTCGACCCGGACTAGCCAATGTCTGAATATCACTACATGTGCTGTCCGTGTCTGAACACACCGACCCCATACTAGTGCGGCGCCTGAATGCCTTGGGATATTTTTTGCGGAGTTGTTCATAGAATGGTGTGGTGAGGCGAGCGGAAGGCTGCACAGTCTCCTCACAGTATTCATTGGCATTCATATCAGAGGCAGGCGATATCTTGAGATGGCTTGTTGATGGCTTGCTTGACATCTGAAAACACACCATCCAATACACGACTTGATGCTTGAAGCAGTCTTCTTTAAATCATCATGTAGGAGGAGCAGGTTTAGATGTTCCTCAAATCAACATCAAATACAAGTGTTGTACATAACTTTCAACAATAAGGTGATTTATAATGAATCGGAATCAGATTTTCAGCACTACTGTACAGCAGACCTTATCATATATACCTCTGCTCCTGCATCTGACTGTAAGTCAATCTGTCTGTCCATCAGGCTGTCTGTCAATTTGCCTGTCCATCTGTCAGTCTGTCCATTCATGCACATTTGATAACACAGTTTGTTAGCTAGCACTCCAAAATCATACATGGAACCCAAACCAAAAATTGTGCTGTGCATGACCTTTCACCTTTGAGCTAATAATGAAAACATCTAATAAAAGTCCCTTTGCTCCAATTAAATTCAATGGAGAATTCTAAACAATTTGAAGACCTGTGGTAATTTCTTTCTGGACTACTAAGTTAAGTGGGAATTAGTTTTATAATGATTATCTTGACAGTGACCTTGACTTTACGTTTACCATCAAGGACTTTTTAAAATAAATAACAAGAGTATCTTATACATTTAGGAGGCTTGTTTTGTCAATAAATGCACTTCCCAACATACAAGACCAATATAATTTGTGTTCCATTGAATACAATATTAAGCCAGAAACACAATTATTTAGTCTTGTCACAAAGTGTTTTCTCTAAAGCTTCAGCAACTGAACAAGATGACTTGCCTTTTGATCAATCTTAAGTGCAAATACAAACAAAGGCCTTAAAGTTTAAACTGAAATAGGTGTTAATATAGGTGAAATTGAATATTGGGTCCATGAAACTTATAATGTCATCAATGAAACTATTGTGAAGCAAAAGTTAGTTTGTGGGAAGGTCACACAAATGTTTCTTTCACTAGGGGCTTAATATTTTCATAGGAGGGGTAAAAATATTTGCATGAAATTTTGGAAACATCACCCTCGGCCACATATAAATTATGAATGTTCCCAGTGACCCACAGACCCCAATCATCTATGTCACCCATGTCACCCTATCCGCAATGTCACCCACAGACCCCAATCACCCTTGTCACCCACAGACACCAATTACCCTTGTCACCCATGGACCCCAATCACCCATGTCACCCACAGACCCCAATCACCCATGTCACCCACAGACCCCAATCCCCCATGTCACCCAATCCCCCTTGTCACCCACAGACCCCAATTACCCTGGTCACCCACGGACCCCAATCACCCATGTCACCCACAGACCCCAATCACCCTTGTCACCCACAGACCCCAATTACCCTTGTCACCCATGGACCCCAATCACCCATGTCACCCACAGACCCCAATCACCCATGGACCCCAATCCCCCTTGTCACCCATTGACCCCAATCACCCTTGTCACCAACAGACCCCAATCACCCATGGACCCCAATCACCCATGTCACCCACAGACCCCAATCATCCATGGACCCCAATCCCCCTTGTCACCCATTGACCCCAATCACCCTTGTCACCAACAGACCCCAATCACCCATGAACCCCAATCAGCCATGTCACCCACAGATTCCATTCAGCCATGTTACACATGGACTCCATTTAGACACGTCCCCATGGTCAGCCATGTCACCCATATACACCAGCTAGCTAGGATTATTAGTTTGTTGATGATATAGGGCCAGCCAGCTTGCTTCAACTAGCAATGGGCCATCCAAAGTTGACAAACAGACAGGCTTGCCACAGTGGTATGCATATTGAACCAGTGTGGCGTACTCAAAGATGTTTGCAAGTGCAATTTTAACATTCTACAACTTACATTGACAAAACATCAAAAGTTTACTGACAGACAGAAGAGCTTAATCATACGATGAAAAAAACACTTCTTCAGGGAGATCACACGTGATATTGTTACCAACATATTCACACAACAATTGGTGAAATTCCACCTGTCATTTTCAAGTTACTCCACTGAGAAGTATGTAATACGCAAACATAGATGAGGAAATCCACAGAATTGTGACAGAGCCTCAGCCCCACCATGCCCGGATAAAGCCAGATCAATTTCTAGATATGCTATCAGAACATAAGTCTCTGATAAAAAAAACCACAGATAACCCAGTTTATCAGTTTCTGGAATTATGACAGCGGTGTGTAGAGCTTGATCAGGCCTATTCCTACACCAATACAGCTGTGTACAGTGCTTCACAAACACTATAGTATACCAGACTAGCACTGTAGTCCAGTGACTTGGTATAGTCCGGCAATATGGCCGAGTAACATGGTATAGTCCAGCACTATGGCCAGCCACTGAACCATCATCAAACCAGCCAATTAACCATCATACCAACCACTCAACCATCATCAAACCGACCACTCAATCATCATACCAACAGTCTACTTTTACTGGCCTTAAAGTCCTACAACAAATGAAAGATGTTTCTGATGTAAACAGCTTTTCACTGCAGTCAAAATTGGACATAAGTGTGGCACCTGGGGTGAAGGTGAACCAATTTTGCTCCAGTTAAGATGCCTGTACCCACCCAAACACATAGCCACATAGCATAAAAAAAAATCCTGGGGTGGGGTTATGCCATGGGATAAATCGACTCGCCAGCCAGACGACTGAATTGGGTACAGCCACTCGCCCTAGCCTGATTTTACTCGCCATTGGCGGGCGGGTGAGAGCTAATTTCCACCCCTGCATTAAATTTCTGACATGGTGGTCAAGGTACCAGCATTTTCAGGCGACTATTGATTAATAACCACATTGGAGTTGGCACCAAAATAACACGAGCAACAAGATTTTATCTTGGCTATTTAATTCAATATTGAGGTGGGGAACACTGCGGTGCAGTGCTAAAGATGTTCAAATCACATTTGGTATTGTTTTGGCGTGCATCACAGTACATGATCGTATCAGCGTTCATCCAGGAAAGGCCTACTCCCGGAATGGATAAATGTAACGTGACAATATCACAAATAAGAAAGTGTACAGTCATGGCAAAATGAAAACATATTGCAGGAGAATATGTTGGGACATAACTACCTGCTGGTCAATGTATGCGTCTGTAGGGAGTACCGTACGATTGATCCCGACCTCTTCTCTTCCCTCTTCTGACGAAGGCAAAGTAGAGCTTGAAACTCGACCATGCAAATTCGATTTTAATCCACCTCCTAAGCCATTACTTGTACCTAGAGGGCGAGGTGGCTTAGCCACAGTACGAGACTTGGCTGTGGGCATGTGGCTGTCGAAGTCGGGTGTGTTTGAGAGGAGGTGGTTTTGCATGGAGTGCGCCAGATTTTCTATCGACACTGAATTATCAAAACTCATATCCCTTTGATTTTCATTATTCCAAATAGAGGATATTGACCGATATTTATTGACATCGGTATCGGACTGCAATCTCTCCATGCCTAGGAGAAGTCCTCGAAATGGTTACGACAAGATCCGCTATCGCCGACATTGGCAAGTGTTGTTGAAGCTTGTTGCCAAATGTGTACACAGGAATCGATGACGTAGGCAGCAAAATATGCCATGTTTAGGGCGATCTCGTCCGCTGGGAATCTCGCCCGAGTTAAGTCTAGCGATCTGCTGTTTTGTATATTATCACAGTAGGGGATAGGCTAGAGTAAATGTGGGAATAAGGTCGGGTCAGCACAGCCTCATTACGGGGTGTAGTATGGCGGGAGGTTAAGGGTGGGCCAGCACAGCCTCATTACGGGGTGTAGTATGGCGGGAGGTTTAGGTCGGGTCAGCACAGCCTCATTACGGGGTGTAGTATGGCGGGAGGTTTAGGGTGGGCCAGCACAGCCTCATTGCGGGGTGTAGTATGGCGGGAAGTTTAGGTCGGGTCAGCACAGCCTCATTACGGGGTGTAGTATGGCGGGAGGTTTAGGGTGGGTTAGCACAGCCTCATTACGGGGCGTAGTATGGCGGGAGGTTTAGGGTGGGTTAGCACAGCCTCATTACGGGGTGTAGTATGGTGGGAGGTTTAGGGTGGGTTAGCACAGCCTCATTACGGGGTGTAGTATGGCGGGAGGTTTAGGGTGGGTTAGCAATGCGGAGATTAAGGTTAACATCAGAGGTGGGGCTAGGCGGGTCAAGGTGCAGGATTTAAGTGTTGGGCATCCTGTTTTACTGATACACATTTGTGTTCTCTCTGTTCTGAATGCACATCTACATGTATGGCTTTAGATGTCAAAGGAAGTTCACTGAGGTTATGTTTTATGCTGAATGGCAAGAGTAATTTGAAGGTCGTAGGGGGACAAAATGAGGCCAAAATTTGTGAAGGATAATTGGCACATCATTAATGGGAGGCGCAGAGAAGTGGCGGAAGAATAAAAAGTCGACACGTTTTGATTGCCATCATTTCACACTGTACCGCTATAAGCAGTTGAGGGTAGGGTCCAACTGCGGATTAGGGTGGGGTTATGGTTGGTATTGGTTTGGGGACAGGGCGAGGGTTCTCAGCCCTCCTCAGCTAACTACAAATTCCATAACTCTTAAGAATCGTGAATGTGACAAATGGCGCATGAATTGTGCCCTATATTAACATATTTATCTAGTGTATATTTTTTTTCTGCAAGAAACGATGGCATTACAAAACTTCGTTGAAAACCTGAAATTCAACATAAAAAAATGTCTATTATTAACTCAAGACTCGATAACAGCAATGGATGAGCTGAACGCCTTCTGCGTTGAAAGTGATCACTCTTTCTCTTGCCCGTCCCTCAATTTGCTTTGCTTGTGATATCATTTGGTTTAAACAAACATTAGAGCTTGATAGCGGACATGGATCACATAACCCTTCCTGGCTCACTCATATAGAGATCTCGCGAGACCTAGAAGACTATTTTTTTTTCTATAAGCATCCAATTTCGATATTGTCATATGCAAATATATGACTCAATGAGGCATTTGACAATTTATAAAGTATATAATTAAAACGACACTGAGTGGGTAATGTGCCAATGAATTTCGTGATGGCGAAGAGTGGCCGGAGAGACCTCCATTATCATGTTTTTGATTTGTTTCTTATCTGTTCATACAGATTACGGCTGCTGTGATTTTAAGATATGGGTGGAATTTAATAAAACAACATAAAGTACACTTTAACAAGTCATACCCGACTGCTCATCCTGTCGCTAGCAATCAGCAATGTGTGCATTTTAGAAACGAAGGACGTTAACAGGGCAAAGAGATTACAGCTACGCTGACAGAGCTCACTCGAGGTGCCAATGTGGGGACCATTTCCACAATGTCAACAGCTAGCTAACTTCCTGATTGTGCTACCATAACATAAAAATGAAGCACAAAGGACTGTTGCCTCAACGTCACTGTGAACGCCGTCTTGCTGCTCACCGGCGCTTTGGCTAGACAATCATGACCCGACCATCAAGCTCGCACGCAGTAGTATCATAAACAAGTATACATTCTACATGCGAGCTTGATAGTAGGATAATAATGGTCTAGGCAGGCACCCGCGTTGCAGCATGTTGAATAGACGAAGAAATGGAGCATATGTCTGTATATTATTATTATCATAAACATTATGACGAGCCGCACCCGTGTGAATAGGAGGCGCTACTGTTTATGGTCACGCATTTTGTCGGTCGGGGTCGCGAGTGAACCCTCAAGTGCAGCTATAAGCACTCAGATACGGGTCATTTTGCATAGTTAAAATACACACGGTGTATATGGGCGACCCAACATGTTAATGCTCAAAATGACGCTCGATAGCTCATCAAGGCAGAGCATAGTGCCCTGTCCATAAGAACTATAAGAGCAAGTCTGTCTCAGCCATAAACCCTGCGTTCTAGCTTTTACAGTTAGCTTGTCTGAGCCAGAAATTCTGTACTTTGAGCTCTAACTGTGAGCTTGTCTGAGCCAGAAGGTCTTTACTTTGAGCTCATATAATGCTCTTGCGTCAGCCATGGATCCTGAACTAGACACTTACAATAAGCTTGTCTCAGGATAAAATCCAGCTCAAACAGTGCATGAGGACTTTTAGCTCTAACAGTAAACTTGTCTCAGCCAGAAATCCTGCACTTTGAATTACAACAGTGACATGCCTCAGCTATACATCTGAGGCAGAAATCATTCGTTTTGCATTTGATTCCATCGACGGATGAACTAATGTGTGGGCCTCGGTGGGTAGCAGATCTGCGGGAGAAGGTTCGGATTCAGTTATACAGAGGTTAATATTTGCATGGGTCGAGGCCAAGTGACAGTGAGGTTGATCTTATCTTATCATCAAGATAAATGAGAACAGTACATTAGTCAATTACTGCACCACAAGATATACCCTTTCGACTGCAGGTCACTTTGCTCAGGTTCAATGTACAAATTATTAAAACATCAATTTTTACGTTTGTGACATTCTATGAAACCTTTTGGCTCAGTACAATAAACTTATCACAGGCCCCAAAGCAGCCAATTCACCAGCGTGGAAAAGGCTGAAGTTAACTGGAAACTGCCATCAATTGAAGAATCGTTTAAATATTCCACAGACCGTTTCATTTCGCGCGATGACTAAGGATTGTGACGCAGTGTGGATGAATGGTGACGCAGTGCGGAAGAATGGTGACGCAGTGTGGAAGAATAGTGACGCAGTGCGGAAGAATGGTGATACTACGCATGAACATGCAGCCGAGTCGGATGCTGGGGCTGGGGAAGACAACAAAGCGAGGAGACACAAGATGGTGCTGACGCTCTCGCTGATTATGCTCTGGGTCATGATGGTAAGTGGCGGGCTGCAGACCTGCTGGAGTAGGGGGCGCCCTAGCCCACTGACGAATAGTGCTACCTCGATCAAATCAATGAAATATATCTACCTTTAACGACAGTCTAGTATATCATGTAGTCCAAAGTTTCGTATGCCATTTTCCTGGCAATGCCTGCAGCATTCTCATCTTCTAATTATCTAAAATGCAAAGCGACCCCATAATGTGACGTCATGCACAAAGCGATCCCATAATATGGCGTCATGCAGAGCGACCCCCATAATATGGCGTCATGCAAAGCGACCCCATAATATGGCGTCATGCAAAGCGACCCCATAATATGGCGTCATGCATAGTGACCCCATAATATGGAGTCATGCAAAGTGACCCCATAATATGGCGTCATGCAAAGCGACCCCCATAATATATGGCATCATGCATCAAGCGACCCCATAATATGGCGTCATGCAAAGCGACCCCATAATATGGCGTCATGCAAAGCGACCCCATAATATGGCGTCATGCAAAGTGACCCCATTATATGGCGTCATGCAAAGCGACCCCATAATATGGCATCATGCAAAGCGACCCCATAATATGGCGTCATGCAAAGCGACCCCATAATATGGCGTCATGCAAAGCAACCCCATAATATGGCGTCATGCAAAGTGACCCCATTATTTGGCATCTTGCAAAGCGACCCCATAATATGGCGTCATATAAAGCGACCCCATAATATGGCGTCATGCAAAGCGAACCCAATTATATGGCGTCATGTTAAGTGACCCCATAATATGGCGTCATGCAAAGCGACCCCAATTATATGGCGTCATGTTAAGTGACCCCATAATATGGCGTCATGCAAAGCGACCCCATAATATGGCGTCATGCAAAGTGACCCCATAATATGGCGTCCTGCAAAGCGACCCCCATAATATGGCGTCATGCAAAGCGACCCCATAATATGGCGTCATGCAAAGCGACCCCATAATATGGCGTCATGCATAGCGACCCCATAATATGGCGTCATGCAAAGCGACCCCATAATATGGCGTCATGCAAAGCGACCCCATAATATGGCGTCATGCAAAGTGACCCCATAATATGACGTCATGCAATGGGAGCTGTGTGTACGCCAGGGTCTCTACAGCACACTCATCATGCTCTCGCTACCAGACCTGAGGACGCGGTTCTGTGTCACTACAGACTCCATCACGGCGTCCATGTCACTGAAACCTCTAGGTCTGCTGGTCGGTGGTGTCCTAGGAGGCGTCATTGTTGACAGGTATAGAGAGAAGAGCAACTTGTTCCTCGCGCTAGGATTGATGGTTGCTGGTACAACCATCATGATACAGCCCTGGTCGGCGCACGTGGAGCTTTTGGCAGCTCTCTTTGCCGTGGAAGGTGTCGCTCAGGGCCTTATTGATACAGGTCCGTTGTTCAATGTAATTTCCACAAAGCGTAAACCACGAACAAATCTCCGTTGTCCGTGCACTTCACTTTATATAAATGAACGAAGCGAAAGATCCACGTGGTTAACGAATGTTTCCGTTTGTTGCAGCGGGAAACGCGTTAGTGATGGCTTTGTGGGGGGTCAAGGCCGATCCCGCTATGCATGCTATCCATGCTGGGTTCACTCTCGGCATGGTCATCACGCCCTTCATGACATTTCCGTTCTTGTCCCCGGATGTTGCGTCACAAATAAACTGCACATTCACTGGTTTTGACAACGTCACCCTGATGACTTCAACTTGTGTGGAGTACTTCACAACACAATCGCCCGAGGGTTGCCCCGTCGATCACTCCCAAATTGAGATCCCTTATTTCATTGCAGGCGCGTTAGCTGTCGCTTGGTCACTGGCATTTTGGATACTCTTTATAAAAGGACCACCGGTCAACCTTAAGTTACACAGCGAGAAGAAGACGAGCTTCAAACAGGTGTTTTCGCCTGGCACATGTGCTGATGGGGACTCGTGTTATGCAGTAGCGATGGTGATCCTCTTTGTATTTTTTATGATCGCCATGACAGCCGCTTCGGTTCCGGCATTAAGTCTAGGTTTTACCTACTTGCGAGACACAGACTCCATGGAGATTTCTGTAGAAGAAGCCACTGTGTTTGCAGTGATCGTGAACGCCAGTCAGATGATGGGTCGCGTCCTGGGCGTGGCAGTTTCGCACGTCTGTCCCATTCAAGTTCTACTCATGGCTGAAGTCCTCGTAGGAGTTGTCGCCGTTACTCTTCTGGCATTTGTGGGTTTATCCAACAAGTACGTCTTTTACGTGTCGTCGTGTGTGTTCGGTTTGGTGCTGTCCCCGGGATGGCCAGGGGGGTTCTCCTGGGTTGACAAGTATATTACCTTGTACGCCATCGTGGTAGCGCTAGCTGGAGTGGGCGCTGGTTTAGCCGGTTTCGCCGCCACATGGATCGCCGGCCACATGTACGAAAATGTATCTCACGATAGCATATTTTATCTCAGCTTTGGTTTTACTGTTTTTATGTTTCTTATCCTCGTGGCGATGCAAATACTGGGTTCTTCTCGCGGCACCAGGCACAACAAAGCAGTGGTTAGGGAGACGGTTATTCCGGAAACTATTCCACATGCATCGACTTCCTCTCTGGTGACAAAATTCTAGACAATGTTTAAATGTTGTGTGAAGAGTTTGAATACAGAATAGAAGGACAGAAATGGGTAATAATGTTGCGATTTAATTGACGGTGCACCAACGGAATTGTATTTCGATGTGGTTTGTGAGATCATTTAACCGTCGTCATGTCAGTTATTTAGCTAATGATAACCCGTAGTTGGCGGTAGTCGTGTATAGGTCGAATAGTTAACTTCAGAGAAATACACATTATGCATCTTGTGAGGTTATTTACCTGATCTCGTTACCCATGTAGCGCCTCACGGTGGGTGAACTTGTGGCGCCTCACGGTGGGTGTACTTGTGGCGCCTCACGGTGGGTGTACTTGTGGCGCCTCACGGTGGGTGTACTTGTTGCTCCTCACGGTGGGTGTACTATATTTATTTCCGTCAACTTTTAACGAATAAAATGTCTGTTTTTCGCGATGATGTTTTGTTCCTTGATGAATGCGATATGGGCCGCTGTTCATGACACACTCGAGACGCTTTCACGAGCAAGCTTCCACCCAGGAATGCATTGCCAAGCTTTATAATACGTTCAGTCCCAATGAAGGTTAAGTCAATTGTGAGGCCAATAAATTTGCGTGGCCGTTTTTACGTTGATAATCTGTTGTCCTATATGAGATGAGACCACTGTGGATGGGTTGGTTGACTTAGTAAAATGCACATGATGCTTTTTTAAATGTTGAAACCATAAGGACAGAGTTTAGTCACTAGGACGGGTTTTCTCTCTATCACCGATCTTATAAGTCGGAACGACCTTGACCTGCTCAAGTTTCCGTGGCAAGCTACCTTCTTCAATAAATTTGTCACTCAGAATGGTAAAAGGTTTTACTAGGTCATAGCTCGCTTGCTTGACATGGTCAGTGTTTTTAAGGACAAGTACCAGTTGAATTAGTGTTTGTATTACTACTGATGACATATTACAATTCTTGTTCGTCTGTAGGCTAAAACATGGCGACTCAGTGACTGGTGGTTTCATGTTCTCTTTGCGAGTTTTGTAACAGTTCGGAATTCGTTGTGTAGTTCTCCCTTGTATCGGAAAATTAATAATGAAATGGTCTGCAATATTTGAAATAGGTTATAAATTTGTTTTCCAATTGGAATCTTTGTAATGTTTTTAATCATGGTTCAAGTCTGCTTGTTTGTAAAGTCCTACAAAATCTTCTGAGTTGGTTGGATATAATTTATGTTATCGTAAGCTATTATGTTAATATTGCTGTTTTGTAAGCCGCTTAATTTGCTATATAAGTTTCGGTAGGTGCGTGTGTATCTGAAGTGTGACGAGGCGCACGAACATACGCGTTACCTACAGACTCAATTTAAACTCGTTGGCTCTTGCGCTTAACCATTATGAACCTAACAGCAGGCTTTATGCAGCAGTATAATATGACCTGGGCTAGACTTGAAAAATCACACCATCAAGCTCGCAAGCAGTAGTAGTATTACAATACTACTGCAAGCGAGCTTGATGGTAGGATCATAATGGTCTAGCTCATGCGCCTGCGGTGAAACGCATACCATAAGCCAATTAATCAATAATGCATATTGCTCCTGGTAAGTCACTCTTGTTACATCCTCGGAATTGATATAGTCACGAACTGTCTTGGCACCAATATTACGCACGATTCTCTGTGCACTCATCGAGCAAATTAAGTTACAGAAATACTAATTTTTTAAATGTACAAGTTCAAATCAGGTAAGTTTCCATGCTGAATGTCATAGGCACATTGAATTTAACCTCTGTGGTCATCCACGAGGGCAGGAGGACAAAATGAGGTCAAAATTGACTTCAAGAAGTCTTCTGCGTCACATATTGTACATTTCAGAGCATGCACGTTACGATTGTCATGCAATACACATGGGCTGACGACAGCACAACATGTGATACAGTTTAGAGTCTGCAGGAATTTTTCGGTGGGTAAGCATGGTAGGGATTAGGGTGGGATAATGACGGGTGTTAGGATGGAGTAACAACGGGGATTAGGGTGGGATAATGACGGGTGTTAGGATGGAGTAACAACGGGGATTAGGGTGGGATAATGACGGGTGTTAGGATGGAGTAACAACGGGGATTAGGGTGGGATCATGGCGGGTGTTAGGATGGAGTAACAACGGGGATTAGGGTGGGATCATGACGGGTGTTAGGATGGAGTAACAACGGGGATTAGGGTGGGATCATGACGGGTAGGTTAGGATGGAGTGTAACAACGGGGATTAGGGTGGGATCATGACGGGTGTTAGGATGGAGTAACAACGGGGATTAGGGTGGGATCATGACGGGTGTTAGGATGGAGTAACAACGGGGATTAGGGTGGGATCATGGCGGGTGTTAGGATGGTGTGACGGCGGGGATTATAGGGGTAAGTATGGTGTGACGGCAGGGATTATAAGGGTAAGTATGGTGTGACGGCGGGGATTATAGGGGTAAGTATGGTGTGACGGCAGGGATTATAAGGGTAAGTATGATGTGACGGCGGGGATTATAGGGGTAAGTATGGTGTGACGGCGGGGATTATAGGGGTAAGCATGATGTGACGGCGGGGATTATAAGGGTAAGTATGGTGTGACGGCGGGGATTATAGGGGTAAGTATGGTGTGACGGCGAGGATTAAAGGGGTAAGGATGGTGTGACGGCGAGGATTAAAGGGGTTAGGATGGTGTGACGGCGGGGATTATAGGGGTTAGGATGGTGTGACAGCGGGGATTATAGGGGTAAGTATGGTGTGACGGCGAGGATTATAGGGGTTAGGATGGTGTGACTGCGGGGATTATAGGGGTAAGGTATGGTGTGACGGCGGGGTTTATAAGGGTAAGGATGGTGTGACGGCGGGAATTATAGGGGTAAGGATGGTGTGCCACGGCGGGGCTTATAAGGGTAAGGATGGTGTGACGGCGGGGATTATAGGGGTAAGGATGGAGTGACGGCGAGGATTAAAGGGGTAAGATGGAGTGACGGCGGGTATAACAGGGGTAAGGATGGTGTGACGGCGGGTATAACAGGGGTAAGTATGGTGTGACGGCGGGGATTCATACTGCAAGGGTCTCGACCGATTTCAATTGGCCGCGTCCACTGCATATTTACAGATGTGTTGATCGCGGTTATTAGATACAAGTGATTAGATACAGGTGAGTTGATTGTTGTGATAAGATTCAGGAATTTTGATCGTGGCTTCAAAAAGGTGCGAAAACAGCGAGACTTGCACCAACTACAGGGGGTCACTATAGCACTGCTATACAAGGTAAGTACTGTTCACGCCTTGCATTTTGTTCTTGAAATTGCTTCTAGCTGGTGAATCATCCATATATTAAAGACCCGGTATTTTTCTAAATAACCAAGAAAGTTTGATATTTATCCGATTCGTACTCACCGAGATATTGCCTCCCAGACATGATTAGAATGCCGCAGAGAAAAGGTGTTAAGGAGGCAGTGAGGACGTTATCAGCGATGTGACGCCATTCTTTGTAGCCTAATACTGATGCGTTGATCGCGGTTATAAAACACAGGTGCGCTGGTCGAGGTGATTAGATACAGGTGCGCTGGTCGTGGTTATTAGATACAGGTGCGCTGGTTGTGGTTATTAGATACAGGTGCGCCGGTCGTGGTTATTAGATACAGATTCACTGGTCGTGGTTATTAGATACAGGTACGCTGGTGGTGGTTATAAGATACAGTTGCACTGGTCGTGGTTATAAGATACAGGTGCGCTGGTCGTGGTTATTACATACAGGTGCGCCGGTCGTGGTTATTAGATACAGGTGCGCTGGTCGCGGTTATTAGATACAGATTCACTGGTCGTGGTTATTAGATAAAGGTGCGCTGGTGGTGGTTATAAGATACAGTTGCACTGGTCGTGGTTATAAGATACAGTTGCGCTGGTCGTGGTTATTACATACAGGTGCGCCGGTCTTGGTTATTAGATACAGGTGCGCTGGTCGCGGTTATTAGATACAGATTCACTGGTCGTGGTTATTAGATACAGGTGAGCTGGTCATGGTTATTAGATACAGTGAGCTGGTCGTGGTTATTAGATACAGGTGAGCTGGTCGTGGTTATTAGATACAGGTGCGCTGGTCGTGGTTATTAGATACAGGTACTTGATCTTAACGATCGCGTTATGCTTCAAACAAGTGTCCTGATGGTAATATTGACATGTTTCATCTTAATGCAGAAATTCGGCAAAAGTAGCTTTGCAATGTAAGCCTTAATTCGTATCGCCTGTTCAGTTTCTATAGCACCAACACAAAGCCTCAACAATTACATGTTTATCTCTTTGAATTATTATTAGCGTTAAAATCGATTAAGGACTCAATTCAACCGATCACACTGGGTTTCTTGGTCCTATCGGAGTCCAATTAGGGAGAAAATAATCCTTCCGCTCGTTCGAGAATTCTCTTTCCAAACGAGAACCTGTAGCTGGGTAGTCGTCATAATATAGCGTGTGTCCGCCTGCCAAGAACGCTGCCCACCAACTGAATGTTCCAGTGCTCATAATGGTGTGGTTACATTGACTCAATACGGCCAAGTCCTCAATATCACGATGACCTTCTGAAAAATACACCTTCCGTTTAGAAGTGTCTATGTTTTTACGACACCACGAAATGTCATCACTACACACGATATATATAATGTCCGCATGTTTCTCTTCCATTCTCGCCATAGCATTGTCGATGTAATTCTTGTCAACCACCGTATAGCCATACAGTGTCAGATCAGCTCGCGTCATATCTCCACGGCGAATATGCACACCTATAAAAGTGTTCGATGAAGCATCTCGTCCGACAGACTTGGCTTCATTCACAATACTTGTCGCCGATTCACGGATAGTTGGATCAAATGAAAATTCGGCGCGGATTTTGTCTGAACATAGCTTGAAGTACATCCACGATTGGAAGTAGCCAACCAGCTCGGCATTATGTCGCGCTACATTCACAGCATCCTCTATATAGTTGAGGTACATACTCGCTCGTGGACTGGTGTATTGTTCCCACGTGACACCAGGGCGAGAATTGTTCTGCACAGAAGCAGTCAGGTGTGGGAAGTAAGACCTTAGGCGGAGGTTCTTAGGAATAACAGGCTGTCGTCCTGTTGTCATGGCGATCCCATACATTGAGGCGTATTGGAATAACAAATTCCCTAACCCGCTGACTTCAAAAGCAGACGACAGATACAGCTGTGAATTGTGATCGGCATCGCAGAAAGAAGTATCTTCCAGAGACAGAAAGCACTTGGCTTGGCGCCATAATCCACCGTCAGATATACTCACAGCAAAATAGAACAACACCAGCTTGGAAAGTGTTGCAAACGCAAAGTATACAAGGGCCCATTTACCACATTTCTTTTTCCAACATTTCTTCTGAATTGACGGTTTTTCGCAGTGACCATATTTCTTTGTTTTCCAACACATGGCGCCTGGTGTTTCAGTTGTGGAGCGTTCTGTGTTGGAGTCGTCTCCTTCCATGACTCACGTGACTTGTACTGAATGTCCAACGCTGTGGCGGCCGCCGAATGCATGTCAACGTAAGTGGACGTCTGTTTTGCGTCTTTGGACCGGTGAAAACTTCGCATTGTTATCCGTCCTGATATCTGACTGATGACCTTACCCTGTTTTAATTAGTACTTCCTATACAGAAATGCTCACCTACCCGCTGATTTGGTGGGGGTGCTCATCTACCCGCTGATTCGATGGTGGGGAGGGGGTGGGGGGGTGTGGGGTTGGGTGCTCATGATATTGTTCGTTGATATAAATCAACTGGGATCTATGTGCAATGTGCTTAGAACAAAATAAGCGCGTTCGGTCGAGCAGCCGCCTGTTGACAGACCCGCGCGTACACGAGTAGCCCCGCCAATGTACATCATGTACATTTTACCCTTTGCACCTTTTACTCCTGACGCGTCTCTCAAGATGGAAGTAATCACCAGATATGACATATATATATGTGTAGAAATCGATTTGGTTTAATGATGATGTACATACATTCTTGTCCTATTTCTATCTATTTCTAGGCGTGAAATTATCATGATTGGCAAACTGTCAAATTGTCGAAAGCACTACGAATGTAGTTTTGAGCTAAAAATGGAGAGACGTTCATTTGCATATGATTATCTGCTGCCATCACTGATTTCATCAGCGCTTGCATCCCGCGCATGCGCACCAACACACTGATATGGTCTTTGATATGCCCAGCAACAAGGAAACTGTCCCTAGACTCCTTCATCAAACTCACTGGATAGAAGAAGTCGTTGACGATGAGTATCTGTCCCTGATAATATACCATGCTTATATTGGAGAGAAGTTTACGGTGGAAATGCAAAGGCTTGCTGACGTAAACGAGTCTGAACTGCTTGTTTGCGCGCAGCACCACAATAGTAGCTTCATATCGTCGAACTTTCCCATACGGCGCTTTGGTACAATTATCAATGACTACGCTGTGAGCGATAGAAATAAAGTAGTCCCCGTCATAATGGACAAATGGAGTTCCTCCGCGAAGTGAATGTTTCTTCCGGTCAAACTTGAAATATTTTCTAAACTTCGTGACCGAATCATCGTGAATAACGTGGCAGTTTAATTCCACCAAGTCGCAGCTCATTACTCGTAGCGGATCCAAATTGTGCACGAAGTACAAGTTATCTCCTATCACCAGAGGCGTCCAGTTTTTCTCCATGGGACTGCGTGGATTGAACGTAAGATTGATTTTTGGGATGAGGATTTCGGATTTGTCGAGATCCCACAAGAGAGGGTAAGGTCGCCACGGTTTGTCATTCACGTCCATGTTTGTAAGGGCCAGCAGATAGGCTCTGTTGTTCACCTTGAAAGCTCTAGGATCCATTGGGCCGTCACCGCTGAATGGATCAATGGGGGCAGGGATGCCTAGCATTTGGCCAGACCCTATTGGCAGCAAAGACTGGGGATCTAAATCCTGTTGATAAATATAGTTCGTCATGAATTGGTTCACGGGAAAACGACGAGGCTTTGTGAAACGGAATCGCATGCGATCCAGCATTATTCTGGTGAAAACTGTGATTGAATGCGTATTGTTGAGCAGGGCTGGACTGAGGATATACATGTTGTTGTCCGCAGGTGGATCCACCCATTTACGACGCACATTGTCTGCAAATGTCATCGACAAAATCTGTACCAGCGATGTCATCATCTCCGTTTGTACGTCATCATTACATGACTGGGTGGAGTCGGTCATAAGGCAGCCAGCCAATGGGAACTGGAGATGAAAGCTGTCATTTGTCGCTGTGAGCCGTTCGTATAACCTCTCCTCGTGCGTTACCCAATCGTGACTGTTACTGATCAGCGATTTGGTCAGATGGGCGAAATCAGCATCATCTAGATGGGCGTAGTTCACGTTCTTCAATGGAGGTACTGATGCATGATAAAGCTCTGTGGTATGGAGCGTCTCCCACGGGAATGAAGCCAGACGAATTAAGAAGAAACCTATTAGGAGGAGAATACCGGCCCAGCGCAGCGTCTTCGTGCTACGCACCAGGCAGCGTAGCGCAGGCGGCGAGGGCATGTTGGTACTGATCGCCTGCTGCAGCGGCGGGTCTGAAAGGGAAGCAGATTCGGATATGGACTCAACATGGCTTTAAGCAGTGAACGTCATATCACCATTCAGGCCCGTAGCCAGGATTTTTAGTTTCTTTTCCCCTCAATTGTGGATCTTTCTCCTGGCCTATAACTGATGCGGCTATAAGACCATAATCAAAGGCACCATCGACACACGATATATCTATATATACACAAATGCGCTAGAGTAAGGCGGACCTTTCTGGGCAAAGTGGGCGGTTCGTTCGAACCCCTCGAACCCCCCTGGCTACGGGCCTGCCATTAGTCCAGTCAAAGAGAGGTTGGACTCATACATTATTGCAACAGTTTTGGAATGATGAATATTCATACAATATCATATCGGCAGTCCACAAACAAAATCACGTTGTGGGACATAGTTATGATTTGGTTGCGGAATCGATATTCTCTATAGTTAGGATTGTAAGTGCGACCTCTCACGCCGCCTCATGTCGGGGAATTCCCCTCGAACGTGTACTGTACGTTGGCCTATTGTGTTATGCGTCGTGTACAGCGCTACACCACACTTGACAATACCACACTTGATATAATGAAGGAATGACTCGAACTCCAGGCGTAGGGTCTAGAAGAATCTTGAACTTTATTAATCTTTTGAATTTTAGATGGAACGTTGCCTAAATACTGGAGAGAGAGATGTGACGATCCATACAACCAAGGAGTTATAACCAATCTTAGGTTATATAACTCCTTGATACAACGACTTAGGCATCAACAGTCATGAGCACTTGATGTTTGTTGTAGTTATTGTAGTAGTTTATTTATGCTCGGTGTGGTTGTCATGCCGTGCTCTGTTCACAGTATTTTTAAGAGTTTGTACCTGTTCAGTAGCGTCTTTGGTCTAGGGGACAGATCACTTTCAGTCAGAGGAGGCGTTGACGCGCGAGTCCTGTCTACGACATGATCAACCGGCCAAGGATCTTCAAGTATCACGTCGCTGCCTGGATCGAATGGACCCACCAGCTCACGTCGCTGTCTGGATCGAATCACAAGCTCACGTCGCTGCCTGGATCGAATGGACCCACCAGCTCACGTCGCTGCCTGGATCGAATGGACCCACCAGCTCACGTCGCTGCCTGGATCGAATGGACCCACCAGCTCACGTCGATGATAATTTTTATTGTGTAAATTATTGATTTTTAGATGGAACTTTGCCTTAAAGATGTAGAGAGATGTGTTGAGGCCAGGATAGAACCATTTTTGGTGTTTCCCTCAACGACTTAGGCACGCTATCCCACTACTCATGGGACATGCTTTAGCCTGGTGAGTGAGTTCTGGGAAGTCGCTCAGGCTTTGGGACATACGGCTCAATGATATGGTGCGCGTATTACTATACTTTGTAGTAGCACTGTAGTAGGTTAAACTCAAAACAACAAGAAGTACGTATTGATTGGAATTTTAGCTCGAGTATACCAAGTCGTAAATTTAACAAAACAAGCTATAAACTGAATAGTGAGGTGGACTAGTAGTGTTGACGGGTAGGTTATTTTGGTCAGCTGGGTAAGGCGATCAGGCGAGGTGGTTGGGGTGGGTAGGTAGGGCAGTACAACCTAGGGAGGTGATGAGTGCTGGTCAAACGGGTTGTGTTAGTCAATGGCTATAGTTAGGCAGGCAAAGCGGTAAGGCTGGGTGGTTAAGTGTTAGTTATCGCATGGTCACGTGGGTGATATTTTAGGTAAGCATGTAGGATAGCTAGGTTGGATATTTGGCAGCTCAGGCACCAAAACTAATTAATTCAGCGAGCGCGTTCGGTTTTGCCTGACATCGAGAATCATGCGCCTAGGCGCAGATAACTGGATTTGCGATTATATATTTATATTCTCGTGTTTTACTAACATGTTTTTGTAGAGAACTGTGCTGATAACAGGATTATGCATCACACCTCTGGTGATCAGATGATACCAATCGTGTTGTATCGCGAGGAGCAGGCACACATTCTGATATTGCTGCGTGGATGACTTCGAGGCATGGGAGCGAGCGAGCTATCCACGAGACGCCGTATGCGACAAGTGTTTCTACATTCCCGAGAGGGTCTTGTTTATGAGCTTCCATAAACAAACGAAATCTAAAATAGTTCTATTATAAAGAAAAATGAGAAAGGGTACTTACTAGTCCACGTGACGATAGTGGCGTCCCTGCCGGTCACGTGGTCATGTCGCCACGTATGCTGCATCAACATGGCGGATAATTAGTCAGATGGCAGCCAGTCGCACACGCGATCAACAGCTGCCATGCAATGAGAGAAGCGTTCTAAAAGCGTTGTTTGTATGCTAATAAGCCGATAAATCGAAAAGTGACGGATGGTTTATATGAGTGTGACAGCTCGTGATACATGGCCCGGTTGTGAGGAGTGGGTGGGGGTGGTTCTACGTCTATTTCAGCTAATATGTGTTGTGGTATGTAGTATACCCTGCTTGTGTGTGTATGTATGTATTTGAGTGTGTGTGTATTTGTGTGTGGTATGTGGTATACCCTGCTTGTGTGTGTATTTGTGTGTGTGTATATGTGTGTGGTATGTGGTATACCCTGCTTGTGTGTGTATGTGTGTGTGTATGTGTGTGCGTGTGTGTGACTGGTTACTCGTGACCCTGATGATCATGTTAAATGGCCGTCCTGGAAGGGGTGCACCCGACCCAGTGTCTCAGTGCCATCGCGCTGCACCTTCGTCCCAGCAGCAACAGCAACAGCACTAAAGGGGAGCTGCCCACGCATCATTATCATCCTCATCCAATATTTCCTCCTCTTATAATTAACGTAATTAAACATTTCTGTCCAATAACCAGTACGCGTAGTTTCTTCTTCTTCAAGAGGAGGTGAAAAGGATCAATCCAAAATATGTTTTGTTCACAGTTACAGGAGCTGTCGCAAGAAAATGTTTATAATATTATAGTATACGCCATTGATGGTAGTATATGTTATTAGGTAATGAGGATGCAAGCACTGACTGTAGCAGTTCAAAACAACTCATATCACAGGATTCTTTCATTTCTTCCGCGAGATAATTCCGCGTTTGTGACACTTTCTCTGCGAGGCTTGTCGCTTTTATTTGATCTCGCAGTTCATTTTTGTTTATTATAACGCGTTTCTTTAACAGCTTTCGTGATGTCCGACGTTGAATCAGCCCCAATCGTTGTTTCGAATGATATGTTATTACAATCGATTCTAATGCAATCCAGGATATGAAACCTCTCTTGCGTCTGGGACGCTAGGGGTTAGATGCTATTATTTATGACGGAGGATTCGGATCAGATAATTCAATATTCAGCGTTAAATAAACGTGGAATTATCTCGCGAGTGAATCATTTGTGGCCGGTAGTACACTTTCCCATGAGGTTTTGTTAAATCACCATTTATACACTTAAAACATCGCCAGATTTTAAGATCTGTGGCGGGCGGTTAGAAGTGCAAGTGGTATAAGTTCGTGTACAATCGTATAATTGATCATTTGCATATACAGTTACATGAGTTAAGTGTGTTGAAGTGTCACGTCACAGGCGAAAACGGCACCAGCAAGCGGTCGCGTTATTTACAGGCAGTGCGTTGTCGATCGTTTTGCGAACAGCAATAACTTTGCTTGGTACAGACTATTTTTACGCATTATGTTTTAAGTGGACAACTTTTGCCTTACCATTTCGAGCCGAAGAAGAAGACGTTTGGTTGGGAAAAACGAAAAAAAAGGCGAAGGAAAGAGTAGGTGACGACGATAGCACATGAGAAGGTACATATTTCGAAACGGATGGGCGCCGACTTGTGGTGTTCTTGTGCCCAATGTGAAATTATACCCATTATTATCTGTGCTAGGCGACCTTGAATGCGTGAACCTACCCAGAATTTATCGTTTATAACATCTGCTGTAATAGGGGCAGATCAGCGAGTATCTTTGATTTATTGTGGTTGTGACAATTGTTCTTATTCTATGTATAAGCTGTCCATACATGACATCTAATAGCCACTAGAAAGATACGAATCAATTCTAACATCTCTAAAGACAATAATTCTTCATTCAACTTGAATGAATCATTGACAATTAACAAACATCTGGTCTATATAGAGAGTTTTTGGAACCCACAAACCAACAAACATTAAAATTGTCATAGTTGATTTTATCATCGCTGACAGTTAATGCTGGCATGTAGGCATAACAAAAATGACATGACAAATACAAGGGTTTTTTTTAAATACTGAGAAGACATTGGAATAGCTTGGCAACAAGTTACTTCTTTGACATCACCAAACATACAACAAATATGAGCATAATATTCAGGTGCTCAACATGCCCGTCAGAAACTAATCCTTGCCCGGACTAGAAGGTCATCAAGTAAGTCATAGGTTCCATAAACAAACGAGAATGGAATACCTGAAATAATTAAAGAGGTCAGAGAGAAAAATAACATAGACTGTTTAACGCTACTTGCGGGCAAATCAAAGAAGTATTTTTTGTTCAGTGCATGGGGAATATCTGGTACCTCAGACTCCGACCCAGACTGGTTCAACACCACTGACAGATCAAGCTTTCAAAAGTTCATTCATCCCTTCAGATTGAAATCCTGTGGTCTTGGAAGCCTACCGCTTGCATACGACCCAGGCACGTCAGCGTTGGTGAATGATTCTGTTGAATCAATCATCACATGTAGGGTAATACACTCATTTATGATAAATGATAAAAAATCACATGAAATATAAATGGGTAGCCACTTGGGAAAATGAAAGATGGGGCTCTCTGAAACATAACTATATTCCCTCACAGAGTGGTCTTAATACCATCCAGGCGCAATGTTTTCGACGGTGGACTTATTTCTGCTCGAGAATTTACCTAAGATTTTAAAGCTACAACAAGAGGGTTAACTACGACTAATTGTGCGCTGATCATGGAAATGAGTGAAACACACACGCCCGTCATCAGGTGACGCTACAAAGAAATCAACAAAAGCACGTGGGACTGATGATCACGCGTCTCGGGGCTTGCAATCTGTTAAAAATATGGAGTATTCTGATTTGTCGAGGCCACCCCCGAATTAATCAGAGAATTCAGTGAAGTTTTAAGAGACCCTATGACAAAGCGACGGAAGCCACCTTCCTTCACCACTACGCCCCCTGCCAGTACGGCGCATCACGGTTGCGGCACCTAACACTATGGCACCCGATCGAAGTGAGAAATCGCTCTCTGTCATTCAGGACCGTATAGCCAGGATATGTAGTTCGGAGAATGGGAGACTTCGCCACAATAAGCTGTAAAGACACTAACCCACTTCGATGGTTGTTCTTAAAAGGCAAGTGTTTTCAATAAAGTCACTTGAACTTTAATTATTATTCCTGAAAAAATACGATGTTTCAATACCCTCTAGTAGCATGTATGATAATAATATATATATATATATATATATATAATATATATATATATATATATATATATATATATATATATATATATATATATATATATATTATATATATATATATATATATATATATATATATATATATATATATATATCTATATATATATATATATATATATATATATATATATATATATATACCACAGTAGGCCCCCATATACGGCCTTTAACTGATTTTGCTATGAATCCGAACTGATAAACAAGGGTTAACAACGGCACACATCTGTTAAGTTCGTCACTGACCGCAGCACTGTTCACAATTCAACACTTTAGTAGGATTACATAAGAATCGAAATCATGTGGTCAATTTTCATGAAGGTATATACATAATACATATAATACCTCCATGGAAAAATTTATGGGGGAAGTATTTTTTATAAATTTTCTATAGCCTAGTAGCTTATCTGGCGCGGCGGACCTAAAGCTGAATTGTTTACGTGATATCGAACGACCGGAACATCGTTTAACTTGTGAAAAGGTCAAATTTCTTGTTTTAGTTTTCTCAAAATTTAACTAGAATGAGCGTTACAATATTTCATCCCTTTAATTACTGCTAACTGTTTGCGTCTTCTTCTTTGACATAACCATTACGGCATCTCGTTAATGAGTGAACCCCTATTAGCGAAGATATAAGCTCTTTGAATTTCCTCTGATTCAAGTGCATATATCAGCGAAAGCAGTAGTATCAACTTGTAGATATATAAACTATTAGATATCCGCGTGAATAAACTGGAGCAGGAAATACGCCTGGCTCCGATGGCATTGCTTTCGATAAGGGACAATTTCCGACAGTGATTTGCTCATCTGATTCATGTTAGTTTTGGCATAAGGTTCGAGATGATGGGCAATAATGGCGTATTACATGGTAAAGGTAGAATGTTAAACTATCAGCTTGTTAATCGTTCTTGAATGGGACTTTCAGGCATATTTGATAAAAGTATTTTGAAATAAGTTGAATACACATCTCTTCAGCTGCTTGATGGGTCTCTATATCATTCCATTGGGTTTCAAAATAATGTTGCAGCCGTTGTGATTCTTTAAATAGCCCAGATTCGTAGACACCGAGCTATTGCGTCCTATACAAGACAGTATGCCTCAGCGAAAAGGTGTTAAAGACAATTGCCACAGAGTAAGCTCGTATATAAAGCTAAAGAAATGTAAAATAAAAAGCGTAGGTCACTGGTGTAAAATTTCTGAGTATGACGAATTTAAGAATCACATGTTAAGCCAATGGGAATTATGCGTTTTGGATAATACTTTGGTTCTATAGAAAAGTTCGTACAACGATTTACATTATATTTGACATAAAGACAGAACAATATCTTTTTTACAAAAAATTAAGAAAAAATGATGTTTTGTCGCACTCTACGGCAAGCCATTTATGAATTTATTGTTAATTGTTTTACTCCAGAATGATGTCAAACCTCGATAAAAAAAATTTGACCACTGGCTTTAAAAGTAAACTTGGTCTTCTGGTGTAGTGAAATATGTTCTATGAACAGAAATTTTAAAAAATATTGGTCATCGAAGTCTATGGGAAGCCACAATGGATGTTTTGTTGTATTCTGTGAGTGTGGTCTATTACAATATTCAAACCTCCATAAAAAAAAATTGACCGCTAACTTTTGAAGTTAACTCCGTAATATGGTGCTGTAATATATGTACTATATATATGTACAGAAATTAACAAAATTATAGATCATCGAAGACACATCGTCAACACATTCATCAGGTCGAAGATCATATTCACAACTTCTGATAACTGCTTTATTTAGATTCACCATACGAGCTGCAGATGCTCTTCGTTCTTCTAGCTCGTCTTTCCTTTTGATCTCATTTTGATCTTGCCAAGGAGTTACGTAACTAAAGATCTATCCTTGATCTTGCGAAGCACAGGCCAGAGACCAAGAAGAAGTATATTTTGTTTCTGAACCTTAGATAATTTATATTTGAACAGCTTGGATTGTGTCATACATGAGGTGTGACTTCGATCTAAACTCAACGGAAATAATTCGTCGCTATGTGCGCACAAATTACTTTGAACTCAACTCGTTACAGCGCAGGACGCGACGGTCGCTGGGTGGCGCGGCAGTGAACTGTAGCGTTTCCCTTTAAAGAGCCAGATACGACCGTTCGATCTCCTGCGCATCGGCTTCTGCGCAGGCTGGGATTCGCCTCTGCAATACTCAGATCGCTTTGGGGCAAATTCGGGCCATTGCGCGACGAAATATTATTACGAAATGTCATCTCTTAAATGTTACAAAAACATTTTCTGTTGTGTGTGATTAGAATAATAATAATCATTTTGTTATGAAAAACCATTTTATAGGCCCAATATGAGGCATTTATCGGAAAACATAGTTCCGCGGACGTTTCTTGGCTGTAAAGCGTTTTTAAAAATGGCGGCAGTCAGATGTGAGAAGAATTTGTTAGCGAAAATCGACTGAAAAAAGCAATAGAGAGTTTCAAGCCGGGATTTGAAATGACAGACACGCAGCGATAGTGTTTGGAGAAGATGTTCTTGGGAAACGACGTTGTTGCTAATCTACCAACGGGGTATGGGAAAAGCCTGATATACCATTTTCTCCCATATTTGCTGCTCCCCCCTGCCCTGATGGGAGTTCACATGTTTTATGGAAAAAATAAAAAGACACACAACCAAAATAAAAAAAATTTGACTGCTAATGTTAGAATAAGATTTGCCAAAATTTAATACTTGTGACTGCAAGGCCTTGGTCATATAACCTTAATAACTGCAGCGTATAAAGTAAAGAAAGTTCATAATCAAAGACATCAAAATGCGGCCCTCGTAGATAGTAAACACAGCTTTATTTCCCACGGACGGGCTTACTTCCGAGCTTCCCCGATAAGCTCCATTCATGTTGACCATTCTTGTTTGTTTATGTTCGACGAGCGCTGCTTGTTATCGCCCGATCAGAGGTTACAACCGGGTCAAATCGCATGCTCTCCGTGAACTATTGCAGAGATGTTATGATAGCCTTGCGTCAAACATGTCTGCCATGGAGAGTGACGACCGTTATCAGCGATGTGACGTTACCCTTTTTAGCCCTGTATGACACGTTGTGATCTTTGATAACGGTATTCTTACGTATCCGTACAACCGTACGAATTTGCATAACGAATTGTAACAGCGACAACCAATAAAATCATAAGGTTTGAATGGCACTATCGTTGACGTATATTTTGAAGGGAAATTTACTTCTGAAGAAACCATTTTTATATAGCGATACAGTGGCAAACAAAATTTGACAATTGTGCTTGCCATAGGCCCTCTCAAGTTTAATGTAATGAATAGACCTAGTTTCAGAAAAATACTGGAAGTGCATAGGCGCTAAGAGTAACCCTTTCTGGCTCGCATGCGCCTTGACATATCATTATATAATCATCCCATGCAGGCGACGATCTAAATAGGATACAGAGGCGAACAAAATATTATAGCTGCGCTCGACAGAGGCCTTGTCATAATTTATACTATAAATAGACATTGTCTCAGAATAATCTACACAGAAAAAAGAGACGAATACAAAACCACCATCTGGATCACATACGCCTTGCTACAATAGCTACTGTATATTGCATTATTTTCATAAAGGAAAAGTAAATCGAACATACCAAGGCGCGAAGAGTACCCCTTTTTGGAGCACAAACGCCTAGACATAATAACAACTGTAGATCAGATAATATTCTGAGGCGAAAAGTAAAATAAATATACCATGTCGCTTAGAGAAGCACTTTCTGGCAAACATACCCCTTGAAGTGAAAAGATCTATGCAAACACAAGCAAAGTAAACTGAAAGTACCAAGGCAAAATAAGATTCATGTACATGGAAGGGAAGTCATTTGAAAGAACCAACCGAAGGCGCTTATCGCACCGCTTTCTGGTGCATAGACGCCTTGATATCATAAAATATATGCATGTACTGGATAATTAATCTGAAAGAACTAAGTCGGTTAGAGAAAAAGGTCCAGGGTGTTATGACTATTTTGAAATATGTTTGAGATGATGCAAAACTTAATCTTTATTGTAGGTGATAATTTTCTGTAATTACGAAAGTTAGCCGGAAGCCGTATTCGTTTAAGCGAAAGGCCCCCAGCCGACATTGTTCACGTGTTTCGATTTGTGAATTATTGAATCTGAAGCCATTACTGCCGAAATCTCATTATCTCAAGGCATGTATTCATGCGAATTATTTTACGAATATGTATAGATAGATTTATTCTGTAAATATTCCGCAGGTGATTTGCTAAGTGCCCAGGGCGGCCACAATGTGGGCGACAGTGCTTAGAATGTTTCAGAAAATGGGAACATATAATCTGTGGTCGGGCTTCAACATGAAGGGGAGGAAAGACAATAGATCCTTCAGGCAGTGCCATTAAACCAAACCATCTACAGTATGCACACGGCAACACGCCATGACTCAATCCGTTTCCGATCAAGGGCTTCAATTTTTATTTCTTCTTTCATTTTGAAACAATCTTTGGAGTGATTCTAACAACAGATAAGTTGATATATATTAACCTTGAACAAATTATGATTTAAAGATATATGATGAACTGTATTCAAGTAGTGCGGATACCAAATTGAACCATAACATTTAAATATATAGGCTAATATTAAGCATACTTTAAAGCCAAAATGTGGACGTATTATATATTTTTACTGTTTGTGTTACCATGGAAACGTATCCACCCAAAGGCTAAGGTTGATGAAGTGGAGATGGTTTTCTCCGAGACACTCCAACATGCGGGGTGGATACTTGTACAAAGTAAGCAGCAATATTATATTTTACTCTATTTAATCTGGACTGTATTACTTTCAGAAATAGTGGCTTTCATGTTCCCCTTGTTTTATTCAACAGTAATATCGCATAAGGAATGTGGTGTTTTAAAAAAATTGCATTTGCCTATCTCAGTATAACTTTCCAGAGTATTGTTTACTAAATATTTTTTGATAAACTTCTATTTGACTGCAGATCAAATAGATATTTAACCTATTAAACGTACAACCAGGGAAAATCCCCTATTTCTGTCTGGCCAACATCGGACTTGATTTCCGATTCTGACATAGTCTTTTGTTATAATACTATTTTGGCTCATACGTTCTTAAAAAGCCTCCCCCTTTAATTATCAGCACGAGAGCCCGGGTTACATCACACCACTCTTTGGGAGGGGTGTAACCCTGATTTCAGCAATCCTCACAGCAAGCGAGTTCACCCTCCAAGTGGACTCGTCGTGTCACGTGGGGATTGTTTTAGCCTGGCCTATCATGTGGACCCTTTATAAGGTCCACAGATGGGTCAGTCACGGAGAGATCATCTAGTCAGAGAAAAGATTCGGACCGCGAGATTCCAGGGAGCGTCATAGTTGAAATTAAATAATCCAAGTAAGCAACTCTACTCCAGGGCGTTAATTTCCTCTGATTAGTCCCCACTCCAGCAACTACAGGCAGTGAGTAACAGTACTATAACGAAAAGCGTGCATAAGCAAGAAAAGTTTAGAAATTCTAGCTTAACATTTGGTGGAGAATCCGGGTAGTTGGCACTTCCACTGTTGTCAACGTACATATTTTCCCGACGCTTACACGCTCTTACGTTAGAGAAGAAAGCTGACAATTGCTACACACGCGAGAGAAGAGACAGAGGCCGCAAGCTACGACGCGATCATGATCCAGGGCAACGGCAGCGTACATCGGCCTCTTCCACTCGACTCAACTAAGGTGTCGTAACGCTATCTTGTCCACGCCGCTAACTTGTCCAAAGCAGAGTACATCATCTCCGTGATACACCGTTCGTGTAAATGCTGGAAAATGGTAAGATCGTATCTATTCGGTCCTTGCCAAAACGTCCCAACATCATTGAATATCTGATATGGGAGCTCGCCGCTAACTTGTCCAACTTGACTGAGCCTATATCTGGCTCACTAGGCTTCAACAAACCATCAGGCTCATCTATCAGACTCATTTCCAGTATGTCTCTGCCTCATTGATGTCCTACAATCACTACATGAAGCCTACGCGATCTCACCAACTTGGACAAGATAGCGTTAAGTGAAGATTCCGCTGCCGCTAACTTGTCCAACTTGACTGAGCCTATATCTGGCTCACTGGGCTTCAGCAAACCGTCAGGCTCATCTTTCAGACTCATTTCCAGTATGTCTCTGCCTCATTGATGTCCTACAATCACTACGTGAAGCCTACGCGATCTCACCAACTTGGACAAGATAGCGTTAAATGAAGATTCCGCTGCCGCTAACTTGTCCAACTTGACTGAGCCTATATCTGGCTCACTAGGCTTCAGCAAACCATCAGGCTCATCTTTCAGACTCATTTCCAGTATGTCTTTGCCTCATTGATGTCCTACAATCACTACATGAAGCCTACGCGATCTCACCAACTAGGACAAGATAGCGTTAAGTGAAGATTCCGCTGCCGCTAACTTGTCCAACTTGACTGAGCCTATATCTGGCTCACTAGGCTTCAGCAAACCATCAGGCTCATCTTTCAGACTCATTTCCAGTATGTCTTTGCCTCATTGATGTCCTACAATCACTACATGAAGCCTACGCGATCTCACCAACTAGGACAAGATAGCGTTAAGTGAAGATTCCGCTGCCGCTAACTTGTCCAACTTGACTGAGCCTATATCTGGCTCACTAGGCTGTCATGGGTTCATTTACAACAATAATATAAAATGGCTCAGATTATTTGATACAGTGACTTTGATGAAAAACAACACAGATAGGGTTAAGCAGCCACTTCGCTTTTTATTTCGATAAAGGAAAATACGCCGAGGTTTGAAGACTGTCTGTAAATCGGGAGGATAGAGCGATCTGGAAAAAAAATTGTATGCGTTTTTTAAATATTCAACACTGTGACATCTAACTGTAAGACATTAGACAACTGATAAACTCGTATAAACAATTTAAGCAATGAAAGTAAACCCTACCACTTTGTATGCAACACGCTCTATGTTGCAGCATCGAGACGATCAGCCTCTTCGTACAAAATGTCCTTGGTGCACATTAGTGTGGCAATGACTGTCTCTTTCAAGACCACTTAGGAGTGGCCGACGAATACCCTACACACACAGAAAAACCAATCGAGCTCGGCGATTTATAAACCAGTTTAAGTGGTCTATCTCAAAGAAATGAGGCATTGGATGATCGTGTTATTCTCAACATAGAAGCAGCTCAGAACCTACACCTGATGTTCCTCAACAGCTCGCTGTAGGGATCGGCTCATCGAAAGTCGGAGAGAGGAATATATTGATGTAACCGACCTTGAAAAGCAGCAATGAACACATTTCTATACTTATCTAGATACTTTCTCGACACGATAATGATAAACGATGCTAAATATTCAATAAGAAACGAAATCAGCCAAGAGAGGCCCACCTTTGTTTTCGCGTCAGGTAAATGTCCACTAATCTATCAGATAGGACGAGAAATCCTAAGACAATAAGAATGGTTTTAATGTCTTACATCGAAATAATGCAAGGTAATATAAATAACAATAGAATCCAGATAGCTGATTTGCAGTCTTATGTAAACTCCAAAAGGTTATTGATTAGCAACTCTTTTGAAAAGAACACCAGCGCATTAACCTTCATAGTCCTTGGATAGTCATGCAGGAATTGCAGGTGCCTCGATCCGTACGATTTTAGCAATGCAACAACAAATTATCCATTCCAACACATGCTAATCGCAAAACGTGGAATATTTATTTATTAGACGATGTTGTACAACATGCTTGACAGGTCACTGAAATTACAATGTTAAATATTACAATGACGTTTACTATTCTACAATCATCGGCAGTTTAATGTCAAACCAGAGTGTTTCCCGTTCTCCGTTGTACTGCTGGGTGCCATAATTCCCTTGAGTAGCTGACCTTAAACAGGACATTACAGTGAATGCAAATGAGGCATTTTCGTTATCAGAAAGGTCTGAAGTTTAAACAGTCAGTGTGAGTAACACAACGATTTCATTTGAGGTCTTGTTATCATGCATTGCACCCTGACTAAGGTGATGGTGGACCAAACACAATCAACATATAAGGAAAGCAACTAGGTAAGGAAAGTCCACTATATTTTACACGAGTATCCATTTTCATGATTTCAGATTGGGCCGTCCAGCCTTATATTATTTTATGAAACATATTTACGTAGTAACACAAATCCATTTTAAATTTGGGAACATTATAAAAACAGAGATTGGAGCGATCGCCGCCATATATCCAACTTGCTAGGTAGGTAGTATAAGGTTTAACGGCACAAACACTGATTTATGTGCCAAGAAAAGTTAATAGATAACATTGACCTGATTAAGCAGCCGCCTTCCAGGATAAATAAAAATGGGGATGGAAAAGATAAAATAAAGGAAACGATTATCCTAGGGCAAGTCACCACCACCGATTGCGAACCAGGCCATTCCAGCCTCTCGTCTAGGCGAAATCCGGGGAGAGTAGTGTGTTGCAGATACGGCCCTCAAAAGGGCCGCTCCACTCAACCACTTGGATATTGTTCACCGACACGAGTCGCAACCCACGGCCAACAGGTGCTATGCGCCTCTTACGAAAGAGCAGTGGGCTACCCCCGGACCCACAGGGAGGTCGATGGTGCATGCGTTTAAAGAGCTGCTAGAGAGATCGATATGTTGCCGTGTGCTCACTGATAGATAAAAACAATATTATGATTCTCACTCAAAGCCTTCTATCCAGTGATCTGTAGTAATTCGGAATACGTACTGAATTCGAAAATCCGTTAACACCGTCATCGTCAAGGAATTCAACTGCATGTTTTATGTCGGAAAGTATTGCTGGACCTGAGAAGTGGCCTTTCCGTTTTCCTATCTGTCAAAGTAGAAACAGGCTGAATGAGTCGCTGGACGATGTCAGCACTATTCCCGTCCCTGATTGAAAGGATAGTATAGACCGGCACGGGAGGGGGTGGGGATCAACTTTGGTAGGACAGTGTGGTAAGGTAAGGTGGACATGAGTCTGTTGGCATCAGGGAACGTGAGGGTAAGGCCGGAAACTCTGCGAACCACTCAGAAACAGGTTTTCTTTACGGTCGGGGAGTTGCTGTCGGGTTGGCGCAGGGGGCAGCAAACTAATCCAAGGCGACTCCTGCCCTAAGAAAATAGGTAGATGTAGGGGAAAGGAGGTCGAGGGACGGTAACTGAGTTGCAGGATAGGTAGGGTCAGTTAGCGTGAGGAGCCCGGGGTAAGGGGGCTATCTTCTCCTTATGGTGTTCATCTTTTTGTTTCGAGCAAGTGCATCAAGGACCTGAGGGAAAGGGAGATAGCTTACCGGAAGGCCTTCAACGCACTAAACCACAAAAATCGCCCCCTAGTCAGGTTAGGAAGCCAGTTAATGTTCCCCTGCAGGTGCCTCCCAGCCAGCCCCTCGTACTATGAAGAGAGCACACCGGAGTGAGTGAGTGGGTGAGTATAGGGTAACGAAGGTAAACTACCAATGGAGCCAGCTGGCGACGGTCACTAAGCTGCAGCAGCAGCAGTATGTACTGGAGATCAGGAACAGGTTCCAAATACTGCAGGAGGACAAGGTCAACCAAACAGCTGCGGAGGCATGTCTGGCACAAGTCCCCATGGTACGACGGAAGGAGCAGTATTTGGACCCTAGGGTCGTGAAGGCAAGGGACCTCGTACAAGAGTTACCTAGTAAATAGCAAGGTAGAGGAGCGGAGAGAGGCCTACAAGCTGAGGAAAGAAGAGCTGTACCAAGTTTATGCAGAAATACAACAGCAGGAACTGACCCAGAAGATCAAAGACGTGGAGAAGGCACATATGAACCACAGGCACGGACAAAGCTGGAGACTAATAAACGAGGTATCAGGGAGAAAATCAGCTCAATCGTCCAAGATCAAGGGGCAGAATGATAGGGAGAGAGTGGCTGCGTAACAATCACACTTTGAGAAGCTGCTTGGCAGTCCACCGGAGGTAGACAATGAAGATGAGCCCTTCTCCCAGGTCTTCCAAGAACTTCCCATACCAGACGGTCCAATCTCCATGGAAGAATACCTAAAGGCCAAGCGCAGCATCAAGTGTGGCAAGAGCTGCGGCAAAGATGGAGTGACCCCAGAAGTTCTGAAGTTTTTTCAGGTGGATGATATCGCTCTCAGCTTCATAAAAAGAGCATATGCTACTGGAGCACTACCAGCACTCTGGAGCACCCTTAATATTACTACAGGATTCTGCTTTACAGATTGAGACCTGTTCTAGATCCTCAGCTCAGAACTTCACAGAATGGCTTTCGGCGGAAGCGCACAACTGTCCAGCAGATAATTGCGCTCAGGAGAATACTGGAAGGAGCGAAGTGCTCACCTTCATCAATTTCCGGTAAAATCTGCTTCACCAGACTGGATGCCAATTCCGCATATTGGCCTGTAAAAATAGAGCCAGAAGACAGAAGGAAAACTGCATTTGCCACCACATATGGCCTATTTGAACATGCTCAAGTAGGGTTTGGGTTGTGTAATGCACCCGCTACCTTTGCTGGAGAAATGGACCTAATATTACGGGGTTAAATAAGAACACCGGTCTAGCGTTCCTTGGTGATATCCTTGTTCTAGGGTCTTGTTGTGAAGATCACATGCAAAACTTAAGAGAGACCTTGGCCCGGTTCAGGATGTATGTATTAAAATTAAAACCAATAATAAAGTGTGTTTTACCGGAAAGAGAAAATGTCACAACATGACACCCAAGTGGTCAGGGAATGGCTGGAACCCAAGGGACCTAAGGATGTGAAAAGGCTCTTGGGTTCAGCCAATAAGCAAAGAGCCTTCATCAAGGAATTCGCCTATCTACCACTGTACCGGGTGATAGGTGAGAAGGATTAACACTGGGACAATTCATAGCGCTGAAAATACACTAATCACACCGCCCTTTCTCACATTACCCAATAGGAAGGTTGACTTCATACTGGACACAGATGCATCTAATGTGGCCATCAGAGTTGAGCTGTGTCAGTTGCAGAACGAGGAAGTGAGGGTTGTAGCTTATATATAAGGGAGCCACGCTCTAACCAAAGAGCAATGCAGGCATTGTACCACGAGGTTGAAGGTACTGGCTGTGGTGAGGTTCACACGGCAGTTTAGACGCTACCTGCAAGGACGACCATTCACCACACGCACAGTTCATGCAAGTTTAACTTGGCTATTGAAGTTTAAAGAGCCACAGGGGAAGCTGGCAAGGTGGATGGAGGAATTGTCACAGTACAACATGATCTAAAACACTGGGCTGGCGGTAAACATGGCAATGCGGATGCTTTATCTAGGAGGACCCCGAGAACAATAAGGTTGCCATGAATATGCGGCTGGAGCCAAATTGTGTGATCTGCCCTGCGAAATATGTTCATACTGTTAACTTATTGAGGAGCACTCGTGAAGTTTTGTCCACGATTTGAATGGGGCAGCGCCTCTGACAACTCTGGCTTGCAGTGAGCTGCCGGGGTACTGAGTAGACAGTAGATGAAGCTCAGAGCAATACGGACAGCAGAGAAGTGTGAGTGAGTGAATGAGTTTCGGGTTTAACGGCACACCAGCACACCAGTTTGACCTGATTAAGCAGCCGCCTTCTAGGATAAATTGAAAAAAGACGGAACACAGAAGGATACAGGGGGCCTATTCTACCCCCGGACCCACAAGGGGTGCAGCAGGGAAGAGGAAGCGCACGGAAAGGCCACATGGACAAAATCAGTAAAGGCAGTTTACGGAGGGAACCGGAAGGGGAGGTGTTGGCGAGACAGGAGAGGAGCCACGGCTAGAGTGGGATCCTGGGGGGCTGAATATCTATCTCGTCCACGACCCATCGCCCATTGCTGTTACTCGACAGGGAACAGTGACAGTAATATCTTGTTACTTTGTGACTGATGCGGATCCTCTGTGCTTACAGAATCCATCGTGCTGGGGAGTCTCCACTGCACATATATGGGCGCACAATGAGCCTGGTTTTTGAGTCATCAAAATCGTACTAGATGAATAAAGAGCTGATGCATTTCAATGATGGAATTAACTATAAGCAGAAGAAAATACACAGGAGAATCATCTGGTGGTGCCCAGTAACATGCGAGCACTGGTTTTGGAGTATAAGGTAAGGTATGTATAGGGTTTAACGGCACACCAACACTCATGTGTTATACAGTGCCAAGAATGGTTAATAGATAAGATTGACCTGATAAAGCAGCCGCCTTCTAGGATAAATGAAAATGGAGATGGAAAGGATAAAGATGGAAACGATTATCCTAGGGCAAGTCACCACCAGCAGATTGACTGAACCAGGCCATTCCAGCCTCTCGTATAGGCGAAATCTGGGGGGGGTAGTGTGTTGCAGATATGACCCTCAAAAGGACCGCTCCACTCAACCACTTGAATCCCATTGTCCACCGACACGAGTCGCAACCCACAAACAACAGGTTGCGCCTATAAGTCGCCTCTTATGACATGCAGGAGGATACAGTGGGTCTATTGTATCCCCGGAGGTATGCAGGAATACCATGCTAGAGGCCTGATGGAGCGCGTCCACTGCGCAGGGTAGATCCTGATTATGGTAGACTAATTCACAAAGTGGGTTGAATGTATACCTCTACCACCACAAACTGCAGGTGTAACCGCAAGAGAAACAGTGGACCAATTATTTTCAAGGTTTGCTTGCCCATTTCAGCTCTTTACAGACCAGAGTCGAAGTTATTGACAGCAATGTGTGATACTCTCCACATCCATAAGACGCGTACGACATCCCGGTTGTCTGCAAATTGACAAGTTGAGAGATACAAAAGGACCCTTATGGACGCAGTGCGTTGTTTCATTGGTAAATCCCAAAATCGTTGTAAACCATGACAGGACCGAAGCCTACCGCAATGGGTAAGAGTAAGGCTGCGGAATAAAGGCGAGAACATGGGAAGACGATGTAGGTGCTGTACTGCATATACCATCAACCCTGGCAGGGTAGTGTTAACTTATGATCATGGGTGACTTCTGCCAGGAGTGGTATCACAGTACATGCGCTTATGTTACCACAACTGACATACTCAGCATAGACAAGTTCCGTAGCAGACCCTGCAAACCAAAGTGATCCATAGATTCCCCTCGGTAGGCGGAACATTGGGAAAGTGATAAACCAGTGGTATCCTTATGTGATATATGTGAGTGTAATGTTGGCCCTTGTGGATGGACTGATCATGATAAGGGGGCAACCGGTGCTCCAATTGTGGAGGCCATCATTCATCAAGTGGGGATCGCCAAGAAAGGGAAAAACTCGCAGTAGTTTAGGATGCGGCGGAGAGGGCTGATTCCCTACAGCTCTATAGCGGATCCTGGCTGAGTGAGCCTGTGTGAAACATGGGGAAGGGTAAGAAAACAGCGGCTGAGGAGAGGCTGAAAGTGAATGAGGGAATCTGCGGTCCAAGAATCCCTGAGGTGGGCCCTACCTCCATACATGACGTGCCAGGCTTATCAGAGGAGGGAATGCTGGTGGAGTTGTCCAGCAAGGAGGAGGGATTGAACGCTTCAGGTTCCTCCCCCGAGGCCGTACCCCTCAAGGTCGCAGAGCAGATGTACGAAGCCCTTCGGTGGCGCCAAGGAAGCCACATAAGAGGCCAGGTGGCATGGTGTAGGCCCCTACTGCAGATCTTAGGGGCCGATTGTAGGTCCAGCCCACCACCTGTCCGGGGCAATGACACAGAAGTGTGTACCAAAACAGTATATTTATATCTTCAACGGCATTTAAATTTAAGACTGACTGAATAACCGTATAATGCCTTATAATTATCCTACCTTGACTCAAAATAATACAAAGATGCAACATATATTTACATAAATGAGAACTAAGCGACGAAGCCTTTATATTATCGTTCACGACCACGAAATACGGGAATACAAATAACAGAAGTAGTTATAAGTTCAAAATAAACAAACGAATACAAAATAACAAGGCAGTCTTCCATAATTACCAAACTGCAGCAGGTCAAATACAATCATGGAATGGAAGAGACCAGCGAACTAAAATTTTTCAAACTCATCTAATGGAACAGACAAACTAAATCGCACGACCAAAGAAAGTCGTGACAATAAAGCGTGTATCACAGAAATATTACCCAGCGCTGTATGAGGTTGGACAAGTTAGCGGCGTGGACAAGATAGCGTTACCACAGGCGCACTAGCGACCTGGCGCTATCAAGACGTCGGAGATGACGACCACATACCCCCCTTTCAACTTCTTCCATGGTAAGTACCTCACTCATATATTACATTAAAATAAGTTGACTGTAAAATTATAATTGCTCATTTGGACCTTCCGTCGCGCATAAGTACCTCCTCCACACAAAACACCCCTCCCGCAATCGCCTTAATTTTAACCTCCCGCATCCGACAAACCTTATTATGCAAGGACGGGAAACGAGAAATTTGAGGTCAAATATCCTCCATATTCAAATTAAGTATTTAATAATATGTTTGTTGGCGAACAATATGAGTGGGTCGTCGAGGACGCAAGTATGTGGCGCGGAAGATGAGCATTACAAATTTTGAAACAAATAACGAATAATGTCTACCTAGCCTCATTGATTCATTTTCATAGTATTCTTCGTACATATTTCCCTTTTTAGAAATTTTTCCAACTAATGTCATATTATTTTTAGCCATATACTATCTTCTAAGAACAGGACGCCTATATTCATTTTATATGCATAGCCATTCTTTACATGCACTTATTTCACACCACCTCCACACGCATGTTTCTTACATTATTCCAACCATATAACATTTTACCAACGATACTATCTCAGCCACGTGACAAACGCATTCACACGCATGAACCTGACCGTTAGACAAATTCAAATTTCTTAAAGCGAACAACACGATCCATTTTAAGTGTCAAAGATAACAAGCCGTGAAATTCAAATTTTGATCAGTCCAATTTAAGGCTTTAACAGTCAGCCCGTATACCGAATGGATAAACATCCTGCACTCAGACATTCACACAGATAAAAGACCCTCATTTGTGCGTCCACAAATTATCAAGGATTAAAGACTTCATTGTAATTGCAACAAACACAACTGTCTCAGAGGGCCCAAGCTGCCACCCTTTAATTGCACCTAATTTAAGTCTCAAGGCAGTCTTTTAAGTGACATACACATTTGACGCTTAATCTCACACATCCTTTGCCGCCACACGAAATCCAGTAAACTGTGAGTCCAGGTTAAATTATAAGAAGACTTTTAAAACTTGTCTTCTTCCACGCAGCGCCAACTTGACACGATGATATCATCAATTATATTCACAATTATTTTGCCTCTATGTCTGCAGATAATAAGACAAAATCTTACAATAAGTGAAGTCAAATGCGTTATTATCGCACCGTCTGGCATATCATACGGACACGCGTAAAATTAGCGACCTTTTATGTCACATATTACCCATAACGCTAATCTTATTATATACAAGTATATGCGGGGTATAATCTCATGAAGGAATCTGCAGCTTAGGGAAGACGTGCGTATTTATCAAATTATTAATGGAGAAGTATCGTAAACATTTAATTCTCAATACATATATATGAGTCGTGTATATTGATCTTCTCCCGCACGTACAACACATACAATTAAAGTGTCACATCGTTGTGTATCCGGACTTACATGTTAGATAGTGGCCATGTGCAACATATATATTCTTTAGGCATTATTATTCTAAACAGTCTCTCAGCAGCATAGCTTACTTAAATACTATCTTTTGCAATAACCGTCAATCATTTACACGCGCTCCAATCACCTTATGCAAAGTATACACAATCCTTCAAACACACCTCACACTTTTCTTTGCATGATACCCCAATATTCATTTTGAGATGTTATAATTCTCGATATCGGCTAACTGTCTTCCGCCGGAAGTCACCTCGGAGCAACGATTCGGGGGTGAATACAAGCAGCTGTCAGCGTATTGACACCTTGTTGGTTGCGCGGAAGACACGACGCTTTTAACGTGCGCGTGGCGCTCTTTCGTCAATGACACGGTAAATAGTAGCTGATAACGAAGATCTAAGACAATTTAAATAATCAGAAACGATCTTGAGCATACTTTGATCTGCGAACAAGAACATTTTACGAATGACAGCTGTAAATTCGGCGATATAAAATCAGCCATGGCTGACAAGCTACAAACCGGCCGATTTGTTTGAAGCTCAACAATCATGGCTTACCAGTATTTGGAAGGACTACCCAACGTGGCACGAAAGAGGTATATACAAAAACTGACCAATACTACACCCAGATCCAGTGTCAAATGTACATTGCAGGAGCTGAATATGGGGACTTTGTCTACTGGACTCCTGGGGGAGTGTGTGATCAGACAGTGATTTTCTTTTGGAGTTGTGTAACAAGATCAGTATGTTTTGGCAGTCAGCAGTATTTTCAGAACTTCTGACACGCAGATTAGAGGATGGTGCATGTACTTCTGGTGAAGATATGATTGAATGTGACAATCCATGCTGTAAATACATGTGGTTTCATTTTTCATGCATCAGCATCAAAAGAGTATCAAAGGGTGCCTGGTATTGCAAGTCTGCAAGAAATACATCTTGAGCCAACCTTTCTGTATATAAGATGTTCCTTTTATAGACTTATGTTGATGTCTTTGACTGTTATATGGTGGATGAGTTGGGCGAATAAAATTTATTCTCAAATTCTATCCTCTTCTTAAATTAATTTCTGCCACCATGAAATTTACAATGTGATGTGACTAACAGCAATCAAATGCAAATTCTGGATGCAGAGAAATGTGAAATATCACAATAGATAAGTGTGGCATGGACAATAAGAAACCACCAGAACATTTCATAAATGCTTTATTACGATTGTGTATTGAAAACAAAACTGCAAAATGAAAAAGCGTACAGGTAATACCACTACATAATATGTAATTTGAACTATTTCAGTCAATCAAATCACTGTCTCGTACAATAATGCTACCCCCAGCATTTAACAAACAACAAGCCACAGTGACCATCTTGTCCACACTAGAGAGCTCATTATCTTTGGCTTCAGCCTTCAGAGAGTTCACCGACCGGATAGGTAGGGTCCCCTTTAGCAGTTGATATCTGTTTTTTTTTACACACCCAATGACTCTCTAAATGTGAATATTTCGATCAAAGTGGACAGTCCCAATCCACACTGATATGCAATATGCTGAAAATGCATATCAAGTCTAAGTTTAACCAGAGTGAGGAAGAGCTGGTCTTGAAGAGAGATACCATCTTTTCTGGTGACTGAATCATCATGATTCACTACAACCTCACTCAGTACCTAAAGACAGAGCACATGTAAAAATATATACATACATCATTGTAGAAGTAGAAATGTTTATACATGTGTGATTGTGTGCAAAAACATTCATTATTATAATAGGCAGATTTAGTACAAAGATTCATTATCATTATTAAGAATCATTATAATTATTGAGTAAGCAGGCAAATTAATACTGCCAAAATCAATTACTTTTTTCCAAAAGTATTCACCTGTCTTTTGTTGGATGAATGCTCAATGACTCCTTGTAAAGAACTTTTCTTGGCGTTCTTGTAACGATTCATGCGGTCATGTTGCTTGTTGCCATCTTGTCTGTGTGTGAATATAGAGGGTATCCAGTCTGGTTAAAGTGGGTCCTTGTTAACCACCCCTAGAGGAACGAATTATAATGACTTATTATGTTTCTAACCACAAATGGTAGAAACGATACAAGGGGAATATAGAATAGCAAAATTGAAATCACTGTTGAATGGAAAGTCCTCATCGACATTACATACAGTAAAAACACATACAAACATGGCGACATGAATGATGAAGTCGTTCAAGCAGAATTAACCGCATTTACTTAAATGTCATCAAATTGGATTAAGAATAAAGTAGTGTGTAACAGAAATACCCTACAACAGTGTAGAACCTACCAGTGATGAAATGATGTCCACAAAAACCAAGTTCTTAGTTGGTCGCCAAAACGAACCGTCTTCGTTCTGTCGATTCACAGGAATGATCCACTTTTCCCTTCTCTCCGGGTCTTTCGGAAACTTAAAGAGCGACATTCTTTCTTTCATCATGTTGTGGTTAGAACAACCGAATGCACAGCAACTTTTCGGCATGTTTTTATCGACGTTAATAACCGCAAACTAAACCGATGTTGATATCGCTGAGTGAAATTAATCCAATACACATTGATTGTTTTCACTGCGCTGCGCGTTGCCAGGGTCGCCGGGAATTCTGGGTGGTGCGAGGTTCCCGGATAACCGAGATCGGCAATATTACACATAAGTAACATACCCACTCACACTTACACATTGAACACTCATGTTTTTAATACGTCCTACATTACCCATAATCAAGACACACTGATCGCTGCCGTAAGTTCATTTGTTCCCAGGTATATTTACGCCATACAAGAGGGAGATATCGCCTTCACCCGACGCGCCAACACCTTGTAGCCAAAGCTTACGTCTTCCTGACCAAGGATACAGTGGAGCTCGTGGAGACACACAACGGCACAACCAGCCGTCGGATAACGCACACCCCTCACCTCAAGCGACACCTGGCGAACCCAATGCGGCAGCCCTCCAGATATTTCATCTTCAAGAAGCATCCAAAGAAATCCACGAATTTCACTTCCATGGCATTAGTCCATTGTTCTTGTATATTTAATTATCATGACATAAGTTAAATACTTTCAAAATTAATAATTGAATTAGCTACAATAGGTTATTTTACTATTTTCACGATTGTCAAGTATAGGCTCATCGCTTTTTCCCATGTGGTTTTAGTGCGGAGTAATACTGTGAAAATGTAATTAATGTCATAACGGCTAGATTATTCCATATTTTAATTCTTTCCATTTTATTGTAATATATTTATTTTAATACCATTTAGGCTAGCAAAATTAGATCATTTGAAAAATTATTGTAAACTTATATAATTACCTATTTTGTTATGGATATGTGCCAATGTCAAACAGTATTGGCGCATGTCCAAGCTACCCTGGGATCACTCAAAATTCAAAATCTAATAATATTGGGCTCGTGTCGTGCTGTCCCTTTACTTTATAACTCATATTCCAAATTCCATTTCATCAACCTTCAATTAGTTTAACAAAGTCAATTTTCAAAATTTAAGGGTAAATTCTAAATTTATTGAACAGTGGAAGTTCAACTTTATTATGGTTGGGGAGGATGTTATAATACTATTTTGGCTCATACGTTCTTAAAAAGCCTCCCCCTTTAATTATCAGCACGAGAGCCCGGGTTACATCAAACCACTCTTTGGGAGGGGTGTAACCCTGATTTCAGCAATCCTCACAGCAAGCGAGTTCACCCTCCAAGTGGACTCGTCGTGTCACGTGGGGATTGTTTTAGCCTGGCCTATCATGTGGACCCTTTATAAGGTCCACAGATGGGTCAGTCACGGAGAGATCATCTAGTCAGAGAAAAGATTCGGACCGCGAGATTCCAGGGAGCGTCATAGTTGAAATTAAATAATCCAAGTAAGCAACTCTTCTCCAGGACTCGCGTTATTTCCTCTGATTAGTCCCCACTCCAGCAACTACAGGCAGTGAGTAACAGTACTATAACGAAGAGCGTGCATAAGCAAGAAAAGAGAAATTCTAGCTTAACACTTTTGATTTGTTTTTTATTAATGTATGACAAAATATTTGGGTTTTTTAAAAAATGAATTTTAAGGTAGTGGAGAGGTACCATGTTGTTATGGAAAGGTTAATTCAATAGGTAGTTTCACTAGGTGCTGAATACGTAAATGGTAGTCAGTGTTTTTAGGTAGTAGTTGCCAAAATAAGTTACGTAACCACAACCAAACTAGGTATGTAATCTGTATCCAATACGTATTTCTGTTTACTGGGAAGTATTTCTACTTAGGGTTTTTCTCTAGTAACCATGTCCTCTCAAAAACTTTAGTTCAGTTAGAACTTTACTGAGCTTAAAATTTGGTTTGAGGTTGGGATATATTCATCGGTAAACATGGCTGGATCTTACGGTTATTTTCCTCCTACATTTGTTGTGAAACTACACCAACTACACAACTAACATAATTGGAAAGTGGATAAGGAACATATGTATTCAACGGAAGAATCCGGCCATTGGCGTTGAATGATTGGTACAATTGAACTTAAAATGAAATCATTTATAACTAAAGCAATTTAAGCGTACAGGTACCGATTTTATTAACAGCATAATAACTAGACGTTTTGTCTTTTGTGTTTATCAGAATTGCAAGTGTTGTAAAGCTTTAAATCTTAACAAGTGGGCAAGAAAGTTATACGCCTCCGTGGCTCCGTAGTATGTTTGTTAGCTTGAAAGTGGTACTCTAAGCGCCTTGGTACTTTCTTATTACTTTTCATGAACATGTAATATCGTACTTAGTCACGGCGTTTGTGATCCAGAGAGTGACATTTTGAGCGCCTTGGTGCGTTCATTAAGCAACATTAATGTATGATAAACAAAGAAATCATGATATTGCAGACTATGTAATTGATTTTGCCATTCAACCATACATACCCCTCTCCCCACACACCCACTCCCTCACACAACCCGTTCCCCTCCACAAACTAAGCGGTATCGTCAATCAGTTCACCAAACAGTTTGTACGAAAAAAATGACGCTCCCTATGAAACGTTATGATATTTCCATCGTGGAGTTTCTGCAGGCGTCAAGGCGTTTGTAGAGGCGGGCGAACCTTTTCCAGAGTACTTACAAAGAACCACACCGACCACGGATACCCCACTAACGAATTAAATCATCATAATGCTGTCGAAAATTTCGAACGTAATGATCAGTGAAAAATCTCCGACTTAAGTTAAAAAATTTATCAGGCTCATATTCTAGGTTTAAGTTTCACAGAGATAACTGTTTATTCTTGGTAATGTTATAAATAACTTTAAAATTGAATCTTGTAACTCTTTGTCGCTGAATGTGTTATTTAATTTGATCTCTGTGGCTATAATCTTTGCATCTTATATTATCGCCCCCAGTGAATTTCTTCAAACTTATGGCCGAGGTAGCCGTCTTATTGACGTCGTGCGATGGTTGTAACCGTACGCGCGGTGACAATACACGAGTTCCAATTATACTCGATAATTACACAAATGTACATATGTTGAATAATTTACACATGCATGAATGTTTATGAACAAATTGAGTTAGTTTATCTGTTTATGTTTGAGATTTCGTTAAAGGCGATTTAAATCCGGCCAGACAAATTTTGAAAAGTCCATGTTCATTTTGAATAACAAGGTTGGTTGCTGCTCGCACACGCAGAAAAGGTTCTTCGCAAGAGAACATTTTCTTTCCGAATTTTATTATTTTAGTTCATTTTGTCAATTATTTTTATTTGGCATGGGGAATATGTATCCAACAATATCGCATTGACAATTAAAAAAGGATAACACTTATCGACACCTGCAGCCCGGAGGGGGCACTTGGCCTTGTCCTGAGTAGGGGTCTGCCCCGGGACCTCGAAAACCTGTACCTGTCATACAAGGTGAAAATGGCAAAAGCAGACCCCGTCGTACAAATACGAGGCCAAACAAAACCGAGAGGCCAAAAAAGCATACCCGTCGTGGAGCATGTATACTACCTCTATACGTTAAGTGCCCCGACCCCCCAGACCCATAATGTGACATATTTCCAAGACGGGGTTTGCCATTAACGAAAGTTTTGATCCTCAAAGTTTATGTGACAATTGCTAATCAGTCAGATGGTAATACCTTCATATATGCCGTCCTGTATCTTCACTTTCCGCGCCTATTATCAAATATTTTTGACTATCTTACTGAATAACTTTCCTGAGCCAGAGCATTATTCAGTGACAGACCTTACCCTTGACTCTTTCCTGCAGATGGAACTATCATCAAAATTTGGTTTCCTTTCCCAATGTATAACTATGCATGAGTCAAAACATATAAAAGTTGTTGGAAATGACACAAAGCTTTTTAAAGTGAACACGGTCTTTTGTGTGTCTGCCATGACAGTGTTAACATGGACTTTGTGTTGAATGGTATAATAGAGTGAGGTGTTTGGTGGTTCTTTGTCTACTCACTCAGCATCGTTGGTCGACCAATCTGGTCATGGAATTCATGGCAATGCATTATCTTCTGTGGCAGAACCCTGGTGGAGCATGCTAATTTGAGAGGCTTTCTCCAGGACGGTCCTAAGACAAGTAGACGATGCCTAAGGTGGTATCTCGTAGTGTGGTGTGCACAGATACTAAGGACAAGGAGGAATACCAGGGCGAGAAGCCTCTCCATGTCTACTACTGCCTCTGTGGACAGATGTCCCTCATTCTTGGTGAGAAGTTCACTGTGTGATCTGGGTATTTTTCTACTTCCTCAGGGGCCTTTAATTCCTGTTTAGAGCCATTATGATCTTCTGTGATATGATTCTACCTGCCTTGATAACTAATGCATTCTCAGGTGTGATTAACCTTGGTGGTATTGATTTCATTCAATCACATTAATGTTATTTTCAGACTGTGCTGTAGAAAAACTTCCTCACCGCTCGAGAGATGGGTCAAGAGTGATAGACTCCAGTAAACATGCACATAAAATCACTGCTGAACTTGATGAAACAGCTTTTGTAAAAAGGTATTATGTGTAAAGAAATACAATTTCTACCTGCCACATCTTATTTGGTGGTAATAGATTATGAATATCCGTCATGCCTTTAGCTAGTTAGTTATTTGCAATGAAGACATGGCAATGCATTTGGTACCATTATTCTCATTGGCATCATGCCTTAGCAAATGGTTCTGTTTGCTAAGTGTGTTCTGTTGTGTATCATCGGTTGTGCGTGACTGTGTTCCAGGGAAGAAGGCATAGAGAAGCAGTACAGATTGAAATGCAAGAAGTCAGTTTAAATTATTCTACAACTAACTGTTGTTTGAATGTACCATTCCCCCATGATGTATTAAACATAAATAGATAGCAGAAAGTCTGAAGTTGAACTGCCACATCTCTGCTGATGTTCTGTCCTTGACCTTCCTTAGGTGCTCTCTTTTTATGTACTACCGCCACAAAGATGATAACCAGATTACCTTCATTGTTGATGGAGCATTAACAAAGTCTGGTGGTGATGGCTCTAAAAACACCAATGTCTACAGTCAAATTCAACCTAAGAAGGTAAACCTATCATCACAGATTACCCACATTCACATCCAGCGCCATAAGATATGATCACACGGGACTTCTTCTGCACTTATACTAAGAATCAAACTGTGACATGTATGTTTGATTGACTGATAACACATGTGTTTGGATGTTTGATTGACTGATAACACCTGTGTTTGGATGTTGGATTGACTGATAACACCTGTGTATGGATGTTTGATTGACTGATAACACCTGTGTATGGATGTTGGATTGACTGATAACACCTGTGTATGGATGTTGGATTGACTGATAACACCTGTGTATGGATGGCTGATTGGTGACACCTGTGTTTGGATGTTGGGCTGACTGATGAGACCTGTGTTTGGATGTTGGAGTGTCTGATGACACCTGTGTATAACACCTGTGTTTGGTTGCCAGGTGATGGTTACGAAACATACAAAGAACATGGGGAAGTTCAGCTCGGTGACGGTGTCAACCGTGGACGAAGAGGAGGATGAACTGGAAGCTGTGAGTATTCTGCTCATTTCTAGCTCAGCCTCACCAGGACAGATTCATTTAACTGCCTTATTTATACACATCTTGGTTACAGCTTGTGTCTATGTCGTTCCCTCCTCTGTATGATGTAGATCTTGTGCTACTTGAACCATGTTTTCAGAAAGAAATAGCTGACTCGTATGCAGCCAACGCCAAGGTGATTGAGAAGCAGTTGATCAGGAAGGGCCTCACCAAGCACAAGCTGCTGCAGCAGGTAATTCTCCTGGCACAAGATGCTCTGCCTCATTGCATCACCTCATGCCTTCTCTGCTTCTATGTGTCTACACAGCAGGCTTCCTCTATGCCTCCATTGATAGCATTTAGTGTTCAGGACATGAGCACATTATATGATACTTTAAATCCATTGATTTGGGTCCGAGCACGACCTGCAACTCAATAGCATTGTGCATGGTGTCCCTGTTGTAGGGGTTCAAAACCCGGTCAGGTCAACCGGTACGTGCTAAGGGGAGCTGTCCAAGCATTACAATCTTTCTCATTCATCACTGTCACAATATCACAACATTCAACCCCGATCTTCCAATCCACTGAGCTTGAGAAACAATTTGTGTAATGACTTTGATTAAGCATTCAACTAACATAATTCCCTCTGATGGAATGCACCACTCTCTCTTCTTAGCTCTATATTTCTTTCCTTATTATTGTTTTGCAGGCGGAGGATGCAAAAAAGATGAGGCCAAAAGGAACTCTCATAGACAATATGCATAAATGAAGCCTGTTAAGACACACATCGTTCAGTGCCCACTCCTCAGAGTGGCTGACCACTCCTCAGTGTGGCTGACCACTCCTCCTCAGTGTGGTTGACCACTCAAGACAAGGCTAGTTGTCCTTGTCATAACACAGATTTACCTGTTATAATATCTGTATTATCTAATACATAAAATTATTAATCCATTTTTTTAATAAATGCTGTATCAACTTATTTAGAAATGAGTGAATGTTGGTTTTTCCCTATGTGTAGACTGCAGGATAGACAGGTATGTGTTACCTGTCTGTGTAGACTGCAGGATAGTCAGGTATGTGTTACCTGTCTATGTAGACTGCAGCATAGACATGTATGTGTTACCTGTCTATGACTGGAGATTTGGATCTGAAACTTGGAATTATCATACAGGATATTTTTATATTTCCGAGAGATTAAAAATTCATCTTGTGGGAAATTTTCGTTATTCCCGTCAGCAGCAGTAGTGTGCTGCTACCGAAAACAACGAAAGCTCGAGTAAAGCTCAGTACAAGTCTTAGACCCTGTGAACCCTTAAAGATAAGAATGTTACCCTCAGAAAGGTTGTAGCTGACCATTAGCAGTTTGTCAAGTGCCCTGAAGCTCGACAACAAGCACAGTAAGCCCTTTGGACCCTTCATCCACGTTCCCTGGGCGCTCCATCCCCCCAAATTATGTGTATCCTGAATGTATTTAGATATTGGGTGTTTCATTACATACATAATGGAGCGAAAGAGACGTGCAAAGAACACTTGCAACTGGCCCTAGACCGTATCAACAGGTGTCAATGGAAGGCCTTTCACCTTTGAGCAGTGGAAGGAACATCGATGGCGCAATCTCTTAAGGGTATTGAGCATCCAAAACCCTGTCACGGATGCGGGGTAGGTGCAAGTAGAGAAGCAATACTGTGTCAAAAATTGTAAGCTTACCGGATCAGACATGGCCTCGAATACACCCAGAAATGCTTCAGGTGCCTGCTCCCAAAAGTTATGACCCATCTATTGGCAAATAGACCTCACCAGGAGCCATAGCCACTTTTACACAATTCAAACTAATGAGATATATGTAATAAGGGTAGAGGTATTCATCTACTTAGAGATAAGCATTCTTATTATCAAATGGCTCAACCACCTATGACACACTAAGCAGACACAGAAAATCCACATAGAGACCAAAGAAGAGACAGAATGCAGCCTCCATATGCGAGATCAAAAGTAGCCTCACAAGCCCAGATAGAGGCCCTAGAAGAGTTCCGCAGGCAAGGTGCAGTGCCTGTGAATGAAGTCCTTCTAACCCCTGCATTACATATGACACACTCACAGTAGGCATAGAAGATCCGCAGAGAGATCAAAGAACATACAGGCGTAGAGCCTCCCTATGCGAGTTCAAAAGTAGCCTCACAAGCCCAGATAGAGGCCCTAAAAAGTTCAGCAAACAACGTAATGCTGTCCCTGAACTACTAGTGAACGAAGTCCCCCCACCCCCTGCACCATGGGTTTGAAGACTTGGAGACAGCCACAGAGGTGTTCGAGGTCGATGGCGTTATTATGATATTCACCACATGGAAAACTTTCATTACGGATGCTACTCTCGTGGATGAACAGGCAATTCTCGAAGATTGACCAGCAAGTATCTCATGCTAATCAAGTTCCTCTGTGAACGTGCTGAGGGCGAATGGGTTGTTGAGGATAAGACCACCCCAGTCCGGACTACAGTAAAGAAGGGCAGAGCTGTAGTCCCTATTGCCTACTTGTAGGCTTCGATAATTTATATTTGCAGAACGCTTATCCAGTTAATGCAGTAGGAAATGACTTGTATCCTATTTGCGGACCAGACCTGCCCAATCGAAACCCCCTTTGTGATGGTGAGTTCAACTGCGTCACTAAATGATTTCTAGACGTCTTTTAATGTGCTCATGGTCACGGGCTCACAGATATAACTTTATTATAAGGAAACGGAAAATACAGGAGTGGGAGATACGGGTCCATGAGCCAGTCGCCACCGTTAGTGACATTGTAGATCAAGAGAAAATCATCTACCGCGCCATTGTCCTGATAGATTTCGCAGGTGAAGACATCCATAACAGCCGAGAGTTTCAATGTCTTTGACTACTACCAACAGAGCCCATAACGGACACGCCTGGGCAAAAAAAATCCAGGCAGGTCCAGACTTACGCGGGAGATGTATGACAGGCCATTCGGCAGGCCACAGAAGTCTGGTTACTGGGCAGCGGACACAAAAAAACTCAACGTGAACCATTTTGAACTCGAGAACGGCAGATCACCACAAACGATTGCAAGAGATATGCACTCAGCTAGGCGAGCTACAGAGCCTTGCCGCAAGCATTCCGGCGAGGGAGAGGAACAGCTGGAAGTCCATGTCAGCCAGGCACCTTGCTGATGTCCAGAAAGCCTGCATCGAGGACGAGCACAGCAGCCTGTGGAACACGATGGGCTACGAGACCCAGCCAGCATGCAAGGCCTCAGAGAGTGTGCTACCTGGTTGCTTAGTTCAGCCATCCCTACCTTCGCATTAAGCGAGTAACCAAGAGCTAGAGTTCCAGAGCAGCATCCACCTGTCATTGCGGCAACTTTACTGAGCAGGGCTGGGCTCCCACTGTGTTGCTTGCCTCCTCCTCCGCCTGCACCTGCGCGAGGCTATTGTGTCCTTCGGCAAACAAGAGGCTGTGTGGCGACGACCGGGATCAGGGCTGCAGCATCATGGGCAAGTTCACGCTAGGGTGCAAGGCTGACTGCAAAAGTCTCACCCAGAGGCTTGTGACCGACCAAGGTATCTGGACTACTTGGTGAGAGATACCTGGCAAAGTGGCACCCTGGTGGAAGCGCCGCAGATTTCGCCCCTTGGGCCATATCCTTACATACTATGACAGAACGCAGCCAGGGGAGGCCCAACTGAGAGCAAGCATGCTGGCCTTTGCTTCAGCCCTTTAGGCCCAAAGAGGTAGTGCGTGTGGCCACAGCATCTTTATCCGTCGACCTGCTTTGCAAAAGCTTGCCTACGTCGAGGCTGATCTGGCTGAGCGCACGTGTGATTGCCTCCTGGGTAGATCATACCTCCCTTATGTACCTGCCAGCAAAGCACGCCGCATTTAACCGCTGCCACTGTACAGGACACTGCCTGGTGGAGCCCAGCACACAGTGATCCATTGACTGGGCACCAGCTCAGCTATCTCAACAGAGGTTGCGGGAGTGAAAAGACCACGTGCGCCATCAAGCTCTTCCAGGGAAGAAACCCCGTAGTGTTCACACCTATTGGCTAAGGTAAGGTAAGGATAGGGTTTAACGGCACACCAACACTCATGTGTTATATGGTGCCAAGAAAGGTTAATAGATTAGGTTGATCTGATTAAGCAGACGCCTTCTATGATAAATGAAAATGAAGATGGAAAAGATAAAAATGGAAACGATTATCCTAAGTCTTCACCAGTCAATTGACTGGACCAGGCCATTCCAGCCTCTCGTCTAGGTGTAATCCGGGCAAGAGTAGTGTGTTGCAGATGTGGCTTTCAAAAGGACCACTCCACTCAACCACTTAGATCCCATTGTCCACCGACACAAGTCGCAACCAACGGCCAACAGGTTGCCGCCTATTAATCGCCTGTTAAGACATGCAGGAGGATACAATGGCCTATTCTACCCCACGGATCCACAGGGGGAACCTATTCTACCCTGCGGATCCACAGGGGGAACCTATTCTACCCCGCGGATCCACGGGGGGAACCTATTGGCTAAGGAGATGCGACACATAGGCGTGCATACCCAGACCTATCATAGCTTCTTTAGGTGGAGAGGCGAGAGCAAACCAGAGAGCATGGGGCAGAAATACATCCCACGCATTGTCATCTAGGACGAGGTCTGCACAGTGCTACGCAGTACTTGCAGACCTTCCTGAAGTGGCTAGAATAACGTGGCTTACAGGTCGTCTGCTGTGGCAAGAAAAGGCGTACTGCGAGGAGGTCGGCTTTGACTACAGGGCAAAGGATGACACCCTCAAAGCCCTGGAGGAGTGTATCTGCCTTAACCCTGACAAGTTGCAGGAAAAACGAAATGCCCTTCCCCACTGCCTGAGTTGGGATTGGATAGTTGACCGGTGAACCCCAAAAGACCTCATACTCACCAGCTGCAAGAAGGTCCATGACAAGGTATTGGAGCTGCAACTGCAGAAACACAAGACGAGCTATCGAGACTCGACGGTTCCTCTACTGGGCACAGACGGTACTAGTTCTCAATGACAAAGTCAAGGTGTCCATTGAGGCCGCAGAGACGGCAATCAAAACAGATGGCTATGGCCTCACCATACACAGCTCGCAGGGCCTCACCATCAAAGACCCGCAGAAGGTGTGGATAATTGTTGACTTCTTGCAATGGTGTAACCGTGCTTCCAAGGTCGTCAGCCAGCCAGCCAACCAAGTAGCAGCTCCGCAAGGCAATTCAGCAGAAGCTTGTCGCCCACAAGTGCCAGGACCGGACCAAACGTTTGACTGACCTGCCTAGAGTGCAACCGAAAAAGAGGGACTGCCCCCATAAATGAGTGAGAACACCATCTGGCGGCAGCTGGGTGTCAGGTGACACCTCAAGCAGCTCCTCCTTTACAAAGCCACAGAGTGGTCTGTCTGTCCGTCCGTCAGTAGACCTTGAGTGACCACACAGGGTCAGTGGCACGACGGCGGCCCTTCTCGAGCTCACCAGGCTTGTAGAGATAGCGAACACCAATACCAGAGGGAACCTTTTGCTCTGGGACTACAGAAGAGGGCTTTTGAGCAACTGCTTTTGCCCCGATAGCCTCTTTGACTTTTTCCCCAAATGGAAGTTTTAACTCCACAGCATACTAGTGTCAAATAAGACGCTCAGCAAGAGTGCGGTTAAATCATTCCACAATAGCCTGGTCTCGATGGACATCCACACAGCTACGTCTGACACAGACCCAATGCTTGCTCAGCAGCTGCTTCACTGCGCACATGAACTCCTGTTCTCGTTTGTATAGCCTTTCAAGTATGCGAGGGTCGGCCTCGAGGTCCGCAACTAGCTTTGGTCGGTTTTCTGGTAGGCACCTAGACGAGCCTTGTATATGACATACAACTTGGTGATCTCTTCATCAGGCATTGATTCAACCTGGTCAACTGTAAGACGTTGCACACCGAGATACTGGCGGGCCTGCCCACCTGATATGGGCGCAGCAAGCCTATCTCTTTTCCGAGTCATGTTGACTGAGGTTGGCACAGGAGAAGCAATGGATTTGTCAGCAACGACAGCAACTATGACTGGCTCTGCAAGGAGGTGGTCAATGATACTATCAGGGTCCCTCTTGTTTGCTATTTCTAATAAACACCGTCAAAATCTAATATATTGGTATAGCACCCAGGTCATAACGAGGTGCCCAGCAATAGATGATACAGCCGTGGTCAACGTGGCCAGGAGCTAGTGCACATTATCCTCTATATAAGTGGTAGGTTGATCAGTCTTCAGCAGCAGTGTTTGTTTTCGTGTTTGGTCTCGGCAAGGTGTTGGTGTACTGCAACATGTTCCTCTATTTTCACTCAGGTTGTCTTCAAACGATTCATAGTCCTTGATGTAAAAGAGCACAACCCAGGGGGTCTGCTCACATAGGTCCTTCAGCACAGAGTTGTACTTCTGGGTGAGGTAAAAGTCACTTTTCTGTGCATGACGGCCACCAAAGGCCAGTTTAGACAGTAAGTATTTTTCTTGGTCAGTGCTTTTGTGGCTGAGCAGTCGTCAATAATGTACAATGTGGACTCACTCTGATACCGCTGGTAGAAAGCCCTCAAGCAGTAATGGAGCTACTCACCAGGGTCAACAAGATAGACTGCGGGGTCAGCCTACACTCAACTCCGTGCCTCGTAGGTCTGGCTGAAACGTATGGTGGGGCTGAGGATTATAATATGCTGGAAGCAACCTGCGAAAGGGCCCTGATACAGACCGGTGTACTGATTGCTGATCATGTGGGCCAGCTCTAGTTGTGTGACCATGTGATACTCCAGGAAGATGCCATCGATTGTGTAGCTGGCGTTGGCGTCAACCGTTGCTTGAATCACACGACTATAGTCGTTGAATATGAGCTTATATTGCAGTCTGTCATCAAGATCGCTATGATAGAAGGGTATGTGGCTCTCGAGAAGTTCAAAGTCCAGAAGGACATTATAAAACCGACTGTCATAGGCGTCGGCAATGGCCTTGTCTTCTTCCTCTGTTTCATCCTTGTCTCCTGCCCGAAAATGTATCTTGGTCGTATTTCTGTCATCTGATGTGTCAATGCCCTGGTACTGGGCATTAGATCTCTCCTGTGTAGTCTTCCATAGATCGACATACCAGTGGTACACATCGCTGTCATCGATGGACCTCATTGCCAGAAACCATGATTGCCCCAGGTTTTGTACAAAGCTGCGGTTGGCGTCAGTTGAGGTCAGCATTATTGTAAAGGCCAGCCACACTGTCCTCGGGACAATGACATTGTCTGCGCCCAGATTGGGGAAGCGGACCAGTGGTTGTTGGTTCTGGTCAATAGTGCTTGGGTTGTTAGTAATGACCAGAGACTGCGGCACGACCTTTACCCCGAGGGGCTCGTGTATCCTGTGATATGGAAGTTTGCCAAAAGACATCTGAAACAGCCCCCTGCGGGTCCAGGGGAAGAATAGGCCCACTGTATCTTCCTGGATGTCGTAAGAGGCAACTAATAGGGAGCAACATGTTGGCTGTGGGTTGTGACTCTTGTCGGTGGGCAATGGGATCCAGGTGGTTGAGTAGATCGGTCTTTGTGAGTGTTATGTCAGCAGCACACTACTTGGCCAGGATTTAACCTAGACAATAGGCTGGGATGGCCTAGACTAGTCAACCAGCTGGTGGTGACTTGCCTTAGGATATTTTTTTTACCATTTTCATCACCATCCCCTCTTTTTTCCGATTGACCCTAGAAAGCGGCTGCTTAATCAGGTCAATCTTAACTTACCTTATCTATTCACCATGTAACACAGTTGTGTTGGTGTGCCGTTAAACCCTATACTTAACCTCATCTGAAACATCGACATAATATAACTATAAAGAAGAACAATCCAGTAGTAACAGTTGACCAAGCAGCAGTTAAAGCCTGTTAGAAATTAGAACTTTAAACGATCAAACCACCAGCCTGGACAAAGGAAGGTGGCGCGGCAGAAACAATCTTCACAGAGGCCGTTCATAACGCCATAGAAGACGTGGGTACACAGACAGATGGGCTGTCATTCCGGCAGCTTATGGGGCTTGACAAGGCTATGCAGACCCGGAAGGGTGAGATGGTCAACAACCTTGATAAATAGACAAGCATATCGCCATTCGTGATCCTAACGAGGCGGAAGACGAGAGGAAACTCCAAGAGCGTGAGCTTGCAAGCCTGCAGGAAGAAAGACAAGTAAGACTAGAAGCTGCCTCTGTAAACCGGGAACGGCTTCGGACCCAAGTCAGCCGCATCAGGAGGCGCTGGCGGTGGACTCTCATCGTCATCGAAGTTGTCGTTAAAGCCAATCTGGCGCTCGCCTGTAGCAATAATAATTAGGTTGTGCAGCTGCATGTTGCTGGGAGAAAATCAGATCATTACAGGGTCTTAGCACAAGAGATGCGATCATCGGTTTGGACGGGCTGGAATTTTCCCCCTAAAAACCGTCCACTCGCCAACCCGGTATAACAACCATTTAACATCGCTAATCCTGTCTCAAAACGTGTTACTAGCGGAACGGTGCACGAGTTACAGGTTCAGTTACGGTATATTATCTTAATAAGGGACGGCTATTGGACAACCACGACCTTTCTGATAGCGTTGTCCTTGAATTTACAAGATGTCAATAAAAACGACTCTCGATGGACCTCAAAAGAAAAAACACTCTGAATATACAAAGAAGGGCTTTGTACCGAATAAATCCGGTGGTACTATAATTGGAGCGCTTGACATACAAGGAAACACAATACGTATGCTGGGTGACCCTACATCACCAAAGGATGCTGCCAACAAAAAGTATGCTGATCTCCAGAAAGAGGAGGCCGTCAGAGAATCCGCGCGGAAGCCAATTATCACGCCTTGGGGCGAAGGAAGAAGTCAAATGCTGGATTCTAGACTTGATTCGTGGGCGATTGGGGGTGTTACCTCAATTGTGGGTGTACCATGTTATCTCGTGGTAGGATATAACGTATGGGGATGACCGCTGGAGAGCTAGCTCCTGTAGTCGGTCTAGTGATAAATGGAGGTCGGGGAGTAGCAGATGAGGTGGTCGTCGCCTTGAACTTTCTCAAGACGAACGTTATGACACAAAAAACCTCCTGTGGAGTTGAATGAAGGTGATATTATCAACTTCTTGGGGGGTGGGGGTGGGTGTCCATTTTCTGTACCTGATGTTCCAAATTAGCGTGTTGTTTCATCGATAATTGTACTTGATATGTAACATTCCTGAGCTGAATTTTCACTTACTGGCCTATAAAGTTTGGTGAAGATGTCAATAAAACAAGCATCTATGGACCTCAACAGAAAAAAGACAGTACCGGACCTCTCTGAATATGTGAAAAAGGCCTATGTTGATGCGCGCATACAAAACTAACCCTCATTGTAGCCCCTCATTACTAGAAGAAGAAAAAGGGACATTGGTTGGCGGATCGCACGAATGGCCATTTGGTGACAGTGCCAATGGTGTTGACCGTGGATCCTATGCCAGCACCGGGTCGTGTTTTGCGTATGGGGCAATCAAGTAGTGTGAGCGCCGAGTCTGCCCTTCTAAGGAAGCTATTGTTGTTAATCGTATCTCAAAGTGCAGTTATTATGTAACCAAGTCAAGGAAGGAGCGTACAGGCGTCCGAATATTTGACACCTCTCGAGTTGACCAAGTTAGTTACAGAACTCGTGGAAACGCTTTCCAGGTATCCTAGTCAATAGTTTCACTGCTAATTGAACTTGAACTCTAACCATTAGTTATGAGGATACTAACCGCACCTAGGATTTTACCCAGGCTTGACCATCACCGAAGAGAATCCAGGGCACTCCAATCGGTTGAATGAGATCAGCCTCAAGAAGCAATGCCTCGAGAAAGAGATTGAAAAATATTGTTCTATGTACAAAAATCATAGGCGTGCAGTTAACTCAGTGGATGCAGTAGACACTGTTTTCGTTACTGTTGGTATGTGTCTTGGCGCAGGTTGCCACTCCTATTGCCACTGTGTTGGGTGTCACTGGGGCCGCTGGTGGGATACTTGGAATAGCTGGAGAGTTTATCAGTCGGCGACTGACCATCAAGGTTTAAAAAACATGATCAGATCCGCATTCTAGCGCAGAGCAAATTGAATACCATTGCTGACATTGTTTCGACAACACTTCAGCATGGCAATATCTCGGATCATGAGTCTTGGCTGAGGTAACAAAACATCCGAATGAAGGGGGACATTAAGACTAGATCTATTGTAGCATACTAGACTGTTTCAATCGATGAAAAAAACCGCGCTGGTCCAACGTGGGAAAGACGAAGCATTAGAAGACAAAAAAATTCGGGTGTGCCTGTTTCTACACCAGCGATAATGTGAATGATATCGACCCACCTCAATACACAGAGTGATTTCATTGCCCCCATAGTACATCCCATAGAATGTGCGGACTTTTTACGCTCAGTATATACCTGAGCTCTAGATCTATTGAATAAACGAGGGTGTTAGGTATAGAAATGAACACTGAAGACATCCCACAAAAGCGTATTGCTGAGCTTGAAGGTTGTGTAAAAGAGTTGAAGGAGGAAGTAGATTATCTGATAGAAGAGAAACAGATTTGGAGAACTGAGCTGGTTGATATTGAGAGTAAGAATGATGCTCTTGTGGAGTGTATGAAACTAGCTATTTTGAACCAAGTGGAGCTTGCGCTCTCTCTTGACAACAAGGTAGTACTAGATCGACTGTTGGTCTGTAGGGCTATATGAAACGCCTAGCGGAGCTTGTCAGTGTGTGTGATCTGAGTACGAGTGAATTTGAAACTAAGAACGCGTTTGACTCAAAGCGGTGGATAGCCACGGTTGGCGTAGACACTTTAGCCTATGGTCCCCCTGTGAGTTTGGGGGTAGAATAGGCCCACTGTATCCCCCTGTATGTGGTAAGACTAAGAGGCGACTTATAGGGGGCAACCTGTTGGCCATGGGTTGCGACTCGTGTCGGTGGACATTGGGATCCAGGTGCTTGAATGGAGCGGTGCTTTTGAGAGCCATGTCTGCAACTCACTACTCTGGCTTGGCTCGGATTTCACCTAGACGAGAGGCTGGGATGGCTTGATCCAGTCAATCGGCTGGTGGTGACTTGCCCAAGGATAATATTGGCATTTTTATCTTTTTCATCATCATCCACTTGTATGTCCCTCTTTTTTCACTTTTATCCTAGAAGGCAGCTGCTTAATTCGGCCAATCTTATTTATTTACCTTTATAGGCACCATATAACACATGAGTGTTGGTGTGCTGTTAAACTCTACACTCACTCACTTACACTTAGCCTATGGTCACGTAAATTTGCCGGCAATCTAACGTGGCGGAGTCGGGTCGTTGTTTTTGGTAGCAGCGTACTACTTGTGCTCCGTGAGATCAATGAATTATCTAGCGGCATGATAAAATTCTCTCATGGGATAAATGTATCATCTCATGGAATAATTCTTTTCTTCCGCGAGATAATCCGCATTTGTGCCCCTTTTTCTGCCGGGTGTGTCGCAATCATGAGACTTGGTGGTTGAATGGTTGTTTGTTTACATCCTCGAGATCAACCGGTGTTGTGGAGTCCACCGATCGTAGTCTGTTTCGCTGTACCCCATTTCCATTTATCCTAGAGGGCGGCTGCTCAATCATGTCATTCTCATAGCTTCATATTCATCCCACCTTTCGCGGCGCTATATAACACATTAGTGTTGGTGTGCCTTTAACCATAGCATTTCACTGTTTCGCAAGATATGTACTGTGTGGCATTCGTATAAAAAATTAGAACTAAATTATTAATCTCTCAGGATTAATGAAAAAAATATTGAATTATTTTTTATCCAAATCCCTGTCATACCTGTCAGCAGAGGTCATACCTGTCAAGGTCATAGCCTCTGCAATGATAAACTCTGACAGAATTCGTTTCGCTACAATAATGTACACCTAATTTGACTGTTTTGGTGCATACAGTACAGTTTGCTGGGCTTATATAGACCCAAGTGCTATACTCACCTCTAATTTATCGTGGAACAATTTGAACCTTTGCATACCTACTTTTCCCCTGTGAAAGATGGTGTCCCATAACCAACTTCAGTATACTACTATGCATTGCCCCCCACCCCCAGCCGCCCCCGTCCCTCCACCTTCAGTGAGTTTGTGGTTACAACATGGATTAGACTTCGTAATTAGAGCTAGATTCAGCCATGATTGTACTTGATGACCTTGTTGACAGCAAGTTGCTCCTATGATATCCTACACCCCACATCCTGGTCACTGGTCCTGTGTTCTCACATGTCATGTCATCCTGTGTACAGGCTCTACACACGCTGTTGTCAATAAAGCTGCAAGTACAAGTTGAGTACACAGAAAGAAACCATTTTAATTTCATGCATACAAAGCAGCTTGAGAATGTCGAGATCACAGATTTGGCATTCGTACAGGACACTCGTCTCTTATGACTAGCAAACTACCATTCTATAGATGCGCCCTGAACATTAACCTTTTTTTGCTATCATTGTCTTTGTTGACAAATGATACCTGCCAAAGGTTGCTCGATAAAATAATTTCGAAAATTCATTAAGCTTGAAGTTACACAAACTAGCAATCTGAGACAGTCATACACAATAACATCCACACATCACCATGTTACAATACTATATCTACAACAAAACACACATATATATTCAAGCTGACCACCTGGAGTTTAGATGGAGCTAAATGCTTGTGGTTTTAAAAACATGTTTTCACCTAAGTGCACCTGTACCCATCCAACTCATTGGTCCAGCCCTTGACCCCTCCCACCCAATACAACTCAGCACCATAGACTTCTTATCAAACCTGTCGTCAAGAACCAATTGTGCGATAATGCATCACAGACACCCACTAGGACTCGTATATAGAAGTATAGTGGTACAAATTATAAAACACCATCACTGGACAACAGAGAGGTGCCTCATTATTCCCCCCTAAACAGCCACTCTGGAGGTAAACATCGTGTATCTCAACACCTTACATCAAAAACAATCATTGCTGAGCAAAATCTGGGCAAGCACCATCTACACAAAGTGACCACTACGAGAGAGACTGTTCCTTCATTATAAGAACATATTCAGACATATTGTGCATCGAGCAATACCAGCATAGTCTGCCCAACAAACACAAATATAGGAGTTACAGAAATCGCAAGTTGCCACAAGTACCAATAATAAGTGGTTTATCAAACAAAGGTGTAATAAAAACGAAAATATCTCATTATTTATGAGATGATATTAAAAAACTTAATCAAGAACTATTTTGTTATAAATAGTTGCCTTGGTATGCTTATATGCAATACAAAGCCGGTACTGTCAGAATATGTATGCGATAATGTACTGGTGACTTAAATACATATGACTGCGTAACTGAAGCTGGCTGCGACATCAGCTCACCGGCTTGGCACATTCTATACCTAACTCAACGCACCCATTCTCTGTCAATCCATCAATAAATAATAGATCAAGTTATATACACACTATTGGAATGCTCCAAGTGCATTCTATAACATATCTCATATGCTATATTATAGGGCAAATGCTATTGGCTATGCAACCCCTCCTCACCTCCTTTGACCTCTGCTTTAAACTAATGCTTGGCTACTTAATATGGTGGATGCTTACAAATTGGCACACATGACATGTTGTACAATGCACGCACCTCAGTAAATCACCCCACCCACAACAGGTCTTCAACTGTTCTTTTACCACCCATCCCCTTAGTTCATCAGTCACGCCCATAATAAAGAATACATCAACTGACTTTCACAGCACGCACGCACGCATGCACGCAAACACACACACACATATTACAACGACATCAAGTGTCCGACTCGACTTTCTCATAGCTGCGTTCCACGTGCCTCATCCATGGCCGCTCCAGTGAGTTGAACTGCCGTGTCTTGCGTTTGGAGCGGACGTCATCGATAAGGAGGTGAGCTGCTAACATAGCTATGCCAGTCACCACTGCTAAAGCCGGCCAAACGATACACTGAATCACTGTCTGTAGGGATATGATGTCCAGCACAGCAAAGTCTGGCTGAGAAGGTCTGTAGTAACAGGGAAACGAGGAGCCAATAGGCCCGTATTTCTCACTGAAACGTTTCACGGCCTCGATGTTATCTCTCGTGGCCCGGCCGCACCGATGATATGAGCACTGTACACAAACACACCCCCACATGACGAGCCCGCTACAAGATCCGTACGAGTCAACCACCAAAAGACAAACAACAATCACCAACAAAAGAATGGAGAGAATTGGTCTTGAGCCCAACCCATATCCCTTTCACACTTTGATACAGGTTATCTTACATCGGTTTTAACAAATAAACAAGTTCCTCTCCATGGCAGGACGGTCATTAATGGCGTTAACCAGTTAACTAGGTCATGCGCTGCTGCCGAGGAGATGATTCACACGAGCTAACAATGGGACAGGTACAGCAGCTGGAAGATGGACTCCGTGCTGCAGTGAACGGTAGACCAGTCTAGCCAATACTAGACCCACATGGTTAGTACATAACGTCACTGAATGGGCCTCGTTAGTGGATTTGAATACAACAGTTCATGAATACCAGAGTTGGTTTGTACATAGCCCGGCAGGACGCCGAGGTATATAATTACATCACCTTTTGACCAGGGCTAGTTTATACATCGCATTATATATATATACTACGAACTTGATGTGACAGGTCTGATGAACTACATATCGATTGCGCCATACACCCACATAAGATAGTATTGTGAGGGCTTCTGAATGACTATGGGTGGGATCCTGAATACGTATGACATGCAAGAGTACAAAGCACGTGACCTTAACTAGTTAACGCCGTGACCTTTACCAGTTAACGCCGTGACCTTTACCAGTTAACGCCGTGAAGTAGCAGTCTCTCGGCGGGCTACATTAAACGTGACAGCTAGAAGTATAGACTAACCACACCCAGTCGTTACACAGTATGCATACAACATGATATAGGCATCTTATTTCAGTGAGATGGTGATGTCAGATTCAGACAGATCCCATTAAGCTTGATGGTGCTTTTTACACCAAGGCTTAGACATCAGCATATCAGCTAGCTGAAGTCATCCTGACCGTAAACAGGCTACTCCCTGACATTCTGCTGGGCAACTGATATTCACTTTAGATGAATATAAGATTGTTACTTTGACAGCCTTGGGCGTCTTATCCTCACCTAACCTCATATCAGCCCAACAAGTCATCTTGACCACTATACTCTGTGACTTTGTCACACCCCCTGTGTGCTATGCTCTAGTGATAACACAGCTGTCTCTCACCACTCTTTGGAAACTCTTTTCGGTTAGGTCAAATTGGTTCATCAAAATATCTTTAACATACATCCAGATTAATTTTTCAAACAGTGTTCATCAGGCAAGGGTTTTGACCTGGTTCTGATGACAGTTTCCACAGAGTCACTGATTGGCTTGGGGTAGATAGAGTATTGTATTCCAGACTTTTTTCAAAATTTTGAAATACCTTAATATTCATATACTATTGAAGAATTCATGTTATATTTCATGCAGAGCCTATAAGTGTATACTCACTCTTAAGGCAATGGCCAGGAACAGGATGCATATGTATGGTTGGATATTTTGGTAGCAACCAGTTATATATATAATAAATGGGCATAAGTTGTCTGCAGGTGGTTCTGTTTGTGGGAACAGGGAAAAGCCCCATGTAACTTGGCCAGTCACAAGCCTTATATTGAACGAAAACTGATTGTGCACTCCCCCACCCTAAACATCCACTCCCCAATCTAAACATCTGCTCCCCCAATCTAAACATCTGCTCCCCAATCTAAACATCCACTCCCCCAATCTTCCCCCAATCTTAACATCCACTCCCCCAATCTAAACATCCTCCCCAATCTAAACATCCACTCCCCCAATTTAAACATCCACTCCCCCAATCTAGACATCCACTCCAACAATCTAAACATCCACTCCCCCAATCTAAACATCCACTCCACCAATCTAAACATCCACTATCCCTCTCGATCCATTATTCACCGCATTGACTGATGACAGAGTAGGAGGAGACACCCACCTTCTTCATGGCATCCTGGAAGAGGAAGGTTTCATAGGAATTATAGAGCGTCACGTTATGTCTCTCATCACCAGACTTGTCTGTGAAGTTAATCCCGAGTTGAACACAGGGATACTTAGAAAGGCAAGAGGAGCTGCCATCACATGTACATGTGACGAGGTAGTTAACTGAGATGAACGTCTCTGTGGCACACGTTGTTCGTACCATGTCGCTCACCCTCATGTAGGGTTTGACATACCAAAGGCTGAGTGCCACGAGGAGGGATGCTCCTATGAGGCCCAGGATGATGCCGAGAGCCAGCAGCATATTGAGTCTCATCGTGCTCAGTCGCTCATGCTTGACTACAGCCAGCGAGGGGTCCCCACTTGAGGGGGCCGCAGGCTCGATGGTCACAGAGTGAGCCCGGCTGACAGGGACGTCAGCAGTGGCAGCTTCCGTCCCACTAATGGTGTCTGTCTTCAGTCGATCAGCACAGCACGAACCGTACCCGATGAGGACAACTGCGACACAAGGCATCACATGATCAATCCATAGTCATACTCACATGGTGAAGCTGACAGGCAGAACAGGCCGACTAGAACAAGACGATACTGGCCAGATAATCACTAATCAACAGTCATGGATTGGAGGATGAAACAATGGTGTGTAAAAACATTCAGTACCATATTAGCCATCACTACAAACCTATTCAGAAGATATACCCACCACCTTGTAGTCCCCCACAGTCAGTGACTGAGATCTAATAGCAGAGAAACTCGTACATTTAGTCGTAACAGTATCGAGTTTACAAGCATGCAAATGATGATGCAAGCAAATCTAGATCCTAGATTCATACCTCACAAGTGAACTGCATGGGCCTGGCTTGGCAAGTGGCCCCAATGACCTCATAACAACAGCTGATCTACAAGCAAAAACACCCTGGCTTGGCTTCAGCCCAACTACATTACTAAACAATATTTCCCAAGCTGATCTGTGTTCCGTGAAAGAGGCTTATCACAGGTCCAAACCTAGTCGTCTTGATCGCATAATTCCTAATCGGACATGTGCTATAAATAACTGGCACACCCAGTACTAACAAGTGTATGTTGAGCTATGAAAACTTATACATATACTCAAGATAAATATTTGGTAGACTTCATATTTACACAATGTGCCATTTCTGTATTCATCACCTATCTGAGGTATTGAATATGAGGGAGGTGCTAGCTAGAAAGGCTGCATGGGGACAATAGAAGCTGGTAGCTGACACTGGCCCCACAGAGTGAACCTGTCAACAAAAACTCGCCTGTAGTACTGTTATCTCCTGTAAGTACCTCACGCCCTAACTCATAGTCATATATGGCACTTTTGATTAAATGGGATGAAAAGAAATTATCATAATGAAATGTCATTGTGATTTATAGCAAGGACCAAATACAATGGACCTGGCTGTGCATTGAGAGCCACCATTCTCCCAAGGAATACATTGCACATGGAGTTGTCAAACGTAACTTTTTGTTGGTGGCCAGGCGGGCCACCAGTCCATACAAGAATTATTTGGTGGCCCCATAAAATGATCAAAACAAGATAAAGTAAAGTAGAATTCCCTCTGTAGGTGGAGTGTTTGATCAATAAATTGTTATCCTAGCATCACCTGTTAGCGGAAATAGGAGGCCTGAGATAAGTTTTGAGAATAGTGTTTAACCGTGCATCAATGTGTTATATGACGCTTCAAAAGGTAAATAGATAAATTTGACCTGATTAAGCAGCAATCTAGGATAAATGGGAATAAAGCCAGAAAACAAATGGATGATGATTAAAAGACAAAAATGCAAACTATTATCTTGGGGCAAATCACCACCAGCCGACTGACTGGACCAAGCCATTCAAGCCTCTCGTCTTGGTGAAATCATGTCCAAAGTGGTGTGTTGCATAAATGGCCCTCTCAAGGACCTCTCAGCTTAACCATCTGGATCCCATTGCCCACCGACACGAGTCGCAACTCATGGTCAACTGGTTGCCCCCAATTAGTTGCCTCTTATGACTTGCAGGAGGATACAGTGGGACAATACTACCCCCGGACTCACAGGGGGGCAGGGCCCCTGGACTCTTGCAAATTTTGAACCCTGCACACGAGACCACTAGTTACTTGACGCAATTAGACAAAGATGTTCACTCAATTCAGTGGACCAGCACAGCTGCTCAACTTCAAAATGGACCGTTAACCAACTTAGAGACCAGATAATCTGAGACAAATAATCATTCAAGGTAACACAATCCATACAATTCTGAAGAATGCCATTTTGGTTAATTAACCTAGCCTAGACATAAACATATTACCACCCCCCACAAACGTGCCCATGCACGTGCACACTCATAAGCACACCACCTACTCGCACTCACGCTTGCATGTACACCAACCAAAGCCACGCCACAATTCAGTTGCCTTATTTAAAACTTTGGCATGTCTGGACAAGCAAAATTTACCCCAATCAGACCCTGTATGTTTGGGGCCCCCTAATGCAAATTGACACTTCACATTGTCCAATCTATAGCGTTCAGCAACCCCTTTCATAACATAATCCAATCGTTGATTAATACAGAAAATAGGGATCAGACAACAATAATAGAACAGTATAGACCTGGCTAAAACAGTTTATCGCATATATCGTCAAGTCCTATCAAATAAACTAAAACTATTAGTAACAGGAAATGAATAAACTCGATTGCAGGGCGACAACGACTGACCAACGGACGTAACGCGCGTAGTGTACTATTACTAACCAGCCATCACTTCAACGGATAACCATCTTCTTTCGAACAAGCAATAAAGACTTGTCTAGAGAGGTCACTCACAATCTGATCATGTTGTTATTCGACAGCGAATGGTCCGAGATGACGTCACGTTCAGACATTCATTCTGGTTATGCCATAACAAAAACCAAATTCCCCTGGCACTAGTTGAAATCAAGACATAAAATTGTCAATACCATGACTCGATAATAGTTCACCGTGTACTCGACAAACCCATTGATTCACTCACCGATTTCTCAAAAAACTTTCAACAAAGTTTGACAGATATGGCAACACAGATTTTGACATGGTGTTCAGTGATATTTTGCGAGAGAAAGTGTGACCCAACCCAGAAATCGAAAGGGTTGAAAGTTCAGACTGTGTTGATCTATGGAAAGCCATTAGAGCATTTATGTTGATGGGCGCGGTTGTATGTCGATCTCCTTGGCGAGTAGGCTGCTCATCCCCGCGCGATCGTACTTGTCGTGTCCTCTGATCAAGAGAATGTGTGTGTGTGTGTGTGTGTCGGGGGTGGGAGGGGAGGGGTGGGGGGGGGGGGTTCAGTTGTTACGGTAGAGCATGTTTTTGGCGAATAGCAGTGCTTAAGAAATGTGCATTGAATTACCAATTTAACCGTATTTCTCTTTTATCGTCTGATTGAACTATAGAGCAGACATCAGTCTAACGTGGTCATCTAAGATATTTCCCAGTGTTACATCTGATCTTTATAAGCTACCTGACTTTCATGGATACAGGATACTGTCATTGTCCGAGTAATTTCAAAAAGGCTAGTCCACTTTTGTATTCGGCTTATTATAACAGCTCCGACTTAGAGGAGTAGAGATTTGTTAGTTGTGGGATGGAGAAAGCCTGAGACCACAGGGTAATGTGGGTGATTAACACCAGAGGACGTCTATAAAGTGAAATGATATATCAGTTCAGTGCTGGTGTTTCACCTGTCTGTCCATTACAGAAAGCTGAAGACCCCAGCTGACATCAGTATACTCACACTTCAAACTTTTCAGCTCCACTACTTTATCAGCTTAAGTCTTGACTTTAAGTTATAATAGATTGATCGAATACACCCTCCTCTTCCACCCAAACATTATCAGTTCCATGGATCATCAGCCTGTCAGTCAAAATTGCCACCAAACGCAATAGGTTGTGCATTCTAGAAAACCATGGCACCTGTCAATTGTTCATGCTAAGAATTAGCCTAACATAGATCGAGGAAAAAAGGCAATAGTTCATAGACATGTCAAAATAAAACCCTTTGTTTGAAAGCTAGGCCATTCTAGGTCCAATATTTCTTTATGGCATGGTATGCTCAACTCAATAAAGGTACTGCATACTACAGGTACCCACTGTTTATTTAACAACAAAGTTGACACTATTACTTGCAGGAGCCTGTTTGGAGGCAATTTGCAATATTTAGCCATAAACTTAACATGATTCTATTGGAGTGGTGGCTAAGTTGGCATCTGATACCATGGATCCATAGAAATAAGGTTCTTGGCCTCAGAAGAATGAATGCATCTCTCTCAACCAAGTGAATATCCATTGTAGCCTTCGAAAGTTAACAGAAAATGTCCAGGAATGAGTAAGAGTTACACATGATTAATATCACCATATGCTGCAAATTAATGGCACGCCACAAAACATGGCGTCGACTGCTATTTATTGCCCACATTAATTACAAACAATACATCAGAAGAGGAGAAAGACTTCATCTTCCAAAACTAAGCTTAAAAATCAGATTAATTCTCTTTCGCTAGTAATATTTATCAACAATGGGTGCTGTATTTTCCACATCACACATGTTAATCATGACAACTGCTGAGTGAGAGAAGAGTCCTTGCTTCAACTCGCGAACCTCAGCTATATCATGCTTCACAATGTCAGCCATATAATGCTTAAATGTGGCTTTGAATGATTCCTTCGTCTGGTTTGACTGTTTGCCATCCACGACTGGAGAAAAACACTTCATACATAAATAATGAGAAATGTTGATTTAATTACATGCATGCGAACTAAATACTATGACTGAGAATTTCACTGCTAACACCACCTCATCTACGCCTTAGATCACATGGACCCATCATATGTGTGGTCTGCATATCCATGTGTTATGAATAGAAATGACAGAAACTGCTATGAGCATGGACTGACCAGTTTTGTGTGAGAGTCTAGCCAGCATGCCTGGGGTGAAGAGAGTCTGTGTACGAATCCAGGGGATGTCGGTGACTAACTCCCAGTATGTCTCATCCTTGTTTTTACCTATCATAACAAAACAACATTTACACATGCAAAACCAATAGGTAATTATTATACAGTTATCAACAGTATTTTGTTATACAGCAGCAGTCAGGATCAAAGCCAAAGAACAGCAGCTAGTAACGGGGGATACCCATGAGATGCAAATCCTGCTGGGACTGTCTCTCATGATCCAATACTGTCAATGTAACAGACAGGTTTATGCAGATGTTTTTTTATGCATGCATCAAATTGTTAACATGTAAAGACATCCACGAATTATATGTCTATGCAAAATTGCATTTAAATACAAATGATATTTCTCTATTTCAAACCACACCTAGGCAAGGTTAGAAGCGAATAAGCTGATCACTCTCTTGCCATATGGAGGTAGAAAACAATGATATTAGCATGATTGACAGTAGCTCGGGGCACCACCCATCTCAATGAATCTGCACTAGTTGGTCAAAAGTTTGCCTTCACTACTGTACTATGTACTTGCCATGAACTCTGAATATGTTCCGCCCCCAGGGGTATTTCTTCTCTGATGATTTGTCCCGGCAAGCCCGCACATTGTCAACTTTCAGAATTCCCCTAACACACATTGATATAACATGGTTAAGTACAAAAAAGAAGACTTATGTGAATCACAAACAAACAATATTTGCATTCTGATAACGTCAATTTGACAAAATTGATTGATATTATTGCAGAGTATGTACATAAGAAATACTGCTGTGGTGGCAAAACAATATTGGCATTCTGATAACGTCAATTTGACAAAATTGATTAATATTATTGCAGATTATGTACATAAGAAATACTGGCGTAGTGGCGGGTCACTTTATCAGAGAAAGTTTCTTATATTCTGGCATTGACAAGACACACACCTTGTGATCCCCATCAGTATATCGAGCCAGCAGTCCACCTTCATCCTGGTCTCCAGAGCTTCAGCAGGGCTACTTGTATAATCATGCAGCAGGTACGTGTGGTAGTTAATAGAAGCAGGTTGGAGAAGTGCCCTCTCCATGTCACCAACACTGTACTACAGACAACAGGATGGACAGCTATACCAACAATGTGGCTGGATGTCAAACATTATATTGTCAGAAGATTGATTCTATACAAATACAACTAGTAGTGTGTGATGATACTAACCGAAGTGACTGGTCGTAGAATAATGAGTCTGTTTGTCTCTGAAGGTTGGGAACACACTTCCTTCACCAGTAATGGGTGGTTGAGTTTACGGCACTGAGCTACGGTGAGGCAGGCTAGTCGAGGAGCCTTCACCACACGCACCTTGTTCAGCACGCGGCATCGCCTCACTGTAACACCAACAGACACTCTACTGTGACTTTACTGTAATGTCTGGCCATTTAGGATAAATTACCCAGAAAAGATGGCAAGATAAAAACTTACACAGACCAATGAATAGTAGTGTGCAATTGAGCCGAGTGGCTTACTTTAAGGGACCATAAATGGGCCACGTATTGGTGTTAGCTACGTGGACATTTACCACCTAAGACAGAGGAGCATTACATGAGGATATGATGGAGAGGTTTGTAAACAACTCTTGAGGGAAGCTTGAAATGTTGACCTGCGGCATGGACCTTGGGACTGTGTGAATTAGGTAGTTAACCTGGGAGGTTGATGTAATTTAATGGTGAATTTGTGGTATTTTACTGATTAAGTTGAGGCTTTACCTGTGAGGTTGTGTGAGGTTTACCTGTAAGGTTGTGTTAGGTTTACCTGTAAGGATGTGTGAGGTTAACCTGTGAGGTTGCATGAGGTTTACCTGTGAGGTTTAAGAGGTTGGGACACTGAGTCAAAACCAGGTCAGTGATACCAACTCCCTCCAAGATAATGCTCTGCAAACAGCTGGATGAAATATTCAGCTCCTGTACAAAATAAACCAACATGGTTGGAACCAAATACCTGTGACACGAACATTAACTGAAAATGCATATTGTCTATATGATCTGGATCAATTCAAACCTATGTTATTGATCATACCTGCACATGATCCTCATCTATGATGGGGTCACTTGTGCTTGTTGCCTGGTCTTTAAGATGTACTTTTCTCTTGGCTTTAACTTTGCTGTGACGCATTCTATTTTCTGACGCCCGGCACGCTCTTGTATTAGCAGCAGGGCCCTGCATGTACAAACAAGTGATTCTGATCCGTTCATTTGAGTGTATTGGGTAATTCAACAATCTCATTTATATTCTCAGTGTGAACTGATCAATAGAATACAGTGTGATTTTCATGCATCTCCCAAAATGGTCCATTACTTGTTGAGTTTATACAGTACCTCATTACCAAGCTGGGCATGTTTGCCATGTGCAGACTTCCTCTTCAAGGCAGACTTGCCATCAGTGGCCACATCACTCACTGCTTTGTGACCTTGTTGACAAGTTTGTTCTGCTGTCTCCCGGGAGGATTCCCTGCCACAACATACACAAGCCGTCTGACTTGACCTAGACTGGCACATGTCGTCGTCCACGGTTCCATTCTCACCAGATTCCGACGCCAATCTGTGAGTGCTGGTTGTGGATTCACGTATTTCCTCGCTGACCGCTTGACATGACTGGTCATGCTGGTCATCACAAGCACTCGCTTGTTTCTTCACAAGACCTTTCTTCTTACCGCTTAAGCTCTTGCCCTTGCCTGTACCATGAGGCGTTGCTGCTGCAGGACTTGCTCCTGGAGAATGGGCAACGCTGCCAGCCTCCTGACTGCATCCTGGCTCTGGGTTATTTATATCTATAGAATCCTTGCTACATCCTGGTTGACCTTCAACCACCCTGGGCAGATCATCATGCATTATTGGTGCGGAAGCTGCAGTAGACTTACTAGAGCCAGGAGATTGGCCATTGTCCCCCTGGCCCTTCCCTGAATCACCATGCAGCTCATTCTCAATACCATCTTCACTGCTGTTTTGAAAGTCCACAGACTTGGAACAGCTGGCTTCCGAGCAGGACAAAGGCTGATGGCCGGTGGAGGTACCTGGGTCAAGCCCTGAGGCGCCATCCTCACCTTGGTCCTCGTTATAGGATGCCAGGTAATACAATCCATCTTCCAAAACAACCTGCACCAATATGAGGCAGACATGGAATGACGGGTATTCTGCTTGGTTTTTGGCTATCCACTAATCAGTTCAACATTAGAAGCTCAATAGTTGCCTGAATATGAACTTTGTCGCATTAAATGACTCTATGAGTGAACTTACCTCAACAGGGTCCAGGTCCAAGTCTTGGTCGGCAGCTCTCTCAGGCGGCTGTGCCTGCTGTGGTCCATCTGCATCACCCACTGCAGCAGCAGCTGCAGCAACTGGATTGCCCTCGGCCTCCTGGAGGAGGACGTCTTCAGCCTCCAACTCCTCGTCACTTTCATTGTTGTTGTTGTCGTCAGGTAGTGGGTGATTATGTTCTGCTTGGTTAGCAACAAATGCTGACGAGACCCCGAGACCTGTTCCAGCGCTCAGACCAACCCTAACACAACGCAAACGTACAAACAAATTACAAGCAATGTCAATGACTAGTTTCAATGATTCATTGCATACTGCAATAGTGAGAGAGAGCCTGTAGAGATGTGTGATTACCGTGAACATCCCTTAGGAGGTTCCCTGAACATGTGAGTAAGATGAAGGCAGAGGAGGGAAGGTAGAGTGGGGAGGAAGAGGCAGAACTGGGCCAGGTTGAGGGCGTGGCAGCGGTGAAGATGTAGCTCCCGAAGCACCGACCACAATCCTGGTATACCAAACACATTGACAATTGCATGAATGATAGACAACATCACTTCACTTCTCCAAATTTATATGTTGACCATATCCTTTAAGTCCAAATCATGCATCTGATGATGACACCCTGATAGATATCCTCACCTGGGGCCATCCAGTTGGTTGGGTTATGTAGATTGGGGCAGTTGTAGATGGTAAGTTGGTGTGCGTTGGTGAAGACACGAGCAGCAGCTTTGAGGCCAGCATCAGTGAGGCTGGGCGGCGTCTCGGTGACATCAGCCAGCCCCATGTAACTCAGTTCCTCGTTACTGTACCTCCCTGACACACCACCAGCACATTAGCACATCATTACAACACCTCCCTGATACATTAACACATCATTACAGCACCTGCCTGACACACCAACAGCACATTAACACATCATTACAGCACCTGCTTGACACACCAGCAGCACATTAAAACATCATTACAACACCTCCCTGACACACCAACACCACATTAACACATTACAGCACCTGCTTGACACACCATCAGCACATTAAAACACCTCCCTGACACACCAACAACAAATTAACACATCATTACAACACCTCCTTGAAACACATCAGCAGCTAATTAGGGTCATTCCACATTAATGTTTTGTCACATATGGGACAGACAATGAAAGACAAATACCTGATAATTATAGCCGGCAAAAAAACTTATTTGTTCATTCACATATCCAAAAATGAGTGTTCTACATTTTACAAACGAAATTGTCAAAATCTGCCATGATTTGGGAGGATAGATATGAAATCAACCATGTCACAGACAGAACATCGATGAGACAATATAACTAGGGTATGTGTGAGCAGAACAAAAACTCTGCAAAGCTTTGGCAAGTATCATAAACGTTTTACCTCCTATGTAAAATAAATGATTAACCTTGATTTAAACAGCATTTGATTTGAGTGCAACTTGGTTTTTTAAAAAATGGCAAAAAATAGACCTGTCACAGAGGTGACAATTGTACATGTCACAGACGGGACATTTGTTCATGTCAGACGGGACATTTGTCCACTGTTGATTCAATAGTATTTCTTTTGTATGCATTGACTGAATATTTGAACTAATATAATGATGAACTTGGCTTGTTTATTACCAACAGGACAAGCAATTGTTCAATGCATTTGATATCATTTATTTGGGAAAGAACATGTACAACTGATACTGGATGCCCAAAAACTACTTTCTTAAAGACTATCATCGGACAGACCTTAAAACCATCCATAGAGTAATATTAATAATAACTTGCTGTACCGTGTCTAAATTTTAAAGTATTTACACTAGGCCTAGAGGCCTTCTGGCTTGACAAGATTTTCCCCATTCATCTCTTGAATTTACTTCGTAACGTTTATTGAATCCTTAAAATCTCCCACAGTCATCTATCTGAGGCACTGGCAGTTTGCCCTCCACATCCTTGGGCAGATCATGGGATATGTCAGGGATACTGGGGTAAGCAAAAGTGTTCTTCTAGACTCCTACTGCCCTCATAAAGGACACCTGTGGCTCAGCCTCCAAGACCTCCACCTGGCCTATGTAGTATCCAGTGACAGGCCCATTCTTGAGCGGAATATACAAAAGAAAATCACCACAGATGCTTTTGGTAACAGGAATCATCTCAGCAACTCATCTTGGGGCTTCATCTTCCTCTGGTTCCTGAGTCTTCTTTAACACTATAGTCTATAGCATATTGTCAGGACAAGTAAAAGAGGAATGTTTGGAATAGGCAATGGTGGTGTGATCCACAGGCTTGGTGGAAGGACTGGGTGCCTGGCAGTGGCTCTGTCTAGTGAGTAGGGAGAAGATTGGATGAGACCTCAATGTCCTCCTTTGAGGCAAAGAGGATTGACAGCTTGGGACAGAGTCCTGTTGCAGAGTCACTGGCTTTTCCCACAACTCCTTTGCCTTGAAGGAAAGCCCGACAAACCTGATTTCACTTCCACTTCAATGCCATCAATGGATACTTTACTATGAGGAGTTGCAAAGAAGCTCCAAGTAGCTTTGCACTGGAAGTCCTGCTCATGAAGAAGAATATTGGCAAAGTTGACACCTCTTGCAAAAGGTGACAAACATATTTCACTTAAAGCTCAGGATCAAAAGCAGTTCCATTCATCAATACGCTCAATGTATATTTGTTTCCACTGGCATCAAAAAATTCTGCTCCCAAGTAGACAAATGTTCAAATATTAAATTCATTAAAAATGGAAGAATTTAATTTTTATATGCGACAAGAACCTGTAATAGTGTCCCATCTGTGACAAGTGTCCCGTCTGTGACAAAACCTTAAAAATTTAAGTAATAAATGGAGAGGAAGAATGAACTGTTTATCATGCAAAGGTCATATGATTCTAACATAGGAGAATATCTGATTTTATTGGTATGTTTGTTTTTGTCCAAATTGTCACAGACGGGACATTTCACAAATATACTGTATCAAAATTTTTTAAATTAAGCAAATGCAAATGTCTGTAAAGCTAAAATACTGAAAAACTGTTTGATTCTGTGTTTCTTTGAACTTATTATTTGGACAGTCTGTGACTTCATTTTTCTCTAATTTGTCTTCACACCCATTAAAAACCTAGGTATATCCAGGCAAAACAGAGGATGAGTCCAATTATTTGGAATAAAAACAGTCAAAAAAATTAAGTGTGAGATTATAATGAGTTACTTGGAATTTTGTGTCCTCAACAAGAGACATGGCATAAAATAATGGCAAGGAGAGATAAATGCCATGGATGACAGGGGGTGAAATAAGATACCTTGTGGCGGGAAGGCATTGACATAACCCAACTGCAGGGTGTTAAACAAGGGGAACTCCACCTCAGCCAGATGTAGAGAGGAGAAGAGGCTGTCTTTTGTAAGGCTTGGCTGGATACTCAGCTTCTGCAGTCTGCAGTGTCAAGGTCATATATGGCAATGAGAGAGCCATGAATACTACCTAATGCACAGTTATGATGGATACAACCTTGTACTATGTTATTGATATAAACTAGTTCATTGTTATAAATATAACCAAAAAGTTATAGTTATGCAAAGAGGGCTCACTTGCACCTCTGCCAAACAAAATATGTGGAACACACCACCGATGAGCATCATGCTGCTTTGAAATGGCGTCTCTAAAAATCGCATGTAAATTCCTGATAAATTTGGGGATGCGCCTTGACCAATCAGATGACTCAATAATGTGACATCGACAATCTCATGTGCTTTTATTGATTTTATGGTTGCCACCTGATGACGGGTGTGTTTCACTGCAGGGCTAGATCGAGTGAGCCTTCTTAGCAATAACCTCTTTGATATAATTTAGTGCAAAGTTACAAACAAAAATTTAATGTAATATGCAGAATCATAAATATATATAAATGCAATATCTTATCTCATGAATATAAACAAGCTGGGAGTCATGAATACAACTTAATGCTAAGGCATTAATAAACCAGAGTGCTTTCAAAAGTATAACACAATGATATGTGCAATATCTGGGTGATAACCGATTGCAATGTCAAATTTAATCTTATAGGGAAAAAAATGATTCAACAGATTGCAACAGTTAATTGGTTCAACATTGTAAACTGCTTAAACAAGTGGATTACTGATATCCTTATGGGACAGATCATTGATTCCATAAATAATTTGGATATACTTGGTGGCGGCAGTGATAGCCAAATAGCCGAGGTCCGCTTCCATGGCATGTTTACACGTTGCTATCGTGAGTGTGGAGAGCTGTCGGAATCCCTGCAGTCGCCAACTATCCTCAACAACATGCTGGAACAGACCCCCTGCAAAACAAACAACATTGATAAGACTGAAAGACATACAACTATAATGTACTTAGTTTCTCATCGACTCACTACCCATCAAGTGGAGCATTGTATCATATTGTAATGTTCTTACCAAGAAAAGGAACTCGGATGAGCTCCAATCTTTGAAGCTCACTAGCAGCAGCCAATGCTGTTACCATGGGAACATATTTTAGTGTGTTTGTTGGACCAGCACAATTATTCATCACAAACGTCTTCAGGAAAGGGGCAGCAAAGTTGCGAAAGGGAAGTGGATCAGTGAACAAAACACACTTGACGTACATGTCTTCAAGTGCCCCCATGCGAGGAAGACATTCAACAACAACGCCAGTCAGATTCAGTGACACAATTCTGTAGTTGGACACAAGAGAGAACTTATTGGAAAGTGGAATAGGAAATGATCCATTTCTGTTGGCAAAGCACCCAAGAATGTTAATATGGGGTAGGTATGTAAGAACGTCTTCCAGAAGAAATATATTTGATATTTCAATGCCAGTTAGACATGGGCAGTTTTGAAGGGCAGCGATGATACCCGGGACACTGAGCTCATGACTCTTTCTGCTCCAGCGGCGAACAACTTTCTGGGGATGAAGTCCATAGATGTGTGTCACTGCATTACATCTCTTCAGGAAACTACCGAAAGTGTCATCTGTAAACTTGGCAGGCATCCATCCATAAATCTGGCCTTCACAGAGGTCTATCTGGTGAAGTAGCTTGAGGTGAAGACTCACGGCCTCCCTCCAACGACCACACAACCTCTCCAGTTTCATGACATCAAATATAGGCAGGAACTTGGCTATATGACACATCAACTCCAGGGACAGTTTGCAGAATACATCTTGAGCAGGACTCTTGCCAGACAAAGAGCCTCTTTGATACCTGCTTTTCACTCTTCTCTGCTTAGTCTTGGTTGAATTTAAATTTAGACTTCTATTTATTTCTTCGCTACCAGCAATATATTCAGCGCTGTTAAGGGTAGTAAGGGATGGGATATGAAGTTTTTGGGCCATCTTGGACCTTGATCTTGTGACAATTTGTTTGGAATCCATATCTTCTGTTGTGCACCCGTAGACAATCAACGTCAATATTCAATGTGTAGGTGTCTCTTCCCAATCGGCTCAAAGTCCCAGTATCTTGTCACCTGTGAAGACATCAACAGGAAAATATCAGAGTTGTCAAATGAATCATATAATTGGATAAACAACAGCATCATAAGTTCATTTCAAGTGTTCCTTGTGGCTTGTTGTGAAGTAGGTGCAAATTAACATGAGGCTTGTCCAGTTAGCCAGGAAAGTAAGTCCCAAAGGAACACTGACAGAAAGACTGGACGTGTGTAATACGAGTTTAAATTCACTTGCAAAATTTCAAGCATATTGTCAATTTGATTGATCACTGATTTGAGTTGACTTAATGGGACAACATTCCCAAAAAATGAGGATTTTTCGTCCCCTGCAACTTTAATAAAGCATGAGCATCTCAGTGATTAAAGGGCCAATTGAATTTAACCTTCACAAACCTAATGGACACTTTCAACCTTTATAATATATAGCTTCGGCTGAATCAGAATGCATGGTGAGTTTTTCCTAATAGTTATACAATTGTATAAATTGTATTGGCTGAAAATGTAGTTAGAACTGTTATACTTAGATTTCTTCGTTAATTATACTTATGCGCGCTTCTCTGTTTATAGGATAACGTTGCTTACTTATCAGGGTCACACCCCCATCTGAAGGGCGGAGGCTGACCAGGGCTAGTGTAAACATGTCGTGCTGATAATTGAAAAGGGGGGGGGGGGAAGGCTTCAAAAGTCAGATGAGCCAGATTAATATCATAACCAGGGCTGGAAATTAACTAAAATGGCCACCCGTCGTCAGGACGGGTGACCAGGAGATGTTACCCGTCCTTAACAGATTCTACCCGTCCGAACAAAAACTACTTCACCTTTTCACAAATTCAACTTTTAATAATCACAAACAGTCAGGCAGTCTTAATGACATGTTAACCGTATAATACGGTATTAGTACTGTTATCAGGCCAGGGCTACACACAAAATTGACATCGAGGGAAATCTAGCCTCGAGACCAAAATAGTTGTCGAGTTAAATGCATTATGTTTCAGGATGGATAAACCACCCCTGAGCACAAGTAACCAGTGATGTTGCGTTCTGTATAACAGAGTAACAGTCTGAGGACGTAATGCTATTTGGTAAGAAATGACCACACACCCCGCTACACTGCTAGGTTAAGTGGGTGCAAAACAGAGCTGAAATTTGCTAGCTCTTAGAAAAAGAGAAGCGTGGTACAGCTCGTCGTCAATAGCAACTGGTTTTTGATCTGGTCTTTAAGTGTGATCATGTTGTTCGTATGTGACAGAGGTGAAGGAAGTTCAAAAGGTACTTTCATTAATTCATCCTCGGTCTGTGTGAGAAAAGAGAGAGTCTTTCTGCAAATTGTCGCCGAAGTACAAACAGGAAATACCGATTTTATGAAAAGTGAATAAAAGCCGGGTGGTAGGGGTGTTTGCATGATTGAGATACTGGCGCCGTTGAGCATGTACGCGTTAACCTGGATTGATATAATATGTTGCAATTCATATACCATGATCCTAAACCCTCCGAGTCCAATAAAGTCATCGAAGTGTGAATAATGAGCACGAGCGATGTGGCTTCTAAATCAGCGCGTCAGATCAAATTACAGTTAGTCGAATAGTAACCATGGCTAATCTTTTATGAGTGCATGTGTCAAATGAACTGATACAGCTGCAATTGGGAAGTCGCCATGCACGTCGACTGACTGATCTTGGAACGGCCTTACTCAAATAAATTAGTTGAACATGTGTTTCAAGTCTTTTAGAGTTAAAGAGCTGGTAGAACAGACAGACTTGTACTTATCTGTGTGCAAATGTAAAACAACATAATACATACAATCGCTGAATATGCGTAAACAATACTGTAGATGAATCAATCAGAAATCTTGTTGATTTTTTGCCAGAACAGCTTTCGTTGTCAGACGACACGCTGCGCTCTCTGATTAGTCTCACTAGGATCGCTATGTTCTTATCTGTCTGTGTAATAAACAACAGTGTTCACCGTGAAAAGTTACCCGTCAGCCGGACGTGTGATTGGGCTAGATCTACCCGTCCGACCATAAAATCCCCCGTCAGTGACGGGCGGACGGGTGTTAATTTCCAGCCCTGTCATAACAGAACCAAACCTTCTAGGCTTAAATGACAAACTGGAATTAGATTTGGACCCACATGGGATAAAGTATTAGACTGCTTGAATAATTTCCCCACACCAAAAAGAGACTATTGGTACCCACAAAGCAATCAATACTCGTGGGCCTGTAACAACATCCCAACAACCATAAAGAATTAAGTTCTTCTTGTATCACTCAATGTATAAATTGCTTTTTACAGAAGTTGTTTACGCAATCATGGTAATAAGGGGCTAAGATGTATGAGGATATCAGGTTATGGCACATTTGTGACGCAGCCCTACTAGGTTTGTATCACAGCTTGTGAGCGACACAGGTCAGATACTATACATAAAAGCTAGCGAGTGAAGCAGGACATGAGAGAATGTTTTCACATGACTTATTTTCGATCCAACAATAAATATACATAAATGCACAATGCAATTCGGAATAGTTTTCTAGATTAGGATATGTACAGGGCCGGCCGGATGATGGTACTTGTACATCTTCTGTAGGGTTCTGCCTTCATTTGGATGTGACAATTTACCATATGAAATGACAAAGCTAACTAGCAATAATTATATATATTGCGCGGCAATTCAAATCTCTATCACTACACCTCTAGCTGTCATCAGCCCAATGACATACCTTTTCAATAGCGTTACTCGCATGGCTTCCTTCACACTCTGGCCTCTTGGACACACTAACCAGCTTACTCCAATGTATCACTCGTCATGTGCCTTCTGCTGGTCAGATCGAAGCTAACCCGCTAACGCAGCAATAGAGAAACACTTCAATGACAACAATAGTTAGACAACAACAGACAATGTTGTCCCCACAAGATAGAGTGGGAGGAGTTGCCGGGTACGGTAGTGGGGGGGTGCACAGAAGACTCTACTACGCCGGGATTCAGTGGACGCTATAAGAGTAGCAACTAGGTAGCCTAACATTAACAAGTTGACGAATCGTCTCGGCCAAGTTCATTTTTTCCCCCCCAGCGATTCCGTACTCACTTCCATTGTATGCAGTCGGTGACTTCGATCATGAATGCTCGCATTATAAACTATATCAAGATTAATTAATGTGGTTATTTCCGTTTAAACTGTTTGACGTTTCCGCTTCCGGTGTAAACTTTGTTATGCTCACTTGTTTCCGCGTTAATATGTCTTCACTTCAGAACTTACAAATGGCATTGTTGGTCTAGCAGACCTTAAAACGATATCGTAAATTGTGTTCAAATGGAATCAGAAGTAGAAATTATATTTGAGGTTTGCAATGCATTTGGGATATGTTTTTTTTATGCTCATTTTGTGCTTTAAGTTTAACTGCTGGCTGTACATACTTTCAGAATCAGGCTCTTCAGCCGTTCAGGGTGTTGTTATCAGCTGATCAGGTAGGCAAAGAAACTTCGCCTCTGACAGATTCCTCGATTCTTTCAATCTCTCAGATCATCAAAACACCAGGGGCGAGTGCCTTGCCTAGTTATCAGGGGTGTCAGCCGAACCTCGCAGCATGCTGCCGCGCTTATGACTCAATTTTATTTTTTTCAACTTGCTCTTACTGGCATTTATATTCAAGATACATGAACGAATGATACATCAAACGAGACCTAACGTATTGAATTTCAATTACATTGTCTTCTCGCATCATACTCCGTTTGAACCATAAAAAATGTGTGTTTGTGGTCCAATAATTTCATATTCTTTGCGAGAATTGTTGACTTATCGAGAATCAGTCTGTTACGATTCTCTAATTCACTTCATACTCATAACTCATACTGTTTTTATTGTTTGATAGATGACAAGATGACTTCCAAATGTTCATGGTCATATAAAATCTGGAAAAATGGATTAAAGTGAAAGTAATATATTACTTACATGCGAAATGTTACAATGTAAACAAGTATATTATTTCCCAATTTTATGGGAGACCTGAGACATAGGTACATACCTTGTCATGTCCGTGCCAGGAGACTGTATCACACAGCCGACTCAAGATCGTTTGGGGTCAAACCAAGTCTATTTTTATTCATTCATCAATCTGACCCCTTACAAACATCTGTATGCGAGGGTTATGCAAGTATAATGGATCACTTTGGTCAAGTTTATTTTTCCAATCGATTGGACCCCTTATGTTAAATTTTACTCTTTAAAATGACTTCACACGGCCCTATCAGCATTATGTCACACAAGAAAATATTCAATTCTTGAACTTAATATGGTGCTTAATTCATTTATTTGGGGTTGTAGATTCAAAATATTCTCAGTTACAGGCTGGCGATCTGGTCAGTAACTTCAAAGCAATATGCCGCTTGCGCTGGCACATGCTCATCGCTATGGGTACCATCCAGAACTAACACTTCAAATAGATTCTATTAACCATGTTTGGTGTCAGATTTGTTCTAGGAGTTGCTTATTGGCACACATATTCATAACCATTGCGGTTAAACAATTCACATTTGAATCTCTCTCTGACCAAATTTTAAGTGAAAACGTGTGAACACTGACTAAAAAGCATCTCTTGTTTAATCGTGCCATATTTCTATCTTATTTACCTGACATTGTGTTTAATCAATCTTAAAAAGGGTGTGATAAATTAGTTGTACTGCCCTAGTGTGGACTAGGGTCTTGGTAGGCTAGGACATATTATTTTGGCAGAAAACCAGTCAATCCCATGAAATTTGAAACCTCAATAACTTTTGTACCAATGGACTTACCTTATTAGAATCCTCTACATTATAGAATGTTGTGTGCTAATGTATCTGTAGGGATAAAGATTCCTGATTATTATCTCTTGATCAACACTATTTCAGTTAGTCTCGTAATTATTTAGTAATTGTCACATAAACTTTGACAGCAACCTCCTTCATGGAAATATAATGTCACATTATGCAGTTAACCAGAGCATAGGCCCAAATATATATTTTTATTACCCACTATGAAACATGTAGTTTACTCTTCAAAGTGGTCAATTCATCTAGTATCCTCTCCAAATCCACGCCTTCTCTGTAGAACATCAGGTGTGTGTTCAGGTGCCCAACCTCACCAAACATCACCAAAACTTGTCAAAATACCTCACCATCATATCAGAATGAGATGTTATTTGTAGTTTTTAGTCATTGTTTTTATTTTAATGTGTCAGAAGTCATAACAAGCCATTACCTCTCATATTGTCCTTATGGGGCCAACGCAACCAGTCCATGACCTTAGTAGCATGAAGAACACCTTGGTGTATGTCTGTAAAACGCTTGGAAAGACTTGCAAAATGTGCTTAGTATGCCCCAAGCCGCTGTTCGACAGCTTCACACCTTTAATCTGCTTCCTTTTTTCCAATTGAAGTCTGACTGAGGTTGCAAAAACAGAGGGGCAGCCAGCTGGTTTCACTTGGCTCAAGTTATTGTGGTCTGTGCAAGTCTGTCTAATGATGTTATTACCGTAATTTCCATGATAATACACATAAATAATCCTCAAGTGGGGTAGCATATGATATATAGAGACAAACACAACTTGAATTAATCATAGTGTGTCAATGGTTTTATGTGTTATACTTGTATAACCACAACAAATACCCACCTTCATATATATATGGTGACTGATTCATTTCTTTCAGGCCTGGCTCTTCAAGCTCCACGGTTCCCCACATGAGAGAAGTACATTTCAATTCAAATCCCCTTGGAAAAGACGCTACTTCATTTTAGTAAGGAAAGGCAATCTTGCCCATCTACAGTACTATGAAAAGAAGCCACGGACATTAAATGACTCGCCTAAAGGTTTGTGTTGCAATTATCCCTTTGATAGCCTGCTATTGTTCTGTCTCAAAAATTACCGTATTACAATCCCCTCAAATGTACACATTTTAACGCAAACCTTTTTGTAAATTTATGTTCTCCAGCTTGTCATGTGCTGCGTGGATGTGTTTATCAAGGTGTGATTGTGTTCGACAAGAGTTACCTGATAGAGAAATGTGGTAAAGTGCGAGGCAAGGAATACACCTGTACGCTGAATGTAGCCGGAGATAGCTTGACTCTGGCCACAGAGGATGAGAAGATTCTCCACCTCTTCCTCTTCTTTGTTCACACCCAAACACGCCTCCTCACTCAACTTGAAGGTAAGTTTACAGACCTTCTAGGAGTTGAATGAATATTATTAGCTGTTCATCAGAGCTTATCATATCATTGCTGCAACAACAGTCAGCTTGTTACTAAACGTTTGAGGTTGTGTTTTGTGCTGTATGAAGTTTTTGGGATTTTTTTACGCAATTTTTCATTTACTATGATGCGGTATATAGTGCAGTTTTTATTCAGAGCACTTGCTAGGATGTTCCAGGAGAACTATTTTTACCCCCGTGCCAAAATAACAAGGGGTAAAATCAGTAAACGAAGGGGTTTATTTTCCCAAAGGGTAAAATAAAATTTAAGTTACCAGGAAACATACATGAACGCTATTTCTTCAGAAACGCTCTTTAGATGTCGCTTCTTGGCTTCTGCGAACACCGCTGTAATAGTTGCCATCGTGTTAAGTAGCTCTAGATAATCCCTGATCATCTGCACTTGTAAAAGCTCACTGGATGAGAAAGGTGGGCATATTTTGTTTGTGTCATACATTCCAACCTGTGTCTGAAACCGCAGGCCCCTGGATTGCACACATCACAAGTTTTATTTGAGGGCAATTAAGAATCCTGATGACTTCTAAGCCAGCTGCATTACAGCTTATGTCTCTTATCTTACAATATTGATTTTAGTAGAGCAGGGAGTTATCTTTGTTTGAACTTAATTGCTTAGTTGTGATGCACAAGATGCTGTCCATTTTGACCCATTTCCCTGTGGATCAGGACATGGACCTGTTGGTGAGGGTTTTCCCATACAACTGATGGAGAGTTTACGGGTGGGTCAGAACCAGCATTGGACCAAATTATGATGTGTCCCACCAGCGTTTGCAGGATGCACTCAAGTACTCTGTTTATTGACTAAGATGCAGTAGTTTGCTGCTTATGATGCAGGGTTTAGTTTACTGCTTATGATGCAGTGTTCAGTTAACTGCTTATGATGCAGTGTTTAGTTTGCTGCTTATGGTGCAGTGTTTAGTTTTGTGCATATGATGCAGTGTTTAGTTTACTGCTTATGATGCAGTGTTTAGTGCAGGGCTTATGATGCAGTGTTTAGTTTACAGCTAATGATGCAGTGTTTAGTTTACTGCTTATGATGCAGTGTTTAGTTTACAGCTAATGATGCAGTGTTTAGTTTACTGCTAATGATGCAGTGTTTAGTTTACAGCTAATGATGCAGTGTTTAGTTTTGTGCTTACGGTGCAGTGTTTAGTTTACTGCTTATGATGCAGTGTTTAGTTTACTGCTTATTTACTGCTTATCATACAGTGTTACATGCCTTTTGTTAACCTTATCTGTGTATTGAGTGTTGTGTGTTGAAGGCGAGTGCTTTGTAGTGCGACCGGAGACTTCAGATGAGATGCGGAGGCTTGGTGCCCGTGGCAACATGTGTCTCCTACATGTGTCCAAGTGGGGGGTCACTCTTGCTCTCCAGGTGACACATCTCCTACCTCACAGCTGATGGAAAAAAATATATAAATAAGGTCAAATTGTATTTCACCCTCATATGTCTCCCTGTATGTTGGCTCACCTCCCATCTCTTTCCTGTTGCAGCTGTCAAAATGTCTTCTGTGCCAATGGCCACTGAGCTGTATCAAGAGCTATGAAACACGGGGGAGGGGACAGTTTTGTTTTGAAACAGGTACGCGATCACTGACTGGAGCTGGACAATACATCTTCAACATGCGTACAGGACAGGAAAATAATGTCTATGACACTCTGGATAACTTTGTCAATGAAGTGGCTGGTTTAAGGCAGGTCAGTCAGTACAATCACTGCCAGTAATCAGTTACTGTCTCACACTCATTTTGTTTGAGTCCTTAGTATAGTTGATGTCAAATTGTAGACCATTCTATGAGCTGTGCAAGTGGTGTGTTTCAGATGGTGAGTGCTCGTACTTCTGACATGGAGTATGGCACTCTGGAGAGCGTGGAATATCAGCTGGAAGCTTTAGGTGAACTAACAGAGCCCTGCTCAGATGCCACCTACATCCCCCAACTGAAGCGCATCTCACGGGACATCTACGACCACTTGGCCGAACACTTAGGTCTGTTATTTAATCAAGCTCTCCTGACTCATCTATGGTTTAATCAAGCTCACTGTCATTTAATCAACATCTTCTGTCTCATCTGTCATTTAATTAACCTCTTCTGTCTCATCTGTCATTTAATAAACCTTCTGTCTCTATCATTTAATCAAACTCTTCTGTCTTACCTGTCATTTAATCAAACTCTTCTGTCTTACCTGTCATTTAATGAAGCTCATCATCTAAACTACAGCTAAAATTGTACAAATATTGTATTGATAGTACTGATATAATTCAATATGTGTTTCAGGAGCGAGCACTTCCACCAGGCTGAATAGCACGCCATCCTCGCCAGTAAACTCTGATTACATGCAGAACAGACTAAATAGGTGAACCCAATTCACGCAATCTAATCAGGGATGAACATGAGGCTATATAGTGAACATGGTGCGATGGGTTGTATTCATGTCACAGATGTGTTTACCTGGTTGATAGGGTTTCATATATAAAATAAATTATACATCATATATCTTGAATAAACAATTCTATTTTTTTTTTGTTAGGATGTACCCTTTGGCCTAAAGTAAGTAGCAGATGAAAAGAGCTTCAGTGGATGTATTGAACCTTCCTTCAGTGGATATTTTGGTATAAATAGTTGTTATATTAAATAGTGACTATATTATTTTGCAGATCTGACAATATAAACATCCAATCATCTCAATCGGGGGGAATGTCAACGGTGGTGCATTCGGCAGGAGCAATTGGCGGTACAAGTGCTTCTGCCAGCTCCAGTCTACAGAAAGAAGGTATCTCCTCGCAGTACCTCCATACATCATTACCACTCCACCCATCCTTACCTGCGTCCCAGAAATCACTCAGTCCCACCAAACCCCCACAGATGGGAAGAAACAAAGCCAAAGAGGAGACAATGCTTAAAGATGCATCTGTTGATAAATCAATTAATAGCAGGTCACCACTGAGTGTCGAGTTTGCTGGTCTCCGGCCCAGGTTACTATCCTGCAGCTTTGATGATCTAAATGACTACGCTCGGATGTCAATGCATCTCCACAAGAAAGCAGAAGCTGTTTCTTACCAAAATAATGATGCTTTTGTTGATCAAGCATATTGTGATGTCAAAGAGGGGGATATGTATTCTTATGCCAAGTCACCAGGGAACAATTCGACAAATTCATATTTTTTTGCCAAGCCCCTCTCTGCATCAGCTATGAGAAAGTCAATATCTAACCCAGACTTGCTTGAAAACACTCCTCCATTGGAAACACCTCACCTTGCTCCTATACATATGCCAGCAACAACATCAGATTTAGGACCCTCAACTGGATATAAAACCTCAAGTGATGATCCCTCCGAACGCTCCACCCTCCCCAAGAAAGATCAAACCAAACCACTAATCAAAGGTTTCAGCATATCCCCTGGAAGTCGTGTATTTACTCGAACACGTAACCAGCAATCGTCTCTGAGCCCTGACATCCCCATGTCCATACTACGTCACCAAGACTCCATAAGTAAGATGCATGGACGCAGACTACCCAGTCTGCCCCCTCAGGAACACCACGCCACCATGATTGCCCCGGCGCTCCACAGAGGTGACCCTTCTGCTCTCCTGTCCGAACATGAGACATCGAGACTTCAATCAGGGCCTGAGGTGCAGCATGGGGGTGTTAGGGTATCAGGTAATAATGGCGCTGCAGGTGGGGTGGAGCAGCTGAGTACTGACTTCCATGGAATGGGGGCAGCTACTCTCTGCTGATCACACATTTGAACTCACACAATTGGGATCAAAATCTTGAAAAATGGCTTATACCTGACTGTTAGTCATGCTGGAATTGTTTGACCAGGTGCCAAATCATGGACCTAGAGTTTGACTGTATCATCCTGTAAATACACTCTTTTAACTTTTGTTAACTTTTTTATATTTACTAAATCTTTCACTGATCCTTATTTATCTAGTTATGATTGATATGCTTGAAATCAGGTATTTGTTGTGAATGCTTTACCTGTCATCACCAGATGTTCTCTGCTCTCTTGCTCCCTGTTCTGTGTTTGGATTGGGCTGATTATAGCATATCTTGGTATGCACCTATCATTTAGTAATCTAAATTTAATACTTATGTTCAATGATAAAATATTATAAGGTGGGTTAATTGGCCCTTTTGCTGGCAAAAGGTGGGCAGAAATTGGGTAAGAAGACAATAAAATTGGTCAGGTCAATGAGATTCGCTTGTTATCAAGAATTTTGTGGACTGAATCTGCCTTAACATGGATACCTTGTTTATGCACACAATTTCAAAAAAATGATGAACATATCAGATTATGATTAATCACAGAATTAGTGTTTGTGCGTCCAGCAGCTTGTTACCGTGTTTGACTTGAGTGTATAAGTGAATAAGCATAAAAAGGCAATGTTAAAAGCAATGCTAATAACAATTCTGGGCGGTAACTGGGCATGATTATTTTTCTTTATGGTTGAAGTTGCTGTGCTGTTATATGTTGTTTTGTGACTGTTTTAGCAGCATATCACAAGACACGTGCCATACAGTAGAACATTTCTTTGCATAATATGTATACAATCAGCAATTTTTGAGAATTTTTAAGAGAATTAATTTTAATATCACAATGTAGCAGTTCATTTGACTAACTGTATTGATAAATATAGTGTTTTGTGGTCATGTCACTGCCAGATTTGGGACTTAATGTTCACTTTTGTCTGTTCATAGACATTCCTGTAAGTGTCTAATATTGGTAGAACTGGTAGGGTATTTGAGTATGTTGAGGTTTTGTGAACTGCTTGAAATAACTTATAACTGAATTGACTATGATGCTTCATTCGCTAGAATTGTAAGATTATCTAAAAAAAGTCATTGTACACATTTACTAAATCAAAAAACTATTTCACCTTCTCAATAAATGACTTTCTTCTTATATTTCTTCATTAAGTGTCTTTTTCATTTCTCTTACATCTCATGGTTAATGGTAAATTATAATTATGTGGTGATACAAATTTGATAAATACATATGAGCTTGCTTGTAACCGCCTCAGTCAGTTGTTCTCTGCACTGCAATACTATCTAGTTAGGTGGTTCGTAATGGTAACGGTAATATTGGGGTTTAACGTCATTTTCAACTGCGAGGTGATATCACGACTGTGATTGATGATGATGATTGTGATGCTTGGACAGCTCCCCTTAAGTGCCAGTGCCCACTTGGCACAAACTCGTTGCCCAGACCTGGCTGCGAAACCCACGCCGTTAGGACGAAGGTCCAACACAGTACTATTAAGCTACCGGGTCGTATGCATCCCCTTTTCAGAGATGGGACCGCCACTTAACGTCAATGGTTCATAATAGCCAGCTATGGTATGACCTGTATTCGTCAACTCCTAGTTTACAGACATAAACAGAAAGTGTATCAAACTTTCGAAAGTTGTTGAGGATAATAGCTGACATTGACTTACAGTGTAAGCGATGAAAAAGTTTTACAACAACTATTTAAGTGATGCCAGTGGCGTTCTATGCATGGGTATTTTTCTGATAAGTGCAGCAAGCTATGCAGAGCCTAGGCAAGACACTCCCCCTTGGTGTTTTGATGATCTGATGCACTCGTATATGAGAGATCAAAAGTAGTAAATATGCAAAATACTGATATCTGCCGCATATATGAAAATGCGTGCGATTCAGGCAGACGAACCGTGTGGAAACATAACTCAAGGCAACAACTTATTTGGGGTAGATTTGCTCGGGGCGTGACTGAATAAGTGATTTGTCGGATTCAAAACGTTGTTTGTTCGGCTTATGAAGTTATGTGCATATTCTAAACTTATGCGTGTTAGTCCGTATTTATATCAAAAACTAAATAGAGCTGATATCGCAGACGCCTTTCTGCGACTTTTATCATGGTAAATTGTTACTTATGGCTTTTTGTCACCTGTTCGTCACCTTATGAGCGATAAAGGAGTGAATTGGTGTGTCCAAATTGTCCCAAATTTTAAGATACCATTGCCGATCTCGGTTATCCGGGAACCTCGCACCACCCAGAATTCCCGGCGACCCTGGCAACGCGCAGCGCAGTGAAAACAATCAATGTGTATTGGATTAATTTCACTCAGCGATATCAACATCGGTTTAGTTTGCGGTTATTAACGTCGATAAAAACATGCCGAAAAGTTGCTGTGCATTCGGTTGTTCTAAACACAACATGATGAAAGAAAGAATGTCGCTCTTTAAGTTTCCGAAAGACCCGGAGAGAAGGGAAAAGTGGATCATTGCTGTGCTGTTTTGGCGACCAACTAAGAACTTGGTTTTTGTGGACATCATTTCATCACTGGTAGGTTCTACACTGTTGTAGGGTATTTCTGTTACACACTACTTTATTCTTAATCCAATTTGATGACATTTAAGTAAATACGGTTAATTCTGCTTGAACGACTTCATCATTCATGTCGCCATGTTTGTATGTGTTTTTACTGTATGTAATGTCGATGAGGACTTTCCATTCAACTGTGATTTCAATTTTGCTATTCTATATTCCCCTTGTATCGTTTGTACCATTTGTGGTTAGAAACATAATAAGTCATTATAATTCGTTCCTCTAGGGGTGGTTAACAAGGACCCACTTTAACCAGACTGGATACCCTCTATATTCACACACAGACAAGATGGCAACATGACCGCATGAATCGTTACAAGAACGCCAAGAAACGTTCTTTACAAGGAGTCATTGAGCATTCATCCAACAAAAGACAGGTGAATACTTTTGGATAAAAGTAATTGATTTTGGCAGTATTAATTTGCCTGCTTACTCAATAATTATAATGAATCTTAATAATGATAATGAATCTTTGTACTAAATCTGCCTATTATAATAATGAATGTTTTTGCACACAATCACACATGTATAAACATTTCTACTTCTACAATGATGTATGTATATATTTTACCATGTGCTCTGTCTTAAGGTACTGAGTGAGATTGTAGTGAATCATGATGATTCAGTCACCAGAAAAGATGGTATCTCTCTTCAAGACCAGCTCTTCCTCACTCTGGTTAAACTTAGACTTGATATGCATTTTCAGCATATTGCATATCAGTGTGGATTGGGACTGTCCACTTTGATCGAAATATTCACATTTAGAGAGTCATTGGGTGTGTAAAAAAACAGATATCAACTGCTGAAGGGGACCCTACCTATCCGGTTGGTGAACTCTCTGAAGGCTGAAGCCAAAGATAATGAGCTCTCTAGTGTGGACAAGATGGTCACTGTGGCTTGTTGTTTGTTAAATGCTGAGGGTAGCATTATTGTACGAGACAGTGATTTGATTGACTGAAATAGTTCAAATTACATATTATGTAGTGGTATTACCTGTACGCTTTTTCATTTTGCATTTTTGTTTTCAATACACAATCGTAATAAAGCATTTATGAAATGTTCTGGTGGTTTCTTATTGTCCATGCCACACTTAAAGACTATCTATTGTGATATTTCACATTTCTCTTCATCCAGAATTTGCATTTGATTGCTGTTAGTCACATCACATTGTAAATTTCATAGTGGCACAAATTAATTTAAGAAGAGGATAGAATTTGAGAATAAATTTTATTCGCCCAACTCATCCACCATATAACAGTCAAAGACATCAACATAAGTCTATAAAAGGAACATCTTATATACAGAAAGGTTGGCTCAAGATGTATTTCTTGCAGACTTGCAATACCAGGCACCCTTTGATACTCTTTTGATGCCGATGCATGAAAAATGAAACCACTTGTATTTACAGCATGGATTGTCACATCCAATCATATCTTCACCAGAAGTACATGCACCATCCTCTAATCTGCGTGTCAGAAGTTCTGAAAATACTGCTGACTGCCAAAACATACTGATCTTGTTACACAACTCCAAAAGAAAATCACTGTTTGATCACACACTCCCCAGGAGTCCAGTAGACAAAGTCCCTGTATTCAGCTCCTGCAACGTACATTTGACACTGGATCTGGGTGTAGTATTGGTCAGTTTTTGTATATACCTCTTTCGTGCCACGTTGGGTAGTCCTTCCAAATACTGGTAAGCCATGATTGTTGAGCTTCAAACAAATCGGCCGGTTTGTAGCTTGTCAGCCATGGCTGATTTTATATCGCCGAGTTTACAGCTGTCACTCGTAAAATGTTCTTGTTCGCAGATCAAAGTATGCTCAAGATCGTTTCTGATTATTGAAATTGTCTTAGATCTTCGTTATCAGCTACTATTTACCGTGTCATTGACGAAAGAGCGCCACGCGCACGTTAAAAGCGTCGTGTCTTCCGCGCAACCAACAAGGTGTCAAAACGCTGACAGCTGCTTGTATTCACCCCCGAATCCTTGCTCCGGGGTGACTTCCGGCGGAAGACAGTTAGCCGATATTGAGAATTGAAATAAGGAAAGGCGTTTGTATCTAGCCCAACAGACCAACGTCAGGTTTTATTACCTAGAGGAAGTGGAAAGTTACCAGTGCAACAGAATCTCCCGTACTTCGTTCGCAAGAACTAAGCGTATCTGCCAATGTTCAAACACCACCCTTGCGATGTTCGCAAAGGGAAGTTTCATAGAATTACGGAAGCTAATTTTTATGACAACCATGATACATCAGTGTACTCAGGTCTATGTCATAGATAGTGGTGTCAAGCTGCGGGGACACAATTCCAGCGAAAATGCCTCGCACTTGTGTACGTCGGATGTCTTTGCTGATATCCTGCATTGTCACATTAGGCTTCCATTAACAAACTTTTTGACTATTTCGCTGAATATCATGCTAGATTTCGCATCTAGAAAACAACATATATCAAGAGCATGTGAAAAAATATGTAGTCTCACACCAAAAACTAACTCCTGATTGATGCAATTTTTAAGAACGATTTTTCATCAAGATACTTTTTGATACATAGTTGTATTCGACCTGTCCGAATCGCACTGGAAAGACTGGTCAATTTTGTCATCTTTCCTGATACAGAACACCTAAATTAAATTGTATGCATAAAGTTCACAAATGAATGAATAATTATGTGGTAAAAAATAAATTCCCATTGATAGCAGCAGTTCGGTGTACCTTCAATTTTTTCGCTTTCCCAATCAAGAACACCTTAAATTAACTGAGTCTTAAGCTTAAAGTTCACTAATGAATGAATAATTCTTATAAGGTTGTACTCGTATCAGAACCGCGATATCCCTTAATTGCCTGTGTTCCTAATCACCGCAGCTGATGCATGAGATATCTCATAAATGTTGTCACTTACCCAATCCCCAACACCTAACCCCAATCGTATGCATAGTATATGAATAAGTTGAATATGAGTTGTAGTATTATGCATATTTAACATGAACTAAGTAAGCTGGATCACAGTTGGTGCTGGGTACACATCAAAGATCAAAGGATAATGACTCATGACTGGATCACAGTTGGTGCTGGGTACACATCAAAGATCAAAGAATAATGATACATGACTGTTGCTGGTCACAGTTTTGCCATAAAGCAACCCCCACATGCCTAACCTCCTTTATTTTGAACCCATTGAGAAAATACAATGAAAATTACTTTGTTCTTATGTAAACCACACCCTCTATAAAATGAAAAATTCATTGACCTGGATACTGCATGGTGCATAAATAATTTGTGTGATGATAGCTTCCTGCAACAATTGGAGTGGTCAGCACTATTCGCTAGAAGCACTTTGAATGCTGTAACATGGCCTTCATTTACCACAAAAGAATTGTTTCTCTGTATGAGTGGCTACTTTCCTATATTGTCGCAGTTCGCGTATGTCACTACCTCTAGTTGATTAATGTTGAAATGCATTGCATCATGGGAGCCAGTAAAGGTAGTCATTTCGTCCTGTGAAATTGTCGTGATATTTTGGCTGAAAAGCTTGTGTATGGAATTATAAAGTAGCATTTGTGCCTCAATGGAGTCCACTCCGACTAAAACTGCTCAAGTTCGCGAACAATAAGAACCCTTAATGATGCATGAGTGATATGATCCTTGTATCGGTCCCGATCTCTCTTAAAGTGCTCCCAAAATACCAAACATTACTGACTGCATAATCATGTTAGGCACAATAAATGAGATCTGATCCATGTGTCAGGGATGAGGGTGGTGCTGAACTTCTCTGAACAAGCACCACTCAGGATAAAACTGTAAACAGATGTTGCTTTGGAATACCTCTTTGGCCACTTGATTATATATTTGGCCTCTATGTGACATCTTCTTTATGTCTGAATTGTAGACCTCAATTGAAGTGTTGAATCAATCAATAATTGAAAATATGTTTCCTCATTCCTCACTTGCTGTCTGTCACTCAATGTTGTTAACCTGACTGACAGATCCATCTGATACTTATTTCCCCAGGCTGTCACACTTCACACAGACCTTGGTGACATCAAAATGGAGCTGTTTTGTGACAAATGTCCCCGGGCATGTGAGGTAAGGACACAAATCACTATTAACATGACTGTTCTGGTGTTTATTGAAGGAAAATACTAGCAAATAATGTGTTTCTGACATGCAGAATTTCCTGGCTCTGTGTGCCAGTGGCTATTATGATGGGTGCATATTTCACAGAAACATCAAAGACTTCATGGTGCAGACAGGTGATCCATCAGGTAATTCTGACATTTGTTCCTACCTTAATCCACCCCCTGCCCAGCCATACTGACCCACCCCCTACCAAATCCCTACAAACCCACCCCCTACTGACCTGATTTCATTTTAGGATTGCTCATCAGTACCGAATAAGTCATAGAATTTTGAGCTATCTTTGTTTATGCATTATTTATTATATATGGTAAGTCATTTGCACTATGCATGATCAGGAACTGGTAAAGGTGGACGCAGTATCTGGGGTGACAAGTTTGAAGATGAATTTCATGAGGATCTCAAGGTATCTCCTCCTTATAACCGACGACTAACAGATTTCAAAGAGCTGATTAAATCAGTGGCTGAGAATCTGGTCTAAGCAAAGTGCTCCAGTTTCATAGTAATCAAAACCAGTCGTGGTCAAGATATCTCTGTGTTTAAAGCTATGTAAGTGTTCCATATGAGCAGGTTGGTGTTTTGTGTAATGGTGTTATGTTGTGATTTTGTGATCAGCACAACGCCAGGGGGATAGTATCCATGGCTAACAACGGACCAAATACCAATGCTTCTCAATTCTTCTTCATCTATGGCAAACAGCCACATCTTGATATGACTTACACTATCTTTGCCAAGTAATCTTTAATTCCTTCTTCTGGCTGAATATCTGTTTACTATTGATATTAATCTACAACAATAAGCATTCAGATAACTGTATTTTAGAGTGAAAGCAATATAGAGAATTCATAAAAGGAATTTGAGTGCATATTTGTTGTCATTACCTTCAATGTGTGTCTGTGTTGGTTACAGGGTGATCGATGGATTTGATGTCCTCGATGAATTGGAAAAGCAGCCAGTCAAGGAGAAATCATACAGGCCTCTCAATGACACCACCATTAATTCCATCACCATCCATGCCAACCCTATTGCTGATAATGTTACAGCTACCTGACATTTTGGAACACTTAGCTATCTCTTTTTTTCTCTATCTCTTTATGATTATACATGTATTTAAAAATAAATTCACTTATTAACATATTTTACTATTTGTTGGATAGACAATGAGTATACTGTTTGTTGCCAGTAGGCCCTATTTATTTGAGTCATAACACAAAAAGCCCTTATTTAATCCATTATTTCTTGAAATTGCAGAAGTTATAAGGTTCCCTTTAAACTAATGAAGTCCATGGTAATGTATTATGGCTCCTGAAATAGATGAACTTGTTACAACGCAGAAACTTAAGCCATTATTGTATGAGATGTGTGGTGAACTGTTAAGTGAAGTTGATTTTAATGGATGGAAATACAAACATGTAGGTGTATATCATACTATTATGACTAAAGAGGAGATATCCCTGATGCTAGTTGCACTAGAGAGGAGAGTACCCTGACATGCTGTTATGACTAAAGGGGATGTGTGCCTTGTATGCTTTTAGAATTTAAAGGGAAACTTGACTTCCACTGTATTAGTACTTTCATGCTATTGAGAATAAGGTACCCTGCACACTAATAGGACTTAATGGAAGAGCTGACCCGATTAAGGTATGGGGATATCGTCGGATATTATCAGGGGCGAGGTAACTTGCCTACCGTGCCAAACTGACATCGGGCGAGATCTATTGCGGGCGAGATCTGCGTTCTGGGATTGTTGTCAAGGAAGTGTTTCAAAATGGCGGATAATGCGTACTGAATCGCTTGATGACGTACGTATGTTGATTGTTATTTTTTTGTATCGGTATTGACTGTGTCGACAAATTTGGAATAGTAAAGAGGTGACACTAGCTTCAATGCTCGAGTTGGCATTCTGTTCCTTTCTGGTTTCTCTCAGCCTTAATTCGTCAGCTGCTGCGCTACTTAAAGTTGGCAGACGATTTTGACGTTTTCATCGTTATCAGGTTGTGATTCTAAGCCCCGTCCGGACGGCGATATGCATTTACACCGACGTCCTGCAGGGCTATATGTGGGGTTGACAAACAGTCCAACCTTACACCCATCCATGGTGAAATAAATGAGATTTTGACCCATGCGCTATAACATTGTTTTGATTGTTTAATTAAATTCCTCAGACCAAAATCATATTAAATCTCGCTTGTGATTGTTATCTCATCTTTACTTACATGCTTTAGGTATTGTTATATCCCTATTTTCATTTGATGCTAACTATGTCATGGCAGTAGTGGGCAAAACTGTTAGCACTGTGAAGCATTATATCACCATGCAACCATTGTGCGATGTTATGATTAACAGATGATGTACGGGTTTTTGGGCCTCATACTTGTACGACAGGGTATGTTTTTCAGCTTCAATCTGTACGACGGGTTATACATTTGCATAATACCTTGTACGACGGGGTATGCTTTTGGCCATTTTGACCTTGTACGACGGGTACAGGTCTTCGAGGTCCCTGCGGCACACCCCTATCCAGAATAAGGCCAAGTGCCCCCCCGGGGTTGGGGGAGGGTTCAACAACCCCAGTACTTGTCTACTTGTTGCATGAAACAAGCATCAGTGGCACTGGCGGGCCACCCATACAATTTGCATACCCGGCTGTTTTGACATTTGAATACAGATTGGTATTCCAATGTGGATTGGAATTCCAATTCAATCCTTAACCATAGTAAAGACATTCCTAGATTAAATCACAGTTTTTATCAAAACACATGAAGGTAAAAACATATGAAGCAGGAACCGTTTCTTATCAGTTGTACCTTCTTTGTTTTGAATTACAGCCGCCATTTTGAAGTGAATGAATGACAAGGGTGTGTGCCATGCTCGAAGAGGAGAATTACTGTGGACTTCTCTGCCAACACCCGTCCTGCTGGTCAGCCCAGAGACGCCAGGGCAGAGGCGTCAAGCTTCCCAATTATTCATCCTCCATTTCAGATGATGAAGATGGAGGTATATCTTGTTCTTAGGGGCAGAACAGCTTTTTACCCTGTTTTCATTTCTGTAATCATTTAAATACTTTATCGTGTAAAGGTGGCATGCGTGTATGGGTCACACCCACTTTTTTAACCTTGGAATTTGATCCTAAATTTTCTATTATGTAACATTGCATGGAAAATGATCATTATGAAGATTACATGTAAAGGCCAGTAGAATGTTGTAAGCACACCATTGTACTTGCTTGAATCAAACAATTTTATACAGCTGTAAGCTAGCCTATGACAGGACAACCGATGCAAACCAAATTGAATGTCAGTTCTGTGCCAACTTCACCCATTTATTTAGTTCCGGCGAGCCAGATTCACTAACACTGAACTTGACTGGTAAACCGTCTACTGGTTGATAGTAAAACCAATTCCTTTTGAAGCCCATGGCTAAGGCAATCGGACATATCATTGACCAACCACTTTGCCCCCACCCCGCCTTAACCGCTTTAGCTGAAGTCTCATAAAACCTGAGCGGTATGTCCTGTCAGTGTACACAACACTGGAATGAATTCAGGTGGGGTGGATGGGAAAAGAAGGGTGAGAAGGGGGATAAGCCAGGTAGCTAGGTTGTACAATGAGAGCTGAATATAACAATATATACCTGTAGACATGATATATCTGTAGAAAGTGACTTGGCATTCAGAAGCTTGGTCGGCATTGGGAGCCAAGGGCCTGTGATTTCAACAGTGATTTGTTAGCCATACAAACATCATGATGTCAGACTTGATTTGACAAGTCACAGTTTGATAATTTAGTCCTGATAATTGTACCGCTATAGGTCTTGCAATCAGTATCCATCATAATGTTCAAATTTCGGTCCAAACGTACAGGGATTAATTTGAATCTGTTCTTATATTCACAATTCAGTTTAATGATTTACCACCCCCTGTGTTAAGGTCACTCCCCTTTCTTTTTGATTCAAAATGAGTCAACCAATACAAATGCGGTAATTCACTGAAGAATTTTGTTCTATTAAATCAGATGTTATGGCAAATAGTACAAAGAAGTTATGGGTTACAGGATTGCCATCACAGAAGGTTGTCAATCTGCTTGACAACTATGGAGAAGATGCCAGCGACAGATACCCATCCAATGTTGGTGGCCGCCCAACTCATGTGAGGAGCAGTACTTTGTCCACAGTACACAGGGGTCACTCAGGGGCCAGGTAAGTACATCTCATTAGTTTCACTGTCACACATAACATGCTCCCCATTCATCCTCACCTCATCAACACCTTATCACATGCCATCAGCTCCTTATCTCATGTCATGAACACCTTTAATATCTCATATGATAAATCAGTTAAGGTTGTCCTGGTCTCTGTTGATTTGGCTTTGTTCATTGGTATTCGACTGTCATTGTATCGTTGTTCTATGAGTGGATGATTGTTGTGACTAGCGTTCCTCGAACACGAGCCCCTAATGCAACTCCAGCCAGTACCCTTACCACCAATGACAAGCTCAGTAGCAGCTCAGTCGAACAGCTCTCCCGCATACAAACACACAACCTACATCTGCCCATTAAGCCACAGTCCAAAGTGGGTCGGGTTGAAGTACAGGAGGTTTTTGACCCTGCTGATTTGGCAAGTGATTGGAATGAAACTTTTATGGCCAAAAAGTTTTATGTATGGGTGCCTAAAAAAACCAAGAAGAATGCTGATGTGCAGCCTTTCACTGGGTTAGTATGTCGTAACTGAGCGAGGCATTTACTAGTGCTATCTTCCTATCTTGTTGTACAATGGATCAATTCACTACCCCCAATATCTTTGTGTTTTTAATTGAAGTGAGATAATTTCTACAAATAATACCATTAATTAGTAATAGCCCAGAGTGATCAGATGGTTAGGAAGTTTACTTGATTAACAAATGCACATGCATTTGTGTGATATATCAATGGAAGGCCTGATGATTGACTTCCTGTGTGATATGATAGGGTTCAGAGCAAGGTCGAGATGAAAGATGTCACTGAGGCTTTGGTTCCCATGGAGATAGAGTGGCAGCGAGAGGCGTCACGCGTGGTACGTTGTGTTAAATCACACACTTCTTCCTACTGTGTGTTTCACTTCTGGTGTGCTTGACAGAGTCATGCAACTGCAATTGTTTGCGTGCATATTTTTTTGAAAGGTTGGGAAGAAGTTTAGTTTATTATTTATTTGTATGCATTTACATTTCAAAACAATTTTATGCAGATAATTATTCTCTGATGTAGTCCAGCATAGGACCATACATTTGCTTGTGTATTATAACAATTCTCACGTGGCACATTTGGCCGTTAATTATGTTTTTTCTTTTATATTTTGAGATAATTTCCACTGTTTAGAGAATTGTTTTTTGTTTGTTTTCACTGGACCAAAATATAAACTGTTTTCAATTGAAGGCATGTTCTAGTGAACTATCATCAGAGAAAACTTGGCAAATGACTTGGTATTTTGGCTGTCCTCGATAGTCACAAGCTGTCATGATGATTGAATCACAAAAAATTGGTAGTTAGATAGGTTGGTCCACTGCGGTTGCAGTATGACTTTCTAGCAGACGAGTTTCAGGTGCTAAGCAGTAACTTCAATATTGGGAACCAGTAGCCTTTGTTGTCGTGTACTACCTTATATAACCATGGCTTCATGTCAAATGGTTATACATTGTCATGTGGTTTTTTTTGGTGCTGTTAATGACATGAACTGTTGCAGTTTGATGAGGTCGGGCCAGTTTTCAAGGTACCTCTGCTTTGGCTATGTTCAATCCTCCATGCTTTCTTCTATCTAATGTTCATTCACATTATTCATCATGTTGAAACCTGACACTGCTGGCATGCATCTGGTACAAGGGCTCGCCTCTGTCATTGTTGCTAACTTTTATTGTAGTTTGTTTCTAGACTTTTAGCAACCTTTCATGACTTACTTTATTAGCTATCATCCATTTCTTTTAAAATTGTAAAATTTTGTTAGTTTTTTGCTTCAAAAAATAGATTTCATGAAATGTGAAATTCAAATTTTTTGTTATGCCGAATCTGATAACATCAGATGATGGTTTATATACAAGTTTAATGACCCAATATCCATTCATAATAACTTATGAATTTGGATAATCCTGAGATAACTGTATCAATTTGGCTCTGTTGGAATATATTCTTTCCTGCTTTGCGAATTTGACTTTGTCATAAAATGGAAGCTGACATTGATTTGATGTGAAAGATGCATTGACTTGATGTGAGGTGTAAGGTGATGTTTACTTGATGTGAGATGGGGGCTGACATTGACTTGATGTTAGGTTAGGGCTGACATTGACTTGATGTTAGGTTAGGGCTGACATTGACTTGGTGTTAGGTTAGGGCTGACATTGACTTGGTGTTAGGTTAGGGCTGACATTGACTTGGTGTTAGGTTAGGGCTGACATTGACTTGGTGTTAGGTTAGGGCTGACATTGACTTGATGTGAGGTGAGGGCTGACATTGACTTGATGTGAGGTGAGGGCTGACATTGACTTGATGTTAGGTTAGGGCTGACATTGACTTGATGTTAGGTTAGGGCTGACATTGACTTGGTGTTAGGTTAGAGCTGACATTGACTTGGTGTTAGGTTAGGGCTGACATTGACTTGGTGTTTGGTTAGGGCTGACATTGACTTGATGTGAGGTGAGGGCTGACATAGACTTGATGTGAGGTGAGGGATGACATTGGCTTGATGTTAGGTGAGGTCTGACATTGATTTGATGTGTGATTAGGGCTGACATTGACTTGATGTGAGGTGAGGGCTGACATTGACTTGATGTGAGATGAGGGCTGACATTGTCTTGATGTGAGATGAGGGCTGACATTGTCTTGATGTGATTCTTGCAGCACCGCCCATTGAAGTCTCCAGACGAATCCTTGCTGAGGAGGACTCCCCACACTGCCACTCGCCGTGGCAACTATCATGGGTGAGAGTCTCTCTTTATACACTCATAGTTTTAAGTTGGCTGACTAATAAATTAAGGTGGTTTAATTATAGTGCATTTTTAAATAGCACAATAGCAATGTAAAAGGCTCTGATTTAGGTACTTATAGCACCCTGATTCAGTGTAGATGCTCACTCATTCCTCCCCACCCAAGCTGTTACCTTACTCCCCATTGAATACAGCACATGGCTCTAGGTTAGTTATTGATTAAGTTACTTGCCTGAGAATAAGCCTAAGTTTAAGAGGAAATCGCAGGTTTATAAAGCTCTCCACGATGTGGAAGTGTTGATATCTTTATGTAACCGCACCTGTTCTTTGGTTATTATCTTCCGATCTTAACTTTACCTTGTTATAATCACATAGAGTTATTGCATTGATACAGCCTCCTGATAAAACCTTGTTTATTGCTGGTCTGCTGGTTGTATCTGTAACCCTGGTTGCTTTCCTACTAATCCTGTCCCTTTGCTCACTCCTCCTGTCATGCGACACATCAGCATCTATGAGCTGCTCGACTTGCCTAGAGATGTCCTCATTCAGGTGCTGGACCATGTGCATGAAAGGTTAGTTCATACATATTCATGAGCAGGTCTTTGAATTAACCAACTTACGCTGCTTGTATACACACTGAATTGTGTCACATGGTTTGGTTGATTTTGTTATTTTTGTTTCATAGTAATCAACTAGTATTGACATTACATGCATTTTGACTACTTGTATTTGTTACAGTGTCAAGTCAGTTGTCTTTGTTCACCTAAGTAACACATGTAATTTAATATTTTGAAGGTTGACAGAGAATGGGTAACTCTGCATGTTCCATTATAGGCATGATCTGTAGATATCACTCTTAAATGCTAGTATATAACAGCGAGGATTATGTCATAAGTTCCACACTGCCTTGTACAAATGTAATTCATGAAGCACCGTCACGATGTCATGAGGCACCACCATGATTTAATAAAGCACCATTATGATTTTATAAAGCACCATCATGATGTCATGAGGCACCATCATGACTTTATGAAGCACCATCTTGATGTCATGAGGCACCACCATGATTTAATAAAGCATCATGGTTCTAAAAAGCACCGTCATTATTTAATAAGGCACCATTGGAATTTTATGAAGCACCACAATTGATATATCCTCCACTTCAACTTTCTATCATACACTGTATAAGCTGTTTGGCAGCATGCATCTCATAGAGTCCATGTTGAGCTTGTCACCTTCGACCAGATGCCGTCTTCTCGTCATGTTATCATAATTGATCTAACAATAATGACCATTTTGTAAAATGAGGATCAGCCAAGTATAAACTGTAAATTTGAACTTAATTGAATGAAACACTGCTGTTATTTGTTGGTTGCCAACTCAAGCTGAGTGCTGCTGGTGTGCAGGGATTTGCTGGACCGTCACAGATTTGCTCACGCTATAATGGCAGCCATTCCTAAGATGGAGAAGGGAAGTTCGTCTCTGGCACTGGCTGGCAGTGGTGTGTTGAGACAGAGCAAGATGCAGTTACTGGACAGTCATCTGCGCACATCGAGAGAGTCATTCCCCAGCAATGGACAGGTATGTGGGGGCATATTGGATGGTACATTGGTGGGCAGTGGGGCAAGTAGGTGGGGTATATAGGATGACTCATTAGTTGGTAGGGGGCAGGTAGGCATATAGGAGTGTTCATTAGTGGAAAATGGGGGGAAGGTAGATTGGGTATATAGGAGAGTTCATTAGTGGGAAGGGGGGGGGGCAGGTAGGTTGGGTATATAGGAGAGTTCATTAGTGGGAAGTGGGGGGGGGGCAGGTAGGTTGGGTATATAGGATAGTTCATCAGTGGGAAGGTATGGTATGAATTAAGAGTAGAATGACTTGTTGGCCTGAGACTGGCTATGCCACTGTCCCACTGATCATGTCACTGGGCCCCTGATCATGTCACTGGGCCCTGATCATGTCACTGGCACACTAATCATGTCACTTGGCCCTTGATCATGTCACTTGGCCCTTGATCATGTCACTGGCCCACTAATCATGTCACTGTCACACTGTTCATGTCACTGTCACACTGATCATGTCACCGGCCCACTGATCATGTCACCGGCCTACTGATCATGTAACTGACCCACTGATCATGTCACTATCCCACTGATCATGTCACTGGCCCACTGATCATGTCACTGTCACACTAATCATGTCACTGGCCCACTAATCATGTCACTGTCACACTGATCATGTCACTGTCACACTAATCATGTCACTGGCCCACTGATCATGCCACTGTTGTGGCAGGTTTCTGTCAAGATGCCGGTGTGTTTGTGAGTGCAGATGGTTAAGTTAGACAGAGATGCCTGGGAGAAACTGAGTGTTGCTAATCAACATGTGATGATGCAGTCAGGAACAGCAGCTGCAGCAGCCAACCAGCCCGCATCCCCTGCCCCCACCCACACTCTACAGGCACTCAATCGGAAGAAACCACTGCCTGCCATTCAAGGTCCCAGTAACAGCATGCTACATATCATTCATTCATTCTTCCATTTATCAATTCAATAATCCTGAATTAATTCCCTCATCCATACGACCTGTGTGTAGGGAGTCAGGAAGGCCATGAGAAACAGACCAACAAGCCAGCTAAGACTCTTGTGCCCCGCATCTCCCTGGGTCTACCACAAATACCCAGCGGACCTAGTGGCCTGCCGCCTAAACCTTTCAACTACAATAACACGCAGCTTGACTTTACCCTTGGTAATCTTTGTAACTACCTGCTTTATCAAGGAATTAAGTGATCTTTGTAAATGCATTGTGGAAGGTGTGTACGGCTATTATGTTCGCCCTAGCCACAAGAGGGCTGTGGTGTTGGTCAGCTGGGATTTGTGGCTGTGGTTGTTGCCCTCCTCACGACCTGCTGTACACTTCAGGTCCTGTGTCTCTGAGGAGGCCCAGCGAGGAGGTTCACCGCGACCCAGAGAGTAGCCCCTCCGATGACCACAGCACCATCCATATCACCATGCCCAGTTTGACTTCCAACCAACCTATCAATGGCATCAACCAATCACAGCTGAGAACAGTAAGTGATGAGGCTCATCTAGAGGCAGTTTTGTTGGTGCTCTTGTTTAGAGCCTCCTGTCTTGTGTAGAGCCTCTTGTCTTGTTTAGAGCCTCCTGTCTTGTGTAGAGCCTCCTGTCTTGTGTAGAGCCTCCTGTCTTGTGTAAAGCCTCCTGTCTTGTGTAAAGCCTCCTGTCTTGTGTAAAGCCTCTTGTGTAGAGCCTCCTGTCTTGTGTAGAGCCTCTTGTGTTGAGCCTCCTGTCTTGTGTAAAGCCTCCTGTCTTGTGTAAAGCCTCTTGTGTAAAGCCTCCTGTCTTGTGTAGAGCCTCTCGTGTAAGGTTTCATGTGTAGGTCCACTTATGGAGGGCTGTTGGCATAGCAGCTCTTGGGCAGGGCCATTTGTGTCTATTGTGTAGTGCTTTTTGTCTCAGATTTCTGCTTGCTGTACCATGTTCACCAGATATTGTATGTTAATCCATGACTGACACTTTAAGCTGTGACATAGCGAGCATCAGTTGATGAGGGTTTGTAGCTCGCCATTGTCCTCTGCTAACTTATTGCTCATTGATTGCAGCCGTTGACCAGTTACCTATTTTCTAACCCTTCATGGGTAAGGTTTGTGTGTTTGTATAAAACTAAGGTTGTGCTGTGAGGTGATGTGCTGTAACACGTGTGCTGTAACACATGCTGTGTGGTAGACGTGCCGTGCGGTGTGACATATGCCCTGCGGTGTAGCTTGTGGTGTGAAACGTGCCGTGCGGTGTGACCTGTGCCGAGTGGCACGGGCTGTGTGGTGTGACATTTGGTGTGGTGGGATATGTGCTGTGTGGTGTGACACGTGTGGTGACACATGCTGTGTGGTGAGACACGGGCCGTGTGGTGTGACACGTGGTGTGGTGGGACATGTGCGGTGTGGTGAAGCACATGCTGTATGGTGTATCATGTGATGTAGAATTAACTTGGTGATTGATGTGGTCTAACATGGTTGCCTGACGCAAAATGTCCAATTGAAAATATCCCCTTCCTTCGTCTTACACTCAGATACATGTTAAAAAGAAATAATCAGGTATGTAGATGGCAAAAGATGCCACTTGAATAACAGCAGGTGTGTCAGGTTACTCTCATCTGGTGCTTACAGGACCAAGCAGAGCCTCCACTCCACGCCATCTCTCCGTCCTACTCCACCAACGTGCCCAAAACCCCGTCAGCCACACCTGCTACGCGTGCTGGCATGTACTACCATGGTAACGACATCACTGCTCCCTTCTCCCCGGTCAAGTTCCGAGGTCGCTCAGACCTGAGTACACCTGGTGCGCTGCCTCAGGCCACCCCTGATAACGCTCATGGTAAGCTGTCCATACATGCCACCCCAGATAACGCTCATGGTAAGCTGTCCATACATGCCACATGGCTTACAGTAAAGCAAAGGCTTAAGTCAATGCTGAGACTTCTACCAGGTTAACAGGAAACTGGCAGTTTGGTCTACATTATTCCACATACAGGCAGAATCGTTGACCGGATATAGATAAGCTGATACTGCTTACTGAGTAGTGTGTTGTTAATTAGATGTGTTCTTATTGGATTAACATTTGCTATTTTCTCTCTGTGGTCAGTGACACGAGGGTCACAGATAAGCGTGTGTTTGTTGTAGGTCTCCGCACCATACCAGAGTCTGAACAGGACCAGGATGCCCTGAGAAGCATCCATGGTCACGGTCAGGCTGCTACACACTCCATCCGCAGCCTCCGTCACCAGGGAGATGGTCCGCCACCACCACAGCCCCCCTCATCTCCAGACCTGTCTAACAAGTCCACTTCACCACAACACAGGGTGGGGGGTGTATCAGCTACCTACATGAATTCCCCTGGAGAGCTGACACAGAGGACATTGCAGAAGACAGAGGCGGAGCATCGTCAGACTCCGCCCACTCCTGGCTGTACACCCGAACCGTGGCCACAAGTAGACGAGGATGAATTTAAGAATCCTCCGACGCCACAGCCGCATGACCCCTACACGACCCCGGTCACCAACCCACCTACGTCAGTCATGGAAACACACCTGGAAATGCAGGCAGAATTAGGGGAGCAGTCTGTGCAATCTCAGACTGGGTTGGCAGGAGGCAGAGCCATCGAGTCGCCAGCCCCGCCCCCTCCATCTCCAGATGCCTCACAGCTCCTCCCCAACACAGGCTCCACCCACCATCACATAACGGTGCCAGTGATCACAGAGGACACTCTTGACTCATGCAGTGACCTCACCATCACAGCACGTCCTCCCAGTAACTTAGAGGACTTTAGTCGCATCAACACCCCCGCAGACACCTCCAGAGTGCCCTCCCACAGCAACACCCCTGCAGACACCTCCAGAGTGCCCTCCCACAGCAACACACCCCGCTTGGCAGTCGACAACCTACATCCACAGGTTGACACAGATGTGGCCGTGGAAGGTGGGGAATCATCTCAGCAACAACCTGCCTCAGCAGAGGCCCCACTCGCTCAATCCAATACCGCTGGCCAACATTTAGACCAGTTTGGTGCAACTGAAGAAAGTTTGGCACAGGAACTTAAAGAGGAATACCACAGATTGTCTGATTAGAATGGTTGGCACAGCCCAAGCCCACAATGGGTGTTTTGCCAAAGATTGATGTCTTTCAAGCATATATGGGATTATATATATGTGATGTTTATAATGACAACTGTGATACTGGCACCTTTTTCGTCAGAGCATATTATGTCGCTGTTTGAGGTTTTATCACTTGAAGTGGATTTCTTTTCATGCAAATGAATGTATAACTGCAAACAGTATTATTTTGGTGACAAGGTATAATTTTTTAATCATTTTAACAAGCTTAGTTGACCAGGGGTTGCTCGCTTCCAGTAGTTCTGACTTCCATGCATGATGTCGCGTTAACTGTACATGACTTCCTACCCATCTCTGACTAGATGCTGATCGCTGCGGACAGCAGAGGAGACTGGCCACTGTGGCCGACTGGCCACTGTGGTTGACTGGTCATCTTCTACTCTATTAATCGTCTTTGATGAAGCTGATATCATGACAACAATAAATTGGCTGGTACAGAAAATTGTGTTTATTTCTTTACACCACGGATCACATTCATCTTGTTCTTTTCCTTTTCTTGTTAGATTTCTTTACAGCTTCTATGTCAAGTTGAGTGAGTTTTTGTACGCCTCCACGGTACATTCCGATCTGGCCATCCACAATGCCAACATCATTCCTGTCTTTCTTGTTCCCTGACCTGCGTTGCATCCGAACGAGAGTCATTATTAACTCATTCTTACTCAGGCAGTTCTCATGGTCACAGACACACCAGACGATGGTTTGAGGCCAATGACATATTCGATAAACCAATAGTGAGTGCAACTGACCTGTTGGCATTGTACCTCTTTGCAGAGTTGGTGACCTTATAACCCATACTGCGATCCTATACAACACAAAGGCAAGACTCTCAGTTGAATGAGTGTGACACATTACCAAACACAGCCAACCCAAGCATCTAGAGTAACCTGAGTCAACTGTGATAAACCCAACATTTAGGGTGCATTCAGAAAAGGATAATAATGCATATTCAGGGTGGGGTGGGGGTGGGGGTGGAATAAGGGACATATTTGGAAGTGATATCTTTAAAATCGAGGCCTATCTGTGACCTCTGTTAGTTCTAAGACTTTAAAAAAAGTTTTAGTGTATATTGTTTAAAGGAGATATGGCACCTGGTAAGCACCAGAAATTAGAGGCTGAATCTTGGTCAAGTTTATGTGAGAAAATTATGACATTGCACATGGATATTTATTTGTCCAGACCCCTACTCAGTTGCACAGACAGTACACCTACCCAATCCCTCCTGACATCACACACAGACCCTCCTGACATCACACACAGACAGTACACCTACCCAATCCCTCCTGACATCCCTCCTGACATCACACACAGACAGTACACCTACCCAATCCCTCCTGACATCACACACAGACAGTACACCTACCCAATCCCTCCTGACATCACACAGACAGTACACCTACCCAATCCCTCCTGACATCACACAGACAGTACACCTACCCAATCCCTCCTGACATCACACACACAGACAGTACACCTACCCAATCCCTCCTGACATCACCACTCACAGACAGTACACCTACCCAATCCCTCCTGACATCACACACAGACAGTACACCTACCCAATCCCTCCTGACATCACACAGACAGTACACCTACCCAATCCCTCCTGACATCACACACAGACAGTACACCTACCCAATCCCTCACTCCAGACAGTACACTACCCACAGACAGTCACACAGTTACACCTACCCAATCCCTCCTGACATCACTCACAGACAGTACACCTACCCAATCCCTCCTGACTCACACAACACCTACCCAATCCCTCCTGACATCACACACAGACAGTACACCTACCCAATCCCTCCTGACATCACTCACAGACAGTTCACCTACCCAATCCCTCCTGACATCACTCACAGACAGTTCACCTACCCAATCCCTCCTGACATCACACACAGACAGTACACCTACCCAAACCCTCCTGACATCACACACAGACAGTACACCTACCCAATCCCTCCTGACATCACTCACGGACAGTACACCTACCCAATCCTTCCTGACATCACACACAGACAGTACACCTACCCAATCCCTCCTGACATCACACACAGACAGTACACCTACCCAATCCCTCCTGACATCACACAGACAGTACACCTACATCCTACCCAATCCCTCCTGACATCAACACTCACAGACAGTACACCTACCCAATCCCCCCTCACTCACAGACAGTACACCTACCCAATCCCTCCTGACAACTCTCACAGACAGTTCACCTACCCAATCCCTCCTGACATCACACACAGACAGTACACCTACCCAAACCCTCCTGACATCACACACAGACAGTACACCTACCCAATCCCTCCTCACATCACATAGACAGTACACCTACCCAATCCCTCCTGACAACACTCAGAGACAGTTCCTACCCAATCCCTCCTGACATCACTCACAGACAGTTCACCTACCCAATCCCTCCTGACATCACTCAGAGACAGTTCACCTACCCAATCCCTCCTGACATCACTCACAGACAGTTCACCTACCCATTCTCTCCGTGATTTTGTCTCCTCTTTTTCCAGCTTCCTCTTCTCCTGAAGCTGTCTGTAGTTCACATAGTCTTTCTTGGGTTGCTGTACATCAAGTACAAAAGAAAAGATATTGCATAGGTTTGGCTGTGTAGAAGATTATGCTCCAATAAAGCACTGAGATACATGGCAGACTGGTGAGGTCAGTGTGGCCACTGCTTCGCTTCAGGCCTATTGATGACTGATTGGGGTGGTGTAGAAGAGGGCAACTACCTTGGCGCCGAGTCGGACCATCATAGCCATGTTAGCATCTTCTCTGCTGGCGCCCTCTAATCCGCTTATACCAAACCGCCGCACATCATGGCGAGCCTGCTTTAGGTCGAAGTCATCCCCGTCTTCTGTTGACTGAAGCCTTGTAGGGTCTCTGTGAGTCTTAACAGGAATGTCTCTCTGAAAGCATAAAAATGTGAGTTCACCTTCCCTGGTGGAGCAGTGCACAAATTCATGGTTCTATTTGGGAAACACAAGCAAGTCAAGTTGACAACAACCCTCTGGTAGATAAGTCATAAACTCTTACCAAGGCGAGACATTTCCATACATATCCTAGTATTATGTACAGTGAGCATTATAACAAATGAGTGAGTCCATCAAATCCAAAGCCCTGCTACTTGCCCAAACTGTGTATCTATCACCCCAATATGTTTATAGCGGCAGTCAACCCTAACTGGACATAAAACCATGGACTTTTCCGTGCTATAATCTAGGCTATAGTGTACCACAGAGTACTCTGGGATTGTTTTCCTATGAAGGGACCGTCTTTAATTGGACCATATGATAATACTTATCAGCAGTACTTGATGAACGATTTAATGAGGGAAAGAAGGCAGGACAATGAAGAGATGGCTTACCAACTTATAACAATGAGTCAAAGAATGTGATATTTTAAACTGAGTTACCTTTTTCTTTTTTGTTTTGCGTCCATCATCAAAAACAACAAGTTCTGGAGGAGGCCGTTGCTGTTGAATGGGTCTCAGGTCGGCTCCACACCCACCCACATCTTCACCAGCATTGTTCTGTTTGCATTTGTTAAGTGCCAGGAAATTAGTGTCCAGCAAGCCCAGCTCCTCCTTCATGCGTTGCAGGCGTCGCGGGGCCCCATTACCCTCCCCCTTCTCATCATCACAGCTCATATCACTCTCGTGTTCACTCACGGAGTCTTCCTCACTACTGCTTTGATCCTCACTGACACAGGTCACAGCAGCCTCGGGGTCAACCACTTCTGGCGCTGACCGACCTCCCTTGTTAGGTCGTGGTTTGACCCCACCCTTAAGGGCTTCCTTCACCTTGTTCATCACGTCGCCAGCAATACGAGTCTTCCCCGGGGCAAAAGTCAGCCGCCGGTACTTATTCACATCACTCTTTGTCGACACACCATTGCTAATTGCTTGCTGACGTCTCGCTCCACTTTTCTTCTCGTTCGGTTTTGACACAGTAGTTTGATCCAGAAGGGAATCGCCTGACACCAAATAGACCACACAACAATGAAGTACAAACTCTGATAACTCCTCATGCAGAGATCACTGCTGCACAGTAACTACTGTAGCCAGGCTGCAGCTAGAGGGAAGGGATGCTTATTTTATGGAGTAAAATACTACATAATATCATTACAAAATACAGCTTAATGATTGGTGTGGTTACACATAGCACAAGAGTGGTGATAGAGGACATCCATGCGGTTATATGGACATGAGGGGGTTGTTAAAGAGGGTTTTTATAGGGTTAAAGATGTGGACCTACCGTACGATGATAGCACCTGGATGAGGTCCTGCTGTACCTCCACATCACTGCCGTCCTCGCTGTCACTCATGCTGCAAGCTATCACATTATACCCATTATACATCACAATGCACCCAAGATACATCACAACTCACCCATTATACATCACAATGCACCCAAGATACATCACAACTCACCCATGATACATCACAATGCACCCATTATACATCACAACTCATCCAGGAAAAATCAATCCATCCAGGATATATCACAACCCACCTATCAAACCTAGTGTCCACTCAATCCCTGTTCATTCTGATTGATTCCAAAATGTTTTTTGAAGATTTATTATATAGAATAAAATACAGCTGTGTATCTCAGATGTAGGCAAAAGCATGTACATGACGTCATAGTGTTAGCCAGAGACCCGTCGCCCGTCCATAGGACCGGTGATTTAAAAATTAGACAGGCTTGAATTTCTCCGCAAGAACCTCATCCCGTCCAACCTCCCACCCGTTCACATTTGCCAGGCTGCATATAAAAAATCAGCTTGGGCCCTATAAACAACTGGTGTTGTGTTTTAGCGCTGTCTCTACGCTTGAATGTAAGTTAAAAAAATCGCCTTCACTTGGACAGTCTGCGGGGATAGGGTGGAAACATGCCAATTCTGCAATGTGTGGAAAGTAGACATATCATGGAACCAGTGTGTCACTTCTATTTTAATGTAATGATTATTACTATGATCGATGCAAAAACAGCAGTTTAATGCAATCTTGGCACTTGAATGTGAGTGAAAAAAGTAGCCTTCACTTAGACAGTCTGCTGGGATGGGGTCGGGAAAGCGGGAAGGAGGAAGGCTGCATTTAACTTTATTGTCTCTCAACAACTAAGTTAAACACTTTTTACACCATTAGGGAGGAAAAGAGTATGGTATATAACAGAAAACAAATATAGAACTGGTTAATGAATAGAGGTATGTGTAGTGATATTTCTACAATTTTTCATGATAGATTGTGTGTAGTCAAAGTCAACAAATACGGGTAAGTTGCTGCAAGTGACAGAGGGGATCAAAGAATTAAAGCTAGGCTGCAGAGAGAAAATGTGTGAGCCGGCAACACCAAGCGTCACCGCAGCTCTTGCTGGTCGCTGTTTGAGCACAAAAACGACCACATACAATCAACTTAACCCCAAACATTTTTTTAATCATAGAAAGATAAAAATTGAATTGTTGAGTTGAAATCGAACTCTCTAACCTCAACCTAGACATAATAATCACGCCTCGAACTTAGAATCTAAGTTATTTATGGCTAGGCTCAACCCAGTGGTAAATTTGTAGATACTACTCCATATTTGACCAAGAATCACTGCCACCCCTTATATGACTTGTTGGATGAAGCTCTTTATTGCTCATGGGTTTTAACAAAAACTGAATTGGCAAAGTGAGATGATAAACAACGAATTCCCAATCTCAAATCAATGTGGAACATGCAATCACTACAGTAGTCAGTACAGCATGTTTGCGATGTCTGGCATGCGCATTATCGCTCATAACATCAAAATCCCCAGGATAAATTAGCCCTAACACAGTCGCAACACCATAACTACTATATAAACATTTAGATTGGACCACCGTATCTGATGTGCTTACTAATGAGGTATTTTCGTTCAACGGTGATTTAGACAAAAATAATTTATTTTAAAACCGAAACCGGAGGTGAACGGTAACGGTTTCGTTTCAACTACAGGCAACGTGAGGGGTATGGTAAGCGGGTTGTATTTGAAACTGAATTTCCATTTCGCGCCTTTCTTGGGTAATTCTACGTGACCATGTGATAACTAACACATCTACTAAGCCAGACAACACCGCTGCGTTGCATGGTTTAAGGGACGACAAACTTAACAAGATTCAAGTGAAGAAACACTGACAAAAACTATATCTAGGGTAAACTTAATAACCGAAAACGATTCTGATCTGAAACCCGACCAAAAAAGTTTGTAATGAAACATTGAAAGAGATGTTACTCATTAAAATTGTAGTCATACTTGATCCACATAACTAATCTAAAGTTATCGTGGACTTTTAATTTGTATTAATGCATATGATTCAGCCTAAGAATCAGCAAGCTGGGTGTCTCCTAGCTCCGGTCGAACGGAAATATATAAATATATACCGTTCTAATACAACACTCTTACGCGCGTCGGCGAAAACGCGTTTGGGTTGAAGTGCTACTCTGCGCATCTAGAAAATAACATATATCAAGAGCCTGTACAAAAAAAAGTCTGTGCGCACCAAAAAACTTACCCCCACTCGACGCAATTCCCGCCGCATTGCCTTAACATCCCGTAGGGGGGGGGGGCACTTGCCCTACTTCGGAGAGGGGTGTGCCGCGGGACCTCGAAAACCCGTACCTGTTGTACAAGTTGAGAATGGCAAAAAGTATACCCCGTCGTACAAGGTATTTTGCGAATGTATAACCCGAATACACAAGACGAGAGGCCGAAAAAACATGTATACTACATGTATACTAACCCCGGGGGGGGGGGCACTTAATGGTATAGAGGTAGTACATATGTGCCGCGCGACGGGGTATGTTTTTTCGGCCTCTTGACTTGTACGACGGGTTCTTTGGCCTCATACTTGTACGACGGGGTATGTTTTTGAGCTTCAATCTGTACGAGGGGTTATACATTCGCATAATACCTTGTACGACGGGGTATGCTTTTTGCCATTTTGACCTTGTACGACGGGTACGGGTTTTCGAGGTCCCGCGGCACACCCCTATCCAGAATAAGGCAAAGTGCCCCCCCCCGGGATACTACCTCTATACACTTAAGTGCCCCCCCTCCCCCCCCCGGCTCACGTCATTCTTAGCATGCGCGATGTACGTGGTCTTGAACTTGAAAACAAACATGTTGCTGTGTTTCGGACTTTGAAAAGGGCAATTATGTGATAAAAGATTGTTTGCTGCACCAGGAGCCTGTCGGATGAACAACAAAACCACGAAAGTCCCAGAGGTGGAAATGGAGATTGCAGAAACTTTCAAACATGCACCTAAGAGAAGAGGTGGTACGAAGCATAATAAGGGCTGTTATTGTATTCTTCGTTTAGTCATCATTAATTTTTTCGTATAGTTTTATACAAGCACAAGAAAAAAGAAGGAATATTTTGAATAATGCGTTTCAGCAATCAACATTGAAGAAAATCAAGACACCGTCACGGATGTTGACAGCGAATGACTTTTGTATTTCTGAATTTATTTCCTTTTTTAGTTTTAATAAACTTCATCATGAACTCCTTGGGTTGTTTTATTACTACATAATCATTAATAAAAGCTTTTAATGGAGTTGATTTTTGGTGGTAAAAATGTGGCTGTGAAACTGCAACGTAAAAATGTAACGTGGCCACAACGTATCTGGGACCATACACAATCACGTTGTGGCAACGTAGAAATGTAACGTGGCCACACCGACATGGCCACGTGGCAGCTACGTTGTGATAACTTAGATGTGTTGGCTCGGTAGGTATATGCTTTCTTTCACTGATAGAGATAACATACACGGGTCCTCAGCACCATTGAATGTGCCCAGCAGAGACAGGTTGAACAATACAGCAAGAGCAAGTCAAAAATGGTTAAGGTGTTTGAGGTTCATGTCGGTAATTTATTGTTATGTCGTGAGATGAAGAATGTAGGACGCATAGGCCCTATAGCTACCGCATACTCCAAATAGACAATCTACATAAGGTACAGCTGCAGAAACAACTCAATGGACTGCCACGGGTAGCCAAGGTAGCTTGTATCCAGCTTAAATCACACCGTCAATCAGATGCTATGCAGTCAAATGTCATTCCCACCATAGCATGCCCCATTCTAGCCCTACAAGACGTCTGCGTAGACGTCTTACCTTTTTTCGAAACAACGCAATGCGAATATTTTTAGATCGATTCAGACAACTACCAAGCACAAAACATACACAAGTGATGGAGTTATAGAATGCAATGATGTTTTATGGACGATTTTATCCCTTTTTTCGGCGGGGGATTTCATCCATGGTAATTATTTATAGTTCGATCAATTTGGGAAGCGGTAAAAAGTCAGAAAAAACACAGCAACATGTTTGTTTTACAAGTTCAAGACCACATGCATTGCCCATGCGCAGCATGACGAAGTCTAATGCTAAGCCCGGGGGGGGGCACTTAAGTGTAATGATATAGTATACATGTGCCGCACGAAGTGGGTGGTTTTTTCGACATCTCGACTTTTACGACGGGTTAGACATTCGCATAATACCTTGTACGATGGAGTATACTTTTTCTCATTCTCAACGAGTACAACGGGTACAGGTTTTCGAGGTCCCGCAGCACACCCCTATCCGAGTTAGGGTAAGTGCCCCCCCCACTTGGGATGCTAAGGCAATGCGGGAAATCGCGAGAATTAATAGTTTCCAAAATGGCAGACATCATATCGCGATTTGTTCGGAAACGAACTATCGATGGCATTTATTGAAGAATAGCGTCGAGTGGTGGTAAGTTTTTTGGAGCGAAAGGTCTATTTTTTGTAAAGGCTCTTGATATATGTTATTTTCTAGGTGCGAAATGTAGCCCTTCGCGAGATATAGTCCAAACTAAATATCGCCGACTGTGTTTTGACTAACTGTTCGTAACGGTATAAATTCATGTTACCGTTACGCCGGAGCTAGCCCCATTCCCGCAATACGACGCAATGATTTTTTTTTAGATCGATTCAGACAACTACCAAACACCAAACATACACAAGTGATGGAGTTATAGAATGCAATGATATTTCATCCCTTTTCGGCTGGTGATTTCATCCGTGGTAATTATTTATAGTTCGATCAATTTGGGAAGCGGTAACAAGTCAGAAACACAGCAACATGTTTGTTTACAAGTTCAAGACCACATGCACTGCGCATGCACAGAAAGACGAAGACTAATGCTAAGCCCGGGGGGGGGGGGGCGCACTTAAGTGTAAAGATATAGTATACATGTGCCGCACGAAGGGGGTGGTTTTTTCAACATCTCGACTTTTACGACGGGTTAGACATTCGCAAAATACCTTGTACGATGGCGTATACTTTTTCTCATTCTCAACGAGTACAACGGGTTCGGGTTTTCGAGGTCCCGCGGCACATCCCTATCCGAGTTAGGGTAAGTGCCCCCCACTTGGGATGCTAAGGCAATGCGGGAAATCGCGAGAATTAATAGTTTCCAAAATGGCAGACTTCGTATCGCGATTTGTTCGGAAACGAACTATCGATGGCATTTATTGAAGAATAGCGTCGAGTGGTGGTAAGTTTTTGGGAGCGGAAGGTCTATTTTTTGTAAAGGCTCTTGATATATGTTATTTTCTAGGTGCGAAATATAGCCCTTCAACCCAAACGAGATCTCGCCGACTTGTGTTTGATGAACTCTTCGTAACGGTATAAATTCATGATACCGTTACACCGGTGGCCTATTTCACGTACCCGGCTAAGTCCGTAGCCGACTATCCTACCGTAGTCGACTAAGTTTAGACGGCTAAGTTCGTAGTCGACTAACGCGTTTCACAAACGATTACGGTAGTCGACTAAACTTAGTCGACTATACTTAGCCAACTACGCGCTTTTTTCTTCGTTGCTATGGGGATTCCCCGGGAAATCCCGGGATTCCCTAATTTGTTGTCGTCTGTCTGTGGTGGCACTCTAATTTTTCCAGCTGCAATGGAGAGACGTCGCATTTTTTCAGCAAACGAAGAGCTTTTTTTAGTAAATGAAGTTGAGAAAAGAAAGGCGGTGATTGAAGGGAAATTTTCCCCCTCAGTAACTACTAAAACCAAGCGAAATGCTTGGATAGAAGCGACCAAGGAACTGAACAGGTAAGAAAACCGCGATTTGAATAAATAATTTTCGATATATTAAGAAATTATTTACTGATTATTCATTAAATACTCCAGCCTAAACTCTTTTTCATACGTTATTTTAGCAACTTCACTCTGTCCCATCGAACATGGGAAGAAGTAAAGAAAAAATACAAAAATATCGTATCAATCAGGTATTTAATTAAAAATATTCCATTTACTTGAGTAGAGCGCTCTTGTGATCTGCCTATAATACAAGCCAAATAATGTGTTTTTTTTCCAAGCCAAAAAAGAAGGCATATCTATCTAAACACCCACCGACCGGAGGGGGCATGCAGGGTGCCGAGCCGTCGGCATCCGAGGAGGCGGTTTTGCCTTTGGTAGCCTTGCAAGGGCGGCCAGTGCTTGCCGGAATAGATGCGGGGGTCGACAGTGCCGATACAAAGCTGACCCAGGTTGTTGATCTGCCAATATGCCTAGGTATGTGCTTTTATTCTGTCGATGGGGATTATCAGAGTAGACTATCCACCCCCCACGCCCCCAACCCAATCCCCTAATTTGTTCGATGTGATGATTATGATGTACCATGGATAGTCCAACGGTTCAGCTTCCATAGTATATATTATGAGGAGTCACCAAAGGCACTCGAAATTGAAAGCAATCTTAAAAATATGACCTCCGTTCAGTGGCCTATTTCACTTACCCGGCTAAGAAAATATGTTGCACCCCGCCGAGACACAGTGGTGTGATGTGGTAATGACCAAGTCGACAATATTGAAAGCATGTCGTGGCGCGTGAATCAGGACAAGGCTCTTAATATTGCAGGAAAGCGGGTCACTTAGTCCATGTGATATCCTCTAGCTGCAATCCATCTGACTTGCTAATCAATTGGCGCATTGGATAAATTTATCAATAGTCATCTGCGTTAAATGCAACTAAATGCTATTCCACATCGTGAAAATTCCAAGCTCCCGGCCACGAGGTCAACATGCTGCGCGCGTCACAAACACTCTTGAAACGTCATACAAAACTACGTTGTTTTTTTTTATAATCTCAACGGAGAGGACACTCAACAGATCTGATTGGAAAAATTATATTAATAACTTTAATTAGTATAGCAATTAATAGTTTCATAGTAATTAATATACGCTTTGATTGTTTGACAATACGTACGCAAATGTTATCTTCAATTACAGTGCAGTATGCTTAGTCATAGCATCCATTAGTAACAGATTTGAGGGAATGTGATTAATAACATCGATTTTGTATTATTTCAATGATTTTAGACGTGACTGGAAAACTGGTTTGTCCGGGTGGAGCAAACAGCTATACCGAGTGTATACAGGACAGCGAGGAGGATGAACCCGGTCCAGTGCAAGATACAAAGGTTAATAATTGCTCTATACCATCCATGGCTACAAAATACAAGATCGGCATTAGTTTCCAAAATATACTTGATTCTTATTTATAATAAATATTGTACTTGGTTTTCTAGGTCCGGTCTAGGTCTAAAAAACGTCCTAGACCGAATGATTTGAATGTGGCATGGCTTGCCTATCTTAATCAGGCCCACACAAACAGCCAAAGCTCAGGAGACGTTGTATAACCTGAAGGCTGCAAAATTGAGAAAAGAAATGGGTCTGTATATATTTTGTTTCTTTCCTGTAGACAATTACATTTATTAACAATACAAGGTATTTACATTTTACAAGTATGGGTCATACATCATGAAATAAGGTGCAATTAACTAAAATACTCCCTAGCAATATGTGCTCGTAGAGCAGATCCTTCTTCTTGGTGGTTCAAGAGCCCCACCTCGATATCTTCTTCTTCTTCGGTCACATTATCAAACCGAATATCGTTTCGCAAACAAGCAATGTCATGAAGTACAAAACATGCCGAAATAAGAGTCACAGCGCGTTCTGGGTTGACTCTCAGAAACTTAAGGCATTGGAATCGATTTTTTACGATTCCAAATGTTTGCTCAATCCTGACTCTCGATTGGCAATGAGCCTTGTTGAAACATATTTCATGAGGCAATGCTGGGTTGATGAACGGAGTCAATAAGTATGTCTTACATGGGTAACCTGAGTCGCCCAATAGAAAACCGTTAGTTGCCTCTGAAATACATAGCAAAAGTATATTTCTATAAAACAAATTTTTTGAAGTAATTGTGTTGTATGTTGCAGATGCTGAATGACACTCTCTATGAGTCAGCTCATGTTGATTGTTTTTTTTAATTGTCATATTTCAGTTAACAATAAAATTGAATACCGTTCTCAAATTGTCTGCCGATTGCTGACTCTCTGAAAATTCGTGAATCATGCACCGAGCCAGGCCAGCGGATTACAGCATTACAAATGTAGTACTCATGGTCGCATATGGCCTGTAAAACAAAAACACAAGCACATACATTCTGCATACTACTAAGTTACTCAATTATAGCAGAAGTCGAAACTAGGTATTCATACTTGGACGTTGATACTGTGAACTCCTTGCGGTTCACAAAATCCGGCTCCCTGTCCCCCGAAGGAGCAATTATGGGCACATGGGTACAGTCAATCGCACCAATGACGTTCGGCATTCCTTTTTAAACGAAAATGTATATCATATATTAAAAACGAAAAGGTGTACAAATTCAAATGTATAAAACGATAGAGGTTTTTTTTCATTGTTCTAAAATTTCGTTGTTATAAAAGGTTAATGTACCAGAAATGTCAGAGAATCCTCTTTTAATCCGAGCAATTCGTTGTCCTGACGGCATAACCAAAAGTTCTGGTACCAAAGACTGGAATGCTGAGCAGACGCGCCACACACATCGACTGACAGTGGCAGCCGACACCCTTGGCATGGCATCCCCGACAACGATTAAGAACGATCCACATCCAAGGAATCGAAGACAAATAAGAAGTTGAAGCAGTCCAGGCAAAGCCATGGCACGGCGCGTAGTATGATCTATTCGATCCTTAATCAAACCCAGCAGGAAAAAAATGTTCCTTCGATTAAAACGATAGCGAGTATACAGCTGTTGATCGTTGAATACTTCTGTGGGATTTTCCCTGTCATGAAAAATCCTTTCCCGCCGCATCGCTCTTCTGTATCCTTCTCGTATTATTGGTGGTGCTGCCATTGTAACGTTGGATTGGTTTTAACAAAAATCGTCTGCTTTTTATGCCTTAGCCGACTAAACAAAACCTTAGCCAGCTCCGTAGCAGGCTAAGCTTAGTCGACTACGGATAGTCGTCTAAGGTGTTCGTGAAACGCAATTTAATTGGATAGTCGGCTAACCATAGTCGGCTAAGCGCGTTAGTCGACTAAGATGCGTACGTGAAATAGACCACGGAGCTAACTTGGGCGTAGTTAGAAAGAAAATGTATTTTATTGCAAATGCGTGATTATTGAAAGCCCTTCATGTACTTGTACGTCAAAACTCAAAACAAGTATAAACCAGTACGTCAATCCAAGGGTCCGATGACCAGAAATCTTAGACGTATAGGCGTTCGAAATATCAAGGAAGAAATATCATAAATTGAGTAATTGTAGCAACAGAACAGAGAATACAGGCCCGAATGACACCTAGTTGTGAGGTATGGCCAGTGTTAGCCGCGCTCGACGGTAATATTAATAAACGTCGTGCACGGCTAGGCCAGTGTACGTACATAAGTTAGTAATCCTGTCGTCATATACTGTTAAGTTAGGTGACGAGGGAGGGATATGGGGGAGAAGTGTGGATGGGACTAACAGCAAAGGAAGACGATCTACTTTGTTAACTCTTTTGTTATGACCCAGAAAGGAAAAATATATTTAGCCATTATTCTATTACGAGTTAATTCAGGAAACGAAACAAAACATGCTCCAATTTATTCGTGATTAATTACCATCGAAACAAAATTTAAACCCATGAAGTAAAAATTGTCAAGTGTACCTATGTCATTAGTTTACCAAGGTATTAATTCAATACATATTGAAAGTAATTTACTGACTGCTGATCAATTTTGATAGAAGAACTTCAGAATAGTTATCTCACGTCGCATTACAAAAGCGAGGAACAGAACATGCAAATGATTAACAATGGATGTGACCACTTGATGAGACACATCTTGGTTTTGCAACTCTTTAAAATCAACATTTAATTTTCAATAAATAAAACGTGGTGATTTTCTCCTCATCATTATCACCTCATCTCGTGTCATGACCAATCCCCCATCTTGCAGAAGTCGACTACCACGTGGGTGTACCGTGCGATGTCGACACTGCCGTCATCGAGCTCCGTCCACTCGAACTGCCGCTGGATGTTGAGAAGTTGCTCCTGCTTCCGTTCTTACTCTGGGCGGTAATCCTGCGACATCCATAGTAACCCCGACCATTGACATAAACATCACTATTAAACAGGGGCAAGACATATTATATAACGGGTTGAGGTAGCCCGGGGGTAGACAAACTGTAAAGTAGACACTCACAAATCTTGATAGGAATCGGTGACTTTGTTTGGTTTGGTGTGGTTCTTCATCACGATCATAGAAACTGTAATGATGATCAACGCGATGGCAGCGCCTCCCACAGTTAGGCCCACGATGAGTCCTATGTTCACACCATCACCTGAAACCACACAGCAGTCAGATGTCCCGCCTCGATCGTTCCCAAAGCTCACTGCTTCTACAGAGTTTTGTATGTTATGACTTCAGGTTGATCATTGTTCATACCTGGGGTATCGGGTGAAGGCGAGGTGTCTGACTCGGTTACTGTGAGCTCGAGGGCAGCCAGAGATTCGGCCCCACATTCGTCGATTAAGCGCACGACGACCTCCTGGTCGGTGTTATGGCCCTCGCTCCACTCGAGCCAGCCTGTCGTACTCACGGTGACCGAGTCCCCGGACATCAAATCAAAGCTTACGGCGTGCCCTTCAGGGTCTGTGGCGTTAAGCTGCACGGCCAGAAGCTCGTCTCGTACTTTGCTCAGATCGCCCGTCTCCAATCCGGGTTTTTGGTTATCTGCATCGATATAGTGGTCCTGTATTGGGATATTCTTATAGCAATGTATTCAGCAACAACAACAAAAACCACACCGAGGGGCTTACTTTCTATGACTTGCCATTCGTCTATCGACTTCTTGGGATGACACTGTTGACAAAGGTCACGTGGGTTGAGGTCAAGGTCATCGTGACACGCCTGATCAATATTGCACGACCCGGACTGTCGAAACACAACCAGAGTACCAAAGTTAGGCCCTTTCGTCAGATCCTTTCATAAAGTATGCAGGGCAACCTCATCCTGGGAAATAGATGATGTTAAACCCAATAAATGTATGGAATTCAGTCGATGTTTTACCTTGTGTGTGCAGCTTCCTATGTCAGTGCAGTTCTGACATAAAGAATCGTACACCATCATTTCTAGCTTACTGCTGAAGCTGTTGCCATCGTTACTGACACTCATCAACCAGGTGTGTTGGACGGCTGTGACTGACGGTGAGTTGTCTAACACGGCCCTCTTTCGGCGTTGGTCTGACCTCGCTCCTGGTGGAGTGTGTACGGGGGAAGGAGGTATGGCGCAGATCACCTCCTCCGTGGATACATACCGTGCAGATGGAGCTGTATAAGAGCCCTGCTGTGAAGCCTGAAAGCCACAACTGATATTATTTCATGGTCAATATTTTCTTTCTCTGTGTTTTGTCTTGTATATGGGACATCTTTCGACATTTTTGTATCAAGAAAATGACATAGTCAGGATTGGATCTTAAAAATGCCCCACTGGTTATTGCCCAAATGCCCTTATGGCCAGTCCGCCCCTGAGATGCTGTACATTAAATGTTGTACGTCACAACGGTTGCAAGATGATTCTGATAAATTCCCGCTCACCGAAGTCACAACGCACTCGAGTGCGTCAGAGTTAAGGATGTTGGATCCATAGAGCCTCGATGAGCGGCAACCCCGGGATCGAACGTCACAAAGGGAGCTCTGGATGGCGAGAAGCTGTGGGGGTATTGTGGTGTCCACGGAGCAGTCAACACCAGCGAAATCTGGACGCCAGGAAACCAATACAGCGACATTCGTACTCACCAATTCCCTCCCGCATAGTTTTCCACACCGCACTCTAGTTACAAAAAAACCCTCCTCTCTGACTTCCAATGTATACAGATAGACATGTCTAAGCACTGTCAGTGAGGTCACTCCGCTCCTCCTTGCGTACTTCTCTTTATATAATAGAAGGAAGAGAGGAGGGGCGTATTATGACTCGAGTGCCTGTGCCCAACACTGTACACTCTTTAAATATGAAACAGTAAATGAAGAAGTTCACATAATGCGTACCCAGTATGCAAAACTTAAACACGATGGCTACCTGGTTCACAGTGGCACGACCCATTAATACACTCCCCATGGCTGCTACACTGGTTGGGGCAAATCTTTTGTAGAAGTTCTTGTATTTCTCTCGGAATCAGGTTACCAGTTTCTTCGTCTCTTACCATTTCGTCATCGGAAATATTTTGGGCGGCTTGAACTTGAAATATACAGTTGGATTCTAGTTCGGACCCAAACCCCACAGCCGCAGTTAGGTTGTCAAGAAGCTGAGGATAGAACAGAACATTTGACGTCTTAACTCTTTGTGTACTTTTTACTGACTTGATTTTTCTTTGTATAAATTAAAGGTATTCGGGGAAGCTATAATGGGTGGTGGAAGTAGGGGTATTATTCAATGATGTGTGTTGCATTGGGATTTCTCTCTATACTTATGAAAGGCAACCATTTACAATATGGGGCCAGACAGTTGAACAAATTATCGATAGTGTGGTTCTACAACTATATTTGTGCTGGTTGTGAAATCATATGACTATTTGCGTTGACAAACGAGAAATCGTGCCTCTCTACCCTCGTTGACCCTGTCTGTCATTGTTCTTACCAGTATGTCCCCCAAACACTCCCCGTGTATTTTGTCCATCTCCTCGTCTGGTATCTCGCCATCGCAAAAGTCGTAGATAGCTGACTTATGGATTTCGTTGTCACATGCGGACACGGCCGCGTCCTCTGTAATGCCCGATTTTGAGGGAAAATTCTCGGGAACATCCACACCATGATCGGGATCGAAATCCTGCGCCTTATATAGATCACTCGGATCAATGAAATCATCTCCAAGATCAATATCCTGTGGGTTTGTGGAGGTCGATCTCTGAGCGCGCCCGCCTTGATTGTTGTCATCACTGGCTCGTTTGTTCCGCACAGACCCCCCGCAAACAGGTGCTCCCCCGAACACTGACATAGGGGAGCGGTAGCCTGGTCCGGATGGTACGTCACACACCGTCATGGAATCGTCGTCACACCGGCACAGCCAGTCAGGGGCAGCACGGAGTTCACGGCAAGTGGGTTGGTTCTTGAAGTAGTTATTGGCTTGAGGAATTCTAAAGCAGATTATATACACAGGATTTGTGATGGACAAGAGAAACATGTGAAGGGGGCCTGGTGTAAATGGCATATCAACTCTAGATAAGTAGAAGAGAGTGGAATATTTACTTCCAGCTGTTCTTGAAATTGATTGGCCTGTATTTATTGTCTATCACAGTGGAGTTCCTGATCTTAAGGTCATCATTTGGATCGCCGTTGTAGTTACCACAGAGACCGCCAGTCCCCTGTCGGTTTTTGTAGCTGCTCGGGGCGTATATATAGCTACTCATTCCGGATGAAGACCCACGGTAGGTTTGCACTCTCACACCAGAGGGCATCGTGACCTTAATGAACAGACGGAAACGATGGTAAACTAACACAGACGATCCTGATTACTCTACATCTGACACTTTTTATTCTATCAGCCGGACTCCCGATAAGATATGAAAACATCTTCGGACTAGATATCTTTAACTGAGACAGTAAACTCTCACTGTGATGGTCCTGCCGTTGTTGGAGGTGGTGATGACAGGCTTCTTGAGGGCGGTACCATCCACCAGGTGCTCCACCACCCTGGGCGTGGTCCCGTCACACTGGTCGACGCCCACCACCGCGTTCCTCTCCCGGATGATGACACCACACGTACAAGATGCCGAGCCACACGGCTTGAACCGTCCTTGTATCTGACAACATTCAGCTTTATATCACAACATGCTACTGTGGCCAGCTTTGGTCACAGTGGCTTGTCGAGTTCAAGACTAACAATTTCCTTCGCAGTCTTTTTTGTTCTGTATGATTGATGAGAGAAAACTTACCTCTAACTGTTGTTCCTCCCATAGCCACAGGTAATAGTCACCTGGCCTGTACGCCTCGTAATACCTGATACAGAACACAGCGCCTGGTTAAGGTAGCAGCCAGTAGACGAAGACAACAAGGCAAGATAAGGTTTTCACCATGTATTGACGTCATGTGTATGATGTCTGCTAAGGTAGGTTATAACATGAACAGCTAGCGTGCGCGTTGTTATTTGGCACGAACACAGTCGCTGTTTCATGTCTATAAGGAACTTTGATCTGAGTGACATGGTAGGTTAGAGCTAGGACCACATACGGCATATGAGCAGTTGATAGCATTAAATACCTCACGTCAGCATATCATTGGGTCTGGGGCCCTTGGGCAGTTTTATCTGCCATTTTATTATCAGAGATTCCGACATGGAAAGGGTGAGATCGAAGTGCTTACACTGGGGTTATTTAGTTGACCCCGGACTTACTTGGAATCAAAGGTAGTGACGTGTGGATCCGTGACCAGTCTGCATTCTCCCGCCCTCACCTCGTCTACGATATGTACCTGAATGCAAACACAGTTAGCTGTTGTTACATCGGAGTAAGCTACTCATCGCGCTACCGTACCTACTCATCGCGCGTACCGTACCTACTCATCGCGCGTACCGTACCTACTCATCGCGCGTACCGTACCTACTCATCGCGCGTACCGTACCTACTCATCGCGCGTACCGTACCTACTCATCGCGCGTACCGTACCTACTCATCGCGCGTACCGTACCTACTCATCGCGCGTACCGTACCTACGAATTGATGCGTATAGGGCTGTAAGGTGACATCGCAAACGCAAAAAAACGTGAAAACAGCCAGACTGGACCCAACAAGAGAGGGTCCCTATACTATACAAGATAAGGACTTATGACGCCTTGCATTTTGTCCTTAAAATGGTATCTAGCTGGTGAATTATCCATATGTTATAGCCTCAGTGATTCACTAAATAACTAAGTAAGTTTGATGTTTAGCCTATTAGTGGTCGCCGAAATATTGCCTTCCAGACATGATTAGAATGCTACAGCGAAAAGTTTTTAAGTAGCGAGTGTGGCCCATTATCAGTTATGTGACTTCACACTTTGTAGCCCTATACACCTAACTACATCATGAAGCCAGTACCCCTGTCGACTTACCGTGACAGGATCGATGATGTAATTCTGGAAGACATGGGAAACACCCCCAAATAGAGGAGCGAATTGGTAGAAACCTATTTTCACCTCAGATCCTGGAGGACGAGTTCCCTCAGTTACTTGAATCTGTAACGCCAAAACGGCATGCATATTTTATTTTATAAACAGGATACCGAAATATTTCCCCGATTCCAAGTTTCTAATTGTTTTTCGAGTGCCTAACCTCGTAGGTCAAGGGGAAAGTAGTATCGTCTTCGCTGAATTTCATTGTGCATGAAGTCGCCAAGTTGTCGTGCTTGGTACTGACTCGATAATGACAATCACGACATCTTAGTTCGTGGTTCTTAAACGATTCAGAATCTGCGCAATATGGGCAGGTTACGGGAATGGTGGATTTGAAGTCGATGGTGAATGGTCCGTCTACAGTTTCTACTTCATTAACTGTCTTCTTCTCCTCTGGTTCAAGCTGCAAGAATGACAGGAGTGGCATGAAATCCACGACACACACCTCGCATACACCAGTAAGCCATTAATAGGGAAAGGCTAGACACAAAATGGTACAGTGGTACAGTGGTATATAGAATAGATAAACGAGCTCTTGGATTCGATCATTGCTAGCTTGTTTATATTCTAAACAAATGACGACAGACTGTTGCTATAATTGAAGACAACCTCTGGCTTGATCCCAGCCCAGAAGCCATTCCACCCTGGCACAGACGCGCTCATCTGGTCTCGATGTCCGCGCCAGAAGGACTTCACGCTGCAGCTAACCTAGAATCAAGTACAATCTCGGGTCGTCAGCCATGTCTACGAATTCGTGTTCATAAACTGTACTCGTGGTACTAGGTGTCAGATTAACTGAACTGAACAGCTCATACCGATAATATCTCGGTGGTCTTTATTTTATACTCGATTTTCTGTGTTGCGCAAAATAAATAATTCGTCCCAACTGATCATCTTCTCTACTTAACGACCTCATGTAAGCTCTATTTCATTACTTACGGTGTGACCTAGATTTTCGACCATAAACTCCTCTCCCATCTCAACAACCAGCAGTGTTGAGTCCGTCTCAAAGCTTTTTTCCATTGGGGCTCCGTCCAAATGGAAAGTGACTTCAAACATGGCGCCATCATGTTCGGTTTGCTTCGGATATCCTTCTATAAAGCATTTGAAGACAAAACGACTGACGTCGATCGTTCCGCTGTCATGAGTAACGGTTGTTGTGGTTACCATGGGATATGATATCATCGGACGACCGGTGAGTTCCGGATAACTCCCTGGTGAACACAAATCGTCATTGCTACTTGTATTTGAACGAACTTTTACATTTCTTTGTGGAGAAAGTTTGAGAGTATATGGAACAGGAGATCAAAGACGAAACCTACCTCTACATTCCTTTTGTTCTGCGACCCACACCTGGTCCGACGAGCATGTATTCGCTTGTATGGTCCCCGCTACACAACCAGTAGTTTTATACACGAGACGATATAACAAAGAAATAGATCAAGTTATATGCAATAATAACTATCTAACTATGGCGTAAAACACTGGCAACGTTATAATTGATTAACTAATAGACAAAATATACAATTTGTGTCAGAAAACACTCATAATTTCGGTTATTCATTTCGAATTTCTCTGCCGCGAATAATAACCATTTGTTGAATGGTTTAAACACCTGTTTAATTATTTCACAAACTATACCTGATAGTAGGAGACAAACAGCCACTAGGGCACAATGAGCCATCTCTGTTTAGCAGTTCGAGTTAGACTAGTCCGTGCGTCATAAATACTTCACCCTCACTCGACTACTACCACTCTCTGAAATGAGCTCTCGCATTTCTCCACGTGCTTAAGACCAGTTACCTAAGTTGTGTACGTGGTTTTGGGGGCAGGGGTGGTAGTTTCGGAGGTTGTCAAGAGCGTTTTTAGCCCCAGGAGTGGCCAGTTAGAGGGTTAATTTAGCCCAGTTACTTCCTGGTTAACTCATTTTAGATCCTGGTTTATCAATAATCTGTTCTGAATGACGCCAGCTGAATTCAGTGGTGCTCAAAGCGAACTGCTCTTGAAATGTGTACCGAGCATGATGAGCTGTGTCAGTACTACGAATCGGCCGGGTACTTGGTTATACTCTAAGTACTTTTCTTGTTATTGGTTTTTGGTTTCTTGGAGATAAAGCGATCGGTGCATATCGATCAGCGATTATAAATATGCCTGTCAAGACAAGGAGTTGTTAAGCAGAGAAAACATGTATCATGCTTATGTGGACTCATATAACGAACTATGTCCTGTTCATTCTGGGGAAAAGGAAGTTGTATTGTAAGAATATGATAAAACATTGAAATGCCCCTTAGTTCCGTGGTTGTTGTCTGGCACCCAACGACAGTCACTAATCGACACCCCTTCATCAGGTTACACACCACACAATGCAACTATCAAAAGGTATGTAAAACACTGGATTAAGGTCCATGACTCTCAGAGACATTGTTTAAATGAGAGAATCAATTTCGCGTTTATCCCATTCTTGGTGACTGAGACATCGCCTCTCGGGCATCTTTAGGATGCTGGCGATCTTCTTTAGCATCGGCTTCTATGCAGGCTTGGATGTTATGTTAGCGTAGCACGTAATATAGCATAACGTCCAACATGTATACCATGGAGAGTGGAGGGAAAGAGCTAACGAAGATCGTTATCAACGATGTGGCGTCACACTTGGGGGTGGTTATTACTGCTCTCGGTTTGTGGACGGTGTACTACACCATACGTACCAACCGGCATGCCATCGTCCCATGCATGAATAATTGTTGTATGGTGAAACATTGGCCATTAAAGCTGGATATACTTACATGAACTACTGGTAATTAGTTTTAATCACAGGCACTCGAGTCATAAAACGCCTTCCTCCCTGGTTTCTGGTACAAAGAGATATACTAGAATTCAGGGAGGAGGGGCGTTTTATGACTCGAGTGCCTGTGGTTTTGAGAGACCGTGAGTTTTGATCCGCTACGCGGCGCCACGGAGCAATGCGGTTCCTCGCCCGCTTCCGGTGGTCTGATACACACCGCTTACAAAGAAGATTGAGTACTACGTTATTTTAGATCGAAACCTTTCGAGTTATATCGATGATATCCTTGGAGAAAATCATCATTTATGGATAAGTACGGCTCTGGGACAAGCCAGTAATATAGTTTGGCACATGGAGAGATGCAAGAGACTGAAGTCCTTCCAATTTGGGAGGCTATGCAAAGCCACAATCAAAACGGACATAATCCCTTTGGCAAAGTCACTGACCCATGTCAATCAGATTGGGGCTCACAAGATGGTGTTCCGCCTATTGTACCATATCTGGTCAGTGTGAACAGCCAGCTGACCCTCAACAGCGAACACCACTACTTTTACTAGATTCAGGGCCAGTTATTTTGTGGTGTTTTTTTTTACCTCTAAGAGCATGGAGATTGTTCCTGTGACCTGTAACACTGACTTTATTTCTGCTATGGTCGCAAAGTTTTTTTCAGGGACTCCTTCATAGATGCTGTACTTGATCCCATGTATTTTCACAATTTCTGTTACTGAATTTGTGAGTACTGGAGTGAAGGGTTATTATGAATTACATATATCAATTCATGGTATAAAATGACAATTATATATAACAACCTTCAGGATAAGACCTTCAATGAGATTCATATGATATCACACCCTGAATGGGACATTCGTAGATACATTTGATATCCTCTCATCCACATTTTACAAACACCACACATCACGTAATACAGTTGTGGGGGCAATGCACTGCCGAAAGTTACATAGCATATATCAGACAAATATTATGTATGAGGAAATCTGGACCTCCCAGTGGTTCATTGGTTCCATTTTGAAAGTTTGTTGTCCGCGACGCGCAGCGCATTGGCCGTGACAAGTTTACCCTAAACAATTCGTCACTTGATGTAGTGCCGACTGCGATAACTCTTCGTCGAAGTGGAACATAATGGAAACGAATATTGTGTAGTTACGCGTCAACACCCCCAAATATGCGATAACTTCCGGCCGAGCATGGGACCGTATTGCTCTGTGCCGCCACCTATCGGTCTTAGTGGCAACGCGGTCTCTCTTGATTTGTATATGTATAATGCACCTCTCCCTCACTCATGTTGCCATCCCCAAACGTCAACTGGGTAGCTGAATTGCTCTCGGATACATATATCAGCAAGGGGCAATGGGGTTCGAAATGTTAATACGAGTTTGGAGTACAAAATGGGGCTCATCGAAAGGCAGTTGGTGTTCCAAGATTTGGGCGAATTAAAAGACATCGTCTTAATTATGTGCCAAAGTGTGCGTCTTACCAGGAACGTGCTTACTTAAAAGTCATCTAAGTAAGTTGCAGAGCTTTGAAGAATCTATTGGTCATGCCATCGGGGTAATGAAACACATGTAGTTGAGTGGCTCAAACTCCAATATGTCATTGTTTCTTGCACACATCTTCCGTTTCAGCTTCGGATGTATTGTAGCGTCTACCGTATGTCATATTTGGTTTATAATTCACGTCCCGTAAAAAAATAAGAACTTTACAAAGGCCATATAAATAGCCTGGGATAATTCGAACAAACAAACATTGGTCTGGGTTTTACTAATATCATGATAGGTAATCGGTTTAAGAAGTTGTATAGATATTTGATTATAAGCTCCTTTAAAGCCGATTCGTTGCGATAGCACTTCAAGAAAAAGTATGAGTTACAACGGTAATACTACGATATTGTTACGAGATCTGTACGATAATAAGCGATTGAGTAGATGCGATAAATCAGGGATAAAGTTGGAATAATAACGACATGGATACGTTACTAATACGAGTATCCACGAGTCCAGGTGATTTGGTCTAAGGGGGCTCACGCGTCCTTTCGCCGACATAATATTCGCAAACGCCACCTGTGCGCAGTGCGCTCCATTATCATAACGCATTTTGAAATTACATGGAATTTTCTGATCAACTCAAGCTGCTAGGCGAAGATCCCCGATCGGATGTTGGATCAACAGGTCAATGTGCTTTTGGTTATTTTATTGTAGCGCCACCTGACGACGAGCATGTGTTTAACTCATTAACATGCTTACTGCATAGCTAGACGGAGTGAGCCCTCTTAACTTAGCTATACATAGTGTTGCATGCCCTTTAATTTTGGGGGTATAGCGGCGGCCACAATTTGCTCATTCTCATTCATCTGCTGGTTCAGAAGTGGCCATGTCCTGAGGCCAAGAACTCAACTCGTAGAAATATTTCAGAACACACGTACATACTCACACTTTATTAATAACACTTCGCCAAGTTCATCAATCTGTTGATTGACCTCTTGCTTGATTGGTAATTGAATGCTATAGCAAATCAACTGTGTAATCACATTAAATCTTGGTATGTAACAGCAAATTTTCAATCCACAAACGACACATTATGTGGAGTGTCTGCTGGGGTAGTGACCCCACCGCGGATTATGTTTACAAACACGTGAACGTCATGCAGTGTTGCATGGCGCAGCGCATGCATGGTGTGTTCGAGAGCCTGTCAATTCAAAAGCGATGAAGTGCGTTGTATTTGCTGTAATCATGATTCAGCAATATTGTCTAATACCCGATAATGTGTAGTCAGAGATAAGGGGATTATAGGGTAACCTTACGTCACCGTTAAGAAAGGTCCGCCACAGTGACACTTCGTAGTTGGTGAGTTTTATTTTTGAATCTTCTGACCAGTCCATTCTTTATTTTAGCTTGCGTTCACAACTCGATTCTGACCAAGACTGCAATAGCCTTGTTTGGTGCATCGGCGGGAAATAAATAACGCGGACTGTCTTTGGAATGTATAACCAGTCTTCTTTCGACAAGTAGAGCTGTTGAAAGCCGACCGAGCAGCTCTCTCATTGGATTGGCTGGTTTTGTTTGACGATTTCCAAGAGCCCCAACTCCGTCTGGTCATCGGGCGTAGAAAGAGCGGCTCGGTCTGGGTTAGCTCCGGTCGTAACGGTAACATGAATTTATACCTCAGACGTCTTGTAGGGCTAGGTCTGGGTAAGCTGTGCGGCTGGTTACTGTTGAACCATACCAAATTAAGGCTATTCATTGTCGAGTGCTGGATATGTAGCCACTGAAACAAAATGTCGTTTGCGTATTTTTCAATGACGCATCTTCTTGTCTGATAAAAATGAAAATTTAATCATCATTTCTTCCTCACAGTTAGGCCTCATGCCTAACCTCTCCTTCCTCTACCCCAACAAAAACCACTCCTACCTCTATTCTTGCCCTTAAGGGCCTGACTGCTACATCCTCTAGTCTCGCCCCATACCACTCCTGCCCCTATCACCGCCCCATACCACTCCTCTACCTATCACTGCCCCATACCACTCCTGCCCCTATCACCGCCCCATACCTCTCCTGCCCATATCACCGCCCCATACCACTCCTGCCTCTATCACTGCCCCATACCACTCCTGCCCCTATCACCACCCCATACCACTCCTGCCCAAATCACTGCCCCATACCACTCCTGACCCTATCACTGCCCCATACCACTCCTACCCCATCACTGCCCCATACCACTCATTCCCCAATCACCGCCCCTAACCACTCATTCCCCAATCACTGCCCCTAAACACTCATTCCCCTATCACCGCCCCATACCACTCATTCCCCTATTACTGCCCCTAACCACTCCTTCCCCTATCACGGCCCCTAACCACTCATTCCCCTATCACCACCCCTTACCACTTTCTCCTGTCTCAAAGTGTGCTTCATGTTGCTTTGACCTTGCTATTTCTGGTGTGTGCAGTGTGATCGCTGATGACCTCAGCATGTTCCTCTTACAAAACATCGTCCGCCATATGAATCCTGCCTCACAAGATGTCTTCAGGAATGTATCTGTAAGATGTCTCGTTGCTTCCCATATGCTCCACACCTCTGTTGCTGCGGCAAGTGCTACCTCGAGCAATTCCAACGAGCTACACAGGAATGAAACCTCATCTGACGTAACTCCCAGCACAGCCACTCCATATGGATCCGTGAGAAATTACCACGTTGACTTGGGGGCTAATAAGACTGGCAGTGAGTTTGGCATGGCCCAAGTTGTGACTCCCCACCCTGTCACACTAGAGCCTTCTTCCTTCAGAAGCTCAGGATCTTCAGGCAATAGGTTCAAGAGTAGTGCATCCAGTTCACACTATGGCTCATCCCATATAAACTTGAAGGTGGCAGCACCTGCTGTTGGTGACCTTGAACAGATTGCTATACCTGACTACAGTGACCCTCACCCAGTGGCCTTCAGAGGCTTGCAAACTGACTTCCCTTGTTTGTCAACCAAGTGAGGAACTTTATGATACCTAACTTTAACAGTTTGTGAATGGAACATTATGTCAAAAGTGTGTACTTCTATGAGATTAAGCATCATACTTCCAAATCAGTATTACCAAAATGGCAGGACATATGTTGATATGTTATGTGTTTACAGACGAGAGACCGGCCCCGAGCCTGAATACCAGTTTGTAGATTCTGGATACAATTTGTTCAGCAGTGGCCAGCCGTTCAAGATGAGTATTAACGAGGGCGTGTTGCCTGAGCTCCATGTGGCGTATGAGACATGGGGGCAGCTCAATGAAGATGCCAGTAACGCTGTCCTCGTTTTCTGTGGCCTCTCTGCTAGCTCACACTTGCGAAGCCACCAGGTACAGGCCTTCTCATTGGCTAGCAGTTTGTGATGCATGAGTCTATAATTTTGGAAGTTGTGGTCAGTTCTGATGAAGAGCTTATCCCTTCATCAAGAGGGCTCTCCGACTGGCTGTGTCGTAAGCGTTGCAGTTAGTCTTTAGCTTAGCCCCTATGAGGTGCACTACTTCACAATAAAAGCACATAGTACCGTTGAGCTGATGTTCAATAGGATACAGGAGGTGCTACAATGCCATCACAAGTCCAATTGGCTTTACTCTAACAGAAATAGATGCAATAAGTTTTGATAAATGATCAGTAATGAAATAAGGAGAATGGTTTGGTTTCCAAACTACACCCTCACTTTCTCACAATGTTGATGAAAGAAATGCTGCCTGAGACAGAGGGCGATGCCGGCTGTGCTCCCATATTTTGTAGAGAGCTTGTAGCTTCTTTGCATTCTATAAGCTCGTTGATTCTGCCCTCTGACCCCTGATCCCTGGCCTAGAATCATGTATTGAGATGCTGTTGAATTGGGCCACATGACTCAAGTTTCTGGTTGCATGGGCTGGTTTCAGGATAATCCTAGCCCCGGCTGGTGGGAGAAGTTTGTCGGTCCTGGCTGTGCTATTGATACCAACAAATACTTTGTCATTTGTGCCAACAACTTAGGAGGCTGCTATGGAACTAGGTAAAGACATCTCACTGGCGTTTCCTCACCCTATGTGCTATATTCTGAACTATTCAATCAGTTTGTTACCCAAAACAGTGGTACCTCACCCAATGAACCACCTATTTGGGCGAGCACCGTGCTATTTTACCCAGTCAAGTTTTTGGAATTCCCCTTAACAAGTTTAATGGCACCCCACTAAAATGACCATTTTGGCTCTGTCCCAAGAGTGGTTACCCAAGTGAGGTCCCCCTGTACATAATTGATCAGACTGGTGACGCCGTTGGCTCTCTGTACAGCTCCTTATCTTTATCAATAGTCAGCTCATCACCTAAAGAGTTGTCATGAGCCCAGCATGTAGGGTCATAAGAACAGCAGGTAGGGTCATGAGACCAGCATGTAGGGCTATGAGACCAGCATGTAGGGTTATGAGATCAGTAGGTAGGGTCATGAGACCAGCATGTAGGGCCATGAGACCAGCATGTAGGGTCATGAGACCAGTAGGGTCATGAGACCAGCATGTAGGGTCATGAGACCAGCATGTAGGGTTATGAGACCAGCAGGTAGGGTCATGAGACCAGCATGTAGGGTCATGAGACCAGCATGTAGGGTCATGAGACCAGCATGTAGGGTCATGGGCCTAGCATATAGGGTCATGAGAACAGCATGTAGGGCTATGAGACCAGCAGGTAGGGCCATGAGACCAGCATGTAGGGTTGTGAGACCAGCAGGTAGGGTCATGAGACCAGCATGTAGGGTCATGAGACCAGCATGTAGGGTCATGAGACCAGCTTATGTTGTGACAGGCGCTTGAACTGGGTCGGGTTAGGCGTTATCATTGGTCACGTTGACCAGAAAGCCTTACCGACGTGTCCATGATCTTTGGATGTAGTCATAAGCCTATCACATTCGGTCATGAGATTATCACATGTAGTTCTGATACTGTCACATGTAGTCCTGAGACCATTATCGAGCTATGACTGATATTACCTTAGATGCTTGTAAACTGTATTTTGTGTCACCTTCTTCTATGTATGTGTTAACAGTGGGCCATCCAGTGAGAACCCCATAACTGGCAAGGTAGAGCACAGATTATCTATATAATGTGATAATACACATTGTCAATGTGACTACACATTGATAATGTGAAAAGCATATGGTTTACTTGATGACACAATATGTGACAACAGTAATGGGTGATTTGTCATTAACAAAACACGTGGATGATGTGACAATGGGTGCGGATGATGTGACAATACACATTGTTTATATAACAATAAATATGGATGATGTAGCAACATACTTTGTTAGTGTGACAATATTGATTGTTATCAAATGTGAACACAGACCAAATAAGGCGTATTTGTATGACTGCATGTGAATTACTGACTGCCACTCAGTGTGTTTGTTTGGTGTGGTGCAGCCTTACGGAACATCCTTCCCTATTTTCACTGTGGAGGATATAATCAGGTCGCAGTTCCTTCTTCTAGACCACCTCAACATTGATAAGGTCAGTTCCCATTATCCATCTGAAAGCCTTCAGTCATTCATTGTGCCTCTGAAAGCCTTCAGTCATTCATTGTGCCTCTGAAAGCCCTGTCATTCATTGTGCCTCTGAAAGCCTTCAGTCATTCATTTTGCCTCTGAAAGCCTTCAGTCATTGTGCCTCTGAAAGCCCTGTCATTAATTGTGCCTCTGAAAGCCTTCAGTCATTCATTGTGCCTCTGAAAGCCCTCGGTCATTTATTGTGCCAAACACTCAGAGGACCCCTGTTAATCTACCAAGTTCTATGATATAAGGGTTTGTAGTATGAAGTGATGTTGGGTTGCTGACTGGTATGAGAGGTGGTGATGTTGGTGTGTGTTGGCAGCTGTACGCGGCAGTGGGAGCGTCTCTGGGGGGCATGCTGTCTATGGCTGCCAGCGTCCTCTACCCTCAGCGCATCAACAGGTCAGCATGTCTACCTACACCAGTCTGGCGTGACTTCCTGTGGCCAGGAGTCAGTAGGTAACTCTCATGAAACAGTGTTTGTGTACAGGGTGGTGTCTATATCAGCATGTATCCGGTCACATCCTACCTCCATTGCCATGCGCTATCTACAGAGGAAATCTATTATGACTGACCCAAACTGGCAGAAAGGCTATTATTATGGGACGGGCAAGTACCCCAAGGCAGGGATGAAACTCGCCAGGTTAGCCAATGCTGCTAATTTAATTCTACTGCCTCTTGTAATGATGGAGTGTTTGTATTGGCGACTGTGTGATGATGGAGTGTGTATATTGGCAACTGTGTTATGATGGAGTGTTTATATTGGCGACTGTGTTATGATGGAGTGTTGGTATTGGCGACTGTGTTATGATGGAGTGTTGGTATTGGTGACTGTGTTATGATGGAGTGTTGGTATTGGTGACTGTGTTATGATGGAGTGTGTATATTGGTGACTGTGTTATATGATGGTGTGTAGACTGTGTTATGATGGAGTGTTTATACGACTGTGTTATGATGGAGTGTATATTGGTGACTGTGTTATGATGGAGTGTTGGTATTGGTGACTGTGTTATGATGGAGTGTGTATATTGGTGACTGTGTTATGATGGAGTGTTTGTATTGGTGACTGTGTGTTATGATGGAGTGTTTGTATATTGGTGACTGTGTTATGATGGAGTGTTTTATATTGGTGACTGTTATGATGGAGTGTTTATATTGGTGACTGTGTTATGATGGAGTGTATATTGGCGACTGTTATGATGGAGTGTTTATATTGGCAACTGTGTTATGATGGAGTTTGTATATTGGTGACTGTTATGATGGAGTGTGTATATTGGTGACTGTTATGGAGTGTGTATATTGGTGACTGTTATGATGGAGTGTTTGTATTGGTGACTGTGTTATGATGGAGTGTGTATATTGGCGACTGTGTTATGGTGCAGTGTTTGTATTGGTGACTGTGTTATGATGGAGTTTGTATATTGGTGACTGTTATGATGGAGTGTTTATATTGGTGACTGTGTTATGGTGGAGTGTTTGTATTGGTGACTGTGTTATGATGGAGTTTGTATATTGGTGACTGTGTTATGATGGAGTGTGTATATTGGTGACTGTGTTATGATGGAGTGTGTATATTGGTGACTGTGTTATGATGGAGTGTTTGTATTGGTGACTGTGTTATGATGGAGTGTGTATATTGGCGACTGTGTGTGCCACAGAGAGATTGCCACCTTGACGTACCGCAGCGGGCCTGAATGGGAGGAGAGATTTGGGCGTAAACGCATTTCCAAAGATGAAGGCCCCAGCCTATGTCCCACCTTCCTGATTGAGAACTATTTGGATTATCAGGGAGAGAGTGCTGCCACCAAGCTGGACCCCAACACACTACTATACATCTCCAAGGTACATATACAGATGTCCAATATCAAACCACTGAAATGTTTTACAGGTTAGGTCCAACTGGCTTTAGTGATTAGGCAGTGACCATGTCTAAGAATCTTTGTTTCCGCTGATGATCAACTTGAGGTGACTGTGTTGATGCTGTGTCAGGCCATGGACCTGTATGACATGGGAGAGACGTATGGCAGTCTTCACGCAGCCCTATCCAGAGTCACCTGCCCTGTCATGGTCATCGGAGTCCAGACGGATATCCTCTTCCCTATCTGGCAGCAACGAGAGATTGCTAACGTGCTGCAAGAGACAGGTAACTGCACACCCCTCACCAGCAACCAGAAGGTGACAATACTTCCCTCACTGACCACCAACCAGAGACAGGTGACAATACTCCCCTCACTGACCACCAACCAGAGACAGGTGACAATACTCCCCTCACTGACCACCAACCAGAGACAGGTGACAATACTCCCCTCACTGACCACCAACCAGAGACTGGTGACAATACTCCCCTCACTGACCACCAACCAGAGACAGGTGACAATACTCCCCTCACTGAACACCAACCAGAGACAGGTGACAATACTCCCCTCACTGACCACCAACCAGAGAGACAGGTGACAATACTCCCCTCACTGAACACCAACCAGAGACAGACAATACTCCCCTCAGACCAGAGAGGTGACAATACTCCCCTCACTGAACACCAACCAGAGACAGGTGACAATACTCCCCTCACTGACACACCAACCAGAGACAGGTGACAATACTCCCCTCACTGACCACCACCGACCAATACTCCCCTCAGACAGGTGACAATACTCCCCCCCTCACTAACCACCAACCAGAGAGACAGGTGACAATACTCCCCTCACTGACCACCAACCAGAGAGACAGGTGACAATACGCCCCTCACTGAACACCAACCAGAGACAGGTGACAATACTCCCCTCACTGACCACCAACCAGAGACAGGTGACAATACTCCCCTCACTAACGACCAACAGGTGACAATACTCCCCTCACTAACGACCAACAGGTGACAATACTCCTCTCACTAACGACCAACAGGTGACAATACTCCCCTCACTAACGACCAACAGGTGACAATACTCCTCTCACTAACGACCAGCAGGTGACAATACTCCCCTCACTAACGACCAACAGGTGACAATACTCCCCTCACTAACGACCAACAGGTTCTCTCTGATCATCTCCACTAGGCAGGTGCTATATGATCATCTCCACTAGGCAGATGCTCTCTGATCATCTCCACTAGGCAGATGCTCTCTGATCATCTCCACTAGGCAGATGCTCTCTGATCATCTCCACTAGGCAGATGCTATATGATCATCTCCACTAGGCAGATGCTCTCTGATCATCTCCACTAGGCAGATGCTCTCTGATCATCTCCACTAGGCAGATGCTATATGATCATCTCCACTAGGCAGATGCTATATGATCATCTCCACTAGGCAGATGCTCTCTGATCATCTCCACTAGGCAGATGCTCTCTGATCATCTCCATTAGGCAGATGCTCTCTGATCATCTCCACTAGGCAGATGCTATATGATCATCTCCACTAGGCAGATGCTATATGATCATCTCCACTAGGCAGGTGGTCTATGAGAGGAGGAGTATCTGGCAGGGTAGCCGTTTAACTGCCCTATCACAGTATAGTTTGATTCCCTTGGTTGTCTATCATCTTTACTTGTTTCTTCAGACAACCATGCTGTTACATATTTCGAGCTCAATTCCATATATGGGCATGACACGTTTCTGCTGGACCTCAGTGGAGTTGGGAGTGGCATCAAGGTAATCTACTCGCTTCATCCCATTTATTGTTCTAAGAACTATTTAAGGTAGAGTGATTCACTGTGAATTAAAAAAAGATCCGACATTGCTGAAACTATCTTACAATTACCCGTGAACATGCTTTAAAAACTGCCATGTTCCCCACTTAATGATGCATTGTTTGTATAAGTTGTACTGGCATGACTACGTCCAGTGTTGTGTTATAAGTTGTACTGGCATGACTACGTCTAGTGTTGTGTAATAAGTTGTACTGGCATGACTACGTCTTGTGTTGTGTATCAGGGGTTTCTTGACACACAAATGATGGAGACGGGTCGTGTTAGGAAACGACAGGACAAGGAGTGAACACTCTTTCTTGGCAACCTTCATAAATCATTTCCAAAGATTGGTGCTTAGATTTGATAAATTATCAAGCACAGTTTTTACAGTCTTTTTGCGCAGCTTGTGTTCATTTTTGTGGTATTTCTGCTGTTTATTTACCAAAGCTTACACATTGTCCACTGAGTGGTGGATTATTGACCTATGCCTTAATTGATGTTGGTATTGTTGCACAATCAAAATAATTATGTTATGAAAAGTTATGGAATCATGCAAACTTTGTAACAATGCATGTAATTACTGCTATACATTATGTGTAGAATTGATACAGCTCCAAGCATCTGCACTATATATATATATATATATATATATATAGATATATATATAGATAGATAGATATATATATAGATATAGATAGAGAGAGAGAGAGAGAGAGACAGAGACATATATAGACAGAGACATATACATATATATAGATATAGAGATATAGACAGAGATATAGAGATAGACATAGAGATACATATACATACAGATAGAGAGAGATATACATAGAGACAGATAGAGAGACAGAGAGACATATAGACAGAGAGACAGACAGATATATAGAGAGACATAGACAGATACATATATATACAGATATAGAGATAGACATAGAGAGAGACAGATACATATATATACATAGACATATATACATATACACATATATATACAGGGACATAGATATATACAGATACATATATATATACATATATAGATACAGATACATATATATATACAGATACAGAGATATATAGAGATATACAGAGAGAGATAGATATATAGATATTATATATATAGATATTTATATATTATATTTTATAGATTTATATTTTATATATATTTATAGATAGGGATATCTATTTATATCTTCTATATATATATTCTAGATATATATCTCTATATCTCTCTAGATATCTATATATAGATTCTCTCTATCTCTCTCTATCTCTCTCTCTCTCTCTATCTCTCTATATATATATATCTCTCTCTATCTATATATATATATATCTCTCTATCTATATATATATATATATATCTATCTCTCTCTCTCTCTCTGTGAAAACTCTCTCAGCTTGACCTGGTATATCTCTATACCAACCACTGTGTCAGCTTGACCTGGTGATCAGTAAACAGTCATCCAAACAGTTGTTGGGTCACATTTATTCCTTTCAATTACAGCCATTCACCAATTTACTTTGTGGGATTCCTTTTACAATAAAACATATGACCGAGAAAACAGTTTATTTTTGCCCCTTTGCATAAATATTAAATATGCTTAGAATTGATCGTTCTAACTCGTAAGACAAAGGGACAATATTGTATAGAGATGCATCGATGAAGAACACCGGCAGAATTCGTGACAAAGTTTTCTAAAATGGACACATCCAGCCAAGAAAATATGATATGATATTGGGCAAATAATCCTTAGTGATATGTATGTAGTCCTCAATACGGTCTGAACACATTGTCCGAGTCAACATCAAAAGTAGTTTCCAAAAAGACCTAAAGCTGCGTAGGACAATGGCTTACATATTAATACTAGCTTTGTATATAGTTTGGGATTCGACTTTCAGCTGTTGAGACAAACCTCAGAATATTTTGTATTCAGTTACAAATATGGAAGACAATTACCGGAACAAACCTGATAAAACAATGTTTGGAAAATTCTATAATAGATTAAAATAATATCATTCCCTGGCATCCAGAACATCATATGCACCGATCAGCTTTATATATATATATATATATATATATTGCACTGTTGAAAAGTACAACAATGTACCTGTGTGATTTCCAATAAAACATTTTGTAAAAATGTATTTAAAATATAAAAAAATAATTGTATCAAGCAACAAAAGATTAATCATATAAAAATGAGCTCCAGCAGATGAAGAATGATGCATGCAAGATGGGGATTCTGCAATTGTTAAGTACATGCACAAAGCTGAAGATTTTATTCAAGTCGGCGATATTATTCATAAGTGCACGGATGGTGACGGCTTGCTACTGAGTCCTGGTCAGTTACCATTATGTTGCTCCAACATTCATGAATCACTTAGCACCATCTATCAGTAGAAATTATGTTATGTATTCACAAATAGCAGCTCATATGATGTTGAATGAACAAGCCCAGGGGTAAAACTTGCCCCCCATATACTCATTCTTTCCAAACTCAAAAGCCCTACTTCACACCACAGACTCCTCCACTTCACACCAAAGACTCCTCCCCTTTACATCTCTGTCTCCTCCCCTTCATACCACAGACTCCTCCCCTTCATAGTCCTGAAACAATTATTGTTATAATCAAATCATGATTTAATCGTAGGGATTTGTAGGACTCTGCGACCAGATAATTCTGCAACAATAACCATATACTTACATCCTCTTCATAGTCAAGTGGAACAGCATAGTCAGCAGGCTTCTCACTAAACACATACATTTTATATACAATAACTGGATGATAATTTATTTCTCCAGGAACCAAAAATGTCAAAATCTACCATACTTTGGACAAAGACACCAGTCTGATAGATAAATGTCTAATGAACTGGTTGGTAGAAGCCACAACATGTCAAGAAATGATAACAAGATTGACTCAATCACCCTAAGATAACACTTACACAATAGAACTGGTATGAATTTCTTCAAAGGAATTCTGCTGATGGAAGTAATAAGAAGAAACAGGAGCTCCATTTGAGACAAAGGTCAAAGGTCGATAGGGTCTTGGTGCTGCTAGGCCCAGTAGATGGACCGGAGGTGACCGGTAACCACTGTCAGACGCGTCTTGTGAAACAGTGTGTGATGTGAATGTGTGTGCAGGATGAACAGGTCTGAATACAGGGGGTGGTGTGGTGTCAGTCTGGCGAGTGAACGAGGGAGGCTCGGTTAGCAAAGATTGGTGAGGCGGTTTGGACACATAACCTGTAGGGCTGAAGAACCTCATTACATTAGCAACAGGTGAGGTTACCATGTCCTCTTTGACCAGATTGGTGACCTCATGATCCTCTGTGTCACTGACCACAATATGACCAGCTGGTTGGTCCACTCCACGAACTGAACCAAGTGCACTGCTACCATGGCTAAGAGACTGAGAATCAGTCTTCCCAATTTGTCCAGAAAAGTCATTGGATGTTCCATTAACAGCCACGGCACTACCATGGGGACTACGAAGTAACCGCGCACGGCGCATTCTCAGACCTTCCTTGCCATTTGCATTATTAGCCTCATGGCCGGGGCCACTACGTGGAGTGGTATCTAATGAGGACTGTGGCATAGATGTAAGAGTTTTGTCTTTATACTGCAACATCACTTGAGGTGTGTGACCTACATCTTTAGCTTGAATTACAAGTCCATAGTTTTCGCAAGGCGGTGCTGTTGGAGGTAGTGGGGGCGTTTCTGGGTGTGCTGTGTGAAGTGGGTCTGTCGGGTGGGAGGGTTTATAAGGCCGGGTCTTAGTTAACCGCGAGATGATTCTGTCAAGGTCACAGGAACTAACCCTGGCTTGGTGCGCGTCCCCATCCACAGAGGTCACCCGCAGTTCAGACAGGTTCATTGTGCGGTACTGTAAACTGGCCTTGGGAGTGACTCCCTCATCCTTACAGTGACTGTGACTTACCACTAGAGTGTGGCTATGAGGCATGTTCACCCCTGAAATAGCAACATGGTGTTTGTGACTGGGGCTCTCATGCTCTGGGGAGATGAGTGTACTGGCTGAATGAATCTCAGCAGTGGTGCCTTCAAAGAGCACTCTACTGGGTTCATCAGAAGATGCATCGGTTGAGTTGACAAGGCTCAGTTCAGAGAGACTTGTCTGAGATGTGTTGTCAGCAATGACAGGGTCCACGAGAGTTTCGCCGCTCCAGCGAGCGCTGGGTAGGTGTCTCTCGTCAGCATCCTCACACTGCATTGGTGTCCTCACCAGACAGGACTCCCCTTGTGACTGGGGGGGAGTGTACTTAGGCTTTTTCATAGGGAGACTGGGCTTGGAGCTTGTTGGTACAATTGTTGTTTTTCGTGGCGGACTGACAGATGACGACAGATCTGTGGTTGGCTGGGACACAACCGCAGAGGAATGGCTGCCATTCTCAGACAGAACTCGTTTGTTTGTGATTAGTGTTGTTCGTGGGGGTTTAGGAGGTACCAACGGCTTGGCAGAGTCATCCACTGATGACATCAAAATGTTCACAGAATCTAAATGGTCACAATTGATGTCTTTTTTCATTTGTGGGTGCTGAATGATGACAGTGTCAGTTTCCATAGTAACATGATGTTGCGTTAATGTTTCAGCAGTGAGCTTAAGAGTGTGGTCGGTGGCAGGGTTGGATGTCTCCGGTTCACCATCCAGTTCATCCACAATGGAATCATACAAGCTGTCTATGCTCTTCTGAAACATGCTCATTGATGATACACTATCCACAGAATGCATACTCCCCACATCATCCCAGCTGTCCCCTGATGATTTCATGTCACTAATGTATTCCATATTAGGCATGGGTGGAGCTGGAGGGGGCATTGACGGTCTTGTTAATGACACACGCTTTGAGAGACGGGCTTTCTGATTCTCCTGATGACTGACGGTCATCTCAGTGTCACGAGTCAGTGTTGGAGGTAGAGGAGCCGGTCGTGTTGGGCTCAGTGCATTCTCTCCGCTGTTATTTGCAAACTGGCGGGGCAACTTGACAACTTTTTGACCACTGAACTGTTTACTAGCGTCTTTATTATGCTCTCCGTGATCACATTCATCTGTAACATCAATTCAAAATACTTGTTTACCCACATAGACAGGATAACAATAATAATGATTTTGCAAAACGTCCAAATGAACCTATAAGATGCTGATGGTAGAGAGCAACAGAACCAACCTTGTGTTGTTGTGTGGCGGGGTGAGCTAACTGCCAGGGGTAACTCAGTCTGGAAGGGACTCGGCTGATGCACCACCCCCCGGTCCATCATGCTCATCTGGAACACATCACACCATGTCACCTGACACATTCCACGGACGTCAACACAGACACGTTGTAATGGACTTGAGGCACTGATAAACATGACTGACTGTAAATGCTCACCTCAACGTAGGCCCCTGGGAACCAGCCTCGCTTGGCACCCATCAATCCCCGCCACCAGCCATTCTCTAGCTGTTCGATCACAATGATTACATCCCCCGGTTCAAAGCTGAGGTCTCCTTCCTGCTGAGCTTTGTATGTATGCACAGCCAAGCACTCTGTACATACAACAAACATAATCATTATTTGGCACATATTAAAGAGTGATTGATTCAAATGTTTACACATTTTCTGCAAATAAATAGGAGGTACCAATGCCTGTGATGTCATGTGAGTCAATGTCGAAGTCATCAGTCAACATCAGAGTATCATCACCAGATGAACACACACTGCTGTCCACCCTCACCTGCCATGACTGGCCAATCAGAGTGGGCGATTTCTGCAGGTAACACAGTGAATAATGTATCCAAGGCAATATTAGCAACCAGCATTAAATATCCAGAGAAATCTATCGTTAGCTACCCTACTGAAGCTTACCGCCTGTCTGAGGTAGTTGGAGGGACACCAGCCTGAAAGCCCTGCCTTATTCCTGCATTTCACCCAGCCATTCTCCTCATCCCCTAGCATCTCGACAGCCTCGTTTGGTGCAAGAGGAAGCTGTTCGGGACTGTTAGCTTCAAACCTGTACATAGCGACAGAGAGCCTGTGACCTGCAACAGGAAAGATTCATGTCATCTTTATTCCCTCATTGGTGCTAGAGAAATCAGAACAGATAATGACATCAAACATTCATAATCCACTATCTTGAGTTGTGCATTACTTAGTGTCACCACATCATCCGGCCCAAGAATGGATCACTAAAGACACCTGTCAGTTCGGTCACCCCAATATCCAGTGTAAACATGACAGAACATATACCGGACCTGATGAGTTAGCCTGGTCCACATCAACACTGAGAGGAACCATATGTGGAGTTAACCCTTCACTTGTTTTCACTTTACGCAAGTTGGAATAATCGCCAATCTCCTCATACAATCCATCAGGACCCTTCACAATATGGCCATAATCAACGGTCTTGTCACTGTGTCCTTTGTTGACATTGATGTCTGTATCAGGCCCGGTATCAGACACAACCACATCAGGTGGCCGGTGTGGCAGAGAGTCTGTGTCTGTTTGATTCACTTGGACTTGATTGACAATCGGAGTGGACGAGGCCCATGGCGAGGAAGAGACAGGGGAGTTCTCTCCACTGGCCAAGACACTTTTGTAATTCTCATTCTTATCCAGCATGTGGTTGGTGACATCAGGCAGACTGCCACGCTCACTAGGGGTGTCTGCCGAGTAGCCAGAGGGTGGGGGGAGGATGCTCATGTTGCTGGCATGGCTCAGACGACACTGCTGAGTCAGCAGGTTCTCACACTCATTGGCAATCTCAAGCTCTGATTTGGGTCTGGTGTGTCTGACACCGGCTGCAGATGCTGCAACCTCCTCTCGAAATGCTCTGTTATCATACCCTGAAACAGGTCATAACACGCCTCATCATGAATCTCAAGTTGTTGAGGATAGAATGAAATATTCCTGTGTGATGAGGGATATAACTTGACAGGCACGTCATTTGGATGGGATGGCTGCATCACTTAATGAGGTGGGAAGGCTGCATCACTTAATGAGGTAGGATGGCTGCATCACTTAATGAGATGGGATGGCTGCATCACTTGACGAAATGGGATGGCTGCATAACTTAATGAGGTGGAATGGCTGCATCACTTAATGAGGTGGGATGGCTGCATCACTTAATGAGATGGGATGGCTGCATCCCTTAACAAGAGGCCCATGGGAGCCATGTGGGAACTTGGCGAACTGCATCCAAATAATTGCAACATTTTCAGAACCGGGCCACAATTGACCAAAATCGGCCAAAAGTTACCAAAGTTATCATGGTTATCAAATTTTCGAGTGCGGGCTACGGGGCGAAATATGCACAATTTATCATGACAATTGATATGAACAATTGGCCAATAAATCATGCTACAAGGAACTATAAATCTTTTTAAAGTCGCACCATACGTTAGGGTGATATCAAGGATTGAGGCAAGGTTATCATGACCGGAAATGACATCATCGACATCTACAATATTTAAGGATACGTCTTAGTATGTCTCGGAGAACATGTAAACCAATTTTTAGTACTATAGGACATTTATTGGTTGTTTTATACGCGTTCGAAATATTCATCCAACTATTGTTGCCATTTGGACTGATCCCTCGATTTTTCGACCTTAGACGCCTGGGAAAACCGTGGGTTGGATGGCATCATATGTCAATAGAGGTACAAAATGGTGTAAAATTTGTAACAATCCGACCATTATTAGCGGAGTTATTCGAGATACTAGTTTTTCACTTTTTCGTTGACAACTATCTTATTTTTGGTCATGGTCAAAACAAAACTTATCGGTTCTGCGCATCATTGCCGCCTATCGATTGAAGAATAAAGAAATTAAAAAAATTGTAGTATTGTCAACCAATTTTTATTAGCAACGGTTATGTAGGTCCGTATCCAAGAGGGTGACGGGTGAATCGGACAATACCCCCCCTCAGCCTCAGTATTTTCGCTCATATGCCAAATTTATCCTTTAATCATGGTCAGAATGGCAGTGTATGCTAGAAGATCTGCTTAGCTCATTTCAGATAATCCCTACATTAATTCCTAGTAACGGGTCTGAAGTTTACAATTACATTACACTTTCAGAATTTTAAGGTGTTTTAATATCAAATTATTATGCCCGTATATATTAAGCAGTGAATGCGATTGGCCAAGATTACTAGGCGAATACAATTTCGCGATATTAACAATAGTATCATGGTAAGTTAAGAATTGAGTTAGCCGCGGACGGTGGTAATATAAATTTATACCGGCGGCGTGCACAGCTAGAATTGGGTGGGCTTCCATAAAACTGTTTTCCGGGTTCATGATAGATTGACATTGATTTAGCTGGCAAAAAGAAATTAATAATATATTAATAAGTTTCGCGGCGTGCCATAGTTGCCGCGTAAATGTCGTAATAATCGGACATTGGACTGTTCCGTATTGCTGCTTGCCGGCTTTACGCAAAGCGAGCTGGCAGCAGCGGTGACCTTTGTGAAACTATCAACCTTAAACATTCATTCAGAAGCCAAACAACATTAAGCAATAAAAAATCTGTATCAACCTATAATTAACAAAATTACTATGGATTTATCAATCATGTTGAGTTTTTAGCTGTTGTTGGCACCTGTTATACTTATGATACATATATGACAATACAGATCAGTGTGCTAGGCCGCGTGGCGTAGCGGTATAGTTATAGACTTCCATGCCAGAAGCCGGTGTTCAAATCCCGTACACGGACATAATTTTTTTTCCCAATTTTCGTGCCACAACAATTATTTCATCTAATTTCAATAGAACACGATTCGTGCTGTCGATGACAACAGCTGAGCAGTTTTTTTTATGACAATAGAACTGATATTTACGATTTTATTAGCAATCGAAAATTGGACGAAAATTTACTGAGTGAAATTTGTTTTTTCAACTCAACGCGCTTTGAAAGACGACGAATATTTTGATAGCATATGTCAAATCCAAAGTTTGGCAATTGTTTCAGCTTTCAGAAAATGTTAATTTTGTTACGATCGGACGATAATTAGTGAATTTATTGCGAAATAAATAAGTTGAGAGATTTTGGTTACCAGAAATTTTCGACCTGCTACAATTTTTTTAACAATGCATTATTTACAACTAAGTATATTCAGAAAAAGTTTACAATTACATTACACTTTCAGAATATCTAAACTGTTTAAAAATGGAACTCTAAAGTATGGACATATTGAGCATTGAACTTGTGTCATTTTTTGAAAACTTTGATGCTTTCGTGACCGGAAGTGACGTCATCGACATTCATGATATTTTAGGATACGTCTTGGTATGTCGCTGAGAACATGTGAACCAAATCTTATTACCAACGGACATGTATTGACGGTTTTATAGGCGCTCAAAATATTCATGAAACTTTTGTTGCCATTTGGACCGATACCACTTTTTTTCGACCTTAGGCGCTTGGGAAAACCATTGGTTAGATCGCCGTATAAGTATTTAGAAAAAGTTTGCAATTTGAATGAGCTACACGATGGTGTAAAGTTTGTAACGATCCGACCATTATTAACGGAGTTATTCGAGGTACTAGTTTTTCACTTATTCGATGACCCTGACCTTAGTTTTGGGTCAAGGTCAAAACAAAACCTCTCGGTTCTGCGCATTAATGACGCCTAACGATTGGTGAAGAAAAAATTGGAAAATTTCCAAAATTGCGACATGTATCGCGGATCACAACAAATGATATCTGATAGGCGCTCAACATATTCATGAAACTTTTGTTGCCATTTGGACCGATACCACTTTTTTTCGACCTTAGGCGCTCGGGAAAACCATTGGTTGGATCGCCGTATAAGTATTTAGAAAAAGTTTGCAATTTGAATGAGCTACACGATGGTGTAAAGTTTGTAACGATCCGACCATTATTAACGGAGTTATTCGAGGTACTAGTTTTTCACTTATTCATGACCCTGACCTTAGTTTTGAGTCAAGGTCAAAACAAAACATCTCGGTTCTGCGCATCATTGACGCCTAACGATTGGTGAAAAAAAAATCGGAAAATTTTAAAAATTGCGACCTGTATCGTGTAACAAAAAAAAGTTACAAACATACATACATACAAACACACAAACCGGGGTGATCGCCATAACTTGGCGTTATGACAACGCCAAGTTAATGAGATGGGATGGCTGCATCACTTAATGAGGTGGGATGGTATGACACAGAAGGGGTATTTACCGTTGCTAGGGTGAGGTTGCTCACAATGGTCTTCTGTTACTGTAGACAGCTGAAGCTGTAGTACACCAGACTCCCCGGCATTCTCTGGCACTGGAACACCACATCACCATATCACATGACAGTGGTTGCTGATATACATATAATAACAAAAAATAATTAAATTAAATTTCAAAATAAAATTCATTGAATTTTATAAAGGGAGATAAAACATGTTTACAAACGTAACCCTGATAGGAATACTCAACAGAAGAAGGTTATGCTTTAAGGAACCCCCATAGTGATATGGAAATAGTCATGGCAATAATACCTTAATAACGCTGTAGATGTCACATTGAACTAACTGAGAGGTTGATGACTTACTGGACAGTGGTCGAATGTGTGTGCTGGGCAGTAAGCCACATTCATCATCTATTCTACCCTTCCACCAACCACTGTCATCCTTCATCAGCACCTCCACAAACCTGACACACATCAACACAGGGCTGGTCTGACACACATCAACACAGGGATGGTATGACACATATCAACACAGTTGAATTAATGATAGACATAGAGGATAGTGATAATAAGATACAGTCCTCCAAAACCATCAGACCATAGGTCACTCTGGGTCGGAATAATTTTGTCACCAAAAATCTGGTTTACTGACTCGAGAATGAATGCTGTGAGGTCTGTGTATAGTGAACCTACTACATGAACACTGACACCCAGCTTGTGAGGACGATGGTCACAACAGTGGACGCAGGCCCAGTGACTGTGTAGTCATGGGCTTACATCAGGCCCTGTGACTGTGTAGTCATGGGCTTACAGCAGGCCCTGTGACTGTAGTCATGGGCTTACAGCAGGCCCAGTGACTGTGTAGTCATGGGCTTACAGCAGGCCCAGTGACTGTGTAGTCATGGGCTTACATCAGGCCCAGTGACTGTGTAGTCATGGGCTTACAGCAGGCCCTGTGACTGTAGTCATGGGCTTACAGCAGGCCCTGTGACTGTAGTCATGGGCTTACAGCAGGCCCTGTGACTGTAGTCATGGGCTTACAGCAGGCCCAGTGACTGTGTAGTCATGGGCTTACAGCAGGCCCAAGTGACTGTGTAGCCATGGGCTTACAGCAGGCCCAGTGACTGTGTAGTCATGGGCTTACAGCAGGCCCAGTGACTGTGTAGCCATGGGCTTACAGCAGGCCCAGTGACTGTGTAGTCATGGGCTTACAGCAGGCCCAGTGACTGTGTAGTCATGGGCTTACATCAGGCCCAGTGACTGTGTAGTCATGGGCTTACAGCAGGCCCTGTGACTGTAGTCATGGGCTTACAGCAGGCCCTGTGACTGTAGTCATGGGCTTACAGCAGGCCCTGTGACTGTAGTCATGGGCTTACAGCAGGCCCCTGTGACTGTGTAGTCATGGGCTTACAGCAGGCCCAAGTGACTGTGTAGCCATGGGCTTACAGCAGGCCCAGTGACTGTGTAGTCATGGGCTTACAGCAGGCCCAGTGACTGTGTAGTCATGGGCTTACATCAGGCCCAGTGACTGTGTAGTCATGGGCTTACAGCAGGCCCTGTGACTGTAGTCATGGGCTTACAGCAGGCCCTGTGACTGTAGTCATGGGCTTACAGCAGGCCCTGTGACTGTAGTCATGGGCTTACAGCAGGCCCAGTGACTGTGTAGTCATGGGCTTACAGCAGGCCAAGTGACTGTGTAGCCATGGGCTTACAGCAGGCCCAGTGACTGTGTAGCCATGGGCTTACAGCAGGCCCAGTGACTGTGTAGCCATGGGCTTACAGCAGGCCCAGTGACTGTGTAGTCATGGGCTTACAGCAGGCCCGGTGACTGTGTAATCATGGGCTTACAGAACATGAAGTACCATGCCGTTCATTGACACACTTCATCTTGACTGAAGCATGTAGTAAACAGAGCTCAATACTCGAGCTTACTGTGATGACCTGTAGAGTAAGATAGCATGGATGAGGTGTCCGTGGCTCCACATAGACGTAGCTTACATGTGATAACAGGTCACCTTCAGCCTGACCCTGTCACACGTGTAGGGTGGGGAGGTGCAGAGTTTGGAAATGGGGGGAGAAGGGATTGCTTGTCTCATGAGAGGAGACAAAAAGTGTATGAACTTTGTTTTGATAAGCAACAGTATACAGAGCTGATACCCGAGTCTGATTCAACAACAGCTACTACATGGTAGAATAACATAGCACAGCAAAGACCCTGAGACTTTTTGATGAACAAAATTGGAATTTAAATTCATCAATAAAAATCTTTAATCAAAATCTGTGACATAAACATTACTAATGCCAAGGAGACATGTGTAAGCAAGTTGTTTGTTAGCGAGTTCAATCTGATCGGGCAAATGAGCCATCCAGTAGTTAGAATCTACAAAGCAGGCACATGGTGTATGATGGTGTGCCTGGCGTTCACATTCGGCTTATCATGGAGATCATGGCAATAGAATAGAGTCGGTGTCACTTAACTATGTTACAATTACATTACTCGTATATTACACTATGTACATGCACTATTCACACTAGAACATCCTCTACGTGATTCAACTCTTCACACTAGAACATCCTCTACGTGATTCCACTATTCACACTAGAACATCCTCTATGTTATTCCACTATTCACACTAGAACATCCTCTACGTGATTCCACTATTCACACTAGAACATCCTCGACGTGATTCCACTATACACTCTAGAACATCCTCTACGTGATTCCACTATTCACACTAGAAGTAGAACATCCTCTCTGTGATTCCACTATTCACATTAGAACATTCTCTATGAGTTTCAGATGTTTCTACCTTGGCTTACAATTGTACTGTTAATTATTCTAAATCCCTTTTCCCCCTATTTACAAGGTACCATCAGGCTGGTGGATTGTTAGATTCTTGCCACATTGCAGATTCTAGGCACTGAGCAGTTCCAGGCAGGCAGCCTAACTGATTGCTCCATCATTCTCCAAGTCTACAATTCTCATGCAATCAACGCATTCACTCACCGGCCGACATTCAGGGTCAGCTGGTCCTCGTTCTTCGCTTCAAAATGATGCCTCACCACGTAAATTTCTCCACCTTGGGAATAAATAACATTATTCATAACACCAGTCACAGGGTTAATCAGTCACAGGGTTAATCAGTCACAGGGTTTGTCAGTAATCATCGCAGTCTCGGATGGAATACCTTGGGTACTTGGATGTCGCACTTGGATGTGAGATTTCTTCGGTTTCTTGACTTCCACCTTTTGCCCATTTTTTCTAGTGGTGTTTTTCTTCCTACATCCCTGTACCAGAATAAACAGCTACAACTTACAAAGGGTTGAATATTGAAATCATCGATATGAATTGTTTTTCTTGAGGCAAGCAGAGGATATCATCTGTTATACGGAGCATGCTCACTATGAGCATGAAGGTTAGCTGACCACTGGTCAGGGAGGCTTTTACCTTTTGGCGCCAGATAAGACAATAGCAGAGAAGCAAGATGATAGCAACAGCAAGGACCAATCCCGCTATAGCTAGGCCCACTATAACACCCACATTCATGGCTCCGAGCTCATCCCTGCAACATCACGAACACAGCTAGCTGCCATACATTAATCAGTCTCAATGCTGGTTGTATATTTTCCCCAACAACAGTCACGTAAATGATAGGGGTTCTGGCTAGTTGCCAGTCAGTGTGTTAATGTACGAGATGGAACATGCCTCTGAACAGTGTTAAAATTATATCAACTACCTGATGTAGCCTTCACAGGAAAGATGATGTTATTTATAATGTTGTATGGTATTAATGCTATATTGAGAGAAATGTTGATTCAGTACAATTTCAACTCACCATATGCACATAACAAGAGAAGTCCATTGCCTCAGCAAAGTGGCAAGGAGGTGAACACCTGTCCAGGGATGTCACTCAATCAATGATTCATTCCTACACATCACCACAGGTAAAAGTTACTTGATTATCATCGTGTGATCTTATCACCTCACATGTTGGCACAATGCCAGAGGTGGATTGAATATACTTGGATATTGCTCTGATAGAATGAGTTACGTGTACTTATGTATTTATATCATTTGAACAGGTATTTGTTGGTCCATGTCATATTTTCTGATCTACGTGACAGGCAACAAACATACATAGAGTCACTTCTACTTCATATTGTACTTTATATAAACGAAGGTGGACAATCATTCAAAGATGAAACTCATCCAAACTCCCAATATATTTCCGCACGGGTACCCACCTGTGTTTGTTGTTTCTAATCTGTCTATTTGCGTGACTGTGCGTACTCCTCCATCTCGGTAAACACACACATAAAAAATCCCCGATAACCAGCGCGCGTTAAGGATCCAGCTTTTGCACCTGGGTGATTTAAGCCCCACGCGTAATGACCCAAACAAAGCAGCCGTAATGACAAAGAGTCGGTGAGCAGGAGGGCGGTTCAGCTGCTCGCAGGTGCGCGAATCAACAGCAACTGTACTGCATAATAGGGAAATCCGAGGGTGGTCGATTAACATAATAAGGTTTAATACACATCGACCTTAATTTGATGAGTCGACCATGGACACAGCGCCCGCTGCGCGACTTGATGTCATTGCCTTTAACTGAGTTCTTAAGACTCACCCCTCAGGTATGCGACAATTCCAAGGTAGATTCTTAAGGGGCATAGCGCTGTTGATGTTGGGTGACATACTGCGAGTAAGCTCTGAATGTGTTCACGGGGATTAAACTTTAACTGGGCCGATGTGTTTGTAAAAGACGTGGTATGGTGACAATCTGACTGCTCCGGTGGGGGCTGGGTAGTGACGCATAAACAGATAAAGTGGGTGTGGTGCTGATGTGGGGACACCCGTCCTACAGCAGGTGTTATTATTACACATATGTTTGCTCATTACCAATATTTATAATGTTATTCTAGTCGATATGGGAAGGTCGCAGATGTTTATATATGGTGCATAAAGGTGTCAGTCATTTGGTGGCGCTCTGTTAGCATACTAACTGTGTCGGCGTCCTTGTTTGACACAGAAATACAAGCTACGGGCGCGGTGGCGTTATTCCAGTTCTGTTAATACTGTTGATAAAAATCATTTTAAGCATAATTGATGACCATTATATAATGAAATGTATTGTATAACACTTCATTACGGGAAACAATCAAATCTAATAAAGCTGTTGAGGGTGCCCCCCCCCCCCCTTGCACACTCCATCATTGTATCCGATACGTATCGAAGATTACAAATACCCCGAGTTGACATCTTCCGTGATCGGCGGGCGTCATTCTGGGGAGTCACTATTTGACCCCATTAATGCGCCATTCCCGGGTATTGTCCGGCTGGACCAGGGGAGCACCGTGTCATTGTGGTCTGGCGCCGCTTCTTCGATCCAGCGATAACACACACCGAGGAGTGATAGGTGTTTAACAGAATGGCAGATGAGGGCGGTTTTTATATGGTTTTGAAGATGATGTCCTTCCGAAGGGCGGTCAACCGGTTGAAACAGGCGAAGCTATATTGACAAGATGTGCTGTAGGCAGTGTAGCAGATACACTCATTGGTAGCTGATAACGTCTCGTAATCTACACTCTCACAAGAATCCATATTTGGCGAAATTAATGTAGGTTTTCAAATTGTTAAAAACAGTTTCAATTCCCCACAGAGAATCACAGGAGCTGATGTAGGGTTTGTGGGTCGATATTGCCAAGGTATGATCCAATGCAACACGGGTCATCAGTTTGCTTCACCAGAGTATGCGCACAACTGAAGAACATCCACGATTCTGAATGAGAAGATGTTTGTTTAACAAGTTTCCACATTTTTATATCACTCAAATTCAAACCACCTGAACAAATACACAGGCCAATAGTGATAATCTTTGTCATGATATAATGACAAACCAATTCCAAAATGGGTCAATTTATATGAGAAATACAGGGAGTTGATTTTCAGTTGTATCCAGCCAAGCAGACACTCTATAGAGTCGGGTCAAGGAGTCAAATTAATGACAGAAACAAGATTTTATAACTGTATTGATTAAGAATGTCATAAACACGGTGATGACTCTAAGCTTGTCCAAATCAAGCAAAAAAACCCCAGCACCAATTAATGCTCTGTTACATCACACATTCACACTGATGATTTATTATTGCCAGAAACAAACGTACAAACAATTCATTTCCAATTGAACCAATTCTGGACCAGATTCATAGCATCTGTCCAACAAACGACAAAATGAAATGAGACAGTTACGAACACGTTGTACGCTCAATGAGTAAAAGACACAGATTCCAATTGAGGTATGATTTCCTTATGAATGGAGGGGTGGAGGTTTTGGTGAGCTGCGTGGAGGCTGAGGATGGCTTTGTTACTTAGAGACTGAAGTGGGGGTCTGGAAGAAGCCACCGCCTTGTTTACTGGCAGCTCGTGACGGAGCAAAGCCGAGCAGCTTCTGAATGTTCTGCAATCAAACACATTACACTGGAGGTTGTTGAAGCCTAAGATCAGGTTCTGATATCATACAGCCAGGCAATATCTGATGCACAAATCATCAAATCTTATCTGACACAGAGACCATATGATCTAATCTGATGCAAAGACCTCATGATCTAATCTGACACAGAGACCACATGATCTAATCTGATGCAAAGACCTCATGATCTAATCTGACACAGAGACCACATGATCTAATCTGACACAGAGACCACATGATCTAATCTGACACAGAGACCACATGATCTAATCTGACACAGAGACCTCGTGACCTAATCAGACACAGAGACCACATGATCTAATCTGACACAGAGACCACATGATCTAATCTGACAGAGACCACATGATCTAATGTGACACAGAGACCACATGATCTAATCTGACACAGAGACCACATGATCTAATCTGACACAGAGACCACTTTAACTTATCTGAAACAGAGATCACATGATCTTATCTGACATAAAGGCCATCTTACCTCACCTGACCCTGTCTACTCACCTGACGTATGGACATGGTGCACAAGATATAGAGGAAGATGAAGGAACAATCGGAGAAATCGTCACCCATCAAATTCCGATGAGAGATGCCATGAAGCCAGGAGATGGGAACAAACGGTAACTTAGCAACCACACGGCCATCAAAGCTGAAGCAAAAGCCACATGTCTGAACAACTAATGGATTAATTAATTGAAAAATGTAGTACAAATAATCCGCTATTACTGTAGGGGTAAAGGTAGTACAAATAATCCACCATTACTGTAGGGGTAAAGGTAGTACAAATAATCCACCATTACTGTAGGGGTAAAGGTAGTACAAATAATCCACCATTACTGTAGGGGTAAAGGTAGTACAAATAATCCACCATTACTGTAGGGGTAAAGGTAGTACAAATAATCCACCATTACTGTAGGGGTAAAGGTAGTACAAATAATCCACCATTACTGTAGGGGTAAAGGTAGTACTGTAGGGGTAAAATAATCCACCATTACTGTAGGGGTAAAGGTAGTACAAATAATCCGCCAAAGGGTAAAATCACCATTACTGTAGGGGTAAAGGTAGTACAAATAATCCACCATCAATGCTTGCTTCTTTACATTATCTGCTTCATTATTCATCATAAGTTTTGTTGTCTCGTGACATATGTCTGGCAGATAGATACTTACATTGAGCTGAACATACTAAGCAGTGCTGTGAAAACAATGCCAATGGCAAACATGGACTTCATCTTCACCTGAATATTCATAAGGATCATCCTCAGCATTCAAGCCTCGTTATACAACAATTATACCACAATATTCCCAGCAGAGCAATTAGACGCAAGAGTCTTATAGATACCAGGGAATTATTGTTAATGAATTATTTTTTCAATTGAAAAACCATGAATTGCATCATAATTTGAAGAATTGTAAATCATTACAAGAATATAAGTTGCTCATTTGACTGGAATATTAAACAAACCATTGACAAATCTCTGTTATCATTTTTCAATTTTTCTTCTCTGCGTTCTGAAATTCAAAAACATTCACAAAATTGACACTCTAGTATATGACATAGTTCTTAATCAGAGGATAACTAATATGAGAGCAACTTCAGTTTTTGATTTTCTCCCTCCGACTTGCTAATGAAGCTACCCACCTATTTTCTTTTTCTGTGTCTTGTCTGAGGCCTCACTGCCCACTGCTTCCTTCTGCTTCTCCACTGAAACATACATCATTTGCTGCCAAATTCTGTTCATAAATGAACATCACCCCAGCTGTGTTGGTTGATGTCAACAAGCCATCTTGGTTTCATAATAAAACAAGCGTCCATGAGGCCTTAAAGCTCTGCTACTTCTGACATGATTTTGAATCAAAAGTTACGACATGATTCAATCCTGGTCCTACAATGGCAGGTGTTATTTGGGGCAACTAGCTTGCTTTATAAGAAAATACGCCATAAAATGGTGACGGAAGGACAGACAACCTGACAAAACGAACAAACAGATATGCCTTAAGGTATATTACTTTATATGCATTGCTGAACAGCAGAGCTAATAATGTGCCATAAAAATACTCCCCACATGGTTTACATTGTACAAGACTGTTGTACTTGAACAACTGGGGTAGAAGGTCATGCAAGGCTGATTTCAGGTTTGTAAGGAGCAATCAACATCAGTGGGGTCCATGTGTAATTTGGGGCAGCTAGCTTGCTTTATAAGGAAATGTGCCATCAAAAAACCATTCTCCATTGGGTTAACATAGTACGCGTTTGACAGAGGTCAGAGGTCAAGTGGTGCTGATGTTTGGTTTGCAATGAGCCATTAACATAAGAGGGGTCCAAGTGCAATTTAGAGTCACTTGCTTAATAACAAAAAATATACTTCCAAAAGTTTATGAATGGACGGACAGAGACTGGAGCAAAGGTATTTGATAAGCTCTGCTCAAGAGTCGAACCAAAGAAGGCCACTTACATTTTTTACTTTGCTTGTCCACTTCTGACTTGAGCTTCTTGTATTTGTCTGTACGGTACACCAGTAGCCATGTTAAGCCTGGAACAGCAAGGTATCAACCCGCATCATTCACATCAATAGACAAAGGGTTTTTTTCTGTTTATTGTGATTATGGTAGGCAGCTTACGCCAAAATACATCACTGGCAAAGTTTCTAACATAAAGGTGAATAAAATACTGTAAAATAATGCCTGGTGATCATGTGACTGAATCCCAAGTTGAAGATGTCAATATCTATTTGAGAATAACTTCATGCCTTTATTGAAATCCCATCTGGTGTATATGTTAGATATGTGGGTCAACCAGTAACCAGTACAGTCCATCTGGGTTCTTATGTAAACTATGTTACAGTGTCACACCCGTCCATTGGCTGCAATGACAAAACTGGATACTGCAAAGTATCGCCATTTCATGGGGTAATATGCAACACTGTTTCAGTCTTATTCAATGAAACACATGGAGTTTGTAAACTTATCAATATCTGAGGACCCCAATGTTTGAATCATTCAGTTAGTGACTGACCATTTTATCTAGGGCCTGTTCATCCAGGCCAAACATTCAAGATTATGTTTCTTTCATATGCTTATGTTACGGTGGCCCCAGAAAGAAGCGAGTCATATTCATGGAGGGGAAAGGAGACACTGATGAGGAGAGTGATGGTGAGGAAGATGTAACTCCCACTGAGTGTGTCGCTCTTGAAAGGCTCCCAGAACTTGCCTACGGGGAGAAGCTAAAGGACCTTTTAGGTTTATGTATGAGCAGTTGTATTTGAAATACTGCGACCACGTGTTATCTTCTAGCTGAGGTTTCAGTTTTGTCCTGTTATTTCTGTATACGTGTTTTTAATCTGCATATGCGTTTTTGTTTGAATAAATTTGACACTCAGGGAGCAGAAAGTCCTTACACATTTTTTGGGCCAGTAGGTTTATAGACGGGCCGGTAACTTTTTTCAGGTACAGGGCCGGGTGGCCGGTAGCTGATAAAGTTAGTTTCCATCCCTGCTAATGCACAACATAAGTGTGAATTATTATGTTTCACAAGTGCTTATGATGAACAGAATGTTAGACAAAGTGAATGCTGCTCTGTTTTACGTGATTAAAGTTTGGGATAAAATCTGCATCCTGTTTCACCGCATATGGACTGAAGCGAGACTGTAATGGTGAAAACAATCAAACACAATCAGCCATACATACAAAGCTGATATGGGAGCTGTTGCTGCACTCCCTCTTGGTAAAACCTGACGTTAGTCTAGCCCAACATACCAACAGTCGAACAGGTATTCCCTTGTTGGTCTAACAGGAAAATCCACTTTAATGGGTAGATTGACATGCTTAACTTATCATCATTTATCACGTTAAAAATATGTAAATTGAGAAGAATTTAAAGCCACCAACAGTGAGAGAATTAACTGAATTTGATTGATATGGTTTTTTTTATCAGATCTCCAGACGAACACTTGATATTCGATTAATTTATAACTTTTCGGCAAAATTCCACTCCCAATTCTGGTAGTTGCCAACAACCGGTCTCTTGCATGACGTTGTCGTAAACGACCACATAGAATCTTCTAAGTTTTCATCATACCGTTATTGTCATCATCTGCCTGATAATTCATTTAACAGTAGAGTCAATTTATACTAGATATATACCTTATAACTTTCCGACCTAGTCGTCTCTCCTTTATTCAGCATCATAACAAGTCTGTTTCCAACCGACTTCTGTTGCGCTTTCTCAACGCCATGTTGGAAATGAGTTGGAAAAGTCAATAGCCTCCCAAATTTGAGGCGATTATGCATATTTACAAGTTATGGTGCTTGCTGAGACTCATTCAACATACACAATACTGATTACTTATTAAATTGGACTAATTACATCAAGTGGACATCATGAAGGTAAGGTCTTATGATCAAATTTTCTGCATTGCCAAGGCCATCCTCAAGAACCAAGAGGGAGCGAGCGCAAGCTCCACTTGGCTGAAAAGAGCTACGTTGGTCTGTTGGTCTTGCCGATAATGATATAGGCACGGCACTCGCCCCTTGTATTTTGATGTCACCTTAGGGGCAAGGTGCTGTATGGCAGAATCTTTAAGGATATAAGCAAATATGCTCCTTCTCGCAATGCAGACAAGGGGCAGTTTAAAAAACATACTTTGTCATATCCATAAATGTCTTAACATCAATCTTGCCTAGAGTGCAACAGTCATACTCCTTAATCAACAGAATCAACGAAATCCAACACAATTTTCAGAGTTGTTGTCCAACATTGCTACCGCGCAAATCGAAAAACGTGAGCGATATCACAGCGAATTAACTTAATTATGTTGCATTGTGGGAGTCAGCCATGTTGAGTTTTTGAACTAAGTTTCTTGATGTGCCGTATTTTAGTGCTCAAACAGAACAATTAGACAAAACTGTAGTAGTCTAATAGAAACGGTCCATAGAAATTTTGCAGGCAGCTCTTCGCCTCTACAGCGCGGATGTGAGAGATCGAAAGTAGTACATAGCGAGGCCCTGTCAGAGGTACCTCCAGTCGAACGGTGATATGAATATATACCGTTCTGCTTCAACATTGTCCGCGTGGGGGCACTTGGCAGGGCTAGACACTAGCGGTTGTCCGCTTGCCCGGGACAGTTGGTTCTGCTTGTGGGACAAGTGAAAAATCCCAAGTACTTGTCCGACCGGACATGTTAATTACTTCGTCGATCGCGAGTCTTATCTCGAGCTAACACTGAAGTCTTGAAGACTCGGGTTTCAGCGTCTTTCGATGTGCAGCCGAGCGTGTAAGACAGAATAATCCGTAACCGTACAGCACTGATCCATACACCAGTTTCGTGTGTGTGAAGTTCTTTCACTGCTAGTAATTAAGACTCACTCAGTCATGTACGGTTTAACTGCAAGTCGCTTCATTCTACCAGTACCCGATGAATCGAAAACAGAGGCACTTGTTACGTGTCGTAGTATGCATTGTCTCGATAATTAGCTAGCATCATGACAGTGATGTAAGCTTGTTTAAGGAGTTTCGTGACACGTTTTTAACGCACTATTGATTTAACTACATATGCGCGTTGTGACGTTGACGCGGTACGCACCTCGCTATGATGACGGAGCGCGCAAGCCAACATGTTGTGTTTTGGCGGACTGTTGTACAACCAATATGTCAATCTGCGAGTCTGATTTGTCAGCTAAGGTCATATTGGCCCTTTATATATATTTTGTGTCTGTTGCGCCAACAGACAGACAATATATATATATAAAGGGCCAATATGACCTCAGCTGATAAATTCAACTGCTACGATCAACGATGGAATGAAGCCACGAACATCTTGCATTTACAAGGGGTGGATTTGTACCCCCGGGGGGGGGGGGGGGGGGTGGGGGGACACTTGGCCTTATCCCGGATAGGGGTGTCCCTTACCCGTCGTACAAGGTGAAAATGGCAAAAAAAGCGCACCCTGTCGTAAAGGGTACTATGCAAATGTACAACCTGTCGTACATCGTAGGCAGGATAAGTGTCAGAAAAATTTCAAAATCTGATCAGGTGATTTCTGATTACATGCAGTAACAACTTCGCGCGTTTGCACGGTCGAGCGTGTGATTCTCGGTGCGTCACACAGGGACCATTCATTGCATTTGCATTGTCAACGATCGGTGGGAAATCCCGGGAGAAAATCTCGACATACTGAAACAAAATATATATTAAACCCGCTGTACAGATGGGAAGAGAAAAACATACCCTGTCGAACAAAACGAAGCCCCCAAAAACCTGTAGTACAGATTGCAGCTGAAAAACATACCCCGTCGTATAAGTACTAGACCCAACAAAACCTGTCGTACAAGCCAACAGGCCGAAAAAACATACCCCGTCGCGCCGCACATATATACTACCTCTATACACTTAAGTGCCCCCCTCGGGTTTGTACCAGTTAATATTTTTGAAAAGCTGTTTTCATTAAGCTGTAAAGAAATTGTAAAGGTACATAACATGTACTGATTGGAGTGTAAATAATTTTAATGCAATAAACTTTTTTACATAAGATTTTGTTACTTATATCAACCATACCATGTGAACTTCCATGTCTTATGGGACAAGCAGGTTTCACATGGGACAAGTACAAATAGCCATTCACTTGTCCTACGGGAGAAGTGAATGCTGGAAGTTAGTGACTACCCCTGCTTGGCCCTAACTCGTATAGGGGTGTGCCGCGGGACCTCAAAAACCTGTACCCGTTGTACAAGTTGAGAATGGCAAAAAGTATACCCCGTCGCACAAGGTATTATGCGAATGTATAACACGTCGTACATGTCGAGAAGCACAAAAAACATACCACTTCGAACGGCACATATATACTACCTCTATACACTTAAGTGCCCTCCCCAGGCTTAGCATTAATCGTTGATGGGTCACGTCATTCTGAGCATGCGCAATGCACGTGGTCTTGAACTTGAAAACAAACATGTTGCTGTGCTCCTGACTTTTTCCGCTTCCCAAATTGATCGAGCTATTACTATAGCTGGTCGGAGTTTTTAGAATATAGCATAGGCACTAGTACATATTATACTGGATTGTGACCGATAATAAGCTACGCTTCGATCTTAATCTGTCATCAAGTTGTTAAATCAAAACAATGTCCAAACATAAAAGATCAACGTGTTCCTCAGTTACACCACACCCCTGACAGGTAGGGTACAACCCTCGATTGAAGTGATGCACTCCGAATGAAGTGAATTCCCTTTGATTGAAGTGATTTTCGAGAATGTAAACATGTGCCACTGGCAAATCATACCCACTGTTATAAAATGGACACTTACACATATGTGAGCACGTTTCTGATTGGTTTAGAGGTCAAATTGCGAGGGACCATTTCAAAAGTGCCTAAAGCACATGGTTTTGTTTACAAAAGGTTGCTTGGAACGAAGTTCCGTAGTTCTATTCGTGTCGATTTGGGTCCTGTTAAATCAAGGTCTCGATTGTTTTAACCATGGAACACTCAGAAGTCATCTGACAGAGTTGGGACTGGTTTTATCTGAAAGGTGAGGTTTTAATCTATAAATTCTTCGACCGAAATCAAAATCTACCGACCTATTTTAGAAATACCTATATTTATAACTAGCTACTGTTACACGAGAATTGCGTATATATCTGCTCTATTTTCCCAGGGATCATCTGTAGTTTAACATGACTCTGCTGACTGTATCAGGACAGGTGTCATCTGAAAGATGAGGTTTTTATCTACAACTTCATCAAACTAAATCAATATCTAACAGCTTATTGCAGAGATATTACATTAAAAACTAGCTCTTGCGAACCAAGTACGGGAGATGCTGCTGCACTTCCTTTTGGTAATAAGGTAATGAAACCTCACGTTCAGTTTGGTCTGTTGGGCTATTCAAAACATCTGATTACATGTGAACAGTACATATAATAAATGGTTATGGCATTAAATACAAAAAGACCTTTTAAATATTGCCTGAATCTTTCCCCCTTTGTTTTTTTAATAACTCAATTAAACTCCAATTATCAACAGCACTTGAGCAGTTGAGGCAGTAGAAGTTTTGAAGTCTAAGTAAATATACCCGTATAACACTGTGCTTTTACAGGTTAGATATGGAACATACTCATCCCTGATTACGGCTGGCCGTTTTAAAAAGCGTTGAGCCAGTGAATCTTTGCACAAACTTTGGGCAGTTGAGCTGGAAGATGGAGGTCCACTTCAAAAAGCCCCAAAACAAATGAAAGATACATTGCTGAAGATGAGAGGAAAGTCATCGAGCACCCATCATCATAAGTCGCAACCAAAAAATCCTCAAATTGCATCCAGAACTTCATAAAGAGAAAATGGACCAAGACCACAGTTACACTAACTCTAAAGAGCAGGCAGAAATTGAAACCCCCTCCTTCAGTCACATAGGTGTCGAAACAGAGACAGTTATAATTTTGGATGATCCCCAAACTGCGCACAATCTTAATGATGATCAAATAGCTCAATTGGCCTATCATTTGGGATTGAATGATCCAAAATACGTTAAGGAAGACAGCAAAATTCTTCCTACAGGTGTATCATGGCAAAATCTATGGTACAAACTTTGCTTTAGTAGTCACTCTATGAGATATTAAGTGATGATAGAAAATTACTTCTTTAGCTGACACTTTGTTATAAAGTAACAAAAATATGATTGTACTGACTTTTGCTAATATAAATGTACTCATTATGTTCCATATTTACCATGTCCATTTTATGCCATGAAAAAAGTCAAAATCACCACCATACAGATATCCTTGATGCATCAGCTTGTAATGGTGAAAAACTAAGAAATGCCAATGGCAATGAAAATACGCCTAAAACTACAAAACAACACATTGGATCGCTTCAATTCAACAAACATCAGTCAATAAGACTTCAACTAATTTGTAAGATCATTGGTGCATGCACTTCGAACATATTAAAAGCATCCATGATTGGATATGTAACTTGGAATTGTCAACTCATATTTTTAAATTAAGCTAGACTTTGACTTTGGGATCCTTTTTGGATTTGCTTCTCAGGCTCAGCCATGATAGCTTTAACTAAAACTGAAACAAAAATGTGCAGTGACATAATGAAAGTTGAGCAGTTTACCCACATCACTACTAGGGGAGATCATAGACTGACAGAGTATCAGTCATTAAATAATTGCTATTATTGCAGTTGACAAGGACAGACAACACCACATGCCTTTTTCTACGGATGGGGGTCATAGCACTAAAAATATTGGGACCATCCCCACACAACAGGGAAAAACACCCATTTGCACCCTCCATAGACCCCGGGGACCACTATGGCTGAGGTAGGTTTTTTTTTCTTTCGCCACATCCAGATTGATATTTTTAACACTTCCTGATTGATTGATTATCTCTTACCAGGAAAATAATACAGAAATATGTAAATATTTGGCAATGGTAATCTAGTATTGTTTTTCATGTTTCGTTTACAATAATGGCTGAATATTCAACCGCACTTGTTGCACACCCTTTGTTAGTTAAATCACTTCAATCGAAGGGAATTCACTTCGTTCGGAGTGCATCACTTCAATCGAGGGTCGTCCCCTACCTGCCTGATCTTGGGCGATAATTCAGAATTATTATCATGGACAGTCGCTTTCGACAAAAATGACCTTTTCCCCATAGAAATATAATTAACATAATCTAGAATAAAATATATGCTACAAATGGGGGACCTACCTTCCCCTAGAAAAGCAGTGGCAATGGAAATAAATAAAATAAGCAGAGTGTCAGCCAGCATCTTGAAACCGGAAATGACCTTGCGAATCTGATCAATAGTAATAACTCCATAGTCCACTTCCGTTTGATTATTTCCCACGGATATTTCCCGGGAAATACGTTAAATATCCGTAAAACGATATCGTAGTAGAATCGCATTAATACACTCAGCCACAACTTGACTTGTCAGCTTATCATGTAATGCTGTTAACGAGCCACACTTTCTACTGGTTTATACATCATTCAACGACAAGGATGCAGTAGGTGATGATTCTAATAGACCAAAGGCAACGCGGGAATAATGCAACAGTAAATAGTAATCTTATCGCCATTTTTATTTATTCTGTATGAACAGTCCGTGGTAATGTCACGTGTGATTGGAAATGTTACTAGTCTACGATATTTCTGGAAGCAACAATGGATCCTTACATAGTTATCTTCTTAAATAAAAAAATGTTTCATTCAGATCTCATTTATTCCATTGAAAACAATTTTATAGTGGTAAGCTGTATATGAAGGATAATCAATTTGTGGGATTTCCCCAATAATCTGTTTAGTTGGTCATCTGCCCTAACACCAACAAAAATATCCCGATCTAAAGACTTTTCGTTCACCCTTCAACGTTGCAAATCATCTCTCTGACTCTCAGTCAAGGGTGTTCATAACTTTAGGACAAATGTTTTGAACCGATAGACTGGCAAACTAACACGCACACTGCATTGAAAGCAATAACTTCTTTGGCGCAGGAGTTAATGTAGCAGGAATAATGAATGCCGGAAGAATCTCAAGTGGATCCCGACAATAGATGAGATAAATCACAACGGAGTTCTCAAGCCAACAGGCGAACATATCATAACGTTATAAAGACCACAAAGCAGTCGGAATAATCGTCATCATAACGCTTTGAAAGAGCAGTGGCGAGGAGCCATAAAGCTGTAGAACCAAAGAGTTTATACATTCGATAAAATTTCTAGTTTATTCGGAGCCGTGGTCGCCTCCACCAATCAGATGATTCAATATCTTTAACAGAATCTGACCCCGCGAGACGTAAGATCAACAGTTCCATATGCTTTTGTTGATTTCATGGTATCGTCGCCTGATGACGGGAGTGTATTTCATGTAATTTCATTATCACGACACAGCCAATCGTAACTATAAATAGTTATGATAATATCAGATGTTTTGACAAACTTCTTTTTTTTAAATGTGTAAAGACGACTTATTTGATAAATGATACGAAGTTACGGGTGCGATCTACAGGTGCGGTGGGATCAATTCGCATAAATTGTTTGTAAAATATTATTGTACACCTGATGTGACGATTGAAAAGGCTCATTAGCTTTACAACTTAGTTGGTCTGAGGTATACTGAGTGTTGGCAGGCCAGGCCAACAGTGTGACGACGCGAGTCTTGAAACGACTTTCACCCTAAGCTACTGACGTCTGTGTACCAAGATGGCGAACTGTTGAATACGATATGCATATCATTCAATAAAATCTGGCTAGCCTCGACTATATTCACTCGAAATTGATAAAGAGGGATCATAATTCTTGCGCAAAGCTGTTTAGCTATATTTTATGCTACTCCAAAGTGTTACGCATGTCCAAGTATTGCGCTTTGCGAAGCTGGAAGACAACTACTGCCGTGGATGGGAGGTGGGTGCCAGAGACGTTATGACTCTTACATCATCCACTGCGACCCTGGCAGTTATTATAGCTGCAGGCGATGGTAAAGTGTCCCTCAATTGTTAACGAGCATCCTGGTTGTATCTGTATGAGGGAGAAGGCGGTGGTGGTACCATGATGTCAACATTTACGTGGTCTTTTAATCGAGATATAATATTTTACGATCACATGATCTATAATTCTCAGATACTAAACGAAATCCCACCTCGATCATTACATTGTGTATTCCGTTTTCCTAATGGGCCCTGAATTTTTAGCTGATAATGCGCGAAAATTTTACCCTGAAGTATGTTGGGGAGAGTATGGGCGTGACTTGCGCTTGGTGCTGCGGGTTAGGGTCATAATCTCACGACCCTTCGACAGCTCGGTTGCAAGGCGGCTTAACATCAGTCAGCCATGTGTGGAGACATGTGTGTTCGACGCCTTTCCTCCACCCATATTAACACACGTCCCTATACATCCCCTCGGGCTTAATGTGAGGGTCGCACCCTTGACCAACTCCCCACAACTAAAATATCATCATTTCCCGAGCGGTTTCAACCCAGGGAGCCTATACACAATGAAGTAAGGCAGCCCTTTTAGCGAACTTGCCCTCTGAGGTTTCCATTCCCACGCTCGTCGGCCTTCCCAGCCCCACCTCCCATCTCACATTACCCATGCATGTCGCCCAACACCATACCAAGAAACTCGCTTGTTTTACACATGTCATACCCAGACTGCGCTATGTCACATTCCGGGGCGTGATACTTGGGCCGCGGGCGCCGATTAAAATGATGCGCTCCATTGACTAGCGGTGGGAGGCAGTTCAACGACAGCCGCTCTGGCAACATTCCCTTTGAACATGTCTTTCCCTATCAACTCCTGCGCCCTCCGTAGAGTAATGAGCTATAGGAAAGAAGATGGCCCCAACCCCCCGCGTCTTACGACATTCATCTGTCACCCTTTCAAATCGCCATCCTTGAATAAATTTGATGGTTTTCAAACGCAATTGTGGTTTTGAAAATGATTACTAACACCAACCGTTTGATTATTATTCTAAGTCTCTAAGATTGATCGAAGACGTGAATATGTGCGATGCTGGACAATGTCAAAAACATCTTAATCTATTTTCATTTCAAATTGTAAACGACGCAAAGCTGATAATAAGGCGTTATGCCCTCTAACCTTCCCGGTATATCTTAGATTAGGGAGAGAAGAATACAGGGTTATCTGGTAATGTCAGTTCAGCGTTAGTTCTTGTTGGGAAATCCATTTGAGTAACATTGGGTTGCATAGTAATCTTCCATGGGCCCGAAACCGCTGAGTTGACCAAGTAGTCCGCCGAGTCACCGCCAGTTGCTGCCCAGCGGCTCCCTAGCAAATAACTTTTCAAATTTCAGTTTCCTCAATTTCGGTTTAATTCTGGAATAATCGTCTAGATCCAAATAAGAAATTATTTCTTTTAGGCAAGTGTTCTTGAAGTATTAAGAAAGTAGGCCAGAAAACGAGCGCGGGATGTCCACGAACATTGTCCGTTAACTGCACTTTCACAGCGAATGTCACTTTTCAGACTTAACTTGGTACACTCTAGTTGGTCACAGTAATCTTCTACAACTGCCGTTTCAAACCATTCTCGTAGTTTAGAATGTCAGTCGGTCAAATTTGGCTAAGTCAAAATGGACCATCCCATTCCCCTGCAGAACGGACGCATTATGACATCAAAGGGCAAGGCGGTCGATTACATAACGTTATGATGTCTATTATTGCAGAAATTTTAATGATGGCGTTGTGTGGGAAACCCTTGTCGGGAAACGCCAACATGATATCGTGCTAACCATTTTTACACCCAGGAATATCCTTCGCAACATTGACCTGTATTGATTAGGGAAATACTTGCCTCAGCCTATGTATTGGACAAAGGCTTTGAAAAGCATCAGTATATATATATATATATATATATATATATATATATATATATATATATATATATATATATATATATATATATATATATATATATATATATATATATATATATATATATATATAAAGCTCCTCTTTTACTCTACTTCACCCCGAATATACATTATATATATCCATTTTATTTGTCTCATTATTGGTATGCACTATCTCATCCGACCGCTGGTTGTCGTTTGAGGTAATAAGGTAATAGGATCACCCCCAATCCCCCCAGCCTCACCACTGCACTCCATCGCCGACAGTACCCAGGTACGCACCCGAAGGCTTCACACCTGGCAACCAACACCTCCACGCTAGCAACCCGCGCTAACTACGCGTTTTTAAACTTGTTCTGTCGCGACCTTGTGGTGGTTTAGTTCTGACCCTTGCCTCAGAGGTCATTACTCTGCCGTCGTGAGAAGTGTTATCAACCTGGGCCGAACAGGTGTCTGAAAGTACACCCCTTGTAAGAGACTTGGCTTGGCGTTGATTACTTATTGTGGTGCTCGTGAAAGAGATCTTTTTCTGCCGCAGATGAACAACAAGCAGCGAGGGAGGATACATTACAGTCTGTAATGGGCGTTGCAGTCGCGCCTAAATAAAACATGATCCATTCGGAAGAGCACATAAAACTTTCCCCTAAAACATTCGTAGGTAACAATACCCCACATTATCCGTGTAGGCTCCGCGGGACAAAGCTTTTTCGAAAATACTGCCATTGTCCATCAATACTAAATTAAGATTATAATTCCTCATGGAAGGGAAAATGTAACGATGCTATTGTTCCCACCGTAAAGTACTGAGAGTGTATTGAAACAACGGGTTCTTAAGGGCGTGTTGGGAGGCGTGGTTACGTTGATGCTGTCGTGGGGAGCTGAGGTGTGATGGAGCATTTGACCTATGACCTATATTGTCACACAGGAAAGCGATTGATTGTTCTTACATTGACTGATGATTCAATACAGAACCAGCGTCAGTTGTGTATTCATGTCCATATCTACCACGCTGTTTGTTTCCTTCCGCGCTGAAGTCGTCATCAACGTGAACGAGAATGGTGTATGTTCCCACGGTGTAAGACGGGCACGCGATTGCTAGGGATAACGGGATTCGACATCGCGATGCGTCACCAGCAAACCAGCGCGAGCTCACAGTAAACGCAATCTCACGAAAAACACGTCGACGATACCACATCAAAGAAGGGAAAAGGGGAAGGGTATTGTCTAGCAGAGCGTGAGATGGGTAGTGCCGAGTGACTTCAAGAAGCCGAGAAAATGGATATCAAATGGCTAGCTGAGGTGAAATCCCTTAATCATTGACGATGAAGTATTGACGCCAAATATAAGAAGTTTAGCGTGAGAACGCCGCAGTCGCGCTCTTCTGTCTACCTTCGCTAAGAAATTATGGGATATGGTGTTGCTCCCCAGGTATTTAGGAATAGGAATGAGGAAATGTTGGAAGCGGCTCCTGCGCATCGCTGTCTAGCGCGCCCTGCCAGGGCTACAACAACGCTCCTCCCAGTTGGCGAACCGCGAATGCAAAACGCTAGTACTCGACAAACCAACGGCGCGAATGCAAAAACGGAACGCGCGAATGACGCTATGACAAAAACGCGCGAATGCAAAACGTAGTACTCGACAAAGGAACGACGCGAATGCAAAACGCTAGTACTCGACAAACCAACGGCGCGAATGCAAAACGCTAGTACTCGACAAAGGAACGGCGCGAATGCAAAACGCTAGTACACGACAAAGGAACGACGCGAATGCAAAACGCTAGTAATCGACAAAGGAACGACGCGAATGCAAAAACGCTAGTAATCGACAAAGGAACGACGCGAATGCAAAACGCGAATGCGAATGCAAAACGCTAGTAATCGACAAAGGAACGACGCGAATGCAAAACGCTAGTACTCGACAAAGGAACGACGCGAATGCAAAACGCTAGTACTCGACAAAGGAACGGACGCGCGAATGCAAAACGCTAGTACTCGACAAAGGAACGCGAATGCAAAACGCGAATGCAAAACGCTAGTATCGACAAAGGAACGACGCGAATGCAAAACGCTAGTACTCGACAAAGGAACGGCGCGAATGCAAAACGCTAGTACTCGACAAAGGAACGACGCGAATGCAAAACGCTAGTACTCGACAAAGGAACGACGCGAATGCAAAACGCTAGTACTCGACAAAGGAACGACGCGAATGCAAAACGCACGACGCGAATGCAAAACGCTAGTACTCGACAAAGGAACGACGCGAATGCAAAACGCTAGTAATCGACAAAGGAACGACGCGAATGCAAAACGCTAGTACTCGACAAAGGAACGACGCGAATGCAAAAAAACGCTAGTACTCGACAAAGGAACGGCGCGAATGCAAAACGCTAGTACTCGACAAAGGAACGACGCGAATGCAAAAACGCTAGTCGACAAAGGAACGACGCGAATGCAAAACGCTAGTACTCGACAAAGGAACGACGCGAATGCAAAACGCTAGTACTCGACAAAGGAACGACGCGAATGCAAAACGCTAGTACTCGACAAAGGAACGACGCGAATGCAAAACGCTAGTAATCGACAAAGGAACGACGCGAATGCAAAACGCTAGTAATCGACAAACGAACGGCGCGAATGCAAAACGCTAGTACTCGACAAAGGAACGACGCGAATGCAAAACGCGTAATCGACAAAAACGCAAAACGCTAGTATCGACAAAGGAACGACGCGAATGCAAAACGCTAGTAATCGACAAAGGAACGACGCGAATGCAAAACGCTAGTACTCGACAAAGGAACGACGCGAATGCAAAACGCTAGTACTCGACAAAGGAACGACGCGAATGCAAAACGCTAGTACTCGACAAAGGAACGACGCGAATGCAAAACGCTAGTACTCGACAAAGGAAAACGCGAATGCAAAACGCTAGTCGACAAAGGAACGAACGGCGCGAATGCAAAACGCTAGTACTCGACAAAAGGAACGACGCGAATGCAAAACGCTAGTACTCGACAAAGGAACGACGCGAATGCAAAACGCTAGTACTCGACAAAGGAACGACGCGAATGCAAAACGCTAGTACTCGACAAAGGAACGACGCGAATGCAAAACGCTAGTACTCGACAAAGGAACGACGCGAATGCAAAACGCTAGTACTCGACAAAGGAACGACGCGCAAAAATGCAAAACGCTGCAAAACGCTAGTACTCGACAAAGGAACGACGCGAATGCAAAACGCTAGTACTCGACAAAGGAACGACGCGAATGCAAAACGCTAGTACTCGACAAAGGAACGACGCGAATGCAAAACGCTAGTACTCGACAAAGGAACGGCGCGAATGCAAAACGCTAGTACTCGACAAAGGAACGACGCAAATGCAAAACGCTAGTACTCGACAAAGGAACGACGCGAATGCAAAACGCTAGTAATCGACAAAGGAACGACGCAAATGCAACGCGCAAAATCGTAAAAAGGAACGGCGCGAATGCAAAACGCTAGTACTCGACAAAGGAACGGCGCGAATGCAAAACGCTAGTACTCGACAAAGGAACGACGCGAATGCAAAACGCTAGTACTCGACAAAGGAACGGCGCGAATGCAAAACGCTAGTACTCGACAAAGGAACGGCGCGAATGCAAAACGCTAGTACTCGACAAAGGAACGGCGCGAATGCAAAACGCTAGTACTCGACAAAGGAACGGCGCGAATGCAAAACGCTAGTACTCGACAAAGGAACGGCGCGCAAAATGCGAAAACGCTAGTAATCGACTAAAGGAACGGCGCGAATGCAAAACGCTAACGACAAAGGAACGGCGCGAATGCAAAACGCTAGTACTCGACAAAGGAACGGCGCGAATGCAAAAAACGCTAGTACTCGACAAAGGAACGGCGCGAATGCAAAACGCTAGTACTCGACAAAGGAACGGCGCGAATGCAAAACGCTAGTACTCGCGAATGCAAAACGCTAGTACGGCGCGAACAAAACGCTAGTACTCGACAAAGGAACGGCGCGAATGCAAAACGCTAGTACTCGACAAAGGAACGCGCGAATGCAAAACGCTAGTACTCGACAAAGGAACGGCGCGAATGCAAAACGCTAGTACTCGACAAAGGAACGGCGCGAATGCAAAACGCTAGTACTCGACAAAGGAACGGCGCGAATGCAAAACGCTAGTACTCGACAAAGGAACGCGCGAATGCAAAACGCTAGTACTCGACAAAGGAAATGCAAAACGCTAGTACTCGACAAAGGAACGGCGCGAATGCAAAACGCTAGTACTCGACAAAGGAACGGCGCGAATGCAAAACGCTAGTACTCGACAAAGGAACGGCGCGAATGCAAAACGCTAGTACTCGACAAAGGAACGGCGCGAATGCAAAACGCTAGTATGCAAAACGCGACTCGACAAAAAGGAACGGCGCGAATGCAAAACGCTAGTACTCGACAAAGGAACGCGCGAATGCAAAACGCTAGTAATCGACAAAGGAACGGCGCGAATGCAAAACGCTAGTACTCGACAAAGGAACGGCGAATGCGGAAATGCAAAACGCTAGTAGTACTCGACAAAGGAACGACGCGAATGCAAAACGCTAATGACAAAAACGACGCGAATGCAAAACGCTAGTATCGACAAAGGAACGACGCGAATGCAAAACGCTAGTACTCGACAAAGGAACGGCGCGAATGCAAAACGCTAGTACTCGACAAAGGAACGACGCGAATGCAAAACGCTAGTACTCGACAAAGGAACGGACGCGAAATGCAAAACGCTAGTACTCGACAAAGGAACGGCGCGAATGCAAAACGCTAGTACTCGACAAAGGAACGACGCGAATGCAAAACGCTAGTATCGACAAAGGAACGCTAGAATGCAAAACGACAAAGGAACGGCGCGAATGCAAAACGCTAGTAATCGACAAAGGAACGGCGCGAATGCAAAACGCTAGTACTCGACAAAGGAACGACGCGAATGCAAAACGCTAGTACTCGACAAAGGAACGACGCGAATGCAAAACGCTAGTATCGACAAAAACGCGAATGCAAAACGCTAGTACTCGACAAAGGAACGACGCGAATGCAAAACGCTAGTACTCGACAAAGGAACGGCGCGAATGCAAAACGCTAGTACTCGACAAAGGAACGCGCGAATGCAAAACGCTAGTACTCGACAAAGGAACGACGCGAATGCAAAACGCTAGTACTCGACAAAGGAACGGCGCGAATGCAAAACGCTAGTACTCGACAAAGGAACGACGCGAATGCAAAACGCTAGTACTCGACAAAGGAACGGCGCGAATGCAAAACGCTAGTACTCGACAAAGGAACGACGCGAATGCAAAACGCTAGTACTCGACAAAGGAACGGCGCGAATGCAAAACGCTAGTACTCGACAAAGGAACGGCGCGAACAAAACGCTAGTACTCGACAAAGGAACGGCGCGAATGCAAAACGCTAGTACTCGACAAAGGAACGGCGCGAATGCAAAACGCTAGTAATCGACAAAGGAACGGCGCGAATGCAAAACGCTAGTAATCGACAAAGGAACGGCGCGAATGCAAAACGCTAGAATGCAACGGCGCGAATGCAAATACGCTAGTAATCGACAAAGGAACGACGCGAATGCAAAAAACGCTAGTACTCGACAAAGGAACGCGGCGCGCAAAATGCAAAACGCACTTAATCGACACGCTAGTCGTGAACGGCGCGAAGAAGGGACAATGAATGCAAAAGCTATTATACGACGTGATGCGAATGCAAAACGCTAGTACTCGACAAACGACTGTGTGAATGCACTTACTCCAAGTGTGTAGAAGGGTCAATGGAGCTATTATAGCGTGAGAAAAATACCACGTCATGGCCCACCGCCGAGAATCTGATCGCCTCACGTCGAAACGAGATCAAGCGAGAGTGAAGGCGGCTTGACAAGTAATCATACAACGCGATTCATCAATCAATCGCCTGATTGGTTATGACACATGCTGTTTAAGACAGTTGATTGTAGCCGGCAATCTGCTAGGTCGAATAAGGTATCTTCGGCGAGCGCACGCCATAGCACGGAGATTCAACGTGAGGCTTACGTTGGAAAGATAAGCAGACAAAGGAGCCGGGTATAGTTTGGGAACACCGTAACTTCACTCGCTTGCTACCTAAGTAGTGTTAGCGCACAACTCCTAGCAGATGAATGTCATGACTTGGCAGCAAACAATGGTGAGGGCTGCGCTGTGTGACGGAGGCGGACAAGTGCGCGCACACACACACACACACACACACACACACACACACATACACACACACACACACACACACACACACACACACATACGTACATACATATATATCTACCTACATACATACGAACCTACCTACCTACCTACATTTATATATATATATATATATATATATATATATATATATATATATATATATATATATATATATATATATATATATATATATATATATATATATATATATATATATATATATATATATATATATGCGTATGTACACACGACTGTTCATAAAGCTCATGTTTGTGTGTTTTTTCTCGATCCTGTTACAGGCTTTGTTAAATTAAGTGAACGTTGATGATATCAGTGTGGTTGTACGTCACCGTCAGCCGGAAGTTAAAATAGCCCTGTGAATTACTCGACTTATCGAACGCAATGACCTGCCAAAGGTCAGAGGTCAAGGAGGTTTGTTTGCTGTGTTTTGAGGCTGAAGGGTTGGGATTACCCACGCGTTTGCGATAAATGTGCAAGGATTCGTGTGAAAGGAGACTTTTGTCCAGGAAAGTAAATTCCTCTTCTTCACAAAACATTCCTCTCCATTGGTACAGACAATTACGAAGGGCATACTTTAAGGGTGCGGTGGGCCGCACAACGCGCATATTCTTGGTAAGAACCACACTGACGTGCGACCCTTATGCTACTGTAATAAAAGCTGGGATCACACACTCGCAGGTACCGCGCTAATATCTCGCCCATTGATTCCTCCCACGCCGCACGAGGAAGCATATTCTTGGTAAGAACCACACTGACGTGCGACCCTTATGCTACTGTAATAAGCTGGGATCACACACTCGCAGACAATAAGAGCTTAAGGAAAAGCTCGGATTTCTCCCAATATCGCCAAAACCACATTTCAAATCCTCACAGCGATGATGGGTTGTCCAATCTAAGGAACTAATAAAGAATCACGAAAAAGCAATATCCTTGGCTATACCGCATAAACATTGATAAGTTCCCCATAATATCAACGAGTTAACATGAATGAACGAAAATGTAACACGATATAAAATTGATGTAAAGATGTACTGACAGAGACGCTTATTAATTAAATCATAGGTTAACTCAGTGTCTGTTGTATTACTGATTCATCCTCGTTATTCCTCAACATTGGGTCTTTTGAAATACTGATTCATCCTCGTCACTCCTCCATTGTGTCTTTTGCATTACTGATTCATCCTCGTTATTCCTCAACATTGGGTCTTTTGAAATACTGATTCACCCTCGTCACTCCTCAATCATTGGGTCTATTGCATTACTGATTCATCCTCGTCACTCCACCATTATGTCTTTTGCTTTACTGATTCATCCTCGTCACTCCTCCATTGTGTCTTTTGCATTACTGATTCATCCTCGTTATTCCTCAACATTGGGTCTTTTGAAATACTGATTCACCCTCGTCATTCCTCGACATTGTGTCATTTGCTTTACTGATTCATCCTCGTCACTCCTCCATTGTGTTTTTTGTATTACTGATTCATCCTGGGGCGGTGGGGGTCGGAGAGGCCAAGAGAACATACCAGATAGGAGCCAAGAGATGTGCACGCATTCGCAGCAGGTAAGAGAATTACTCTATGTAACACCACCACCATCCCCCACCCCCCGCCCCAAAAAGGTGGTTGTCCAAGGAGGGATAATACCAGATGCTTAGCTACAAAAAGACACAGATTCCCAAACCATCCTGTCTGCATCCAAGCAGCCCACCCAGACACATCCAGACGGCCACTCAACCAATACATATCCTGGACATGTCTCTATATACTCTGCTTCTGAAGTGCACCAGATTGCTGCTAACTGCACTGTCTTCATGCCATCCACACGCAACCGCGACAAATCCATCCAAGCCCTACTCAATGTCGCAGATGCTGAACAATGGATAATGAATGTTAGAATATTGGATGCAGACAGGATGGTTTGGGAATCTGGGTCTTTTTTGCAGCAGCGCTGTGGGGGTAGCTCTCTTCCTTTGTGGTAGCTAGGATGTTCAAGCGAAGGTTGGGGCAGTTGCGTAATCTTGTCGCTAATGGCCTACTGTATGGCTCACACCCGACGGGTGATGTTACCGGTCTTGGCTGTGCTGGGTCAGATCCATATTCCAGAGATCCTGCCGGTGCCTGTGTGGGTATACTAGGCCACGAATTTTTTGCCTTGGTTTCTGTTGGATAGCACTAGGTTGCGATCGAGCACTGCCGCTAGGAGAATGTAGAAGCCACTAGGAGCTGGTGGTACGACTCTCTGGACGACGGGGAAGCCATTGGGAGCTGGTGGTGCGACTCTCTGGACGACAGAGAAACCGTTGAGAGCTGGTGGTGCGACTCTTTGGACGACGGAGAAGCCGTTGAGAGCTGGTGGTGCGACTCTTTGGACGACGGAGAAGCCGTTGAGAGCTGGTGGTGTGACTCTCTGGACGACGTAGAAGCCGATGAGAGCTGGTGGTGCGACTCTTTGGACGACGGAGAAGCCATTGAGAGCTGGTGGTGCGACTCTCTGGACGACGTAGAAGCCATTGAGAGCTGGTGGTGCGACTCTCTGGACGACGTAGAAGCCGATGAGAGCTGGTGGTGCGACTCTTTGGACGACGTAGAAGCTGATGAGAGCTGGTGGTGCGACTCTTTGGACGACAGAGAAGCCATTGAGAGCTGGTGGTGCGACTCTCTGGACGCTGGAGAAGCCATTTGGAGCTGGTGGTGCGACTCTCTGGACGATGGAGAAGCCATCTATACAGTGGGCTCCTTCTTGCTCTGTGTTTTTGGGCTTTTTCTTGCCAACGTTTGGGCCTACATGTTGTTGCACATGCTGCCTTTCCCTTTGTTGCATCTGCACATCTCGTTTGCTACATCTATCGCAACTGCATAGTGCACACACCAATACCGGCACTGAGTGTCCTTGTTCTCGCCAAGTTTTTTTTGGTACCTCTACAGCTGTGTAGTTTGGTACTTTGATCCTTCAATCACTTTTGAAGCAGTGGTCCTTAGCGCCACACCTACACTCTCTACTACCTGCCAATAGTGCCTCCACTGCGCCTACCCAAGTCTGCTTCTTGTTGTTGTAGTTGTAACAAAGTCCTCCGGACTCTCTTTGCATGTGTGCTGCTCTGTCGCTGGCACCTTTTCCTCTGGGGTGGATAGGATACACTAGATATAGGAACTTCCGTTCTTTGTGCTCGCCTCTACAATATTTCGTATATACCCCTATGAAATCACATGTGGAACAACATCGTGTATAGTTCCCACATTATCGCAATCTTCCTGGTACAAGAACAGATGGGGACTGCATTTGTGTACAATCAGTTTGTAGGCCTTTTTGGGAAGTACAACTTTGATTAGCATTGTGTAGATACTGTAGTGTTCCCTTTGTTCAAATGAGTGTTCTTCGTGTTATTTTTTGAAACACACACACACCTGCAAACTTCTGTAGGGCTCCCTGGTCCACAGCTACCTCCTGTTTGAAAATTGGGGTTTTGGCATTTGAAACTCTTGTGCGAAGCTTGTGGATCCCCAGGTTGGTTGATTTGTAGCAAATACAAGGGCCTTGTGTTGTTGCCTTTCGGAAAAAAGGCAGCCAAGTGGCAGGCACAGATCCGGCCTAGAATTCCCTTGTGTTGGTTATTTTGTTGTGGAGAGAATTCTCGTGCAAATTGCAGGCAGGCAGGAGGCCGTAAAATTGGTAGGCTAGAGCAGATTCTGGTGAAGACATATCTTGTACAAGGTGCAGATCGGCCAAAAAACCCTCTCCTATTACGGTGTTCCCAAAATGGTAACCTTCCGACCCAGAAACGCCCTTTACTATACTACTCGCACCTCTCCTGCGTCTGTTGTAGCACTGAGACATCCTTGTCACATCTCCACTGTGTCTGTTGTAGCACTGAGACATCCTTGTCACATCTCCACTGTGTTTGTTGTATTTCTGAGACATCCTTGTCACATCTCCACTGTGTCTGTTGTATTTCTGAGACATCCTTGTCACATCTCCACTGTGTCTGTTGTATTTCTGAGACATCCTTGTCACATCTCCACTGTGTTTGTTGTATTTTTGAGACATTCTTGTCTCATCTCCACTGTGTCTGTTGTATTTCTGAGACATTCTTGTCACATCTCCACTGTGTTTGCTGTATTTCTGAGACATCCTTGTCACATCTCCACTGTGTCTGTTGTAGCACTGAGACATCCTTGTCACATCTCCACTGTGTCTGTTGTATTTCTGAGACATCCTTGTCACATCTCCACTGTGTCTGTTATATTTTTGAGACATCCTTGTCACATCTCCACTGTGTCTGTTGTAGCACTGAGACATCCTTGTCACATCTCCACTGTATTTGTTGTATTTCTGAGACATCCTTGTCACATCTCCACTGTGTCTGTTGTATTTCTGAGACATCCTTGTCACATCTCCACTGTGTCTGTTGTATTTCTGAGACATTCTTGTCACATCTCCACTGCGTCTGTTGTATTTCTGAGACATCCTTGTCACATCTCTACTGTGTATGTTGTGTTACTGATTCATCCCTGTCGCTCCTCTACCGTATATGTGATATTTCGAATATAGTTGATGACAAACTATGTTTGAGAGATGGTACTTGAAAAGCAAGAGAGGTCAAATGAAGCCCAACAGACCAACGTCAGGTTTTATCACCTTGTCGGTACAACAGTAAAACACCAATTTTGTGGTCGATTCGGTACACATGTTTTCACGAAATATGCATGTTCTGACGAGTTTAAGACGATCAGTGTCGAAAATTAATATTTAGTTCGGTTCAAGATAATGTTTCAAAATTATATCGTCTGTGCGACAGTGATTGTTAGTGACCTTTTCTGCATGTTAGACAAGGTAAATTAGCTTTTAGCTTCGTGCCACAAATAGTCCATGTGAACCCGCGTCTTGCGAGCTGGGTCGCAGATGTTCCAATTGGTGAAAGTTTCCGCTGGTCAGTTTCCGCCACCTCGCCGCCATGTTGCCAAGTCGGGTATTACCAGATATTACCGCTTGGTGTGATTTTAGGCCGAGATACTAATTCACAGGAGTCTTCTGTCGCTGAAATTCTCCCTCTGTTCAGATAAATGTTTGGTGAGTGGATTTTATTAGATAAAACTAGATAAAACACGGGAACTCAGTTCATTCCGTTGAATTCACAGACCTAAATATGGTTAGACGCCAGAACTAAGAGGGAGTGCATCACTTCCGTACTTAGTTCGAAAGAGCCAGTCAAAAGGCCTCGACGCTCAGCTGCTTTGGACAAATTTTGACTTGACTATCTCATAAAGTTCTAGATTTTACAGGTTTTTAATTGACACACTTTAAAAGGTCTCACAGCCGTAACATTGTATCACATTAGAAAGTTATAGAGCCACACAAGAGAGGTATGTTACAATGCGGTGGTAAGTGCATTGATACAGTCCAACAACTATATTGACAAAACATGCTACATAAGAGTTTCGGGTTTTCAAATTCCCTGCTGGACTTAGTTACCTCGTGGTACGGTCAAGGTCACTGACAATCTCTCCAATTTTTGGCTGCTCGCTTGCTTCATAACGAAATGGGAAATCGTAAGTTAACGAACAAACGTATGGACATACAATCTGGTCGTCATGGTAAGATCTTGAAAATGAGGCAAAACTAATATTTTTATAATTTTGTTGATGCATATGCAACCTTAAGGATTAGACGTCAAATATTTAAAATGATATAATGATGTAGGTGAAATTTGGAACCATTGCAAAATATGTAATTATATCTAAAGTTTGTTTTGTGTGGAGGGTCACACAAGTTTAAACCTTTCTTGTGGGGTGGGGGCGTCAAATTGTTTTCAAGGTTTTTTCAGCGATGTGGGGGCAGTCAAAATATTGCTTTGTAGTTTCAGCTGATGTTTACTGTCACCCCGCTTGTCTCCTCCTAACATCATCTACTTCTTCATTCATTATTATTCATGGTAGTTGATTTCCTATTTCCTTGTTAGTTTCCTCTGTATTCAGTTAGTCTGCGTCCCAGACTCCAGGGGTTCCGCTACGCTTCTCGCCCTAGAGTCTACGATAATATAAGGTCTTAAACTGGCACGTCCGAATATTCATTAGACACGTTCGTTAATCTTCGTGACCAATCAACGCAAAGGGTGTGACCCGGATTGCCCTTAATTGCGCGTGTCTGGCTTGTGATACGCACCCTCGGTTATTTGTGACGTCATGGACATTGTAGTGGTCTGCGTCCAATGAGAACACATTGAATGTCTTCTGGAATTATGGGGCGTCTCAAAAGTTCAAATTGGCACCTCAACAAGCGCTTTAATCGCTTAGCTGCACGATAGTATGTTTAGGAAATAGTCAGATAAAAAGAACCAGTTGTGTGTCTGCTTCTCTCGCCGATTAACGTGTGTGATTAACGGTGCCACTCAGCGTGAAACAACAATTCGGAGTGTTGTAGAATGTGTGCCCGGCTCATAAAAATCACTCGTCCGGTTGGACAAGTTCTACGGAACTTGTAGAAGTGACAAATGAGAGACAACGACTCAAAAGTACCCGAGAGAGACCGAGAGACACGGCTTGTGATTGGAGCATCCCAAATCTGGGATGCCTGTCCAGTTCAAAACATTAAGCTCGCCTAGACCTGAAGGCGAGACTATTGAATATCAGTAACATGTAAACAGCGCCCGCAGCCATCAGGCTAGGGGACCTTGACTAGTATTCAGTAGTCAAGTATCAATTATCGTCCCGCAGGTTAGCTATCCAGGTTGTTTTAAACTTCTGTCATCTTGTTTGATTAACTAAAGACTTAAAAAACTGGTCTATCCCCGGTCGGACGTCTGACTACTCAGGTGTGCGCGTGATGTGTGGGGTGCTTTTCGCTCGCTGACATCCTGCACATTGATCGGAGAGATGCGTGTGCCTAGCATGCGCCCACTGGCCATGTCATCAATGCATTAAACACGCGGGGAAAAACAACATAAAATACTCGCTTCAGTGCGACAGAATTTGATGTAAATTGTGGAGCAGATATTGACTCCTAATGCATCGCTTTCCGGGCCACGGCACACTCTGATGGCATCTGGCATGCCGGAAACGATGCCTGTCATCGCCATAGACCAGGTAACTAAAGAAAAAAAAGCCAGTTCTCGTGGAATCCAGGAATGACTCAGCTGGGATGGAAAACTATCCTGAATGTAAGAGAAGCTAGGAGCTCTGCTATCCATTTACACGTTCATATTTCGCACAACGATCCATCACTGCCGAGTGGAGCGCGCAGTGGAGCCTTGACCGGCTTCCCACGCTTCTTCCTGGAAGTAACACACGCAAAGAGGGGTTACTCTTCCAAACGCACACACACACACACACACACACACACACACACACACACACACACACACACACACACACACACACACACACACACACACACACACACACATATATATATATATATATATATATATATATATATATATATATATATACATATATATAAAATATATATATACATATGTATGTATGTGTATGTGTGTGTGTACGTGCGTGCGTGCGTGCGTGCGCGTTTACAATAGTGGCTACCCAATACCTTATAGTAAGGGTGGCCAGGGTAAGAAGACTGTGAGGTCCATAGGTACCCTGCCAATGGTAATCAACAATTGATTACAAATTGAAAGTGAAAACATTGTATTAATGCTTTGTCATTGAAATAGATATCAAGCGCTGGTGAACTATTCCATGTGGTCACAACACAGTTGGAAAAGCTATCTTCTTTATTCTGTCCTAGACATGGCATTTGTCAAGGTGTATGGATATCCCCGAAGTCGTGAGTTCTCAGCACTGCGAAGCTGAAAAAACCAAATGCACATTGATATTATCCAATCCACTGAACATATAATACACCTAGATGGGGTCCCTATGGAGACGCTATGATTTAAGAGTTGTCAGTTCTATCCAGCGCTGCCTTCGGTCGTAACCAAACTTATACATACCTTCGAATTCTTTCTTATATATTTATGTCACGTTCAAGGAATAGTGACCACGCTTGAATTGCATATGCTAAAAGGGACCTAACAAATAGCTCTTTCGAACTAAGTACGGGTAGTGCTACATGCACTCCCTCTTAGTTCTGGCGCGCAACGCTATCTAGCCTGCGTAATTCAACGGAATCATCACGAGTTCCGCTGTTTTACCTAGTCTTAGCTAATAAAATCAACTCACCAAACATTCATTGGACCAGAAGCTGAATTTCAGCAACAATAGCATCCTGTAAATAAGTATTTTAGCCTAAAACACACCAAACGGTAATATCTGAGCCCGACTTGGCAACATGGCGGCGAGGCGGCGGAAACTGACCAGCGGGAGCATTCACCAATTGGAACATATGCGAGACAGCTCGCAAGACGCTAAAAGCTAAAATGACCTTGTCTAACATGTAGAAAAGGCCACTAACATTCACTGTCGCACAAATATCACACCGAATCACGAAGAAAGCAACGAAAACTTGGGGAAAAGGCGACAGGAATTATCAGCTATAGTTTTTGCCTATGTTCTCACCGCCTTATTTACATCGGAAGTTTCTGCGGCTGTCTGGGATATCGTCCTCCACGCTTGTATTTCGGAAGAAAATATCACCGGTAAACTTGGAAAGTTATCGAAAATATAGTTATCCGCAGACGATAGGAATATGAAGCATTATCTCGAACCGAACTAAATAATAAGTTTCGACACTGATCCTCTGAAAAAAGTGGTGAGTTCTGGGTGGATCGAATGCATTGACAATATTATTTTGGTTTTACTGTTAGACCGACAAGGTGATAAATAGAACCTGACGTTGGTCTTTTGGGCTACTAACAAACGTTCCCTTAGAGCGACTAGTGAACGTCCGTCTGACCTTCCCGAGAACTCTGTTGGCCTTTACTGCTGCTACAGCAGTAAATATAAATTTGCTATGTTATATTGAGTGGGTCATTTATTAAATCTTATATGTAATGTTGTATGTCTGGCAGTACTTGCAGATGTGGGGAGAGTACCCCCCCCCCCCAATCCCCTCCAACACCAAGCTTCGGTGTGCCATTCATTGGCGTCTGTGACTCGCCCTGCTGGGACTCGTTTTTTTATCCACGATGCATTCACGAGGCAGATGAACGATTCGAACATTTCCCAGAATTTAAGCGTGATGTCATATAATCGTATGAGTCTGATATCAATGGTGTGAAAGGTTTGGTGGAACGCATCAAATAGAAGTGCAGTTAGTGCAAAGCGCGTAGTGCGCGACAGGGGCAAGGGAGCTGGTATTTGATATAATGAAAGTGTTGCTTGCTTTGTTTGATTCTGAGTATCATTTAGCGCTAGCTAGGTAGTCACCAACAGCGCGTGTCCTCACCATTATAGTTCAGACGACGAATAACCACTTGATAAGTGCCGGTGTTATTGTTCAATCAATGACCACTTGAAAAGTGTTTATATTATGGTTTCAATCACTAAGATTCGACATTAGTAATGGTTAAATCAATAACTTCTTGATAATGCTACTGTTAAAGTTTAATCAATAACTTCTTGATAATGCTACTGTTAAAGTTGAATCAATAACTACTTGACAATGTCACTGTTATAGTTAATCCATAACAACGTTTCAAGTGTTAATTTTAATAGTCAAATCAATAACCGATTGACAAGTGTTAGTTGTGGGGTTCAATTAATAACCACAGTACAAGTGTCAATATTATAGTTAAATCAATAACTACTTAACAAGTGTTGACGGCAAGTGTTGACTAATGTTCAAGTTCAATTAGTAACCGCTTGACAAGTGTTAATGTGAAATTTAAATCAATAACCATTTGGCAAGAGCAAACAAGAGTTAATAATAACCACTTGACAAATGTTAATGTTATGGTTATTAATGACCACTTGACAAATGTTGATTTTTTTATTTAAATCAATAACCACTTAACAAATGGTATTTGGTTTAGTTAATAATAACCACGTCATATATTACGTTGAGATTATGCCTCAACCACATGTCACATGATAACACGTGACTAACCACGTGACATGCATCAGCGTTTTACAGCAATCAACCGTCTTCCATATAAGCTAATACACGGCTCCAGGCGTTGTCGTTCAGGTCTTGATCGTATGTTAAAATCCCATTGATCGGTTGCTCATTTGTGACCTTCACCTTCTCATTTCGATTACTAACACGTTGGGAAAGTGACAGTCTGTCAGTTTAGCATGGAGGGTTAACCTGATATGAATACCGAGAAACGATGTGTAAAATCACGTTCTTATTTCACCATAAATATCAAATTTTTTCCCTCGATTGAAAAAACCCAGGGAGCGCCACCCAGCGTTCGTGGCTTGCATTAGATTGCCAACTGACGGTCTTTACACCCGTGGGAGAATTCACTGACTTTGATATAAAACACAATGATGATTCAGTCTTGGTGTTCCCAAGCACCATGAAATCCCGTGAGACTTACTAGGCGCACGTGAAGAACGTCGAACGCGTATATTTATCCGATGCCCTGGTGGGAAGCGTGAGATACAAGCCTGACACACGTTCTTCTCACAGCTTCCCCCGATTGTGCCGACGGATTAAGGGCGGCCATTGGCTGTGGTGAGAGAAAAGTACAGACATACTTCAGGGGGCTACTTCATCATCTGGCCGAATCATTGACGCATTAATAACATAAACACAATGCGGGGCCAGAATGAATTGATTAATCAATTCTTTAAATAACTCACAACCCAACAATATTTTCTTTTAGCCGTTGATTAACGAGTCGCTTATTATTCAGATACACATATTATTGGGTGAAATAAGCATCATAAATGTTATATTTCAAACAATAATGCGATTATTCGACATGCAACTATTGTTCACAGTTCGTCAAGAGTGCCCCCCCTAGGATGAGCCCGAGATCAGTCATCGCAAGCTGCGTGCTTCTCAGACCCAGTACCCTCAATAATCAGCTATCAAACAGTAGCATTGTTTATCATACAAACGATTCCAATGAAACGTTCCCAGATCGTTCCATGAGAAGGGTCAATAGCTTGTTCACTCGCATGTAAGTGGGTCCCTCAAGACATCCCAGCAGCAGCACGCAGTTCTGCCTATCGCTCCCACGTGTCCTCACCACACACACACACACTGACATCTGTGCAGAGTTATTCACAGCTGTGTGAATACAATACTCCCTTCCCACCGCGAGTAACCAAGTGTTTTTGGCCGGGATAACAAATTGATTTGATTTCAGTCGTCCGCGTGAGATGACGAGCAGCGTTGTGCTCGGTCTTCTCCCACCTTTTGTCTATGATGCTGCAAGGTGCATCGGTGATAACGCTCTCACTGGCCCCGTAACACCTTTTGTTTTGTCTATGATGGCCCCGCTTTTGCATGGTGCTGGTGCATCGGTGATAACGGTCTCACTGGTAACTCCGCTAACGGTGATAACGGTCTCACTGGCCCCGTAACACCTTTTCTCCACAGCATTCTAGCTTTGTCCGAAGGGCAATATCTCACTGACCATTTATAGCATATATATGACATTTACGTGGTTATAAAGAAATCAATGGGGCCAAAACATATTCACCAGCTAGAAACTATTTAACACAGCAACGCGATAGGGGACGCCATATTGTTGGAGCCAATCGGGCGTTTTTCATAACTTTTTTGCGGGCACAACACGGGGTCAGGCGGGGTCAGTCGGAATTATGACGACATCAATTTGTAGCCCTCTACACCTGAACGGATGGAATATAAGAGTTGACAACGATTCACACGCGGCCCTTAAAAGTGAAGTCGGTGATTGTAGAGCAAACACGTTCTTATCTCCCTGTTTTAAGAGATCATTTACACCTCGTTTATCAACCTGTAACAACTTCCTGTTTTTAAGAGACCTGTGACATTTTCCTGTTTGTCAGAGACCCGTGACATTTTCCTGTGGCTGGACTATCTTATAATGCCCTTTTCAGCTCCTCATTTCTCCAGGTGTGTTCTCCCTCCTCGTACGCCGCCCTCCTACCAGGTATCGCCAGCTGTTCCTGTGGCACCCGTGGACGGGACAAGAACCGACCATGGAGGCTGCGCCAAATGATTATAAATATATGATTGATCATACATCGAATTCCTTCACTTCACCTTTGGCCTGTAGGGATGTTGGCGCTCTCAGCAGCGTCTCTCACACATTCACAGAGCTCTAGTCTCTCCCACCTATAAATTTGACCGATTCCCCTCCTACGCCGAGCTGTCCAGGAAGGGATCGCTATTCTAGCCATGAGCCGCGTGGGAAAGAGCGTATATGATAGTGGAGTGGGTGTAGTCAGGAGTCTTACCTGTTTCCTGGATGTCCTTCCGGTCTGCTAGGAGGTGCGGGTCGGGGTGGGGGGGGGGGGGGGGGGGGGCGTAGAAAGAGGCCAGTGACAGAGTAGTGCTAAGCGTGAGTAAATAAGCGATCCTTGAACTGATGTCAAGTTATCGTATCGTTTACACTTGCCTTTCGATTCGCTATTTGGCTGTGTGACAGTGATAGATAGCTGGGCCTTACTCTACCCACTATAGTATCATCGTCTGCTAACGGCTAACGGAAAGATGGAGGTAAGGGAGAAAGTGTATATGAACCCGCCGTAAGAGAGAATGAGGCAGCAGATTATGGTGGGGTGAGGTAGCAGATTATGGTGGAGGTGAGGTAGCAGATTATGATGGGGTGAGGTAGCAGATTATGGTGGAGGTGAGGTAGCAGATTATGATGGTGAGGTAGCAGATTATGGTGGAGGTGAGGTAGCAGATTATGGTGGAGGTGAGGTAGCAGATTATGGTGGAGGTGAGGTAGCAGATTATGCAGTGGGAGGTGAGGTAGCAGATTTATGGTGGTGGGGGGTGAGGTAGCAGATTATGGTGGGTGAGGGTGAGGTAGCAGATTTATGGTGGGGGTGAGTGAGGTAGCAGATTATGGTGGGGTAAGGCAGCAGATTAGGTGAGTAGCAGATTATGGTGGGGTGGTAGCAGTGGGGTGAGGTAGCAGATTATGGTGGAGGTGAAGGTAGCAGATTATGATGGGGTGAGGTAGCAGATTATGGTGGAGCAGATTATGGGGTGGAGGTGAGGTAGGGTAGCAGATTATGGGTGGAGGTGAGGTAGCAGATTATGGTGGGGTGAGGTAGCAGATTATGGTGGAGGTGAGGTAGCAGATTATGATGGGGTGAGGTAGCAGATTATGGTGGAGGTGAGGTAGCAGATTATGATGGGGTGAGGTAGCAGATTATGGTGGAGGTGAGGTAGGTAGGCAGCAGATTATGGTGGGTGAGGTAGCAGATTATGGTGGGGTGAGGTAGCAGATTATGGTGGGGTGAGGTAGCAGATTATGGTGGGGTGAGGTAGCAGATTATGATGGGGTGAGGTAGCAGATTATGGGGGTGAGGTAGCAGATTATGGTGGGGTGAGCAGATTATGGTGGGGTGAGGTAGCAGATTATGGTGGGGTGAGGTAGCAGATTATGGTGGGGTGGTAGCAGATTATGGTGGGGTGAGGTAGCATGGTGGGGTGAGGTAGCATTATGGTGGGGTGAGGTAGCAGATTAGGTGGTGGCAGGTGATTATGGTGGGGTAGCAGGTGGGGTGGGGCAGCATTATTGGGGTGAGGTAGCAGATTATGGTGGAGGTGAGGTAGCAGATTATGGTGGGGTGAGGTAGCAGATTATGGTGGAGGTGAGGTAGCAGATTATGGTGGGGTGAGGTAGCAGATTATGGTGGAGGTGAGGTAGAGGTACAGATTATGGTGGGGTGAGGTAGGATTTATGGGGTGAGTGTAGCAGATTATGGTGGAGGTGAGCAGATTATGGTGGAGGTAGGTAGCAGATTATGGTGGAGGTGAGGTAGCAGATTATGGTGGGGTGAGGTAGCAGATTATGGTGGAGGTGATGGCATGATACAATAACATGCTGTGATGGCATGATACAATAACATGCTGTGATGGCATGGTACAATAACATGCTGTGATGGCATGTTACAATAACATGCTCCTGGGGCCGCAAGGTCTCTAATTTTGGCTCTGAATTATTGATATGGGGCAAATTCGCTTGAATTCGTCCAAACATATAATTTCCCCGTGTGTTTACTTTTCACCGGCATCACTCGCATTTGGACAGCCCAGCACCCGTCCATCATCAGTGAAATAAACCCGGAACCGACCCGCCTCCCGACCACCACATCGACTTCCGGGTCGATGCCATTGCCTCTGACAAGCACTCGAGATAATGACCTTTCGTCTACAGCCCCACATCGATTCCATTCGCTGCCACGATGGGATATCCATCCGTTCCGGGCAAACATCTTGACTGAATGTGCTCGCACGCTGGGGCGTTTGAGTCTCATGCGAGCCATTTAGGGAGGAGACATGAGAGAGGCGCGGGAAAAAGGGGTTGCCATCATGTCGCTATTAGTAATTTTGTCCCACGGGAAAGTTGGGTTGGTGCTGCCTGGTGTTATATGGCATGCAGGCATGTGGCCTTCACATCGTCTGACAATGGTCACACCTTGAGCTAACTGCTCCTCTTGAAAAGATAGGCATTAACGTGGACCCTTTGATCAGAAGCAAGCAATTAGCATCTCCAAAAAGCCAGAATGCATAACAGCGTTGTGTCGGGTAAGTCAGAGTGAAGTCGGGTAAACCAGGATTGGGCGTGTTGTGACTGGCGCAGAGATGTGTTGTCAATGTTTCAGAGAGGGCGTGGGGTCGTTGTTACAGAGAGGGTGTGGGGTCGTTGTTACAGAGAGGGCGTGGGGTCATAGTAATAGAGGACGTGGGGTTTTGTAACAGAGAGGGCATGGGGTCGTTATTACACAGAGGGCGTGGGGTGGTTCTTACAGAGAGAGTGTGGGGTCGTTGTTATAGAGGGCATAGGGTCGGTGTTATAGAGGGCGTGGGGTGGTTCTTACAGAGAGGGTGTGGGGTCGTTGTTACAGAGAGGGTGTGGGGTCGTTGTTACAGAGAGGGCATGGGGTGGTTGTTACAGAGAGGGTGTGGGGTAGTTGTTATAGAGGGCGTGGGGTCATAGTTATAGAATGCGTGGGTAATTGTTATGGAGAGGGCGTGGGGTCGTTGTTATAGAGGGCGTGGGGTCATTGTTATAGAGAGGACGTGGGGTCATTGTTATAGAGAGGGCGTGGGGTCATTGTTACAGAGTGGGCGTGGGGTCATTGTTACAGAGAGGGTATTAGGTCATTGTTATCGAGAGGGTATGAAGTCTTTATTCCGGAGCCCATTTTCTCAGCTGATTCTTCCACCGTATTCCACGCTTGCATCTTATCGGGACACAATTACTTTTTCTGCTGTTAATATATTGTGCTTTATTCTGGCAGCATTTTCTACACCCATGCGTATCCATGAAAGGGAAATCGGTGACGGGAATAGACATACTGGGTAACGGGAATAGACATACTGGGTGACGGGAATAGACATACTGGGTGACGGGAATAGACAAACTTGGTAACGGGAATAGACATACTGGTTGACGGAAATAGACATACCGGGTGACGGGAATAGACAAACTGGATAACGGGAATAGACATACTGGGTGACGGGAATAGACATACTGGGTAACGGGAATAGACATACTGGGTGACGGGAATAGACAAGCTGGATAACGGGAATAGACAACTGGGTAACGGGAATAGACATACTGGGTAACGGGAATAGACATACTGGGTGACGGGAATAGACATACTGGGTTACGGGAATAGACATACTGGGTGACGGGAATAGACAAACTGGGTAACCGGAAAAGACATACTGGGTGACGGGAATAGACATACTGGGTGACGGGAATAGACATACTGGGTAACGGGAATAGACATACTGGGTAACGGGAATAGACATACTGGGTGACGGGAATAGACATACTGGGTAACGGGAATAGACATACTGGGTAACGGGAATAGACATACTGGGTGACGGGAATAGACGGGAATAGACATACTGGGTGACGGGGGAATAGACATACTGGGTAACGGGAATAGACATACTGGGTATCGGGAATAGGCATGCTGGGTAACGGGAATAGACATACCTGGTAACGGTAATGGACATACTGGGTAACGGGAATAGACATACTGGGTAACGGGAATAGACAAACTAGGGTATCGGGAATAGACATACTGGGTGACGGGAATAGACATACTGGGTGACGGGAATAGACAACTGGGGGTGACGGGAATAGACATACTGGGTGACGGGAATAGACATACTGGGTGACGGGAATAGACATACTGGGTGACGGGAATAGACATACTGGGTGACGGGAATAGACATACTGGGTGACGGGAATAGACATACTGGGTGACGGGAATAGACATACTGGGTAACGGGAATAGACATACTGGGTACGGGAATAGACATACTGGGTAACGGGAATAGACATACTGGGTGACGGGAATAGACATACTGGGTACGGGAACGGGAATAGACATACTGGTGACGGGAATAGACATACTGGGTGACGGGAATAGACATACTGGGTACGGGAATAGACATACTGGGTAACGGGAAATAGACAAACTGGGTGGGACGGGAATAGACATACTACTGGGTGACGGGAATAGACATACTGGGGTAACGGGAATAGACATACTGGGTGACGGGAATAGACAATACTTGGGGTAACGGGAATAGACTGGGTAACGGGAATAGACATACTGGGTACTGGGTAACGGGAATAGACATACTGGGTGACGGGAATAGACATACTGGGGTGACGGGATAGACATACTGGGTAAACGGAATAGACATACTGGGGTAACGGGAATAGACATACTGGGTAACGGGAATAGACATACTGGGTAACGGGAATAGACATACTGGGTGACGGGAATAGACATACTGGGGTGACGGGAATAGACATACTGGGTGACGGGAATAGACATACTGGGTAACGGGAAATAGACATACTACTGGGTAACGGGAATAGACATACTGGGTGACGGGAATAGACATACTGGGTGACGGGAATAGACATACTGGACGGGAATAGACAATACTGGGTGACGGGAATAGACTGGGGTGACGGGAATAGACATACTGGGTGACGGGAATAGACAAACAGGGTTACGGGAATAGACATAGTGGTTGACGGGAATAGACATACTGGGTAAAGGGAATAGACATACTGGGTGACGGGAATAGACATATTGGGTAAGGGGAATAGACAAGCTGGCTAACGGGAATAGACATACTGGGTAAAGGGAATAGACATACTGGGTGACGGGAATAGACAAACTGGGTAACCGGAATAGACATACTGGGTAACGGGAATAGACATACTGGGGTGACGGGAATAGACATACTGGGTGACGGGAATAGACATACTGGGTACGGGAATAGACATACTGGGTGGGTAACGGGAAATAGATACTGGGGGTAACGGGAATAGACATACTGGGTGACGGGAATAGACATACTGGGTGACGGGAATAGACATACTGGGGTAAACGGAAATAGACATACTGGGTGACGGGAATATAGACATACTGGGTGACGGGAATAGACATACTGGGTGACGGGAATAGACATACTAGTTGACGGGAATAGACATACTGGGTGACGGGAATAGACAAACTGGGTACGGGAATAGACATAGTGGTTGACGGGAATAGACATACTGGGTAACGGGAATAGACATACTGGTTGACGGGAATAGACATACTGGGTGACGGGAATAGACATACTGGGTGACGGGAATAGACATACTGGGTAACGGGAATAGACATACTGGGTGACGGGAATAGACATACTGGGTAACGGGAATAGACATACTGGGTAACGGGAATAGACATACTGGGTGACGGGAATAGACATACTGGGTGACGGGAATAGACAAACTGGGTGACGGGAAGAATAGACACTGGGGTGACGGGAATAGACATACTGGGTAACGGGAATAGACATACTGGGTGACGGGAATAGACATACTGGGTGTACGGGGAATAGACATACTGGGTAACGGGAATAGACATACTGGGTGACGGGAATAATAGACATACTGGGTAACGGGAATAGACATACTGGGTAACGGGAATAGACATACTGGGTGACGGGAATAGACATACTGGGGTACGGAATAGACATACTGGGGTGACGGGAATAGACATACTGGGTGACGGGAATAGACATAATGGGTACGGGAATAGACAACTGGGTAACGGGAATAGACATACTGGGTGACGGGAATAGACATACTGGGTGACGGGAATAGACAAACTGGGTAACGGGAATAGACATACTGGTTGACGGGAATAGACATACTGGGTGACGGGAATAGACATAACAGGGTTACGGGAATAGACATACTGGGTGACGGGAATAGACATACTGGGTGACGGGAATAGACATACTGGGGTGACGGGAATAGACATACTGGGTGACGGGAATAGAGACAAACTGGGTAACGGGAATAGACATACTGGGTAACGGGAATAGACATACTGGGTGACGGGAATAGACATACTAGGGTAACGGGAATAGACATACTGGGGGAATAGACATACTGGGTAACGGGAATAGACATACTGGGTGACGGGAATAGACATACTGGGTGACGGGAATAGACATACTGGGTGACGGACGGGAATAGACATACTGGGTAACGGGATAGACATACTGGGTGACGGGAATAGACATACTGGGTAACGGGAATAGACATACTGGGTGACGGGAATAGACAGACATACGGGAATAGACTGGGGGAATAGATAGACATACTGGGTGACGGGAATAGACATACTGGGTGACGGGAATAGACATACTGGGTAACGGGAATAGACATACTGGGTGACGGGATAGACATACTGGGTAACGGGAATAGACATACTGGGGTAACGGGAATAGACATACTGGGTGACGGGAATAGACATACTGGGTAACGGGAATAGACATACTGGGTGACGGGAATAGACATACTGGGTGACGGGAATAGACATACTACGGGAATAGACACAACTGGGAACGGGAATAGACATACTGGGTAACGGGAATAGACATACTGGGTGACGGGAATAGACATACTGGGTGACGGGAATAGACATACTGGGTGACGGGAATAGACATACTGGGTGACGGGAATAGACATACTGGGTGACGGGAATAGACATACTGGGTGACGGGAATAGACATACTGGGGGTAACGGGAATAGACATACTACTGGGTGACGGGAATAGACATACTGGTGACGGGAATAGACATACTGGTTGACGGGAATAGACATACTGGGTGACGGGAATAGACATACTGGGTGACGGGAATAGACATACTGGGTGACGGGAATAGACATACTGGGTAACGGGAATAGACATACTGGGTGACGGGAATAGACCTACGGGGTGACGGAATAGACATACTGGGTGACGGGAATAGACATACGGGGGTGACGGGAATAGACATACTGGGGTGACGAATAGACATACTGGGTAACGGGAATAGACATACTGGGGACGGGAATAGACATACTGGGTGACGGGAATAGACATACTGGGTGACGGGAATAGACATACTGGGTGACGGGAATAGACATACTGGGTAACGGGAATAGACATACGGGGTGACGGGAATAGACATACTGGGTGACGGGAATAGACAAGCTTGGTAACGGGAATAGACATACTGGGTGACGGGAATAGACATACTGGGTGACGGGAATAGACATACTGGGTAACGGGAATAGACATACTGGGTAAAGGGAATAGACATACTGGGTGACGGGAATAGACATACTGGGTAACGGGAATAGACATACTGGGTAACGGGAATAGACATACTGGGTGACGGGAATAGACATACAGGGTGACGGGAATAGACATACTGGGTGACGGGAATAGACATACTGGGTGACGGGAATAGACATACTGGGTGACGGGAATAGACATACTGGGTGACGGGAATAGACATACTGGGTGACGGGAATAGACATACTGGTTGACGGGAATAGGAACTGGGACGGGAATAGACATACTGGGTGACGGGAATAGACATACTGGGTAACGGGAATAGACATACTGGGTGTGACGGGAATAGACACATACTGGGTGACGGGAATAGACATACTTAGTGACGGGAATAGACATACTGGGTAACGGGAATAGACATACTGGGTAACGGGAATAGACATACTGGGGTAACGGGAATAGACATACTGGGTGACGGGAATAGACATACACTGGGAATAGACGGGAATAGACATACTGGGGTAACGGGAATAGACATACTGGGTGACGGGAATAGACATACTGGGTGACGGGAATAGACATACTGGGTAACGGGAATAGACACGGGGTGACGGGACATAGACATACTGGGTGACGGGGAATAGACATACTGGGTGACGGGAATAGACATACTGGGTGACGGAATATAGACATACTGGGTGACGGGAATAGACATACTGGGTGACGGGAATAGACAAACTGGGTAACGGGAATAGACATACTGGGTGACGGGAATAGACATACTAGGTAACGGGAATAGACATACTGGGTGACGGGAATAGACATACTGGGTGACGGGAATAGACATACTGGGTAACGGGAATAGACATACTGGGTAACGGGAATAGACAACTGGGTAACGGGAATAGACATACTGGGTGACGGGAATAGACATACAGGGTGACGGGAATAGACATACTGGGTGACGGGAATAGACATACTGGGTGACGGGAATAGACAAACTGGGTGACGGGAATAGACATACTGGGTGACGGGAATAGACATACTGGGTGACGGGAATAGACATACTGGGTACGGGACGGGACAATAGACATACTGGGTAACGGGAATAGACATACTGGGTAACGGGAATAGACATACTGGGTGACGGGAATAGACATACTGGGTGACGGGAATAGACATACTGGGTGACGGGAATAGACATACTGGGTAACGGGAATAGACATACTGGGTGACGGGAATAGACATACTGGGTGACGGGAATAGACATACTGGGTAACGGGAATAGACATACTGGGTGACGGGAATAGACATACTGGGTGACGGGAATAGACATACTGGGTGACGGGGAATAGACATACTGGGTAACGGAATAGACATACTGGGTACGGGAATAGACATACTGGGTGACGGGGGAATAGACATACTGGGTGACGGGAATAGACATACTGGGTGACGGGAATAGACATACTGGGTGACGGGAATAGACATACTGGGACGGGAATAGACATACTGGGGTGACGGGAATAGACATACTGGGTGACGGGAATAGACATACTGGGTGACGGGAATAGACATACTGGGACGGGAATAGACATACTGGGGTAACGGGAATAGACATACTGGGGTGACGGGAATAGACATACTGGGTGACGGGAATAGACATACTGGGTGACGGGAATAGACATACTGGGTAACGGGAATAGACATACTGGGTGACGGGAATAGACATACTGGAATACGGGAATAGACATACTGGGTGACGGGAATAGACATAAACTGACGGGAATAGACATACTGGGTGACGGGAATAGACATATACTGGGTAACGGGAATAGACATGGGGGTAACGGAATAGACATATGGGGTGACGGGAATAGACATACTGGGTGACGGGAATAGACATACTGGGTGACGGGAATAGACATACTGGGTGACGGGAATAGACTACTGGGTGACGGGAAATAGACAACTGGGTGGGACGGGAATAGACATACTGGGTAACGGGAATAGACATACTGGGTGACGGGAATACTGGACATAATGGGACGGGAATAGACATACTGGGTGACGGGAATAGACATACTGGGTGACGGGAATAGACATACTGGGTAGACAGACATACTGGGGAATAGACATACTGGGTAACGTGACGGGAATAGACATATACTGGGAATAGACGGGAATAGACATACTGGGGGAATAGACATACGGGAACGGGAATAGACATACTGGGTGAACGGGAATAGACGGGAACTGGGTAACGGGGACGGGAATAGACATACTGGGGGGACGGGAATAGACATACTGGGTAACGGGAATAGACATACTGGGTAACGGGAATAGGGTGACGGGAATAGACATACTGGACGGGAATAGACATACTGGGTGACGGGAATAGACATACTGGGTGACGGGAATAGACATAACTGGGTAACGGAATAGACATACTGGGTGACATGGGAACGGGAATAGACATACTGGGTAACGGTAAACGGGAATAGACATACTGGGGGTAACGGAATAGACATACTGGGGTGACGGGAATAGACATACTGGGTAACGGGAATAGACATACTGGGTGACGGGAATAGAGACATACTGGGTGACGGGAATAGACATACTGGGTGACGGGAATAGACATACTGGGGTAACGGGAATAGACATACTGGGTGACGGGAATAGACATACTGGGTAACGGGAATAGACACATACTGGGTAACGGGAATAGACATACTGGGTAACGGGAATAGACATACTGGGTACGGGAATAGACATACTGGGTGACGGGAATAGACATACTGGGTGACGGGAATAGACATACTGGGGTGACGGAATAGACAAACTGGGTGACGGGAATAGACATAATGGGTGACGGGAATAGACATACTGGGTAAAGGGAATAGACATACTGGGTGACGGGAATTGACAAACTGGGTAACCGGAATAGACATACTGGATGACGGAAAAGACATACTGGGTGACGGGAATAGACATACTGGGTGACGGGAATAGACATACTGGGTAACGGGAATAGACAAACTGGGTAACGGGAATAGACATACTGGGTGACGGGAATAGACATACTGGGTAACGGGAATAGACATACTGGGGTGACGGGAATAGACATACTGGGTGACGGGAATAGACATACTGGGTAACGGGAATAGACAGACAATACTGGGTGACGGGAATAGACATACTGGGTAACGGGAATAGACATACTGGGTAACGGGAATAGACATACTGGGTGACGGGGGAATAACGGGAATACTGGGTGGGTAACGGGAATAGACATACTGGGTGACGGGAATAGACATACTGGGTGACGGGAATAGACATACTGGGTAAGGGGAATAGACATACTGGGTGACGGGAATAGACATACTGGGTGACGGGAATAGACATACTGGGTGACGGGAATAGACATACTGGGTAACGGGAATAGACATACTGGGTGACGGGAATAGACATACTGGGTGACGGGAATAGACATACTGGGTGTAACGGAAATACACTGGGTACGGAATAGTGTACTGGGGGAATAGACATACTGGGTAACGGGAAAAGATATACTGGGTGACGGGAATAGACTTACTGGATGACGGGAATAGACATACTGGCTAATGGGATTAGACATACTGGGTAAAGGGAATAGACATACTGGGTGACGGGAATAGACATACTGGGTTACGGGAATAGACATACTGGGTGACGGGAATAGACATAACTGGGGTGACGGGAATAGACATACTGGGTGACGGGAATAGACATACTGGGTAACGGGAATAGACATACTGGGTGACGGGAATAGACATACTGGGTGACGGGAATAGACATACTGGGTGACGGGAATAGACACTACTGGTGACGGGAATAGACATACTGGGGTGACGGGAATAGACATACTGGGGGTGACGGGGAATAGACAACTGGGTAAACGGGAATAGACATACTGGGTGACGGGAATAGACATACTGGGTGACGGGAAATAGACATACTGGGTGACGGGAATAGACATACTGGGTGACGGGAATAGACATACTGGGTGACGGGAATAGACATACTGGTGACGGGAATAGACATACTGGGACATAATAGGGTAACGGGGGAATACATACTGGGTGACGGAATAGACAACTGGGTAACGGGGAATAGACATACTGGGTGACGGGAATAGACATACTGGGTAACGGGAATAGACATACTGGGTGACGGGGATAATACATACTGGGTAACGGGAAAGACATACTGGGGGACGGGAATAGACATACTGGGTGACGGGAATAGACATACTGGGTAACGGGAATAGACATACTGGGAACGGGAATACTGGACATACTGGGGTAACGGGAATAGACATACTGGGTGACGGGAATAGACATACTGGGTACGGGGGGGAACGGGAATAGACAATAGGGGTAACGGGAATAGACATACTGGGTGACGGGAATAGACATACTGGGTGACGGGAATAGACATACTGGGTGACGGGAATAGACAAACTGGGTGACGGGAATAGACATACTGGGTGACGGGAATAGACATACTGGGTGACGGGAATAGACATACTGGGTGACGGGAATAGACATACTGGGTGACGGGAATAGACATACTGGGTGTAACGGGAATAGACATACTGGGTAACGGGACGGGAATAGACATAATACTGGTGACGGGAATAGACTGGGTAACGGGAATAGACATACTGGGTGACGGGAATAGACATACTGGGTGACGGGAATAGACAATAGATAGACATACTGGGTAACGGGAATAGACATACTGGATGACGGAATAGACATACTGGGTGACGGGAATAGACATACTGGGTAACGGGAATAGACATACTGGGTGACGGGAATAGACATACTGGGTAACGGGAATAGACATACTGGTGGGGAAACGGGAATGGGTAACGGGAATAGACATACTGGGTGACGGGAATAGACATACTGGGTAACGGGAATAGACATACTGGGTGACGGGAATAGACATACTGGGTAACGGGAATAGATAGACATACTGGGTAACGGGAATAGACATACTGGGTAACGGGAAATAGACATACTGGGTGACGGGAATAGACATACTGGGTAACGGGAATAGACATACTGGGTGACGGGAATAGACATACTGGTGACGGGATAGACATACTGGGTGACGGGAATAGACATACTGGGTAACGGGAATAGACATACTGGTGACGGGAATAGACATACTGGGTAACGGGAATAGACATACTGGGGGTGACGGGAATAGACATACTGGGTTACGGGGAATAGACATACTGGGTGACGGGAATAGACATACTGGGGTACGGGAATAGACATACTGGGTGACGGGAATAGACATACTGGGTACGGGAATAGACATACTGGGTGACGGGAATAGACATACTGGGTGACGGGAATAGACATACTGGGTGTAACGGGAATAGACATACTGGGTGACGGGAATAGACATACTGGGGTGACGGGAATAGACATACTGGGTGTAACGGGAATAGACATACTGGTGACGGGAATAGACATACTGGGTGACGGGAATAGACATACTGGGTAACGGGAATAGACATACTGGGGTGACGGGAATAGACATACTGGGTGACGGGAATAGGGAACTGGGTGACGGGAATAGACAAACTGGGTAATGGGAATAGACATACTGGGTGACGGGAATAGACAAACTGGGTGACGGGAATAGACAACTGGGACGGAATAGACATACTGGGTGACGGGAATAGACATACTGGGTAACGGGAATAGACATACTGGGTGACGGGAATAGACACTATGGGTACGGGAATAGACATACTGGGTGACGGGAATAGACATACTGGGTGACGGGAATAGACATATTGGGTAAGGGGAATAGACAAGCCGGCTAACGGAAATAGACATACTGGGTAAAGGGAATAGACATACTGGGTAACGGGAATAGACATACCTGGTTACGGGAATAGACATACTGGGTGACGGGAATAGACATACTGGGTGACGGGAATAGACATACTGGGTGACGGGGAATAGACATACTGGGTGACGGGAATAGACATACTGGGTGACGGGGGAATAGACATACTGGGTGACGGGAATAGACATACTGGGTAACGGGAATAGACATACTGGGTGACGGGAATAGACATACTGGGTGACGGGAATAGACACTGGGTACGGGGGTAACGGACGGGAAGACAACTGGGTGACGGGAATAGACATACTGGGGGTACGGGAATAGACATACTGGTTGACGGGAATAGACATATTGGGTGACGGGAATAGACAAACAGGGTTACGGGAATAGACATAGTGGTTGACGGGAATAGACATACTGGGTAAAGGGAATAGACATACTGGGTGACGGGAATAGACATATACTGGGTGACGGGAATAGACATACTGGGTAACGGGAATAGAGATATACTGGGTAACGGGATAGACATACTGGGTGACGGGAATAGACATACTGGGTAACGGGGAATAGACATACTGGGTGACGGGAATAGACATACTGGGTAACGGGAATAGACATACTGGTAACGGGAATAGACATACTGGGTAACGGGAATAGACATACTGGGTGACGGGAATTGACAAACTGGGTAACCGGAATAGACATACTGGATGACGGAAAAGACATACTGGGTGACGGGAATAGACATACTGGGGGTAACGGGAATAGACATACTGGGTGACGGGAATAGACATACTGGGTAACGGGAATAGACATACTGGGTGACGGGAATAGACATACTGGGTGACGGGAATAGACATACTGGGTGACGGGAATAGATACTGGGTGACGGGAATAGACATACTGGGTGACGGGAATAGACATACTGGGTGACGGGAATAGACATACTGGGTGACGGGAATAGACATACTGGGTGACGGGAATAGACATACTGGGTGACGGGAATAGACATACTGGGGACGGGAATAGACATACTGGGTGACGGGAATAGACATACTGGGTGACGGGAATAGACATACTGGGTGACGGGAATAGACATACTGGGTGACGGGAATAGACATACTGGGGGACGGGAATAGACATACTGGGTGACGGGAATAGACATACTGGGTGACGGGAATAGACATACTGGGTAACGGGAATAGACATACTGGGTAACGGGAATAGACATACTGGGTACGGGGGAATAGACATACTGGGTGACGGGAATAGACATACTGGGTGACGGGAATAGACATACTGGGTAACGGGAATAGACATACTGGGTGACGGGAATAGACATACTGGGTAACGGGAATAGACATACTGGGTGACGGGAATAGACACTGGGTAACGGGAATAGACATACTGGGTAACGGGAATAGACATACTGGGTAACGGGAATAGACATACTGGGGGGGGGGAAACGGGAATAGACATACTGGGTGACGGGAATAGACATGCTGGGTAACGGGAATAGACATACTGGGTGACGGGAATAGACATACTGGGTGACGGGAATAGACAACTGGGTAACGGGAATAGACATACTGGGTGACGGGAATAGACATACTGGGTAACGGGAATAGACATACTGGGTAACGGGAATAGACATACTGGGTGACGGGAATAGACATACTGGGTGACGGGAATAGACATACTGGGTGACGGGAAGAACACATACTGGGTGACGGGAATAGACATACTGGGGGTAACGGGAATAGACATACTGGGTGACGGGAATAGACATACTGGGTGACGGGAATAGACGGGTGACGGGAATAGACATACTGGGTGACGGGAATAGACATACTGGGTTAACGGGAATAGACATACTGGGTGACGGGAATAGACATACTGGGGGTAACGGGAATAGACATACTGGGTGACGGGAATAGACATACTGGGTAACGGGAATAGACAAACTGGGTAACGGGAATAGACATACTGGGGGTAACGGGAATAGACACATGGGTAACGGGAATAGGTGACGACGGGAATAGACATACTGGGTGACGGGAATAGACATACTGGGTAACGGGAATAGACATACTGGGTGACGGGAATAGACATACTGGGTGACGGGAATAGACATACTGGGTAACGGGAATAGACATACTGGGTGACGGGAATAGACATACTGGGTAACGGGAATAGACATACTGGGTAACGGGAATAGACAACTGGGGGACGGGAATAGACATACTGGGTGACGGGGAATAGACAAACTGGTGACGGGAATAGACATACTGGGGTAACGGGAATAGACATACTGGGTAACGGGAATAGACATACTGGGTGACGGGAATAGACATACTGGGTGACGGGAATAGACATGGGTGGGTGACGGGAATAGACATACTGGGTAACGGGAATAGACATACTGGGTGACGGGAATAGACATACATACTGGGTAGACATACGGAATAGACATACTGGGGTAACGGGGAATAGACATACTGGGTGACGGGAATAGACATACTGGGTAACGGGAGTAGACAAACTGGGTGTCGTGAATAGACATACTGGGTGACGGGTGAACGGGGAATAGACATACTGGGTGACGGGAATAGACATACTGGGTAACGGGAATAGACATACTGGGTGACGGGGGAATAGACATACTGGGTAAGGGAATAGACATACTGGGTGACGGGAATAGCATACTGGGTAACGGGAATAGACATACTGGGTAACGGGAATAGACATACTGGGTAACGGGAATAGACATACTGGGTAACGGGAATAGACATACTGGGTGACGGGAATAGACATACTGGGTGACGGGAATAGACATACTGGGTGACGGGAATAGACATACTGGGTGACGGGAATAGACATACTGGGTGACGGGAATAGACATACTGGGTGACGGGGAATAGACATACTGGGGGTGACGGGAATAGACATACTGGGGACGGGAATAGACATACTGGGTGACGGGAATAGACATACTGGGTAACGGGAATAGACATACTGGGTGACGGGAATAGACATACTGGGTAACGGGAATAGACATACTGGGTAACGGGAATAGACATACTGGGTAACGGGAATAGACATATACTGGGTAACGGGAATAGACATACTGGGTGACGGGAATAGACATACTGGGACGGGAATAGACATACTGGGTGACGGGAATAGACATACTGGGTGACGGGAATAGACATACTGGGTGACGGGAATAGACATACTGGGTAACGGGAATAGACAAACTGGGTAACGGGAATAGACATACTGGGTGACGGGAATAGACATACTGGGTGACGGGAATAGACATACTGGGTAACGGGAATAGACATACTGGGTGACGGGAATAGACATACTGGGTGACGGGATAGACATACTGGGTAACGGGAATAGACATACTGGGTAACGGGAATAGACATACTGGGTTACGGGAATAGACATACTGGGTAACGGGAATAGACATACTGGGTGACGGGAATAGACATACTGGGTGACGGGAATAGACAAATACTGGTGACGGAATAGACATACTGGGTGACGGAATAGACATACTGGGTGACGGGAATAGACATACTGGGGTGACGGAATAGACATACTGGGTGACGGGAATAGACATACTGGGTAACGGGAATAGACATACTGGGTGACGGGAATAGACATATTGGGTAAGGGGAATAGACAAGCTGGCTAACGGGAATAGACATACTGGGTAAAGGGAATAGACATACTGGGTGACGGGAATAGACATACTGGTGACGGGAATAGACATACTGGGTAACGGGAATAGACATACTGGGTGACGGGAATAGACATACTGGGTAACTGGGAATAGACATACTGGGTGACGGGAATAGACATACTGGGTAACGGGAATAGACATACTGGGTAACGGGAATAGACATACTGGGTAACGGGAATAGACAAACTGGGTAACGGGAATAGACATACTGGGTGACGGGAATAGACATACTGGGTGACGGGAATAGACATACTGGGTGACGGGAATAGACATACTGGGTAACGGGAATAGACATACTGGGTGACGGGAATAGACAAACTGGGTTACGGGAATAGACATACTGGGTGACGGGAATAGACAAACTGGGTGACGGGAATAGACATACTGGGTAACGGGAATAGACATACTGGGTGACGGGAATAGACATACTGGGTAACGGGAATAGACATACTGGGTGACGGGAATAGACATACTGGGTGACGGGAATAGACATACTGGGTGACGGGAATAGACATACTGGGTAACGGGAATAGACATACTGGGTGACGGGAATAGACATACTGGGGACGGGAATAGACATACTGGGTAACGGGAATAGACATACTGGGTAACGGGAATAGACATACTGGGTAACGGGAATAGACATACTGGGTAACGGGGAATAGACAAACTGGGTAACGGGAATAGACATACTGGGTAACGGGAATAGACATACTGGGTGACGGGGAATAGATACTGGGGTAACGGGAATAGACATACTGGGTGACGGGAATAGACATACTGGGTGACGGGAATAGACAACTGGGTAACGGGAATAGACATACTGGGTGACGGGAATAGACATACTGGGTAACGGGAATAGACATACTGGGTAACGGGAATAGACATACTGGGTGACGGGAATAGACATACTGGGTGACGGGAATAGACATACTGGGTAACGGGAATAGACATACTGGGTGACGGGAATAGACATGGTGGGGACGGGAATAGACATACTGGGTAACGGGAATAGACATACTGGGTAACGGGAATAGACATACTGGTGACGGGAATAGACATACTGGTAACGGGGGAATAGACATACTGGGTAACGGGAATAGACATACTGGGTAACGGGAATAGACATACTGGGTGACGGGAATAGACATACTGGGGTGAACGGGAATAGACATACTGGGTGACGGGAATAGACATACTGGGTGACGGGAATAGATACTGGGGTGACGGGAATAGACATACTTGGTGACGGAATAGACATACTGGGTAACGGGAATAGACATACTGGGTAACGGGAATAGACATACTGGGTGACGGGAATAGACATACTGGGTAACGGGAATAGACATACTGGGTGACGGGAATAGACATACTGGGTGACGGGAATAGACATACTGGGTGACGGGAATAGACATACTGGGTGACGGGAATAGACATACTGGGTAACGGGAATAGACATACTGGGTAACGGGAATAGACATACTGGGTAACGGGAATAGACATACTGGGTAACGGGAATAGACATACTGGGGTGACGGGAATAGATACTGGGTGACGGGAATAGACATACTGGGTGACGGGAATAGACATACTGGGTGACGGGAATAGACATACTGGGTAACGGGAATAGACATACTGGGTAACGGGAATAGACATACCGGGTAACGGAAATAGACATACTGGGTAACGGGAAATAGACATACTGGGTAACGGGAATAGACATACTGGGTGACGGGAATAGACATACTGGGTGACGGGAATAGACATACTGGGTAACGGGAATAGACATACTGGGTAACGGGAATAGACATACTGGGTAACGGGAATAGACATACTGGGTAACGGGAATAGACATACTGGGTAACGGGAATAGACATACTGGGTGACGGGAATAGACATACTGGGTAACGGGAATAGACATACTGGGTAAAGGGAATAGACATACTGGGTGACGGGAATTGACAAACTGGGTAACCGGAATAGACATACTGGATGACGGAAAAGACATACTGGGTGACGGGAATAGACATACTGGGTGACGAGAATAGACATACTGGGTAACGGGAATAGACATACTGGGTGACGGGGAATAGACATACTGGGTAACGGGAATAGACATACTGGGTGACGGGAATAGACATACTGGGTGACGGGAATAGACATACTGGGTGACGGGAATAGACATACTGGGTAACGGGAATAGACATACTGGGTAACGGGAATAGACATACTGGGTGACGGGAACGGGAATAGGGTACTGGGAATAGACGGGAATAGACATACTGGGTAACGGGAATAGACATACTGGTAACGGGAATAGACATACTGGGGAACGGGAATAGACATACTGGGTGACGGGAATAGACATACTGGGGTAACGGGAATAGACATACTGGGTGTCGTGAATAGACATACTGGGTGACGGGTAACGGGAATGGGACGGGAATAGACATACTGGGTGACGGGAATAGACAAACTGGGTAACGGGAATAGACATACTGGGTGACGGGAATAGACATACTGGGTGACGGGAATAGACATACTGGGTAACGGGAATAGACAACTGGGTAACGGGAATAGACATACTGGGTAACGGGAATAGACATACTGGGTAACGGGAATAGACAAACTGGGTAACGGGAATAGACATACTGGGTAACCGGGAATAGACATACTGGGTGACGGGAATAGACATACTGGGTAACGGGAATAGACATACTGGGTGACGGGAATAGACATACTGGGTAACGGGAATAGACATACTGGGTAACGGGAATAGACAAACTGGGTGTAACGGGAATAGACATACTGGGTAACGGGAAATAGACATACTGGGTGACGGGAATAGACATACTGGGTGACGGGAATAGACAAACTGGGTGACGGGAATAGACATACTGGTGACGGGAATAGACATACTGGGTGACGGGGAATAGAATACTGGGTGACGGGAATAGACATACTGTACGGGGAATAGACATACTGGGTGACGGGAATAGACATACTGGGTGACGGGAATAGACATACTGGGTGACGGAATAGACATACTGGGTGACGGGAATAGACATACTGGGTGACGGGAATAGACATACTGGGTAACGGGAATAGACATACTGGTTGACGGGAATAGACATACTGGGTGACGGGAATAGGTACTGGGGGACGGGAATAGACATACTGGGGAACGGGAATAGACATACACTGGGTGACGGGAATAGACATACTGGGTGACGGGAATAGACATACTGGGTGACGGGAATAGACATACTGGGTGACGGGAATAGACATACTGGTAACGGGAATAGACACATACTGGGTGACGGGAATAGACAACTGGGTGACGGGAATAGACATACTGGGTGACGGGAATAGACGATACTGGGTGACGGGAATAGACTACTGGGTGACGGGAATAGACATTCACGGGAATAGACATACTGGGTGACGGGAATAGACATACTGGTAACGGAATAGACATACTGGGTGACGGAATAGACATACTGGGTGACGGAATAGACATACTGGGTGACGGGAATAGACATACTGGGTGACGGAATAGACATACTGGGTGACGGGAATAGACATACTGGGGTGACGGGAATAGACATACTGGGTAACGGGAATAGACATACTGGGTCATGGGAATAGACATACTGGGTAACGGGAATAGACATACTGGGGAATAGACATACTGGGTAACGGGAATAGACATACTGGGTGACGGGAATAGACATACTGGGTAACGGGAATAGACATACTGGGGTAACGGGAATAGACATACTGGTGACGGGAATAGACACTGGGTACGGGAATAGACATACAGGGGTGACGGGAATAGACATACTGGGTACGGGAATAGACATACTGGGGTAACGGGAATAGACACTGACGGGAATAGACAATACGATGGGTGGGAATAGACAAACTGGGTGACGGGAATGGACATACTGGGTGACGGGAATGGACATACTACGGGAAAAGGGAATCAGAATTCAAGAGAGGTTAGATTCCAGAGAGTTACACGAAGATAGGAAGTGAGAAGACGTCGACAGAGAGACAGTGCTTATTGCATGGAACAGACAACCTCAACGCAGCCTTCAATAAGACGGAGAACTGAATCGCTTCGCTCAAACTGGTTCCTAATCTTAGCTGTAAGATATATTTTAGTGCAATATTTTGAGCATTCATTGTTTTCACATTAAATCTTTAATGACGCCACTAGTTGTCGTTATGTGTCAGGTGACGTATTACCGACACCTCCAAACAATTGTTTACGTATGCACTAAGTTCGTTCCAGGTGAAATTATTATTTTGCTTCGGTCTAACAACTAAAATGACTCGATTTAAATCCTTTCCTAGTATTGGGAACACAAAATAGTTGATGATTTATCGATATGGGGACCTTGAATACAGCCTGCGAATTATATTACACCAAATGTAGACATAATGGAAAATTAAACGAGACTTACCTGTAACTTACCTATCTCATCTACTATGAGAGATCAAGTGAGAGAGCGCGGCAGAGCCAGGAGATCATACTTTAAATAGTGACCATGTGGAAACTTAGTAAACAAGGTCAAGAAGGGAGGGAGAGGTTGGGCACTTGATCTCTCATGCTAGATGAGAAAGGTAGAATATTAATCAAACTTCATCTTACAGGTAAGTCTCGCGTTTTATTTTCAATTATGTCTACATTTGGTGCAATCTCATCTCATCTGCATGTTGAGATCACGTGAGAATTCAAAGCCACATGGGCACTACAAATGAACAACGAAGGTTCTTATAAGAAAGAAGCTTATATTCAGATCCATCATGGCTTATCTATGGATACAAAAACATTGATAATATAGTTTCGAAAATCACTGATCAAGTAATTAGGTACACTGCGAATCCAGTGTGGAGAGGAACGCATAACGAAAACGTTACAGTTTCGTGGAGAGAATGTTTGTTCTATAGTTATTTGCACTTTCTATGTGTTTGTAGTAACATTTTCCGAAATTACAATGAGACTGCCATCCATGCAGTTTTGAGAATCGTACTTAGTGGTGTGGCAGAGGCCAATGCCGCACTTGATGACGAGCGCGCTGAGCGGCTTGGAGATGGAGCAGCCACACCAGAGGCGGCCAGTTTGCAAGGGTAGCATTTTATTATGCACTAAGTTCGCGGTGACAGAACTTTTATCAACAAAATAACTAGATTTATATCCTTTCCTAGTATTGGAATTGCAAAATCGAGACGATTTATCGATATATACTCCAGTTGAATACAGCCTGCGAATTATATGGCACGCTCTGGTAAGGCTGGACTCCGCTCCCGCCCAGCTAAGTCATAGGCCCGTCTTGAAGCGCGGCTCTTGCAGCTGTTGGAGAGGTTTCTGTCTCTAGGATGAGGGAGCCGAATCATTTCAGGGAGCTGTCCGGGAGCCGAATCATTTCAGGGAGCTGTCCGGGAGCCGAATCATTTCAGGGAGCTGTCCGGGAGCCGAAATCTTTCAGGGAGTTGCTTTAAGGTGGCTGTGCAGCCGTGTTTCAAGGAGCTGACGGGACTGATCATTTCAGGCGGGAGATGTGTGCGAATCATTTCAGGGAGCTGCGCCGATCGCGAGTAACGTGGGACGGACAGCTTACTCACTTACAGCGTGTGGAATACTACACAGATTAGAACTTGGTTTTTAGGTCAGTAGCCTCGGTGCACTTGAAATGGGATGCATGCATGCGTGCTGTGACAGATAACGCTTTGACATCAACTTCAGCGCGTCATTCTTCCGTACACCTACGTCAGATTGATTTGTGTGATCGAATTGGATAATATCATGAATATACCGAGTGAAGTACCAATGGTACAGCATGGGTCCGCCTTATCACCGGCGTCGTCCCCGCCGACTCCCGCGGACACGGCACCCCCATCACCCTGCTCCCCGTATCCACACGCGCGAGACGACGCCATGGGTCCAGAACGCTGCTCGCCCGACCTGCGACTGGCCGGCAGCCCCACAGAGTGCTACTCGACTGAACGTCATATTCACAGGGCAACTACAAACAAAGTCACGTCAAAGCTCAGCAAACGCGGCAAGACGCCGCCCTCGTCGGCGCCCCGACTCAACACCAACCAGATGGACTTCCAGGAGGCTGTTTTGACCGGCAATAGTTTAGAACTGCAGACGTTATTGGAAGAACGCCAAGGTAAAATTAATGTGAACCACTTCGATAGTGACGGCCAAACAGCTCTGCATCAGGGCTGTCTCGATGGTAACTTGGATCTGGTGAAGGTGCTCGTTAGATTCGGCGCTGACGTGCGGCTGGCGAACAGAGATGGATGGAGTCCTGTACATATCGCCTGTTACGGCGGCCACCAAAACATCGCCTTGTACCTCATCAATGGCTTCCGGCCTTGACCTCACTCACACTCACACGCATTTAGTATCAATATATCGGATACCATTTATCTCGTGGGTAACGTGTTACGATGTCGCTGGCCGTATGACGTGTCGAGCAGCTGACGCCGGCGGCTTCTTGAACTCGGCAGGTTGAATCAGTGCTGAAGTCGGTGCTCACCTCAAACGCCTATATGTAGACCAGAAGAGAGGAATTATTTGTATATAAACTTCTTCGAGCCCTGAATTAGGTGGAAGGAGAGACAAAAATCTGGACATTTATTCGCTGCAGAAACCTATTGACCTCGTGTCTTTCCCCGACTACCTCCTCTCGCCGCTGCCGTAATGTGGCGCTGTCAGCTGAGCGCACCGCCCAGACTTGTCTACGGTGGGGTATTCCCCCCACCCCCTTTACGTCACAAACATATGTGCAAGTTTGTATGGATGTATTCACTTATGTGTGCGCCTCTATATATCTATGCGTGTATGAATGGATGTGTGTTGCAGATTCAGCGCATTGTTAAGAATTTCATGTGATTCAGTTGTACACTTGATGTGAGACCAGGCGTGACACACGGTTACTGCTGCTGCTGCTGCTGCTGCGGTGGCAGAGATGCGGCGTTATTAAGTGTGGCCAGACTTTGACCCATTCACCCAGACCTCGGTGACACTGCATTCAATCGGGTCCACTGAGCTGTCCCAGTTTTCATGAATTCCATACAACATGTATGTTCGCGCTTACAATATTCTCTTGTAATTCAAGGGTTCCCAACTTGCGCTTTTTAAAATATACCCATGACATTTTTGTCCACACACAAGCACTGTGCTCCGAGCGTGGGAATTTCAACCTACCCCACCGTAGTGGAGAATGAGCGAGTGCCAACATATAGGTAGACTGTTTTCATAAAAATTTGCCGACTTAGGGGGCTGGGTGATCCGTCTCTGGAGACTGGGCAACTCGCCCATGGGAATGTACTGTTTGCCATAAGTAAAGCCGGACCAATGCTAATGGCATTGGTTGTAATAAATCAATCGTACGGGAGCGTGTGAAGTTTGAAAGTTGGGACGTCCTTGCTGGAGTGTTACTGGAAGATTTACCTGTTTCCACGATGTTGTTGACAATAATTTCTATTATTGTGATGGTGGTGCAAAGTGACATTTCTATGACGTAATGGCCGTCACGTCTTAGTTAGCGTCAGCGCGTGCGTCAACACGTGCTCCTGTCTCGCCTCGTCTTTGTCATATCGTAGATACATATTCCCGCTTGGACGCCTTATTTTGAAATCCGAGCGGCTGATTCATCCCTTGTCACTGTACCTCACCGTCTGCTCATTGATCAGCGTGATGGGATCCATCGATCAGCGTGATGGGATCCATCGATCAGCGTGATGGGATTCATTGATCTGCGTGTTGGGATCTATTGATCAGCGTGATGGGATTCATTGATCAGCGTGTTGGGATCTATTGATCAGCGTGATGGGATCCATTGATCAGCGTGTTGGGATCTATTGATCGGCGTGATGGGATCTATTGATCAACGTGTTGGGATCCATTGATAAGCGTGTTGAGATCGATTGATCAGCGCGATGGGATCCAAGCATCCATTACCGTTCGCAAATACCACTTCCCCCTCGCGTCAGGTATGCTTATTAGTGGTTGAGCGCCCAGGCAATACGAGCAGCTGTTTGTCGAGCGTGGTGACAACTACGTGCAGATCTCGGTTCAATGTCGGTATGCACTCACATAGGCTGATACTCTGAGATCATTAGACACGGTTTGATATTAAACTAAGTTTCCCACTGTAATATTAACTTGTTTACCAATATAGCATGAATAATTCTATCGTTTAATAGACCCGCTGAATCCTGCATTACAAAGAGTAACAAGGGACGTTTTGTGACTGGCGCATTGTGACTGGCCTGTCTTGTGACAATGACGCCTTGTGACTGGTGCGTCTAGTGACAATGACGCCCTGTGACAGGCACATCCTGGGACAGGTACTTTTAGTGACAGGCTCGTCTAGGGACGTATGCGTCCCGCGCGGTGTGCCGGCGATGCGTTGTTAGTGATTTGGGTGGGAGATGGGCGAAGCTTGTTCATGTGCGTAATAGGGTGACCGCCTTATAAACTTCATTTTCGAGAATAATCGTCGCATAATCAGTTTGTATTTAATACTTTCGATGGCTAAGTGCATTACAGCAAAAGTATAAGTGACCCCATTGTGTCTGACAAGACCCCCACGACGTTATTGTCGAGTGTTGAGGCTACTTCAAGCTGAGGCCTGTGATGTGACCTCCTAAGAGAGCGTCGTGTTTTAATATTTGACATGTTGACATTTGAGTTAAGGGTTCCTTCACCCCCATCCCAGACCTCACCAAGTAGCGCTGATATGTACAATATATGACAACATCAACATGTCTGCCTTTAGTGCATTTATATTAGGTTGAGGTTGATTGTTAACAATGAACACTTGAGTGAGTGAGCTATGTTCTAACTCTTCTCTTGTATCAATCATCTCTTCAACTGGTGTGCTGTAGAATCCAGACCGAGCAATTGTTAGATCTTGTTGTCCTTGCATGTTCATTGATAAGGTAACTCACTGTTAACGTTAACTGCTTGCTTTACATCAGAAGGTCACCCACCCAAGGTAACAACAAGCCAACATTAAGGGCACCTCTTCTAGCTAACGGCGCTGTAATTTTCTGTCATATATGACAAAATGGCCTGTTGCCATGACAGCTACTGACCAAGGTGTATCTGTATGAGTTACTCTTTAAAACCGTAAAAGTATTAATTATTGAGTTTGGTGTTAACGGAGAAGGCATGAGTTATTGGTGACGTCATTTGGTGATATGAGCGTCCTGTTAGCGGATGTTAATTATGACGGTTTCCGTAAGTGGCGTCATTCGTTACGTGCTAGAAGCACGTGTCCTTTCTCTGTAAAGACAATATGCTGAAGCCAGTACGGTACGCTGGCTAGTACAGATTGTTTACTTAGATCACTTGCAGCTGTTATGTCGTGTGATATCATTGTATTGCTGTTTTAATAAATTGTTATAGATACGTTCGTTCGATATTTTGTCATCTTTAAACGTCTGTAGCCGGTAATCTGTTAATATGCGAGGCGCGCGGACTCCTGGACGGCGAGTGCACGGCTATCATTGAAAAAGCTCCATAAAATATGTTTCTGTTGATTCTTGGTGTTCGAAACCCTTGTGGAGTTTCGAGTGCCTACTGAGTGGGGATCGGAGGAGGAGGATACAGGTTTCGTTAAGGATGTGCCGGGCGTTAAACAAACATGACAGCTGTTGCATCCATCATTTATTATTATACAGACCCGCCACAATGCAGACCTTCAATAAGACTGTGTGGGTCGTGAACTTGTCAGTTTCTATACCGCGAGCTGTCGACTCCGTCATCCAAGCCAGCGTTACAATGAAAGGACGAGGGACGCTGACTGTTGGTATCGCGGACGACGGGTGGCGATAAAAATAACTGGGGTGTGACAAATGACTCGTGATATTTCAGATGCCTGGTGATTATAAGGATTACCGGTGGTAATCAAGTTTTCTGGCGCCAATAAAGATTACTGGTGGTAACTAAGATTGCTTGTGGTATTTAAGAATATTAGTGATAATAAAGATAACTAGTGCCGACAAAGATGACTGGTGGTAATAAATATAACTGGTGGTAATGAAGATTACTAGTGGTATAACAGATGACTGGTGGTAGCAAAGATTACTGGCGGTAATAAATATTACTGGTGGTAATACCGATTTCTAGTTGTAATAAAGTTTATTGTTGGCAATAGAAATTACTGGTGGCATTAACGATTACTAGTGGACGGACATGGCTACAGTTGATTGGCACAGAGTGAGTTGATGGGCATTCCTCCAGTTGATGGGCATTCCTCCAGTTGATATAAGTAAGGCTAGATCCGTGTGGCATTGAACTCGTGGTCCTTGACCTCGTTCTATGTTCAATGGTGTTCTATTTCTGTCCTTATGATTGATTTTATTCATTCCGTTAAGGTCCATAGTACCGGAAGTGAACATCTTTGTATCATATCCGCCCAACACTAAGCACGAGGTCACAGGAGTTGATTCCCATGGAGATGAACGAGGGAGTTCTCACCAGCTCAGTATCGTGTGACCAGTGAGGCTGACGATCATTGGGACCCGGTTAGTAACACCTTCCTGTCCGAGCAGTATAAGTTCCGCGTTGTGTACTCGTATAGAGTACATTCGGTAAGTATAGTACTAATGGTTACAACTACTCAGTTCTTTTATTTAAGTTTTGTACTGATATAGAGCACTACTGCTAAGTTGTGTACTATAGAGTGCTAATGCTAAGTTGTGCACTGATATAGAATGCTACTGCTAACTTGTGTACTGATATAGAATGCTACTGCTAAGTTGTGTACTGATGTAGAATACTACTGCTAAGTTGTGTACTGATATAGAGTTATACTGCTAAGTTGTGTACTGATATAGAGTTATACTGCGAAGTTGTGTACTGATATAGAGTTATACTGCTAAGTTGTGTACTGATATAGAGTTATACTGCTAAGTTGGGTACTGATATAGAGTTATACTGCTAAGTTGTGTACTGATATAGAGTTATACTGCTAAGTTGTGTACTGACATAGAGTTATACTGCTAAGTTGAGTACTGATATAGAGTTATACTGCTAAGTTGAGTACTGATATAGAGTTATACTGCTAAGTTGTGTACTGATATAGAGTTATACTGCTAAGTTGAGTACTGATATAGAGTTATACTGCTAAGTTGTGTACTGATATAGAATACTACTGCTAAGTTGTGTACTGATATAGAGTTATACTGCTAAGTTGAGTACTGATATAGAGTTATACTGCTAAGTTGTGTACTGATATAGAATACTACTGCTAAGTTGTGTACTGATATAGAATACTACTGCTAAGTTGTGTACTGATATAGAATACTACTGCTAAGTTGTGTACTGATATAGAATACTACTGCTACTGATATAGAATACTACTGCTAAGTGTGATATAGAATACTACTGCTAAGTTGTGTACTGATATAGAATACTACTGCTAAGTTGTGTACTGATATAGAATACTACTGCTAAGTTGTGTACTGATATAGAATACTACTGCTAAGTTGTGTACTGATATAGAATACTACTGCTTAGTTGTGTACTGATATAGAATACTACTGCTAAGTTGTGTACTGATATAGAATACTGCTAAGTTGCTAGATATGTGTACTGCTAGTTGTGTACTGATATAGAATACTACTGCTAAGTTGTGTACTACTGATATAGAATACTACTGCTAAGTTGTGTACTGATATAGAATACTACTGCTAAGTTGTGTACTGATATAGAATACTACTGCTAAGTTGTGTACTGATATAGAATACTACTGCTAAGTTGTGTACTGATATAGAATACTACTGCTAAGTTGTGTACTGATATAGAATACTACTGCTAAGTTGTGTACTGATATAGAATACTACTGCTTAGTTGTGTACTGATATAGAATACTACTGTTAAGTTGTGTACTGATATAGAATACTACTGCTAAGTTGTGTACTGATATAGAATACTACTGCTGAATACTACTGCTAACTTGTGTACTGATATAGAATACTACTGCTAACTTGTGTACTGATATAGAATACTACTGCTAAGTTGTGTACTGATATAGAATACTACTGCCAAGTTGTGATAGAATACTACTGCTAAGTTGTGTACTGATATAGAATACCACTTCTAAGTTGTGTACTGGTATAGAATACTACTGCTAAGTTGTGTACTGATATAGAATACTACTTCTAAGTTGTGTACTGATATAGAATACTACTGCTAAGTTGTGTACTGGTATAGAATACTACTGCTAAGTTGTGTACTGGTATAGAGTACTACTGCTAAGTGGTGCACTGATAAAGAGTACTTGAGCTTTGCGGAAGTGAAAAGAAGATTATTAGTTTTCTCTTAGTGTATAATTTCCTAAAGCGATAGTTACATAGAGTGGTGATCATAGAGCGATGTTGAAACTTTAAGCACCGCGTTTCCAGTATACAGAGAAGTTAAGCATTGACTGCATGTGTGCTTTTTAAACGGATACCGGTTATGCGGTCTCACGTGATCGGCTTGACCCATTTCACCTTCTCTTCCAGTTAGCAGCTTTGTAATGGAGGTAGACTTAACCACGCCCTTCGCATAGTTAGTGATAAAAACCCTGTAATCTGTGGAACATTGAGGTGCTATAGAATGAGTGTGGTGATTCGGTGAAGGCCGGGTGTGTATGGGCAGCCTCAGAGGAATGCTAACTCTCTTCAACTAGTCCTTTATGTTGGTAAGTAGAGAGGGGCCGTGGGTGAGGGCGACATCCTCTCCTTTATAATACAGCCTGTCATATTATGACTGATACTCTCCTGTAGTCACGTGTGAAAATCACTCATGTCTGACAACAGCACTAAAAGAAGCAAAAAAAGTTGCCATGAGTGCGTCGCGCTTTGCCCTATGTGTGCGTTTTATACGTGTGTACCGTTATTAGGGCATTTCATTAAATATCAAATGCTGGACAACAGAGCGAGACAGTTGAGGAATTTGACATGAAAGGTCAAGGTCTTTAGGCTTTCGTCTTGGTAACATAAAAAAGGCGCATTGGAAAACGTGTTGTTAATGTCGTGTTGGCCTGCTTGTTATTGGTAGCCATCCCACAGTGAGCTATCTTGGTGCTTATGCTAATAAGATAAAACCAAGCTGACAGCATACAACCAAACCAGCATGGTGACCCGTGCGCACCAGGTTCTTACTATAAACATCGAGTTGACAGGGAATGCGCTTGTAACGGTAATCAATGGGATTCTCTTGCTCTGTCAACTCTGCTCTCAATAAGCTAAATAAACACATAGCAACATGCTGACTGGCGCGCCTTGCAGCTGGCATCTGAGGGCTGGCTATGTGACATGTCATTTTGTTCTAGATAGGGAAACTATGCGTCATTAGGGTATATGCAGGAGCATCAACTCTATCCCGTAATTAGGGCATCTCTTCAGGGAGTTCGTTCGCAACTTGAAACTCCCACGCAAAATTCGGAGCGAATTAGAAGCGTCTCACTGGAAGCCCCATCATCAGGTGCTCTTAGCGTATACGGACGTCTTACGCAGGAGCACGGAAGCCGTGATTGGTCATCAAAACACTAAAGCAAGAGAGTTAAGTGGTGTAGAATGGAAAAATAATGAGTCTGTCGTTACGATTCCAGCGTGGGGGCGCTTATAGCCCTTAGTCGGATCATGGAGTATTATTAACTCAATGGTCGGAAGGACTTCCGGTGACGCAGCTGCAACAAAGCTTTCTTTCCTTTGAGATCTTCTCAGGAACCGCAAATTGCCTTTGTTATCCAAGGTTCTGAGAATTACCTCAACAACGGAACTCCCCTCTGCGCCCCTTCGTCAATGGTGGTTCTTGCATCTAAAAATTAACCACAATCTTGGAAAGGCGAGCTGATATTCAGTCAAGAGTTAACAACTAGTCAGGTAAATCATTTCCCGTTCGACTGACCAACCACAGTAGGTCTCTGTCGAGGGCCATTCTTATTGAAAAAGGGAAGGATGTCTTAATAGCGAGAAAAGTAAAAGAGGTGTTGTCAGATCGCGATTCAACACGGATGGAATGAGGAGAAACCGCTACAACTGGCAATTCAAATAAACAGAGCAGAAATCATGGATTTGATAATCCGTTCGCCTGTCTGTTGACTTAAACCGACCGACTTTCATTTGATTTGTTTTGCATGTGTTCAGTGAAAAATTGTTTCATGTTTAATTTTTCCAAAATCATAAAATGAAAATGCAATCCCAATATCCCAGGTATCATTAGAAATACGATGATGGTTGCTGCTTGCGCGTACAAAAGAGGTAGTTTACTTGATAAAATGGCGTGCGACAATTCTTTTCTTTCAAGGCTATCACTGTGATGTGTCTATGTTGGATGCAGTCATAACAATACTACATTTGGTCAAACTCTCAAGGGCACTCTGTATTGATATACTTAACCGCTTAAAACAAATTGGATCCATTCGTTGATCTATAGCCATAGCCATAGCCACAAAATGGAGTCATTGCTTACCTGGCTGTCAATAATAACAACCCGACCTCTATCGCAAAGCCGGTCAAAAACAAAACCTACCCCAATTCGCGGCCTGTTCCTACTGACCACCTACACCCTCCCCCCCCCCAACAACCGCATCCCCCCCCTACCAACCCGGATGCATCTGTTACCATTCTTTAAAACAACCCTTGTGGGGGGGGGGGGGGGGGTACGTTCTGCATACGCTGCTATTAGATTCATGTCAACATGTCCCACTATTGGGAATACGGAGACTAGAATAATACAGGGATATAACGCAGTGACAAATGGTGTCAAACTGCTTCCAAATATATCCGGCTAATTAAGCTATTCTTAAAGAGACCACTGTTGGGCACAAAGTGGAACCAACCAGGTGTGATAGACAACATTAGGACCTAATGATTACAAATACTGACGATCATAGACACACCACCCGAATGAAGAGAGCACACATTTCTCAAAATATGGAAACCAAAGACATACCAAATAATGACTGAAGAAAAATGTCAGAATTATATCGATTATTGAAGCAGAGGTTGATTACTGACGACCAGCCCTCGTTCCCGGGAGAAATCATGGTCCCAAACCAACAGGTATCATCATATCATAACGTCCAAAAGGAGCGATGACACATGGTGTATGACGAATCATAAGGTCCTCGTGGACGGTGTGTTAGCTGGTCTACTGTGTGTTAGCTGGTCTACTGCGAGGACTGGTGATGTCATCCAGTTAAGCGAGAAAGCGCTGGCCTCGAACTGTGACGCCATAGGTAAGGTAAGTATAGGGTTTTATGGCACACCAACACATCGATTCAGCATCCCAAAATTCATCAACAATGCCCCAAAAACCATAGTAACAAAACTATTCTCTCATTCTTACAACTATACTGCAACTATATACAGTATTGGTTTATCAATAGATACAGGTATATGTGCACCACTCCAAATGGTTATACATGTACTTGTTATTGTCACAAAATTCATAATTTGCCAAAACCCTCTGTCTATGTAAATGTTTTCAGTACCTTTGTACTCAGGTAGCATGATGCGGTGATCTCATGTATGTTTTATTATTGTGTACTATGTTTCTCTTTTGTTCTTAGTCTATCTTCTGTGTGCTTCTTTTATTATTATCATTATTATGTCAGGGTGGCTCCAGCAGTAGCGGCTTATCAGCCTTAGTTGGAGTCTCTTTACCGATTAATTATTGTATACATTGTATACATGTTCAATTGGTTAATAAATAGATCTGAATCTGAAATCTAAATCTGTTATATGGCGTCTATTGACGCCGGATTCGTGTGAGACTCGTCATGATCCCCAACTCTGCCTAGTTTAATGATCCATTGATCTATAACGTGATAGTTAGAAGACTTCCATAGTCAGAATCGAACGAGTTGAAGCGATATAGCAAACTGAAGCGCGCAGAAGGTCCAACAATAATCGGTTCCCGAGCCTGATTGGTCAGATGGTCCACTAGTCTTCGAAGAAATTAATTTCGCTACAACAATTATCGGTTCCCAGCCTATGTTCAGATGGTCCACTAGTCAGAAGGCCCCATAGTCAGAAGGCCCACTAGTCAGAAGGCCCATTAGTCAGAAGGCCCACTAGTCGAAAGACCCACAGGTCGGAAGGTCCACAGGTCGGAAGGTCCACTTGTCAGAAGGCCCACTAGTCAGAAGGCCCACTAGTCAGAAGGCCCACTAGTCAGAAGGCCCATTAGTCAGAAGGCCCACTAGTCGGAAGGCCCACATTTCGGAAGGTCCACTATATATATATATAAAAGGATAATCACCCCCTGGACTGCAAGCCCCGGACAATACATATATGTGGGGATAATTTTTCGATGTTATATATATTATATTCATAGCATATACACACCTATCGTATACATTATTACAGGAAATGTAGGGTAATATGTGTAATATTCTGTGGGCCATTCTGGCATGTGGGCCTTCTGACTTATGGACCTTCTGGACATAGGTCGGTTCCCCAATAATCAAAATGCTAAAACCATTAAGAATATATTCATAAAGTGTTGTTTGGGTAGGTTGTACAAATAAACAAACAAAGGCAATATTAACAATAAAGGAATACCATGTAAAACGCCACAAATACTTCTCGGTGTTCATTGTTGGAGAGGCTTCATCGAGCATGAGAAATACTGGTCCCAGATGCCCTGATAATAGATGGAGATGTCGAGTGTGAGCGGAGGAATGGGTGTCGCGGCTCCGGCATGGCATACCTTGCTATTGATGTCAAACCGCATGGCGCTCGGAAGCCTAGCAGCCGGACGCTCACGCCTGCGGTGGTGTCAAGTGGTCAGACAGTCCGTGGGTCAAGATGGAGGCGCGGTGCAAGCAATGACATTGACAGTTAGATAGTTCACTGCTTCTACCTGGCAACCTGGCAATGTGACAAGAACACAAGTGTTGAGTCAAAACATGGGGCTGCATGGCGACTTTTGTCGCTACGTAGTCTGCTCTCCTTGCGTACACGACGTTTTATGATCGTATCACACACTGTGTCAAAGTCTGCCTTCTGTTTCCTCTTTTTCTTCTTTAATTTGTCTGCTTCATTGTCGTTTTCCATATTTCAGCTTCCCTTCTTCCTCCTCCTCCCCATTTTTCCTCTTCGTATTCTTTTTCATCTTCTTCCTTTTGCTAATCTTCTCCTCTTTCCCTCCTCCTTCCTAATCTCATTCCTCCTTCCTAATCTTATTCCTCCTTCCTAATCTTATTCCTCCTTCCTAATCTTATTCCTCCTTCCTAATATTATTCCTCCTTATCTTCCCACCTCACACTCTCTCCCTCCTCTTATTACTCACAGTTGAAGGCAGGAAGCAGGGCTGTTAGGGACCACATTTTCTGCTGAATGACAAGTTTCAGTTTAGAAATGATTCAAACAGTTTTCTTACCAAGAATACAAACTCGTTAGCTGCCCAACTACGAGCCAGTAGCGTCTTTTGGGAATGTGGTACAACTTGAGCAGCGGTCGACTTCACATTCCAAGTCAATTATTAACTCGTTGAATAACAAAATTATGGCGAAATTATGTATGTATGTATGTATGTATGTATGTATGTATGTATGTATGTATGTATGTATGTATGTATGTATGTATGTATGTATGTATGTATGTATATGTATGTCATTGTATGTATTTGTGTGTGTGTGTGTGTGTGTGTGTGTTATGTATGTTCAGATGGTGTGTGTTGTGTGTATGTCAGAATGTGTGTATGTATGTATGTATGTATGTATGTATGTATGTATGTATGTATGAATGTAACATTCGTAGTTTTCAAACAAACAAAACTTAAAACTATGATAGTATATGTGGTTACAGGAAATATTTCTACGTAATTTTCGATAACATTTGCATAATCTATATCAGATTGGTTATTTTTTAAAAACCGAACGGATTGCATGATATGACATATGCATTATGTAATTTTACTACATTTTGTTTGCGAGAGTCACAGATTTTTTATTTGAAACTACGAAGATGATGATATGATGATATGATGATGATGATGATTATGATGATGTTGCGATGATAACCATTTTTATGGCTGCAAGCTATGTATGATGTATGATATGGGGCCTATGATGATCTATGATCATATGTATGATGTATGTATGTATGTATGTACCAATTGTATGGTATGTATCGATAATGTATGTGCCTCTCATTCTTGTGACGCTCACTGCAGGTCATCTATTCGTCCAACTTGATCTATGCGAGTATTGACAAACACATACCAAGAGTAAGGAATATGCCGAGTAGTGACACGTATTGATCGAGTGATTCGGAGAAAGTACGCCACGCGTAGGATTCCTGCATTAGTCACATTCATATTATCTACAACCAACATAAGCAGTACTCGCCCACTCTACAAAACACTCACCTCTATCTATCAATCTCCACGTATCCACCTTTGATACATTGATAATTAGGGTGATGATAGATATTTTTTATAATATGTGGGAGGGAAGATATTTACGTACGAACGACGCCGGAGACAATGCCCTCGCGTCAATTCTAAAATCTCATTTTTGCGCTCAATTTCTATTTCGTCCAGCATATGCGAGTATTGACCATATGATGAATATGTGTGGAATGTATGATTGATTCAGAAAGAGAGGGCATTTGGTGAATGCTGTCGTTTGTTTTCACGGTTGTCGCCATTCTTCATTCTCAGCCTGAATAATCACAGCAAGTACAACCGTTTGATGTTTTATAACCTCGTCACTTCCATAACGAGGGAAACTTCATGTCCTCTCAGTGAGGACAGTGTAGGATCTTCATTCGGTAATGTTGTCATGCGTCGAGCAGTTGTCCTCCAAACGCCGCATCCTCTACGCCAGCCGCACCCTCATCAAATCCCTCACCCCCAGAAATCGCCCCACCCCTCCATGATTCCCCGTATTCCTCTAGTATTGTTCTAACCCCTGTGGTATTACCCAAACTCTTGTGGTATTGCCCTAACCCCTGTGGTATTAGTGTAGGAAAACGTTTGATGTTGTGTTAAAGTACGCCGCGCTAGGACTCCTCTCGAGCAAACCCACTCCCAACTCTTGTGGTATTGCCCTAACCCCTGTGGTATTACCCAAACTCTTGCGGTATTGCCCTAACCCCTGTGGTATTACCCACACTCCTGCGGTATTGCCCTAACCCCTGTGGTATTACCCACACTCCTGTGCTATTGCCCTAACCCATCTAGTATTGCCACAACCCCTGTGGTATTGCCCCTACCCCTGTGGTATTGCCCTAACCCTTGTGGTATTGCCCTTACCCCTCTAGTATTGCCCTAACCCCTGTGGTATTACCCTAACCCCTGTGGTATTACCCTAACCCCTGTGGTATTACCCTAACCCCTGTGGTATTGCCCCTACCCCTGTGGTATTGCCCTCGCCGCGTCCACGCCACCACCAACATTGCCGGCGGGTATTCACGTGTCGTGGAACAGATTGGTATGCAATCCACTTCAACGTGTTCGCATGGCTTATAAGGATCGCTCTTCATCAAGTCCTTGCAGCTGAAGACCATCACCTCGCTAGCTGCTATACAACAGTTCAATAGCCGATGTTCGACATAGTTGGCGACATTCTTTGTAGTTCGGAGTGGAACAAAGGTAGTACGGCACACAAGTAGACATGAGGCGCGCGACGCAGACCACGAGAAGCCACCTCAGTCTGACAGTGTGGTTGCTTCTGTTGGCAGCAGGTGAGCAACAGCTTGTTGACATTCTAAGTGAAATGCATAAATTGGCACAAGCGAATGGCACACCTCATGTCGTCGTTAAGTCAGCTGTTCATTGCAGATTGTGGGAATCTCGTAGAATGTAGTTATGTGAAGGGTTAATGCGCCCGCGCCTCACGGAGCACCAGTCAATTTCTCTCCTCGACAGAAAATGGATTTTGTTTGATATCATAAATATATATCCGGATAAATATTCATTAAAATGGTCAGCGTATTGACCCGAATAATGGCACCTATACACCATTCTATCGGAATCCCCTAATCTATCATCACTACCATACATTGACACCCCCAAATTAAACGTTTTCTGGTATTCCATTAATAAACATTCACTTTCATGACAAGCACCGATTAAAACTTGTTTTGTTGCTGAATTTAATCGGGACTATTGCAGATTTCTCATCCGGGGCACCAACACAACAGGAAGTAGGTGGCGCGAATGAAGACGGACCGGCGCAGAGACCGGTCGATTGCCCACTAGTACCCGACAAAGATATCATCGATGGTACACCATCCCATCGGGGCAAGTGGCCGTGGGTGGTGGCGATTGACACGGACGAATATGGTTTTCTTTGCGGAGGCACGTTGATTGACGCGTCCTGGGTGATCACGGCCGCCCACTGTGTGAGTGGAGCACCGTAAGTAGTCATATCATGAGTCTACCTGTACAATAATGCCTTACATATGTCATTTAACCAGCTACAATTAGAATAAAAATTTCATCACTGGCACTCGAGTCTTAAAACGCCTCTCTTCCCCGGCCGCTTATAGATTATATTAGAGGACATGCTAGAAATGTTCACTGCATGCAGAGGCTTTTCTGCTGATAGGTAATTCACTAAAATCCGCGACACCGTCCCTGTTGTCGTTGTGTTATCGGGGTGTATTCAGCGTGACATCACCGTCCCTGTTGTCATTGTGTTATCGGGGTGTATTCAGCGTGACATTACCGTCCCTGTTGTCATTGTGTTATCGGGGTGTATTCAGCGTGACATTACCGTCCCTGTTGTCATTGTGTTATCGGGGTGTATTCAGCGTGACATTACCGCCCCTGTTGTCATTGTGTTATCGGGGTGTATTCAGCGTGACATTACCGTCCCTGTTGAGGATGTCATTGTGTTTTTGGGGTGTATTCAGTGTGACATTACCGTCCCTGTTGAGGATGTCAGTGTGTTTTTGGGGTGTATTCAGTGTGACATTACCGTCCCTGTTGAGGATGTCGTTGTGTTATCGGGGTGTATTCAGCGTCACATTACCGTCCCTGTTGAGGATGTCAGTGTGTTATTGGGGTGTATTCAGTGTGACATTACCGTCCCTGTTGAGGATGTCAGTGTGCTATTGGGGTGTATTCAGCGTCACATTACCGTCCCTGTTTAGGATGTCAGTGTGTTATTGGGGTGTATTCAGTGTGACATTACCGTCCCTGTTGAGGATGTCAGTGTGTTATTGGGGTGTATTCAGTGTGACATTACCGTCCCTGTTGAGGATGTCAGTGTGCTATTGGGGTGTATTCAGTGTGACATTATCGTCCCTGTTGAGGATGTCAGTGTGTTATTGGTGTGTATTCAGTGTGATATTACCGTCCCTGTGTTTGCTATGCCATGTAGTCATGGCACGTGAAGAGCCCTCGGTGTGCCTCTAACTTACTCTCTGTGTGTACATCACACATCAGTCACTACTGAAATACTTCATCGTCCAAGTATCTCATTTGCAACAAATGTGGATCGTGAAGAGTGTTTTGAGACTCCTCACAGCCCGACGTGCCAGTCCCCTTCCCCTCCCCGTACTCCAGCCCCACCCCCGCATTCTAGCCCCATCCCCCGCACTCCAGCCCCCCGCATTCCAGCCCCACCCCTCGCACTCCAGCCCCATCCCCGCACTTCAGACCCACCCCCGCACTCCAGCCGCACTCCCCCACATACCGAGCTGTTTACTCTTATCGGCGCCCACCTCTACGACCATTAAGCAGTAGCTCCTATCAGCCTATTGTGGTGTCCGCAATATGTGCCACAATCTATGTGTGTTTGCTATCCCATCATACAATATCTTGCATTCCCTGCATTACGCTGTTTTCCTTGACTGTCCACAGTGTGACGCTCTATGCCAAGCTGGGGGCCTTTAATCTGAGCGCTGGTGATGAAGCTGCCAGGATACCTGTCTCAGAAATCATCCTCGTGAGTGGCTGTTCTACACGGCGCGATTGATGTCACGCAGCAGTTCGCTTTTGACACGTTTTTGGTGCTATGTTGCGTTGCCCCGTGACCGATGTATTGTCAGTTAATGATGTCTATCCGGACGTTGACCATTATTAGTTGTCGACGATTAATCAGCCGTCTGGCTGCTGCCGGGACTTAGTGATCTTCATTAGTCTAATTAGTCTAATCAGTCAATTGACACCCTGGTGAACTAACATTTGAGTGCATACTATTGGTTAGTTGTGGAGACTTAATTCGAAGGAATGTTTTGACATATGGTTTGTTGCAGAGATATTTTGATTACTAATGGTCTGATGTAGTTACATGATTCTGAACGAAGTTGTGATCAAATATTTACATGTTAAGACATAATTCTGAATGTTATTTCGGCTATTGGTTTGACGTAGAGACATGGTGCTGAACGATGTTTGGGGCTAATGGTTTGACGTAGAGACATGGTGCTTAACGATGTTTGGGCTAATGGTTTGACGTAGAGACATGGTGCTGAACGATGTTTGGGCTAATGGTTTGACGTAGAGACATGGTGCTGATCGATGTTTGGGCTAATGGTTTGACGTAGAGACATGGTGCTGATCGATGTTTGGGCTAATGGTTTGACGTAGAGACATGGTGCTGAATGATGTTTGGGCTAATGGTTTGACGTAGAGACATGGTGCTGATCGATGTTTGGTAATTGGTAATATTGACAACCAGGTGATAAAACGACGGACTAGTGATTTGACGCAGAGACGAATGCTGTTTGTTGGCTAGCAGTTGACATGATATGTGGACTGCTGGATGATAGAGGAATCATGACTTGTTTGCAGCATGAGCGATTTGAACCTGATAAGTATGGCGTGCATGACGTGGCGTTGCTGAGACTGGGTCAGCCCGCTGATACGGCCGATACCTGTATAGGTGCACTCGACAGACCCGCCTTCCTCTACCACTTCACAAACAACCCACTCTGCTGGATCATAGGGTGGGGTAGAACTGGTCAGCATCTTCTGTTTATTTGATCAAACTCCTAGGTAAAACTGTCGTACACCTCACATATAGCCGGCCAGTTCGTAGTCGCGTATCTCATGAATTACACTACGTTGTAGCGCAGCTTGTCTACCACAAGACGTCGCCTTTGTATCAAATTATGAGGTCGCGTATCTCATGTATCAAAATATGTGGTCGCCTATCTCATGTATCAAAATATGTGGTCGCCTATCTCATGTATCACAATATGTGGTCGCCTATCTCATGTATCACAATATGTGGTCGCCTATCTCATGTATCACAATATGTGGTCGCCTATCTCATGTATCACAATATGTGGTCGCTATCTCATGTATCACAATATGTGGTCGCCTATCTCATGTATCAAAATATGTGGTCGCCTATCTCATGTATCACAATATGTGGTCGCCTATCTCATGTATCACAATATGTGGTCGCCTATCTCATGTATCACAATATGTGGTCGCCTGTCTCATGTATCAAAATATGTGGTCGTATCTCATGTATCACAATATGTGGTCGCCTATCTCATGTATCACAATAATCATGTGTGGTCGCCTATCTCATGTATCACAATATGTGGTCGCCTATCTCATGTATCACAATATGTGGTCGCCTATCTCATGTATCACAATATGTGGTCGCCTATCTCATGTATCACAATATGTGGTCGCATGTGTCACAATACGTATTTGTATCACAATTCATAGTTGCGTATCTCATGTAAATCACCATAAAGCTTTGACCTGTTTAGATACCGGAAGTAACGATTTGAGTCCGGTTTTGACGGAGCGTCGCGTTGGTATTATCTCTAACCCGGAATGCCAAAGACGATGGGAGCAGTCTGTGGCACGTCCTCCCATCTACGCCAGTAACATCTGCGTTGATGAGGTTAACGGCACGGTCAGCGCCTGTCAAGTAAGTCAACTCAAAACTGCTCACGTCTTCTGTTCATAGTGTTCTCAAACGTAAGCAGCAAACATCCCCGAACAAATCTGTTCTATTTGACGCCGAGTAGTCAACATATCAATTCACGGTCAAATTACCTTTTGTTGCTAAAAACGTTTTGGTATCCGTGCAATACGTGTATATTGATGAGGATGCGTTTGTGTGGCTGTATTGTTGTCAGGGTGACAGTGGAAGTCCGCTCCATTGCTACCTGCCTCTGGAGCACAAGTGGGTCCTGGCGGGATTATCGTCGTGGGGCTCGAAAGCGTGTGTCCAGTATCCGGCAGTATACATGCGCATCACGGCCTACCAGGGATGGATTGACAGACATCTAGCCCCCAACCACCTAACGGAACGCTGAGTTGGCGTGAAAATGACACTTGCTCGATTAATCCTTCTTATATTCCTTGCTACGTGTGATGTGATGGGGTGTCAGCATGTGATGGAGTTTCAGCATGTGATAGAGTGTCAGCATGTGATGTGATAGTGTCAGCGTGTGATGTGATAGAGTGTCAGCATGTGATGTGATGGAGTGTCAGCGTGTGATGTGATGGAGTGTCAGCGTGTAATGTGAAGGAGTGTCAGTGTGTGATGTGATGGAGTGTCAGCGTGTGATGTGATGGAGTGTCAGCGTGTGATGTGATAGTGTCAGCGTGTGATGTGATAGAGTGTCAGCGTGTGATGTGATGGAGTGTCAGCATGTGATGTGATGTAGTGTCAGCGTGTGATGTGATGGAGTGTCAGTGTGTGATGTATTGTAGTGTCAGCGTGTGATGTGATGGAGTGTCAGCGTGTGATGTGATGGAGTGTCAGCGTGTGATGTGATGGAGTGTCAACGTGTGATGTGATAGAGTGTCAGCGTGTGATGTGATGGAGTGTCAGCATGTGATGTGATAGAGTGTCAGTGTGTGATGTGATAGAGTGTCAGTGTGTGATGTGATAGAATATCTGTGTGTGATGAACCCACGTACGGATTTTGCTGGGCAGACCCAGACAGCGACGACCGCTTCTGATGGCAAGAAGTTGTAACCAGGTGCAATATTTACGTCAACAATTTGTCACCGTTTATCTCGCCCCAGATGCACTTGTATTTGATCTGCCTTTCTGAGGCAATGCGACAACGCGCTTAGCAATAAAGCTCAATGTGCGGCTTCTCTTGATATTGGAGTTTTTAAGAATAATGCAAGATTATATGCAACAGATTAAATTATTCTTTCAAAGACAAGTAAAGGTTAGAACAGCCAACTGATATTGAGCAGGTAACAAATCTTGTGCTAGGTAAATATGGGGAATATCAACTTTGGAACAGTCGGGACCAAAAGCGGAACCGACTGGACCTAGTTTGATAACTACTACCAGGCTACAACCGTTTACATGGTTAAGATGAAAATTACTACCAGGCTACAACCGTTTACATGGTTAAGATGAAAGATTACATGGGTGAGCAGCAGTTGCTGAATCTTATATATAACATGGGTGAGCAGCAGTTGCTGAATCTTATATATAACATGGGTGAGCAGCAGTTGCTGAATCTTTTGCTGGTGAACGGGCAGTTCTGAATATATATACATGGGTGAGCAGCAGTTGCTGAATCTTATATATAACATGGGTGAGCAGCAGTTGCTGAATCTTATATATTACATGGGTGAGCAGCAGTTGCTGAATCTTATATATAACATGGGTGAGCAGCAGTTGCTGAATCTTATATATAACATGGGTGAACGGGCAGTTGCTGAATGGGTGAACGGGCAGTTGCTGAATCTTATATATAACATGGGTGAGCAGCAGTTGCTGAATCTTATATATACACATGGGTGGGTGAACATGGGGGCAGTTGCTGAATCTTATATATAACATGGGTGAGCAGCAGTTGCTGAATCTTATATATTACATGGGTGAGCAGCAGTTGCTGAATCTTATATATAACATGGGTGAGCAGCAGTTGCTGAATCTTATATATTACATGGGTGAGCAGCAGTTGCTGAATCTTATATATAACATGGGTGAGCAGCAGTTGCTGAATCTTATATATAACATGAACGGGGTGAATCTTATATATAACATGGGTGAGCAGCAGTTGCTGAATCTTATATATAACATGGGTGAGCAGCAGTTGCTGAATCTTATATATTACATGGGTGGACAGCAGTTTCAGTAAGGAAGCATTTACAATATTCATTCACAGCTTCATTTCCAAGTAAAATGTACTAAGACGGCTTTCGAAATACAGCTTCGTGTTTGAGTATGTAAAAGTTAATCTCTCATAATGATCACACACACGATCGCACACAAATACACATCCATGCACACATATGCAATCGTTGAGAAGACAGATATACGGGGTTCAGGTGCTGGAGAGCTCTCTGACGATATGAAGGTGATCAGCAATAATGCCACCTCTCCAGCTCGCAGAGGAAACAAGGTCAATCGGTTTACCAAACCAGGGATGGGTATTATAATGTGTTTCTATCGCGGGCACCAACTTCCAGCATTTCTCTTTAAACCGCTGACACCAGCATACAATATTTGTGTCCCTTATACTCTACTATAAAAACTTACAGCCTAGAGTCTTCTCCGCAATTCACGACTCTCTTCAAATGGCGGGACAACCTGACACAATTGATATTTATTTTTGCATTGGATATTGCTCACAGATAAGAAGTATATTGTTGTTTATTTGTAATCGATTGCTAACAATATGAAAAATCAATAAATCGGGTTCATGCTGCGTCAACAACCGTTCTAGAACCCTACAAGTGCACTCCAGCTCAATAATGTCGAACGAATCAAGTAGTGAGCAGTCATGGGATTAATGATGGGAGTGATTGTACTGATACGTTGAGTGACCTCAGAAAGTGATCAAGTTGACACTGGAGCAGCCCCAGGGCTGAGTGACCACGCCTCAGAAAGTGATCAAGTAGACACTGGAGCAGCCCCAGGGCTGAGTGACCACGCCTCAGAAAGTGATCAAGTAGACACTGGAGCAGCCCCAGGGCTGAGTGACCACGCCTCAGAAAGTGATCAAGTAGACACTGGAGCCGCCCCAGGGCTGAGTGACCATGCCTCAGAAAGTGATCAAGTTGACACTGGAGCAGCCCCAGGGCTGAGTGACCACGCCTCAGAAAGTGATCAAGTAGACACTGGAGCAGCCCCAGGGCTGAGTGACCACGCCTCAGAAAGTGATCAAGTAGACACTGGAGCAGCCCCAGGGCTGAGTGACCACGCCTCAGAAAGTGATCAAGTAGACACTGGAGCCGCCCCAGGGCTGAGTGACCATGCCTCAGAAAGTGATCAAGTTGACACTGGAGCAGTCCCAGGGCTGAGTGACCACGCCTCAGAAAGTGATCAAGTAGACACTGGAGCAGTCCCAGGGCTGAGTGACCACGCCTCAGAAAGTGATCAAGTAGACACTGGAGCAGCCCCAGGGCTGAGTGACCACGCCTCAGAAAGTGATCAAGTAGACACTGGAGCAGCCCCGGGGCTGAGTGACCATGCCTCAGAAAGTGATCAAGTAGACACTGGAGCATTCCCAGGGCTGAGTGACCACGCCTCAGAAAGTGATCAAGTAGACACTGGAGCAGTCCCAGGGCTGAGTGACCACGCCTCAGAAAGTGATCAAGTAGACACTGGAGCAGTCCCAGGGCTGAGTGACCACGCCTCAGAAAGTGATCAAGTAGACACTGGAGCAGTCCCAGGGCTGAGTGACCACGCCTCAGAAAGTGATCAAACAGACACTGGAGCAGCCCCAGGGCTGAGTTACCATGCCTCAGAAAGTGATCATGTAGACACTGGAGCAACCCCGGGGCTGAGTGACCACGCCTCAGAAAATGATCAAGTAGACACTGGAGCAGCCCCGGGGCTGAGTGACCATGCCTCAGAAAGTGATCAAGTAGACACTGGAGCATTCCCAGGGCTGAGTGACCACGCCTCAGAAAGTGATCAAGTAGACACTGGAGCAGTCCCAGGGCTGAGTGACCACGCCTCAGAAAGTGATCAAGTAGACACTGGAGCAGTCCCAGGGCTGAGTGACCACGCCTCAGAAAGTGATCAAGTAGACACTGGAGCAGTCCCAGGGCTGAGTGACCACGCCTCAGAAAGTGATCAAACAGACACTGGAGCAGCCCCAGGGCTGAGTTACCATGCCTCAGAAAATGATCATGTAGACACTGGAGCAGCCCCAGGGCTGAGTGACCATGCCTCAGAAAGTGATCATGTAGACACTGGAGCAGCCCCAGGGCCACAGCCATACAAGTTTGTTTGTTTGAACCTCCAACATGATCCCAGGAACAAAATAACGTGGCAGAACACCCCTTGGCCTTCACTGTATAATTACCGGGTTGCCTTGGCAATGCAAACTTGTATGTGTTTCCCCCCGTGCAGTTGCCAAAAGTAATAGCCAGATATCCACCTGAAAGCCTACTTATAATCTAATAAGACAGATTCCAGCCATTGAAAAAATTAATAATAATGCTGTTTAAATTTCTATAATAGCACTTACATTTCACTAACAATACTGGAATTTCTTTAAGGGTATCGAACAGTATGTACGATTTCTTGCAGAAGGTAACAAAGTAGGGTTGTTAACTATAAGATGAAACCTTCCATGATATGGGTTTGATGGCCAACATATATCCCCATCGGTATAAATATAAAGTAGCAGCATAAGGTTGGATGCTCTGATAAGCTAGCTTCTAATAGTGTTCACTGAGAGAGAACAACAGTGAAGAACTTCAGTGTAACAGTTTCACCAAGTTTATCATTCAGTTGATACAAACAGACCACAATTAATGAAGGGATAGAAGTAAACTAGCTGATAACATGTAGAGCTGCAATGTACTATTGCACACTTTTAGCCAGTGATATAGCTCCGTACACATCAAATAAAATTAAAATAATGTACACAATGTGGCAATGCTATTTGGGTCTTTGAAATCTACACTCGCATATGTACGGTGATGTGCAGAAGCTTGAAATATCAAATAAAACTACTATTGTTTACACAGTGCTGAACGCTAAATGATAGACACTTTAACAGATGGATAGTGTAAAGCCAGGCTCAATCACCATATATTTTAGCTCACAAGTCAAAATGGTTATTTGCACCGTATCTTCGTAGCGCGCACCTCGTTCAGCTTCTGCAGGTTCCAAGTGGGGACGGTTGTACTAAGCAGCCATTTGAACAGGTACTTTACCGGTCAACTAATTGATGGAGTCACGAAGCTCCGTAGCACCTCTGCTGTGTTTGGAGACGAGTTTCTTAATCAGATCCTGTGTATATTCTGTAAAATTTGCGGGTACTATAAATACTCCACTGCAATATCAGCATTGACGCATCCATCTCTAATTTGTGAGATTGATTCATACAAACTCATACCTTTTTGGCCATTATATCAATTGTGACCTTTGTGCTTGGGCTCATAGCAGACTGCACTTATATTGTATTGGTCGGCAGGGTAATGTTCAATGAATGGATTATGCTATTGAATAGTTGCTTCAGCACAACCCCCGCACTGTGCGTGGCTGCGCTATTTCCCTGTCTCATTTGATGATCTCCTTTCTGGATGTTGGGTAAACTATGTTGAATCGTAACTGGTCGTCTCTTGTCACAGCTTGGAAGCAAACGCTCTCCCCTTTGTAATGGAGTGTAGCTAACTGCAGCCTAAATACAAATGAATTGTTCAAGGAAAATGCATAAATATACCGATATCACATAATCGAACAATTACAACATTCTATTCTGCTTGGACAGATGCATTTACAAATTTACAGTACATGACAATCATTCCAAGGTAGAAGAAGGCAGTGTGTTGGTTGCAATTCTCAACACCAAACCGTGAAATACCTTAAGTGTCTGGTGGAAGAGCGCTAGCATCCGCACCTCCATCGGAAGGTGTAGATCGTCGAGCGGCATGATCAGCGTTTCGCATGGTTTTGTATCTTAAAAGACAACCATTTGAACATCAATCAAAGATTTCATTACTATCAGACAGCACAATTAGCCCCAGTAGAATATTTGTTGTTTTTCACACCAGTTTAATGTGTCATCAACATTAATATCTTTGAATTCTGTGTGTATTGGCGGGCTTACTGTGCAAAATATTGTGTTCAAAACCTAGTTTGTACCAAGCATATTACAACGATCAACATCTTCCAGTTGTCCGCGTGAGCAGGCTGGATATAGCTGGATGTTGTCCGCGTGAGCAGGCTGGATATAGCTGGATGTTGTCCGCGTGAGCAGGCTGGATATAGCTGGATGTTGTCCGCGTGAGCAGGCTGGATATAGCTGGATGTTGTCCGCGTGAGCAGGCTGGATATAGCTGGATGTTGTCCGCGTGAGCAGGCTGGATATAGCTGGATTTTGTCCGCGTGAGCAGGCTGGATATAGCTGGATGTTGTCCGCGTGAGCAGGCTGGATATAGCTGGATGTTGTCCGCGTGAGCAGGCTGGATATAGCTGGATGTTGTCCGCGTGAGCAGGCTGGATATAGCTGGATGTTGTCCGCGTGAGCAGGCTGGATATAGCTGGATGTTCTCCGTGTGAGCAGGCTGGATATAGCTGGATGTTGTCCGCGTGATCAGGCTGGATATAGCTGGATGTTTTCCGCGTGAGCAGGCTGGATATAGCTGGATGTTTTCCGCGTGAGCAGGCTGGATATAGCTGGATGTTCTCCGTGTGAGCAGGCTGGATATAGCTGGATGTTGTCCGCGTGAGCAGGCTGGATATAGCTGGATGTTATGCACATGAACATCCATGATATGATACACGATGGACATCCACATTGCTGCTTTTGTTTCTCTATTCTCTTCATAGTCAAAGACCAACAAAATAATCTGAATAGGGATTCATCCTCCGCTTTTTAAGAAGCTAAGGTCAATACAGAAAATCATAAATGACTGTCATCTGCATGTGCCGGTCTGTTATCGGGACATAAATGGCTGTCATCTGCATGTGCCGGTCTGTTATCGGGACATAAATGGCTGACATCTGCATGTGCCGGTCTGTTATCGGGACATAAATGGCTGACATCTGCATGTGCCGGTCTGTTATCGGGACATAAATGGCTGACATCTGCATGTGCCGGTCTGTTATCGGGACATAAATGGCTGACATCTGCATGTGCCGGTCTGTTATCGGGACATAAATGGTTCTCCTCATTCAGATGCCGGACCACCCTTACCAGCCCCTTATGCTCGCTTGCATTGCCGTGAGGAAACCCATCTTCTCCACTCTGCAGCCATGAATATTAATTGTAATTTCATGCTAAATTGTACACATACTGAATTACCTATTAATGTAGCAAAATTAAATTTGACACCGCAGTTATGCCAATGTTATAAATTTAATTGCCTCTCTTTTCTCTGAAATATGCCTTGATATGACACGCATGCTATTCATTCGAGGTTAACGTTTGACACACATGCTTCTTAGTAATTACTACACATCACTGGTTATTGTCCTGTTTGATCTGTTGATATAAGATGAGCAAGTAAATCGTTCGTTTTGACAAATAGACTTCTTGTGCCTGTGACATAGAAATATTTTGAGCCATGGCTTTTCCACGCCGAGTAGCACCATCTAGCACTATGTATGTTTAAATGCCTGTTTCCTAATGGCACTGTTGCTACCCAGCTTGTGGACTGCTCTACATGGTCTATTTAGCTCCTGTTGCTACCCAGCTTGTGGACTGCTCTACTTGGTCTATTCAGCACCTGTTGCTACCCAGGTTGTGGACTGCTCTACTTGGTCCATTCAGAACCTGTTGCTACCCAGCTTGTGGACTACTCTACTTGGTCCATTCAGAACCTTTTGCTACCCAGGTTGTGGACTGTTCTACTTGGTCTATTTAGCACCCGTTGCTACCCAGCAAGGGGTCCGACATGGGCGACTGGTATGATTCACATAATTCCAACATATCACGGCTCATGCTGCGATTGACCTCTCGCTAAAGGCTGCTAGTGTTTACGCCCCAAACTGCACCCAACCAGCACACATCGCATCACACAACACACAATGCAGACCATTATAGCACAGCACACAGCACATCACAGCATATCCCACATCACATCATAGCACACAACACATCACAGCATATCCCATATCACAACACACAGCACATCACAGCATATCTCACATCACATCACAGCACACAGCACATCACAGCATATCCCATATCACAGCACACAGCACATCACAGCATATCTCACATCACAGCGTAGAGAAGTGATATAAGGATATCTAGCAACTTGATATAAAAGTTTGATTTCGGTCCAAAGTCTTTCATTTTTGGCTACGGTAGTCCCCAGAACTACCTTGGCGTGTTGGTGTAAGTTGGTGCGGACCGTTTCTTTGCTCTGAGCTTCTGCAACAACACTTGATATTTGATCCTGTGCAGTAGAGATAGGAGATGATGTTATCGTGCATAAATCGTAGAGAAGCATGGCAAGTAGTGCATAAATCGTGGAGAAGCATGGCAAGTAGTGCATAAATCGTAGAGAAGCATGGCAAGTAGTGCATAAATCGTAGAGAAGCATGGCAAGTAGTGCATAAATCGTAGAGAAGCATGGCAAGTAGTGCATAAATCGTAGAGAAGCATGGCAAGTAGTGCATAAATCGTAGAGAAGCATGGCAAGTAGTGCATAAATCGTGGAGAAGCATGGCAAGTAGTGCATAAATCGTAGAGAAGCATGGCAAGTAGTGCATAAATCGTGGAGAAGCATGGCAAGTAGTGCATAAATCGTGGAGAAGCATGGCAAGTAGTGCATAAATCGTGGAGAAGCATGGCAAGTAGTGCATAAATCGTAGAGAAGCATGGCAAGTAGTGCATAAATCGTGGAGAAGCATGGCAAGTAGTGCATAAATCGTGGAGAAGCATGGCAAGTAGTGCATAAATCGTGGAGAAGCATGGCAAGTAGTGCATAAATCGTGGAGAAGCATGGCAAGTAGTGCATAAATCGTGGAGAAGCATGGCAAGTAGTGCATAAATCGTGGAGAAGCATGGCAAGTAGTGCATAAATCGTGGAGAAGCATGGCAAGTAGTGCATAAATCGTAGAGAAGCATGGCAAGTAGTGCATAAATCGTGGAGAAGCATGGCAAGTAGTGCATAAATCGTGGAGAAGCATGGCAAGTAGTGCATAAATTGTAGAGAAGCATGGCAAGTAGTGCATAAATCGTGGAGAAGCATGGCAAGTAGTGCATAAATCGTAGAGAAGCATGGCAAGTAGTGCATAAATCGTGGAGAAGCATGGCAAGTAGTGCATAAATCGTAGAGAAGCATAGCAAGTAGTGCATAAATCGTAGAGAAGCATGGCAAGTAGTGCATAAATCGTGGAGAAGCATGGCAAGTAGTGCATAAATCGTAGAGAAGCATAGCAAGTAGTGCATAAATCGTGGAGAAGCATGGCAAGTAGTGCATAAATCGTGGAGAAGCGTGGCAAGTAGTGCATAAATCGTAGAGAAGCATGGCAAGTAGTGCATAAATCGTGGAGAATCATTGAAGGTCTTATTTCGAGCTGTCCGCGTTGTTTACCAGCCGTACACGATTACTCGTGCAAACTGATGATGAAACACACAACGTCAACACTGCTTCAGCAACATGTGTCAGTATATTTAATCAGTGTATCACAGGCGAACAATTAGGAATGCCAGTTGTAGGAATGAGAACATATTGGCAATGAAGGAGGGCACTCAGCACCTCACATTTTCGGATGGCTAAATCTAGAATATAGCTGCCAATTGTGCTAGTAAAATGCGTTAACCAATCAAGCACGTATTTATCACCAGATAATAGAAGTAGCAGATATGAGGAGGAACAAGGCTCGGATAGCTGGTGGGGATACATAACCACAACTGCTGGTGGGGATACATAACCACAACTGCTGGTGGGGATACATAACCACAACTGCTGGTGGGGATACATAACCACAACTGCTGGTGGGGATACATAACCACAACTGCTGGTGGGGATACATAACCACAACTGCAAACGATCCACATTAACTATTAAAATAATAGGACACTTCAATATAAACAAAGGCGCGATATTTATGGCACGATAAGTAAACAGTAGAACAAGTCAAGTTGTGACATCCACATGGATCCAACAATACAGTCGTCATACATACAGACATACACATGGATCAAACCATACAATCGTCATACATACAGCAATACACATGGATCAACCAATACAACCGTCATACATACAGCAATACACATTGATCAAACAATACAACCGTCATACATACAGCAATACATATGGACCAACCAATACAACCGTCATACATACAGCAATCCACATGGACGGCAGTGCTTTGGAAACCTCTAATTCATCAATGCACCTCATTCAAAAATAAACTATGAGCTAACATTTGTGGATATGTAATTATTGACCCACAAAAGTTACCACATCTACGATGATGGCATTTATCAGTAACAGCAATGGTACAATAACACACATTACAATCTAGTTGTGCTCCTATAACAGGACAATGCTACCTCTAAAAGAATCATTATATAGAATACTAAGCAAGCGTGGTTTGTGGTTCAGGTTCAACACGGCAGACTCTGCAGAGCATGGCTAGTACCATATTCTTCTCACCAGATGCGCTTGGCGTGACCGGCTGCGTAATTTATAGAGAAAGGGGTTATGTCAATGGGCTGCACTGAATGTCATGCGACAGATTTGGTTCATTTGCCGAGATTGGCCTTCTGTAGTCGGTAATAGCGGTCTTCCTTTGCCATTAGCTGCGCGTGTGTTCCCTGCTCGGTGATCTTGCCGTCTTCGACATAAAGGATGAGGTCGGCATTGATAATGGACGAAAGGCGATGAGAAATGACGATACAGGTGCGTCCTGCCCGGGCGTTATTCAGCGCTTGCTCCACCACCTATATACCCACAACGAATAAACAATCAGCCAATCTATAATTCAATACGTAAAAATGACAAGAAATTTCCCATATCACTGAAATGTTTAATTTTGGATGTAGACCGACTGGTATTGATATCAACGCAGATCGATTAAACAGTCATGCTAGGCTATCATCTGGTGTGATATCAACACAGATCGATTAAAACAGCTTGGCTATTTTTCGAGTCCTTACTGCTTCACTCTGTGTGTCCAGGGCGGAAGTTGCGTCATCGAGCAGCAGAATTTTTGGATTGCGGACAAGAGCTCTTGCGATGGACACGCGTTGTTTCTGGCCACCACTTAGCTGCGTACCTTTGCTGCCTACCGTCGTGTCGTAACCCTGACATGAAAACGGAACAAACACAAGGCCATTCCAAGTAAACTAACGCGTTTTAGGCCACCAGACAGTCAATTACCAGCAACAACATGACCAAACAGCATAATGTATAATACACCAGGTTGAGAGAGCAGGATCAATTGGGAAAGCACAGCGATGGCCTTTCAGACTTTACACATCTCATCACTGACTCTAAGCTTACAGTGTCGTATGGCGAGCTGCCTTTAAACGCCACCACATTGGTCATAAACGTTCAATTGCAGTAAAGCAGGGTTGCAACAGGACACGGTGTTACTCACGAGAGGCAAACTGGAGATAAAGTTGTGGATGTTGGCTTGCTTGGCCGCCTCGATTACCTCGGCCATAGTCACCTCCCTAGATGTGTCGCCGTACGCGATGTTGCGGCCGATGCTGTAAGAGAAGAGTAAGGGGTCTTGCGTCACAATCGCCATCTGCTTCCGTAACCACTCAGTGTTGAGGCTGGTGACGTCACTGTTGTCCAATGCCTACAACTCACCAGGGTCTCCGAGTTAACAAAGGGAAATGTCGTCCCCGAAATAACACAAGCAGGAGTCATACTCGAAATAATATAGGAAGGGGTCATCGCCGAAAAATACAAAAAGGGGCCGACCCCGAAATAACACAGAAAAGGGGTCACCCCCGATATTATACAGGTAGTAGTCAATCCCGAAATAATGCAGGAAAGGGTCGTCCCCGAAAAAACCCCGGAAGAGGTCGTTCCCGAAAAATACAGGACGGGGTTACCCCCCAATTTTTTTTCAGGAGGTTGTCATCCCCGAAATAATGCAGGAAGGATTCGTCCCCTAAATTATACAGGAAGTTGTCATCCCGGAAATAATGCAGGAAGGGGTCGTCCCCGAAATGATGCAAGACGGGGTTATCCCCGAAACAATACAAGAAGTGGGTTATCACTGAAATAATAGAGGAACAGATCCTCCCCGAAATAGTACAAAAAGTGCCCTCTTCAAATGATACCGGAAAAGAGCCCCAACCCCATCTCCGCCCATCTACAGGGAGGGGTAGTCCCCGCCCACCTACAGGGAGGGTCGTCCCCTATCCCCGCCCACCTACAGGGAGGGGTCGTCCCCCATCCCCGCCCACCTACAGGGAGGGGTCGTCCCCCATCCCCGCCCACCTACAGGGAGGGGTCGTCCCCCATCCCCGCCCACCTACAGGGAGGGGTCGTCCCCCATCCCCGCCAACTTACAGGGAGGGGTCGTCCCCCATCCCCGCCCACCTACAGGGAGGGGTCGTCCCCCATCCCCGCCCACCTACAGGGAGGGGTCGTCCCCCATCCCCGCCCACTTACAGGGAGGGGTCGTCCCCCATCCCCGCCCACCTACAGGGAGGGGTCGTCCCCCATCCCCGCCCACTTACAGGGAGGGGTCGTCCCCCATCCACGCCCACCTACAGGGAGGGTCGTCCCCCATCCCCGCCCACCTTCAGGGAGGGGTCGTCCCCCATCCCCGCCCACCTACAGGGAGGGGTCGTCCCGGAAATATATACTGGATGGGGTTTTATACAAAACTGAATTCATCCGGAATATACTTATAGACAAGCACGCACCACTTTGCCAGAGCTGGCGTCGTAGAAGCGCTCCAGCAGTTGCACCACAGATGATTTGCCCCCTCCGGTGGGCCCCACCATAGCGATCGACTGACCGCGGTGGACAGTCAGATTGAAGTTTGTCAGAACCTGTCGATCCTGACGCGTTGGGTAGAAAAACTGGATGTTGGATAGCTCGATTTCACCTTTGAAGTCAGTCTGTGAACGAGGGTGCATAAGTCACAAATCGAATTTCCGGTTCTGTTCTTCACATGCTACTGTTAAGGTATAAACAAATAAAAAATAAGATAGTAGAGATGCTATACGAATAGTTTTACCGGTATCGAACCCGACGGGTCATGCGGGTTAATCTGAGATTCCCTGTTAAAGATATGGAAGAGTTTAGCGGCCGAGGCTTGCGCGGTTGTGATCTCCGGGATGTAGGCATTAGCGCGTCCCACCTCGAGACTACACATGAGGACGCAGAAGAGGATCCTGCAAAAGACAGCAAGCGCTTGTACGGGTGCAATGTGACGTGTTAAACAGGCTTACACCAGTACACCATGGCTTACAAAACTGGCTTAAACCAGCACACCATGGCTTACAAAGCTGGCCTACACCAGTACACCATGGCTTACAAAGCTGGCTTACACCAGTACACCATGACGTGAAGAGATGGTTTACACCAGTATACAGAGCGGGGTCAGGGGTCAGACGAAGAAGTGCCGGTGGAAATCGCGTCGGTAATGTGTAAATACTGGAGAAACAGAGGGTCATAAAAGAACATGATTTGATATCATTCTCACGTAAAGATAGCATTAAATGTGATGATTTTCTCCGCAACGAAGAAAAAGCCGAGTCCAAGCGCAGCCAATAAGATGCTGCCGGTGACTAAATGGAAGCCTCCCCACGACAAGCCGATGATGAGTGAGCGTCTCTGGCCCTCCCTGATAACAAATGAGTAATTCTTCAAGAAACAGCACGGTTTACATAAATAACGAAACCCGATTATGGGTATACAATAAAGGTTGGCGAACAATTGTATGCTTATATTTATTGAGAGAAAGATGATGTCATCCGTACTTCTTTAGATTCTTGTACAAATTCGTGTAGCGTTGTAAAAAGAAGTCTTCTTTTGTCAACGAGGCGACGATCCGAATCTTGTCCACAGCTTCCGAAGCAATCTAAATGGTAAAAAGGGTTTTTATCACTGCAATCGAAACTAAACATTTTACCATTTGCGATTCATTAAATCGAATACCAGTAAATCGTTTTGTCCGGCTCCCGTGTATAAGTGAATAAGTGACGTATTAGCTACTGTTATATCTCAAGAGTAATCCCCTCGACGAATTTGGACAGTTTTATTCTGATACGTAAAGTAACGTGGTTATTAAGAACGGGATATTTCTCCACAAGTTATATTACAAAACTTCAAAAACTGGATTGCGATAAGGGTTTATATATTTAGCCATCGAGTTTATACTAATAAAATCACATAGTTTTTATGATGTGTCAGTATTTTAGATAGTTTGCTTTGAGTATATTCATTTGGGTAGAATATGTTCATGTAAGTCCATGCGTCATCTCACATTTCATATCAGCATATGTAGAAATGGAAAATCTGTATACAGTTTATGCGAGCAATATATTGCGTTTGAGGTCAACTCATTTCGGAACAGAGACATTGGCATGTGGCGAGTGTTCCAGTACCTTGCCGCTCTCCTCCACGGCGCTGGCCGCCTTCAGGGCGAACGTGTTGGTAGTATAGCTCTGGAGGAGACCGGCGACCGTCTGTAGTGGCATGAGCGCCAGCATGACGAGGCCGAACTGCCAGCCAGACAACACTGATACCACGATAGTACAGACCACAGCTGACAGGGCGTTACACAAGGACGCCAGCGGTGCCCCGGTCGCCTGCACGGTGCACACACACAATGGATATGAGTTAACATTCCAGGCACTCGAGTCATAAAACACCCCAACTCTTAGACTTCTTGTGTATAAATACTTAATGTATTAGAAGGCCGAGGAGGGGTGTTTAATGACGCTTGTGGTTGTCATAAAAACAAAGAATCTACGACGCGCTCATGAAACGAGATCTCGTTCCCCAATGTTAGGTTTCTGTATTCTTAAAGTTCAAAGGTGTATCAGATTTGGCGTTTTCGTGAATCTTACGGGGTAAGAATGATTCAAAACAAATGAATTACCATTTTGACTCTGGACGCGTCGTTGGCCAGCCTTGTTGTCAAGGAGCCCACCTGGTTACTGCGTCTATCAAACCATCCTATCTCCTGCATCAATCATAACGTGTATCGCTTGAGGACGTATGGTTTGGGACAAAGACATTCTGCTTGGAGATGGACTTGCGATTTCAAAGATAACCGATAAACGCCAGAAACAACACCAACACACCTGATTCAGCATGGCAATAAATGCCTTATGACGAATGCGCTGACCTAGATATTCCGCGGCATAACGGAGCAAGAATGTCTGGCACACAACAAACAGACACTGGTATAGATTTCCGCACGTCCTCTAGCTTGGTCCGTTAGGATAACACAAGCTATGTATGGCTATAGTAAGTTACCGTAATGAAGCTGACGAGTCCGGCGCCCAGGCCGATCATAATGAGAACAAAAGCATAGCGGTTGACCCGCTCCCGGATGTAGTCGGGATCATCCACGTAGGTAAACGCCTGGGGGAAGCACATCGCGTTAATGCCGGACCACTCCCAATCAAAAGCAAGAGGACCCGCTTCTACAATGAAATATAAGGAAGGGATCTGTTACCTCCAGGACGAGGCCGTATATGACAGCGAAGGCAGGCCAGCAGCCGCCCATGATAACCCCGCCGATACAGCCGCCGATCAAATAGGGCATCTCCGCCTGATTGAGAGAGAGGAGCTCTCTGTATGAGACAGTAGACGTCACCTCATCCGACTGGAACAACAACACCGTGCAATAATGATACCGTGCAACAATAACACTGTGCAACAATGATACCGTGCAACAATAACACTGTGCAATGATGACACCATGCAACAATGACACCGTGTGATAATGACACCATGTAATAATGCCACCGTGCATTGGCGACACCGTACAATAATGACACAGTGCAATAATGACACCGTGCCATAATGACATCGTGCAATGACGACACAGGGTAATGTTGAAAACATGAAATAATAACGCAGATTAAACCGTGAAATAATGGCACAAAACATCGACGGAGATGCAATTAAAATCTACAGAGCTATATCTACAGCTACAAAGCTACATGTAATCCAGCACTGCTGGAGAGCTGTGGCTTATTCAATATCGTTACGATACCTAATCTACGCTACGGAGCTATATCTTATCCAACACTGCTACGGAGCTATATCTTATCCAACACTGCTACGGAGCTATGTATTATCCAACACTGCAACGGAACTATATGTCTTATCCAACACTGTTAGAGAGCTTCACCTGATCCAACATTCCTACTGAGGGGGTCTAACATATGACTGTGGGATTTAACATAGGACTGTGGGAGTTCAAATACATGGTTCTGGGGGTTTAATGCAGTACTATGATAGGGTGGGGGGGGGGGGGGTTCTACATATTGTTTCGGTTAAATACCTGACTGTCAGGGCGATATTCACGACTGTGTGGTAATATAACTGACTGTCAGGGCGATATTCACGACTGTGTGGTAATATAACTGACTGTCAGGGCGATATTCACGACTGTGGGGTAATATAACTGACTGTCAGGGCGATATTCACGACTGTGGGGTTAAATACCTGATGTCAGAGCGATATTCACGACTACGGGGTTAAATACCTGACTGTCAGGGCGATATTCACGACTATGGGGTAAAATACCTGACTGTCAGGGCGATATTCACGACTGTGGGGTTAAATACCTGACTGACAGGGCGATATTTACGACTGTTGGTGTTATATACATGCCAGGTTGTTGCTATCTCATCCACAAGAACCGCCTACCACGCCATCACCCTCAGAGCTACTAAGGACGCATAAAGAATCAAGGCGAGCAAGCACACTTAACCGCCCCGACAAACACAAACACACACCCTCCCAGACCAACACAAACACACACCCTCCTCGACAAACACACACCCTCCTCGACAAACACAAACACACACCCTCCCCGAACAACACAAACACACATCCTCCCAGACCAACACAAACACACATCCTCCCAGACTGACACAAACACACATCCTCCCAGACTGACACAAACACACACCCTCCCAGACTGACACAAACACACACCCTCCTCGACAAACACAAACACACACCCTCCTCGACGAACACAAACCCTCCCCGACCAACACAAACACAAAACCCTCCCCGACCAACACAAACACACACCCTCCCAGAACAACACAAACACACATCCTCCCCGACTGACACAAACACACACCCTCCTCGACAAACACACACCCTCCCCGACCAACACAAACACACACCCTCCCCGACAGACACAAACACACACCCTCCCAGACTGACACAAACACACACCGTCCCCGACAGACACAAACACACACCCTCCCCGACTGACACAAACACACACCCTCCCCGACAGACACAAACACACACCCTCCCCGACTGACACAAACACACACCCTCCCCGACCAACACAAACACACACCCTCCTCGACAAACACACACCCTCCCAGACTTACATCCTGTTCTGTCAGCTCGATCGGTGTATCTGGATTGCTGCCCCAGCTGTTGGAACGTGCGCGCGTCCTCCCCCTGAATGAAGCTGTCCGCGCTTTGCTCATTTCTTCCTCTTCCAATTGGCGCGCTGTCAAATCAACACCAAACCTCGTTATGGATCCATTCCGATCACTCTTCCTCACATCACCATTCATCGCCTCTTATAATTAACCGGGATTCTTCGTGACAAGTTGACAAGAACAATTCCACATTTCGTTCAAACCTGGGCTGCCATTGTACAATAAGCGTGGCTTTACTTACCCAAACCGTCCTTCTCCTTGGCTTCGCTCATCTGTAACAGAAGTCAGAAGTAGCGTTATTAGCAACAGGATCATTGACAGACACTGATTGGTTGTGACGAGGGAGACGTAAGAACTGCTAGTAGGACCTGTGTCGACACGAGACTGTGATAGAGCTTCTGTCTGGCCAGGAGCTCCGTGTGCGTGCCATACTCGGCTACCACGCCCTTGTCGATGACAAACAGATTGTCACTGTCCCTCACAGTGGATAACCGATGTGCGATCAGTATCGTAGTCCGGCCCTTAGACGCCTGTCAATTACATAACGATAGTCATCATCATCATCATCATCATCATCATCATCATCATCATCATCATCATCATCATCATCATCATCATCGTCTTCATCGTCTTCCTCATCACTAACGTCACTACAATACGTACTTTCTCCAGCGCCCTCTGTACAATGACTTCACTCTCGTTGTCCAGCGCGGAGGTACACTCGTCCAGTAGCAGTATCTTGGGTTTCCTGACGAGAGCGCGAGCTAACGACAACCTCTGTTTCTCGCCACGGCTCAGTTGTGTACTCTGCTCGTTCAGTACCGTCGTGTAGCCCTGTCATGGCACAGCATCTATCTTCCTCAATAACAATACTTTATTCTCATCAACAAACCCATGGCAAACAAACTAATTTTGTAACATATATCGCTACTGTGCGGTGGCGTGTGAAATGCAGACAGACTTAAATAGACTGATGTTTGCCGACAACACTGACGTCTGGTAATTTCATGATGAACTCGTGAGCGTTGGCTTCCTTTGCGCATGCCTGGATTTCGGCGGAAGTAGCGGACTCGCGTCCGAACCGGATGTTTTCTTCTACTGTGGTGGCGAATAGGATGGGATCCTGGCTTACAACGCCCATTTGTTGACGGAACCAACGCACGTTTAAGTCACGCACATCGTGCCCGTCCACGCACACCTAACCACGCACAGCAAACCAATTGAACCGAGGCTTTATGATGTGACAACAATGTTTGCGACAAACTATCTACTTTTGTCATGCGCAATTCGAGATGACACCGCCTGATGTGATGTATATCATGCGGACATTGCATGTATGGCCGAGTGAGGCAGTGTATACCATGCGGACATTGTATTTGTGGCCGTGTGAGGCAGTGTATACCATGCGGACATTGTATGTGTGGCCGAGTGAGGCAGTGTATACCATGCGGACATTGTATGTGTGGCCGTGTGAGGCAGTGTATACCATGCGGACATTGTATGTGTGGCCGTGTGAGACAGTGTATACCTTGCGGACATTGCATGTGTGGCCGTGTGAGGCAGTGTATACCGTGCGGGCTTTGTATGTGTGGCCGTGTGAGGCAGTGTATACCGTGCGGGCTTTATATGTGTGGCTGTGTGAGGCAGTGTATACCGTGCGGGCTTTGTATGTGTGGCTGTGTGAGGCAGTGTATACCGTGCTGTGGGAGTCCCCCTACTGACCCTGCCGTCCTGTTGGTTGTAGTAGCGTTGTAGGAGCTGTATGGTGGTGGATTTGCCGCAGCCACTGGGACCCACGAGAGCGACCGTCTGACCGGGTTGGATAGCCAGACTCAAACCTTTCAAAACCTAGTCGACAAAAAGAGGCAGTTATCCACAAGGAGTCTGTGAAGATGAGAATAATTGGAGAGATGCTCCTGTCAATCAACAGCCTGTAAGTATTCAGCAAAACCGTGGCAATATTGAACAACCATGATCATGAAGAATAACCATCATTGTCCAACCGTGATCATGGAGAATAACCATCGTTATATTGTACAACCATATCCTGGAGATTAACCATGGTTATATTGTACAACCATGATCATGAAGAATAACCATCATTATATTGTACAACCATGATCATGGAGAATAACCATGGTTATATTGTACAACCATGATCATGAATAATAACCATGGTTAAATTGTACAACCATATCATGGAAATTAACCATGGTTATGCAGAACGCGATCGTAAAGAACAATATGGTTATGCGGGTCAATCGCGATCCAGATGTAAAACAATGGTTATGTATTACAACCACTGCAAGATGGGAAATCATGGTTATACAGTAAGACCTAAGTTATAAATTTCAGAGTCATAGAACGAAGACTGACCATTGATACACAATTAGGTTGCGATAGCCATGCCTACCTGCACGTCGGCTCGAGCAGGGTAGCAAAAATGAACGTTCTCAAACGTGACTTGGCCTTTGATGTCATCCAGCTTTATACCTTGGGTGTCATCCATGGGGTCGATGGCTGTTTTCTGATAACAGACCAACACAGTAAGTATATATATATGCGTGTATTTGTGCGTGCTTGTGTGCGTGTGTATTGAGGCAACTCGGATCATAAACATTAAACACGCCCAGTATTGAGTTGTTGTTAAGCATTCGTAGCGACGTCACTCACGTGGTCAATGAGTTCGTAAATGCCGTAAGCTGCGCCCTGTGCGTCAGAGATTGTCTCCAGCGTAGCCACAGCCCAGGCTAGCGACCGGAAGCCGGACACCATGCACTGAACGATCTGACCGCCACCATGAACAGACATGTAATAATGCGAAAGCAACTTTCATCGTTTACTCGAAAACCTGGCACGCAATGTTGGGTTGCGAGATCCCGCAAATCGAGACAATGTACAGAAAAACCTGACAATGACTCGTAAATACATCATAGGCAAGGCAGCAAACGCCCATTGTTGGGGAACTAATCACCTGCGCGATAGTGCCCGGCTGGATTTCGCCATCAGCAACAAGCACGCCAGCGTACCAGATGAGGATAGCCGTAAAGATGAGGATGATCATGTAGGAGATGGCTTGACTCAGCGCACCGACTACGGCTCCTTTGATACCCACCTTACGCGCTTTGATTAGGCATTCGTTGTACCTACGGGACAATATGAATGAGCATCGTGTGATCATTGTACCTACGGGACAATATGAATGAGCACCGTGAGATCATTGTACCTACGGGACAATATGAATGAGCACCGTGAGATCATTGTACCTACGGGACAATATGAATGAGCACCGTGAGATCATTGTACCTACGGCACAATATGAATGAGCACCGTGAAATCCTGTAAGAGGGCTAGGTCTTGAACCGCGTGGCTCCGTGGCTGGCTGTGCATGGCATCACTTTAGAAGGCGTTTCATCGGCGTTTGTTTAGAGAAAGATTAAGGTGGGGTATGACCGATAGATTAATGACGTGTTAACGTGAACGTTACCAGGCTCATGAAAACGTTTTGCATTAGAGCAACATGCACTGGTCTTCCTGTTAGCCACCGGTCCACTACAGCCATCATGCCAGTCAACACCCGTCTACATCACACCTCATCCTGTCCACTACAGCCATCATGCCAGTCAACACCCGTCTACATCACACCTCATCCTCTTTATCTACAATCTTTCAGCACGCTTACGTGTTTTTATTTCTGTCAGTCTCTCTGTCCATTATCCGTTATCCATCGTCCATTACCTGTGAGCCCCCTTTCCTTTATATGTTAGCCCCCTGTCCATAACATGTTAGTCACTGCCCATTAGCTTCCGGTCCATTACCTGTCAGCACCCTGTACATTACCTGTAAGCCCCCTGTCCATTACCTTGCAGCCTCCTTGTTCTCGCCGGCAAACGCTGCCACGATGCGGACACTACCGAGGGCCTCCTCAGCCACGGCTCCGGCCTCCGCGAAGGCGTCCGCTTCCCTCTGGCTGATGCGCTTGATAAGCTGTCGACAACACAGGGGTACTGACTCATTACCAGCCCAACAACTTGAGTTGCGTCATGAGCGGCTACCAACAACTTGAGTTGCGTCATGAGTGGCTACCAACAACTTGAGTTGCATCATGAGCGGCTACCAACAACTTGAGTTGCGTCATAAGCGCTACCACGAGCGGCTACCAACAGCTTAAGTTGTGTCATGAGCGCTACCAACAACTTGAGTTGTACCATGAGCGGGTACTAACAGATTGATGCTCAATAAGTTGAATTCACTTGGAATATGTTTTCACTTATTACTCTGTGAATATATATTCCACAAAAAGACGCCCTGACACCAACACCCCCACCACCCACTCGCAAGTGAGGCGCGTATGTACGTACGATGTTGACGGCCCCGCTGATGAAGGCGGCCACGGGTACCATGGCAAGCATGATGAGTGTCAACTGCCAGCTGCGGATGAAGCAGTAAGTGATGCCCCAGATGAACATCCACACCCAATGATGAGTGAAGGACATCTTATCGCTCACTCCGTTCTGGTACCTCACCGTGTCCCTGACAAACAACACATATCATTGTCATTTCTGTTCGATAAATATCAAGGCAACTTGGAATTTGTTCGTAATAAAGCAATGAACTGTTTGTTGAACTGGAGCGGGGTGGGCTGAAAGGTAATGTGGGGTGGGGTCGTTCTTAGGGTAGTGATGGGGTTGTTGTAGGTTAGTGATGCGGTGGTTGTAGGGTAGTGGTAGGGTTGTTGTAGGTTAGTGGAAGGGTCGTTTTAGGGTAGTGATGGGGTTGTTGTAGGTTAGTGATGCGGTGGTTATAGGGTAGTGGTAGGGTTGTTGTAGGTTAGTGGAAGGGTCGTTTTAGGGTAGTGATGGGGTTGTTGTAGGTTAGTGATGGGGTCGTTTTAGGGTAGTGATGGGATTGTTGTAGGTTAGTGATGGGGTTGTTGTAGGTTAGTGATGGGGTTGTTGTAGGTTAGTGATGGGGTCGTTTTAGGGTAGTGATGGGATTGTTGTAGGTTAGTGATGGGGTTGTTGTAGGTTAGTGATGGGGTTGTTGTAGGTTAGTGATGGGGTCGTTGTAGGTTAGTGATGGGGTTGTTGTAGGTTAGTGATGGGGTTGTTGTAGGGTAGTGATGGGGTTGTTGTAGGTTAGTGATGGGGTTGTTGTAGGGTAGTGATGGGGTTGTTGTAGGTTAGTGATGGGGTTGTTGTAGGGTAGTGATGGGGTTGTTGTAGGGTAGTGATGGGGTTGTTGTAGGTTAGTGATGGGGTTGTTGTAGGGTAGTGATGGGGGTTGTGTAGTGATGGGGTTGTTGTAGGTTAGTGATGGGGTTATTGTAGGTTAGTGGTGGGGTTGTTGTAGGGTAGTGATGGGGTTGTTGTAGGTAAGCGATGGGGTTGTTGTAGGTTAGTGAAGGGGTTGTTGTAGGTTAGTGATTTGGTTGTTGTAGGTAAGCGATGGGGTTGTTGTAGGTTGGTGGTAGGGTCGTTTTAGTGTAGTGATGCGGTTGTTGTAGGTTATGGTTGGGTCGTTGTAGGGTGGGTTGTTGAAGGACAGTGGTACGGTTGTTGTCCACTGGCGCAGGTCCGTATCACTCACTCCGCTAGTCTGGTGTTAAGCTCGCCTCCCATGTGCTTGTCGAAAAAACCGATATCCTGCCGTAGTACGTTCTCGAAGGCGAGACTACGAATCTTGCGCGCCTGGCGCTCCCCTATAGCGGAGAAGAGCCCGATGTGAGCAGTGCCCGAGAGGAAGGAGAATACTATAAGAACGCCCATGATCACAGCGATGTCAAGCGCCAGGCCCACGATGCTGTCCGAATAGTCGACAGGCGCCTCCGTCGACGTGCCGTTCGTGTAGTTCGACCTGGATCATACAGGCGTGTACGCTATGATAACTTGTCACCGGGCGTGTGTCAGGTCGGGAAACTGCCGACAAAAAACTCTATGAATAAGAGAAAACGATAGTAAGTATTGAGTGGAGGTGTCGGTGCCGGTATGATTTACCCGGCCGTTATGATGTCCACGTATTTGTTGATAGTATCCCCCATGATAACGGGTACAAGCTGGATGAGACCGGCTTGGAAGAAGCCGAAGAATAACCCTAAGGCAACGCCCACTTTTTCTCCGAAGGAGGCGAACCGGAACTGCAGCCACACAACAGCACAACATGGGACATTCTCACTGCAAGGGTTATACAAGGGTGCGGTCAGAGAACGACAACATTAAATATACGTGGTGGCGATATCCCGGGCTAATTTGACCAAACATCACACAAAATATGCCGCCAGAATTGTTCAAATATAAATTCATAACAAAACACTTATTTGACAGTGTACCGCACTTGTGCGGCTGCAGCTTCACTTACCAGCCCACCAATGCCGACCTTACTCTTGGCAGGTGCCTTCTCTGGCTTTCTGTGGAGTTAAAAATACTAAAGTTCATTCAGAAGCACGCATGGTGTCATATATATTAGCGAAATATGCGACTTAATAGGCGTTAGTCTGGTCGGTGCCAGCGGAGGATATACACGTACGTGATAACCTCAGCACCATCTTGCTCAGAGTAAGCCTGCAACTCGACGTCAGCGCTGGCAGCTACCGTGGGCTTGACCGGCTCCTCCAAGTTGAATCCCTTCTTTCCCATCTTCTGGAAATACGTTTATTGCCCGTATGTCGCGCTCGGGGTAGCAGCTTCTGTAACAATCAGGTAGAGTTAGAGAGAGGAGGATATAATTCGATAGAGGAGAGTATAGTAAGATAGAGTAGGGTAGAGTTAGATAGGGGAGGGTAGAGTTATACAGAGGACGGTTGTATAATACAGAAGAGGGTAGAATTAGATAGAGTAGGATAGAGTTAGATAAATGAGGGTACATTAAGAGTAGGTTAGAATAAGGTAGAGGAAAGTAGAATAAAATAGAGGAGGGTGGAATTCGATAGAGGACGATAGCATAATACAGAGGAGGGTAGAATTAGATAGACGAGGGTAGAGTTAGATAGAGGAAGGTAGAGTTAGATAGAGGAAGGTAGAGTTAGATAGAGGAAGGTAGAGTTAGATAGAGGAAGGTAGAGTTAGATAGAGGAAGGTGGAGTTAGATAGAGGAGGGTAGAATTACATAGAGGATTGAAGGGTTAGATAGAGGAGGGTATAAATAGACAGAGGAAGGTAGAATTAGATAGAGGAGGGTAGAATTACATAGAGCATTGAAGGGTTAGATAGAGGAGGGTATAAATAGACAGAGGAAGGTAGAATTAGATAGAAGAGGGTAGAGTCAGATAGAGGAGGGTAGAATTACATAGAGCATTGAAGGGTTAGATAGAGGAGGGTATAAATAGACAGAGGAAGGTAGAATTAGATAGAGGAGGGTAGAATTAGATAGAAGAGGGTAGAGTTAGATAGAGGAGGGTAGAATTACATAGAGGATTGAAGGGTTAGATAGAGGATTATGGAGTTAGACAGAGGAGGATAGAATTATATAGAGGAAGGTAGAGTTAGATAGTGGAGGATTATAGTTAGACGGGGAGGGTGCAGTTAGATAGAGGAGGGTAGAATTAGACAGACGAGGGTAGAGTTAGATAGAGTGGGGTAGAATTAGACAGAAGATGATACAGTTAGATTGAGGAGGGCAGAGTTAGATAGAGGAAGGAAGAGTTAGATAGAGGAAGGAAGAGTTAGATAGAGGAGGATAGAGTTAGATAGAGGAGGACAGAATTAGACATAGAAATGTGGAATTAGATTGAGGAGGGTAGAGTAAGAAAGAGGAGGGTAGAATTACTTAGAGGATTGAAGGGTTAGATAGAGAAGGGTAGAATTACATAGAGGATTGAATGGTTAGATAGAGAAAGGTAGAATTAGATAGAGGAAGGTAGAATTAGAAAGAGGAGGGTAGAGTTAGATAGAGGAAGGTAGAATTAGATAGAGGAGGGTAGAGTTAGAAAGAGGAGGGTAGAGTTAGATAGAGGAGGGTAGAATTAGATCGAAGATTGAAGGGTTAGATAGAGAAGGGTAGAATTACATAGAGGATTGAAAAGGTTAGGTAGAGGAAGGTAGAATTAGATAGAGGAAGGTAGAGTTAGATAGATGAAGGTAGAGTTAGATAGAGGAGGGTAGAATTACATAGAGGTTTGAAGGGTTAGATAGAGGATTGAAGGGTTAGATAGAGAAGGGTAGAATTACATAGAGGATTGAATGGTTAGATAGAGGAAAGTAGAATTAGACAGAGGAGGTAGAGTTAGACAGATGAAGGTGGAGTTAGATTGAAGAGGGTAGAGTTAGATAGTGGAGGGTAGAGTTAGATAGAGGAGGGTAAAGTAAGATAGAGGAGGGTAGAATTACATCGTGAATTGAAGGGTTAGATAGAGGAGGGTAGAATTACATAGATGATTGAAAGGTGAGATAGAGGAGGGCAGAATTAGATAGAGGAGGGTAAAGTTAGAGGAAGGTAGAATTAGACAGAGGAGGGTAGAGTTAGATAGAGGAGGGAAGAGTTAGGTAGAGGAGGGTATAGTTAGATACAGGATAGTAGAATTACATAGAGGATTGAAGGGTTAGATAGAGGATTGTGGAGTTAGACAGAGGAGGATGGAATTAGACAGGGGAGGGTACAGTTTGAAAAAGGATGATGGAATTAGATAGAAGAGGATGGCGTTAGACAGTGGAGGGTGGAGTAGAAAAGGGAAGGATGAAGTTTGATAGGGAGGGTTTTGTTGTATAAAGAAGATCAATTCATTCAGAATTACTCTCCCAAATAGTTCAGGTCGTACTGACCTAATACAACAATTACCCAGATGTTTTATATAAATCTGATAGTTGTATGATACCTGTCGATTGTAACGTAATCCAAGAAAAACGCGAATGTTGCCCTGCCTTGTCCACCGTGTGTGTGCCTGCGCTCAGAATACCTTGCAGCGCATAAGATATTTCGCCTCTCCTTTATATCTCAACCTCCTGCCATTAATTATAGACTTCGACATCCAAGGACATTGAGATATTCATAATCGACTCTGTTTGGCGCAACAATTCCTCGTCACATTGCAGGCAGTAGCACTTAAGTGTCACTAGCGCCAGTCGAGATGAGGTCGCGCCACCTAGGTATCATCTATCATCATCACTTGAGGTCAACCCATGAGATATGGCCAATGCGCACTGATCAGAAGCGGTCATTGACGGGCTGTATAATCTGGGACAGGTCAAATCATATCTGGGCCGGGTCAATTCTTACTTAGGGACTGCAGGTCAAACATTTTTGGCCAGATAATGTACGTATCGACGATTTTTGAATTATGGACATCAATAAAATTGTGTCCGACGACTGCCACCATTGCAAAACACAACAACCATCCTCCAAAACAACTCTATGCAGAATTTTGAACAGGTTTGGATGTTTGCATTCCTACATATCGCGGTCACCGGAGATTAAGCATTACAATCTTTCTTATTAAAATATTTACATAAAATGCATAGCATATCAAAAAAGTTAACGAGGGACACACGATAGAGATATGACAGGTGTCAGAGCGGCGTGTCGAAAGGTAAGGGGCGCAAGAAATTGTAAATAGGTGTTAAGCACATCGGTGAGAATGTCAAAATACTATCTGGGACAGTTCACGGGAGCCGCTCCTGCGACTCCGGGAGACGGGTGGTGAGCTCCAGAATGCTTCGATTGAAAGCCGTCGACTCGCCGCGACACTCACAACGATAGCAAACGGGAGGCGGTATGGGAGTAGGTGGATCAGGTCCCATTAGCCCTACAATACGTCTAAGTATATATTCATATTACCGTTCGACCGGAGCTAAGGTCCCATGAGAGTGACCCTATATACGACACGATATTGTGACACCCGGTTATGATATCATGGCCAAGGATGGGATCAGCCATGTTATGGTACACGGTGGGGTTGGGGAGGGAGGGGGGGGGGAGTAATGGGCATGCGTTTTTAGGGTGTCTGGGCAGGTGTTACTTTGCGTTATGAGGGTGTCTTGGCTAGTGTTACGATGAGGGGGTTGAGGGTTTCAAATAAGATCCGGCCAGGTAGCTTTTTGAGTGAAGTGTGGTCCGGCTTCGTATTTGATAGCTCTTTTGAACCAAGTGGAGCTTGCGCTCCCTCTTGGTTCTCGAATATGGCATTTCCAATGTAGAAAATTCGATGATAAGACCTTACCTTCACGATGTAAACTTGATTTAACAAGTCCAATTTAATAAGCAATTAGTATTATGTATCGCATTAGAGTCTCGGGAATCGCAACAACTTGTAAATATGCATAATCGCCTAAAATGTGCGAGACGATTAACGTTTCCGACTAAATTCCAATATGGCGGCGAGATTGCGCAACGTAAGTCGGATTGTAACGGACATGTTATTATGCTGGATAAAGAAGAGGAAAAGGTAACTAGGACGGAAAGTTATAAGGTATAAATCTGATGACAGATGGTAGAATGTGAGGGGTCAGGATATGGAACGGCCACAACCCAAACCACCCCCCTGTGCTTGCTGTAATGATGATGAAGTGATAAAAGCGAGTTGTTTCAGCCTTCAATTCAGTATTAACCATTTGGTGTACAGCTCCATTTCCCTCAAACCACTGTCTACCACAGATCACACTGCCCTGAATTGGCACGTGAGATGTGACGCCATGAATTTCCACAGAAGGCTCTACTTGTGGAATGAAATGCATTCAATACTAGAATGGTAGCTCTCCATTACAGGCAGGCACCTATCAGAGGAGCGAATCAGATGCGCCAATCAATGAAGTTATTGTACAAATGGTAGAGAGTAGAAATTACATTATAGTTCTAATTCATACCGTGGCTGAAATGCACATCTTGATCACAAATCTTCAGCACAGATAAGATGGCGGTAACGTTTCCCTCTCTGGGCCAGCACAGGGGGCCTAATGGCGGTTGACACAGGGACAGTTATTTCGGGGCCTGCACACGCAGCCTGATGTCAGCCCGTTCTACCGCCATAGCGTATCGCACATGCACCAGCGAACACCAACTCCCGACGCCAGCAGTATAGTACGTCCTGGAGCAAGGACAACTCCGCGACACACTGTGCTGTATCAGCAAGGATGTCGTTAGTGGCACAAGACTGTCAAGTGGCAGATTCTCACTACAAGACACGCCCATACGCTGAATAAGATTGGTTACCAGGCAACGTAAAGCGTCACCAGGCATAGCGTCGAACATATTGTCGTGAGGGAATGCCCCAAACATGCGACCTCCTCAGCTCAGGAGGTCACAACGCTCAGAATGGACTCAATGACAATAAGTGAGCCTATATAGCCGGATTATAAAACTCGTTTCTGGGCAGAATTCAAGAGATAGCTGTCGTTTTAGAGTCTATAGGACTCCTAATAATAACTCTAGCATAGCCACTAAAACTGTTCAACGGCGAACCTCAACAAGACCAAAAAGGAACAATATATAACAATGTTCATCACCAAACAATGCGCCTCGACATTCAATGCAGATCATCTCTCCAGGGAATTTACCTTACAGTGTTCGTCACTGAGGGGTGTTTGTCACCAAAGAATGCGCCTCGACGCACTCCATTTAGAATGAACAAATTACCAAATGGGATACATCTTATAATACAATATGTATAAGTAGTTAGCAATAAACTCACAGAGTAATATATTTGACTCTTCAGTTGCTCCCATTCGCTTGTTGCAGTGCGCTGTCTTTCTCTCACTTGATGTTGACTAAAAGTTACAATTAACGCGCTAAGAATGCTGTTGTAGCGATGGTTTAACATAAACAGATTTCGGTCTCGTGTTGTGCGAGAGGGATGTTAGCGCTTCTCTGGGATTGATAACCGTTTGCTTGTGTGACCTGTCCCGAATCCTAACCATGTCACGTGCCCCCTGAACGTGTCTTTAACAGACTGCATTATCAAACCACCATATTTTTATCACGTTTATCAGCCACTCACGACTATCGACATTTAATATACAGGATGTTGGGAGTGTAACTTTGAGCGGTCGAAAGTCTGTTACGCATAGCATGTCATCTGCTATTGCCGCGAAGAGGCGGGCAAATAGCGTCCGTCCAATGACGAACGCGTGTGTGGATTTCTTTGTACGATTCTTCATCGTACCACCATGATATATAGGGTGAACAGAGAGCGACTTGCAAATTACAATTCCCGATAATCCCATTGGGAGCAATATATATCAATCTCTCGTAGCGGTTGTTTGTTGTTGTTTTTTGTTTGTTCGAATTATAGTAGTTTTTAGCAACGTAGGCTATGTACGACTAGCAGTGAGTGTATCTCTGAGGGTGGTCACTGCCAGGGAGCATGTCGTCCTCAGAGGATCTTTTACATCCCCTTTCAGAGATGGGACCATAATTTTTACGTGATCATCCAAGTCACGAGTATCCAGTCAGGTTGTCACACCTTGGAGTCGAACCCACAGCCTGTGGGTCGAAAGGCGAGGCAGTAAACCACCAAACCACTGGGACCGGCTAAATATATATCAATCTCTCGTAGCGGTCACATTTAACACTGTACTTAAGTATGGTGTCGACAGGTCAGAAGAACAGTCATTCAGTCTCGGCTTGGCTGACAGCTTCAGTCTTATCGAAGTGTACGTCGTAACTTGCTAATCACACAAAGTTCTTGACTTTTCGCACGCCAAATACGGTTTTGACGATTGCCTCGTCAGAAAATATGCTTTAATGATAAGGTTATCGACTGCGAACAAATTCAAAGCAGGCGAGGTTGATAAGAAACAGATAAGGCTCTCATAAGGAGGTTAAATTGATCGCGTTCTCGTGAGGATGACGAACACAACCAGCGCCCGGACCATTACTGATAATGACTTTTGTAACCCGATTTGTCCGTGAAATGTACACAGGTAACATAGTAATTTGCTCAAATATGTACTCAGTAAGGAAATTGAACGCCGCTTCATTTGATCATAAAATGGCCTTGATTGAAAATGGTTAAGTTGACCAGTACACGCCAGAGAACGCGCGATATAGACCTCACAAGACGAGAGCCATGAGCAAGCCTTATCTTGCCGGATTTCAACACAACAGCGCTGTCCCGACCTTAGGCCTACAATTGGCCTCTGTGTCTGCAGTAGAAAGTGAATGAATGTTAGGTCTGGTTAGCGGACTATCCCGACCTCAGTACGTCACGCCGGGCGCTGTCATGACGTCATTTGGTAACGGAGCGTCTTCCGTGGGTTGGGACTAGTGTCGGTAGATTTCCCCTAGACGAGAGGTTGGAACGACCTGGTCCAGTCAATCTGGTGGTGACATCATTAGCATTTTTATCTTTTCCACATCCTTGTTCCTTAATTTGTTATAGACCAGGATGTTCATTTTTATCCACGTGGATTTCCCTATTTTCCCGTGTCACACAAGACGGCGGCAGCTCAATCGGGTCCATCTTCATGCTTTCTCAATATAGCACCAGCGCTAAGGATTTGTCAGAAGTCCCTGTCAGAACTCTGCTGTCTGAGCTGGTGTGACCAATCATCGGGTTGTAGGCCAGCTACCACGGTGAAATATAAATCGATTCTCATTAACATAATTATTTAAGGGGCGTTTCATGGAAAAAGAGCTGAAAAATGAAAGAAGATGCACTTGTTGTTATTCACGTGATGGGCACGCACACACTGCCACGAGTGGCTGGGGTGACATTGTGCCAATCACTATCGATGCTTTATCACTCTGTCGTTGTGAGCGAAAGAGATAACACCTTCACCTCGCCAGGATTGACGCATGCGCACTGGGGTGATTCATTACAGCAGCTATATCAGTTCCTGTTCAATTTTTTCCTTTATACGATTCAGTATGGTAGACTTATAGCGACTCAGGGCATCTGATAGAATGCGTATTTATTTGTTGAAATACCTAGTAGGAGCTAACCTGGTGGCGAAACGAGGTTGCGTACCAGGGCGTAAACGATAATCTTTGTGGTAAAGAAAAGTGTAAGGAAACAAAGCAGTGTAATCAGACTGCAGCGCAATAACTAATCCATAGTAAATGCTAAAGGATATCCATCAATAATCGAAACAAGTAAAAAACAATGAAAAACCTAATTTAAGCGTCATGATATATTGGTAGTTTGATGGTCATAATGTATACTATTTACTGTTTGGATCACTCCAAGAAATCCAACGCTTTCATAACTATGCAATGTATAGTCATAACGTAATATGCTCTCTTCAAGCCGGATTCTGTGCATAGTGTGTCTCGTTAGCCACGTGACCAGGGTAGACGCGGCATTGTAAACGGAGGAGGACACCCAAATCGTCCGGTGAACTTTCATTTAATCTCATCTAAGCCATGCCATCATTAAGTGCTTTGTTTATATTGCTGGATATTGATTATTGCAAGTCGGTATGCATAATTTATTTGTTGTCGTTGACACAGTAATGGATGACGACGTAGATGTATATTCCAAAAATTTTGATTCTTCGAAAATTTTTATATTTACTGTCGTTCAAGGCTCGGTCACTTTTTGAATATTTATGTACACAAAATTGATAGCTTGCAATCATAAATACAAGCAAGTCACCCACTCAGTTTGTGTAAATATATGAAATGAAACCAGCATCCCGAATATATATATAGAGATATATAGATATATATATAGATAGATAGAGAGAGAGATAGAGAGAGAGAGAGATAGAGAGAGATAGAGAGAGAGAGAGAGAGAGAGAGAGATATAGAGAGATATAAAAAAGGAGAGAGATAGAGAGAGAGAGGAAAAAAGAGAGAGGGAAAGAGGGAGATACATAGAGATATATCTTTATCTATATCTATATAGAGAGATATATATATATAGAGATATATAGGATATCTCTATATAGATATATATATATATATGTATATAGGATATAGGTATAGGGTATATACATATATGTATATATACATATATGTATATATAGGGAGAGACACACACATATTTATATATATATATATATATATAGAGAGATATATATATATATGATGCCCGTCTATATAGTATATTTAAATTATCTCTATCTCTCTCTTTCTCTATATATATCTCTCTTTTAATATTTATATACATACATATATATATATGTTATATATATATGTAAATATATATATGCATATACATATATATGTATATACATATATATGTATATGTATATACATATATGTATATATATATACATTTATATATATATATATATATATATATATATATATATATATATATATATATATATCTATATATATATATATATATATATATATATATATATATATATATATATATATATATATACAAGAGGATATCCAAAGGGGGACCCACCCCACTTCTCATACGGAAGTTATCCCACACCTCTTCTCTCCTAAAGATGATACTAAGCAGAACCCACCCTGTCCTCTTCTACAGAGGTACCCATAGGGACCCATCCCTCTCTTCCTCTAAAAACGATACCAAGTGGGACCCACCCTGTCAATTTATAAGGAAGTTACCCTGTGGGACCCCACCCTCTCCTCCTATAAGGAAGTTACCAAGTGGGACCCACCCTGTCAATTTATAAGGAAGTAACCCTGTGGGACCCCACCCTCTCCTCCTATAAGGAAGTCACCAAGTGGGACCCACCCCTCTCCTCCTCTAAAGATGATACCCAGTTGGACCCCACCCTCTCCTCCTATAAGGAAGTAATCCAACGCGACCCACCCCTCTCAGTGGGACCCACCCTGTTCTCTTCTACAGAGGATACCTAATGGGACCCAGCCCTCTCTTCCTCTAAAAACGATAGCCAGTGGGACCCACCCTGCTAATTTATAAGGAAGTTTCCCAGTGGGACCCACCCCTCTCCTCCTCTTAAGATGATACCCAGTGGGACCCACCCCACTCCTATAAGGAAGTAACCCAACGCGACCAACTCCTCTCCCCGAAAGATGATACTCAGCGGGACCCACCCTGTCCTCTTCTATAGAGGATACCTAATGGGACCCAGCCCTCTCTTCCTCTAAAAATGATACCCAGTGGGACGCTGTTTGATAAACAAAGATGGAAGCGGGTGGTATTTAGGTCCTAATACACCATGCTTTTCTCACCATGGCATCCATGAAAACGCTTCGTTTATTTTTGACTGAACGTGCAGAAGAGATCGAATAAGGCGAGTGGTAGACGCTGTTTGATAAGCAACGATGGAAGCAGGTGGTGTTTGAGCGATGATAGAATAGGCCTTTTCCCGGTGACCCGGAAGTAGTTCTTCTCGTACCCCGTCTTGTTGCTAAGGCCCGCCACCCATAACAAGCTTTTCCTTAGCGACGCGGTATTAACAGTTTGTAGCGTACCGTAAATGATGTTTTGAATCTGTTTTTGCCCAATAATTAACGATCACATCGAACCACGATGCCTACGAAACATTGCTGCTGGGGTAGGTGCAACTCAGACAGCCGATATAGAGATCGTGAAAGAATGAATGGCGTGTCTTTCATTCCTTTTCCAAAGCTGTGCTCCAGTCCAAAGAAATGCAGAGAGTGGGTCAGGGCATGTGGACGGGTATCCGTGCATGACGTCTCATTAATATATTTATATTACCGTCGTGCGCGGCTAGTGGACGGGAAAATTTTGGGCCAGAGAAGGTTAATGAGGGCACCTATATCTGTACAAAGCATTTCATCGGGGGAAACGGTCCAACAATTGAGCATCCTAACCCAATACCTGTTACTTTCCAATCAGAAACTGTTTTTTTTTGCATGAAGCGCCGAAGTTCAAAGGCCTACACCTAAAGAAAGATCCTGTGTTGATCCCCCTATGCCAAAGCAGCAAAAACCTGGTGTGTGTAGCAAGAACCAAGTAACCATATTAAAACATTAACAGGTTCCCAAGACTAAAATATATGCTTGTGTTAAAAGTATGAATTGTTTTCTTAACTGCAGTTAAGATAAAAATAGTTTATATCTTTTTGTTGAAGACCAGTTTATATTTTCCCCCAGAATATAACAAGACAGTTCCTTGCTAACTCTACAAATCACTGATTAATTTTGCAATAAAGAATAATAAACACACTTCCATTGCATTTAACCGAGTACTATTTATTTATAAACATTATGGCTACTATGAACGAGAACATGAAAAGATATATTATCAATTAAAACATACCCCAGTTGTCTATTTTGTACAATCACTTCTATTGATATTACGCTTTATTCAGCTTCATATGTACAATAAACTAATGAAGCATTTCCATACCTGTCTGATTTTGTGTGCCAGGCCCTGTAGCTGGTCCTCTGAGGTGGGCAACCTGTCACTTGGGTGACGAGGGTCAAAGGCATCAACTTGTTTACCAAGTGACGACTCTAGTGTGGTTCTATACCTAGAACATATAAAAAAATGATAGTAGAAATTACTCATGGACTTAATAATCCTAACTGACTATTTTAGCCTGGGATAAATACAGCTAATGTTATCTCATATGAACCAAAATATTTGTCTCACCTCACACATCTAATTGTCATATCCTGTACTAGCACAGGACAGTCATGCTGTGTTGAACGTCTCTGCTGGAGCACATGGCCATCAGCAAAAAGTCTATAGTCTTCGAAAGACTTGTAGTTCTTCACTTTCCTTTTGTCGAAATCAGAGCGCGATGCTATCAAATAGTTACAAAAATCGTAGAGAGTAATCTCCGGATTACCACAGAAAAGTCAGCGGAGAACTGAAAACTAGACTCCGAGTACGGGGCAATACCAATTTCGCACGACTAAAGTCAGGATCACAGGGTAAATTAAGTCCAAATTTAACTCGATCTTGACGTCGGTAATCCGTCGTTGTAACCCCTCTATCCTTCAAGAAACTCCGCAGTTGTTCGACTTTCCAACGCGAAAAATCTGTTTTGTGCGCCATTCTTGTGAACATGAACCTCTTTGTTTGTACCGGGGTCACGTGCCTCGATACGCCAGGTGCGCTGTTGCGCATGCGTGCATGCGTGCATGCGTAATTGGGGTTATCGGGAAATAGAGTATTGCGCTTGCATAGTTACACGACTCGTTCTCTACTCGTTAGCATATCTTAATGAACTTACTTTAAATAATGTTTTCGGGGCACATATATCGATGATTTGGCGTACATCATACCAATCAATGGTCACTATAGAGTTTTTTTAGCAACTACACACAAAACGAAAACAAAATAAGAATCGCACGAAATCGCCAAAAATGCGTCTTTGATTTATATCTCGGAAAAGCAGTTTGATCAAGACAGCCTAAGTAGAAGTTGTAAGAATTATATTCACCTCAGTAAATACTTCTTCAATTGAACTCTGGGAAAGGCAGTACCACCAGTACAATAATAACCCCCAACGACGCTCATAATAAAGGGCGGTACCAACCTTCCTACATGGCTGGTTGTGTATAAACGCATTGATGTCGCTATTAATACACATCTAGCTCCAATCATATGGCGCGTTTGACCCTGGTTCATGCCACTTCTCTTCCTCTCTCTATTGGGGCTCACGGTAAGTCTGCTGCAAAGGGCGGTGCCGTGAACAAGCGCTTTTCTAATAACTCATTGGTAACGGCCGACGTCTTGGTTCCCAGTGGGATATTAATAACACCGAGAAGAATATACATATTTGAAAGAAACCTCAAGTGCAAAAAACATGTGGTTACTGGGTCGAACGCAATGTACGATATGTTATAATGTTAAACTAACGTTGCATTATATCTAAATGAGCAAGTAAGGCGTTTGCAACTATTGATACGTACATGTTAATTCGAAGCAATACTGTATAAACTAGTATGTAAGGTTTCGATAGTGAATTTCCCAGTAGCTCACTCAAGGCAAATTATTCAGCTCAATTGCATGATTTGTTCTGCTTGTCACATAATCATAATAGGCATCTTATTACTGCAAGTCTTCTCTACAACCTATGATTTACAGACTTGACATGACTGTGATTTTGTGAATACGGAATCCCCTGTTGTGGGACTGGTGAAACAGGGAGAAAGAGCGGGTGATTCCAGACACAGGGCCATAAATGCATAAATGTATATTATACACCTATTATGTGTATATTATACACATTTATGTCTCATAATAAGGGGAGAGTGGGTGGCAAAGGGTATTTCAAAATTGTGTTCTCAGCCCCAAAATGTAACTTGTAGCTTTTATTGAGTAATGTTAAGCCTTACGTATTTGACATGAGAGCAGAGCAGATATCTATAACGACAGATATCCTCACAGTGACGGTCATAAATTACACGAAATAATGGCTAATTATATGCAGGTACAATGAGTAATCAACGTTATACTGCATTCAGCCTTGAAGCGACTAACATGCCAGCCTTCATACACTAATAGACGATATGCAATAATGTACATAAAAATGAGGACAAAACTAAGATGAGATCAGTGACTATATTTTTTACTGTTAGAATCACATATCGTCACTTTTAGAGGCACATATCTTCACTGTTAGAGACACGTATCTTCAATGTAAGGGAAACATATCTTCAATGTTAGAGACACATATTTTCCATGTTAGAGACAAATATCTTCAATGTTAGAGACACATATCTTCACTGTTAGAGACACATATCTTCACTGTTAGCGACACATATCTTCAATTAGAGGGACACATATCTTAAATGTTAGAGACACATATCTTAAATGTTAGAGACACATATCTTCAATGTTAGAGACACATATCTTCAATGTTAGAGACACATATTTTCCCTGTTAGAGACATATATCTTAACTGTTAGAGACACTTATCTTTAATGTCAGAGACACATATCTTCACTGTTAGAGACACATATCTTCACTGTTAGAGACATATCTTCACTGTTAGAGACATATCTTCACTGTCAGAGACACATATCTTCACTCTCAGAGACAAATATCTGTACTGTTAGAGACACATATCTTCACTGTTAGAGACACATATCTTCACTGTTAGAAACACATATCTTTACTGTTAAAGACACATATCTTCACTGTTAGAGACACATATCTTCACTGTTAGTGAATGCACAGTGAAGCGGGTAGGTTTGCCTTTTATTCCCGATATCAGAAAAACATCCATTATGAAATTATAGGGTTGATATCTGTAGATTGCAGTGCAATCAACCTAATATACCAGAAGTGCTATTAAATCCACCAGGCGGTGCACACGTTGTGGTTATATAACAAACCTTGTTACATTGATCCCTTCGCAACAGGTTGCTATGCGCCTATCTCTGATGCACTGAAGGTCACAACCATAACCTGAAGACTTGCTGTAAATCCGCAATGAAGGAGCAAGCGGTGTTGATTGATTCATACAGCTAAATGTCATAGCCAGAATTATGGTGTCATCATGGTCGTGGGTAGGGCATAGCAAATGTGTGGGTATGGTGGTGCAACAGCGTGGTTATGGTGCGGATATGGATTATTTATGGCATGATCATGTATGGCTATGATGTGGTTACGGCGTAGATATTACTTATTTAAGAAAGTATATGGTAAGGTGTACATTGGGAAGCAATAGAGGAATACAGAAAAACCTGACAAGCGCAGTGCCACGAACGGTGTTACGACACAGACCTACAACGTACGCTAAACGTCTCATTGCTGTATTATAATGCAATGTATTTACTAAGCCACCTTGTAGAATGCAGATATGACCCGATCAATATCACCGATAGATACCGAATGGTACCGGGAGGCAGAGGGTTGTTGAGATGTTTTAGCAGCAGTTCGTATGAGCGAATACGTCCTTTACTCGCAAACAGCAATGAAGCATGTGTAATCAATAAAGAATGCTGGTGGACACCTGGATCAAGGCCGGAGAGTCTGGGGGAGTTATAATAGCTTGGCAATATCTTCATTGTCATTCTTGTCATTGCGTCGTGAGTCGGATAGCAGCGATGGAGCAGCACCTAGCTACAGACAGCCGCCTGTAAGTGCGTCCATGCGCTATAACTAGTGGGTAAAACCTTTATAGATGTATCATTTATGTATAGATACAGTTTGGCTCGATACATAGCACGTGTGTTATCAAAATAACCCATGTGTTTCCAAAGGTAAGTGTGTGGATTTGAACAGGGTGATGTGGCAATACAGATCTAAGATCGACCATTTGTTATATCGGCTGTAGCTTGGAAGTGTTGAATACCCGACTAGTTGTGAACTTGTGTTACTTTAAGGACGAGATCGGTGACGATTACCTGGGAGAGAATCGCGCTGTCACAATAAGCAACCGTTCACAACCAACTTGTATTCCTGACGATGCCAAACACACCTGGTAATAAGCGACGAACGGACCGCTTTTGTCCATACACGTGGCCGACTTGTGTCATTCTTCTCGGTCTTACCTTGTGTGTCAATGGATGTGTGTTTCATTAGCAAATAAATTTATTCCCACGTCACATCTGCTGCTTCATAGTCGGCGAACCAATGGCTATTACTGACTGTTGCTCCTGACATCAGTTGTCTCTGCACATTCAGGAGCAACAAATCCGCAACACTTCCTTGGTACACCTTTCTGTCCTCGACATTTGTGATATTTATCTTATAAAAATAATTAAGGCTTTTTATTAGTAACTGACCAATCACTTCTTCCATATAGAAAAGGTTTGACATTTTACAAAGATTTATTAAAGAATCAACCGAGACTCCACAATGATTAGACATAACACGCTATGGAAGGTCAACGATCGCTTAATGTACAGGCCTCCTGTGGACAAATATGATACCCACAAAACATTGTCGAGATTGGATCATTTTGTCGGATTCAGTGTTTGAGTATAAAACCAGTGATGACAAGGTGTTCTAAATGTTCACCGAGTCATGCTCATTCAATGGTGTGCTTGATGATCGATTCAATGAAGACGACTATAGTAGAAACATTATTGGAAGCAATTAATTGTGTAATCAACTGAATTTCTTTTGACGTTTTCATGCTAGTTATATCCTACTTGAGCGACAAGTTTGTAAGACACCAAAATGTCACCTAACCACATTATGTAAGCATTTCCATTCGCTGTTCCATTCATTATTGGTTTACTAAGGTTGAACCACTATTTCAGTATGCCGTCAGGTATTCTTCATCATCTTCGTATTGCACTGATCCTAATGGCTTTATCGACATATGTTACTTGTTTATAAGGTGTGTTTTCTTTTTATTTAATCAGCCACAATAGTATCGAGCTGTCATTGTGTGTTGAGCTCTTTATATTCGTTAACTTGTTTCCATAAGACTGTTCGTACTTTTTTATTGCCTTGATCCATGCAGTAGAATATATTGTGACGTTGCATGAAAATGCGGAGGATGCCATTCACCTACAATTCAAAGTGTCGTCAAATCTTCCCGAGTCGTGCAACTCCGTGGCAGATGTAATTGAGATGGATTCAATGGTACAGAGAGGTCGACACCGCTCTGCTATGACATGATGATAGGCTCGCTTCTTCTTCATCCAGCCCTATTCACATCAATTATTGTGAGAATTGTTTGACTCCAGCCTGGAAGACAGCGCAGCATGATGAATTGGTTACGAACGTTAATGTCAACAAAGCCACGGATCATTGAGCTGGGTACGTGTTCCGCGAGAGAAATAAGAATTGTTTTACCTGTCCAAATAATACCCACTGAATCACTACTTGAAATGGCTGCCACGTTCAAATGGAATGTGGAAAATTATATGGCAATATCAGAAACCCCAGGCATAGAACTATCCATTCCCGCCATATGTAGCCAAATTAGCATGGAATAATTGTGATACATCGCAGTATTCGGGTTGTCTGCCGGTATAATGTTACTACTGATGTTAGATGACATCGACATTGCATTCAACGTCAATCATGACATCAAAAGGAACACCGTGCACTGTGTTAACCTCAATCTTGACATCCGAAGAAACACTGTGCACTGTGTTAACCTCAATCATGACATCAGAAGAAACAGAACCACCAGCACCACAGACATCACCGGCGATTGGCCCTCCACACAGCAAGTGATGACCTCACATTAATGGTCTCGATTCCCAAATTCCACTGGCAGCCAGCATCAATCTCGCTTGTATTGTGACATTTGTCGTGCTTGGGCTCCTAATTATTATATTTGATACGCTTATCATCAGAGCAAGGTCTTTCATTTCATTCCCGGCAGGTGTAAGTTGAACATCCACGCTGGCCAGTGTCCTGTTTTCAGCCATGTCGACTACAGACAGACAGGAGGGGCTGTTCTGGTGTAGTTCTGACATTATTGCTATGGCCCACATCTTCATTATACGAATTTCCTATGTCATGAGAGGCAAGCTATCACAACTCTAGAAAACTTATTAAACCCTAGCCTTGACCAAGCCTTTCTATGGTCAGTGTGTCTCGCTGTTACGATGATGCTACCTATAAACTTAACTCACTGTTCATTGTCACCTCAGGGCAAAGTTGCAGCGATTTTCAAGAATCCATTACCCACCATGCGTGCGTCGCTTGATTAAGTTCATAACGGAACGCTCAACATACTTAGAATGCTTCGTGTCCCAAAAGATATGATGATTAATGAACTGGTTTCGGCTTGTGAACGGTAATCCCATCGGCTTATTCGGTGAATGTATTTGTATACCAGGAGGAATGCATATTGTATCCGAATACGAGAATGCTAATAATGACGCTCTACTAGACGTAAATACCTGTATTTAATCACGCATATTGATTCTACCTCAGAATTGACAGAGGTTGTATCAGCTTTAAAAGACGGTTATAATCATATTGGTTAGTTTCACGACTCCTGCAGATCCCAAAAGGAACAGATAAAGGGAATTTGCATCGGTTGATATGATGATGAATGTAATGCGAGCACAAGTGATGTTACTCCTGAATATGAGTTAACCTGATCAAAAGTGTTTTTTTTTTCTTGCATCTGATGTGTTATTGGTGTTGCCCAGGTGAAGCAATATCAATAACAGCGACTTATTGTATCGGCGTAATTCCCTTTCAACACTGACCTGGCCCGCGTACATAGTAATCAACTAGGATTATACGCATTGATGCCAAGTAAGCAGAGAAGCAAGTATCTTACAACAAAAGCATCACACAAAGAGTCAGGCCATTTACAAATTGCTCTGTGTTGGATTTTTCACAATCATATCGTAGCAATAGCCAGCTGGTGTAAGTGAATCGCATTTTGAAGACACTAGCACGGGTGTTTAAAGCTATCCATCTTCATGCTTAAGCAATCAGTTTCCATGGGCAGCATCATTTCCGGTTTAAGATTGCAAACATTGAAAATTGTCCGTGTGCATTTCGTATCTAGACGTTACTGCTCTATTAATGATACCGATAATGGCAATCACGAGGATTGTCAAAGATATTGGCGATCGATTTCTCCGTTGAATTGCTGTCTATCTGTACGATTGTGCGATTCATCCCCCATATATACCAAGAGTACTGAACTTTATCATATCAATCTGAAAATGCTCTGCTGTTTGGACGGTCTCCATCGTCAAATGATGCCTGTATCGACTATCTAATGTACCCATAAGCTTAGGAGTCATCTGTGGAAATACATCGCGAAGCAATATGAATAGTTCTTGTCATTTAAGTCCACAGGCGCTACACAATTCCTATCGACTACACAGACAAGGCATTTTGTCTTGGAATGATGGTGGAGGAGTAGTATTTTTTTAGTAATTCAAGCATGTGAAGATATTTTTGGTAAATCCGTCTGTATTTGATTTTGTGATAATCAATATAAACGATACAAGCATACTTGCTGATTGCAGAAATACCCTCATATTACAGTATAAGTAATTGCGCAGAATGGCCTCGTTGTAATGATGCAGGAATGACAGCTGATATGATTCTTTATTTTGATAACTTACAGTGAATAACCATCACTGTATTTTTTTTACCTTTTGCTCGGTTTTACACGCCAGGTGAGACACTTTTACACAGGTGAGACGGCTTTTAATCATTGTATGAACAAACAATAATTGACCACTACTTGTGCCTGTGATAGCGACAACGTGTGGAGCTTGCTATTGTGCCGCCAGGTCGCATCAAGTGAAAATCAGCTACAGTGCAGATCAGATGTATACAATACATCTGTCTACAATAAACTACTGTCATTTCTCATAACATGCCTAACCTTGCCTGAAGTGCCCTTTGTCTGATATCGTACTTCAATTATCGGCCTTCTTAGCGTGATCCATTGCTCAGATACAACAGTACCTTGCAGGTCACGTAAGGAGCAGCAGTTTTATCCGACGGCAAAATTATCATTCCATCATATCCTGGTGCGTGTACATATTAACCGAACTGCTGACACACATTGATATATATTAATCTGGCAAACTATTATCTAAAAGAAAAGTTGAAGTTTCTACATGTTGTGGGCGCATCCCTCTGGTACAGTGTCTGGCTGACAATAAACAACAATCACATGTTTTATGCCACCAATAAACAAACCTCAACACCCGGTTATAAGCGTGGTTTGTGGGACTTCCCTTCTGTAAAGGTGAAACATTCGGTAATGATTCAGTTGTATGCGTATAGTCTGCTACAAATGTGTGCATTGGCATTCGATAATAACCTACAATTGACTTATATAAGACTTGGGGTAAATAACATTTGTTCTGAGGTACTTTTGATTGGCGGTTTGTGCGGTAAGACGGGTGATGGATAATTTGCATATGAATCACTTATTTAGCTGCTTGCGTTGATGCATGCATTGCCCCGGATTGTCTTTTTATTGTGTAGATGGTGTAAATGTTAAGCATATACAACAGGGGCGATACATTGTTCAAATAAAACAACTTTACTTGAACAATGTGACTTCAATGTAACGAGCTCGTTATAGCTATGACAACGTTCTGTTGCAACCGATGAATACTTATTCACTTATTTACTTATATCAAATGTGTAGTATGGTACCCAGCTATGGCATTCATGTTGAATCTCAACGAATTCACTCTTGCAAAGAGCTGATAGCTCTCTAAGCCTCTGAACAATAACCAGAACAATGGCTGTTGTATCTAGTCACATAAAACATATGATCGTGCGATTCTTACAATAATGATAAGCAATGGCTATGGTAAGCCTACCGCTGTCACTATTAGCTCAGGGCTTTGTGTTGTCGTGGTTGTATATTTGTTTAGGGCGAGAAGAAGACATTCAGCATTCATACGATGGCGGCGTAGTGGAAGAGATTTCAGCCCATTGTACTTTCAGCACAAATGGAGGGAACAAAGGCCTCCACGAAATAAGCGAAGGCGGCATTACGTAGCAAAATAGCAATTTTTTTTTGTCATTCATTAATTAGAAAAGACAATTTCGTTTTTCTCGCACAATAACCAATCAAATGGCTTAAACAGAACCACAATGCTGGGCGTAAACTCTTTGCAAAAGCAGCATTTGAATCCCTTTAACAGGTTCAAATCTAAATAATTGCAGCTGATAACATCGTCGTCTTTGTTCATTTTAAAAATACGTGGAATGCTTTAATGTAAACGTGGCTCAATAAAGGAAAATTAAAAGACGACTTTTTCATCCCTGTTGCATTAGTCTCATAGAATGAATCAACGTTGTATTTATCACTTAATATGATCAACGTTATATAACTAATATAATAAATTAATCAATACCAATGATAACCGTGGGAGGATTCAAGTATGTTGCACTTCATTGAAGATTATTTATATGCTTGTAGTTTTATCATGTCATACCTTGTACTATATGTGGTTATCATTAAGCATTTATGTTAACTGTTTACAAAAGATATCATTAGTAAATCGATAACATACAACACGCCCTATAATGGAATGAGGGCGTTAAATGTCTTTGGAAATGCAGACAAGCTATCCACTCCGTATAATCTGATCCATGCCATTCATAGATAATACCGTGAAGAACGTCCAGCTGCGAATGATTAATTGCCGTATACAGTGAATAAAAGTATATATATATATATATATATATATATATATATATATATATATATATATATATATATATATATATATATATATATATATACATACATTTCAGTTACTCTATTGGCAGGGAAACGATCCCAGATGCGGACTGGGAATGCGACCTGGGTGTTTTGTTAGAGCCATCATTGATCTTGGCTGTACACCATGATAAGACCACAAGGAAAGCAAACTCTACGCTTGGTCTTATGAGGCGCTTTCTCAAGTACCTTCAACCAAAACCGTTTGTACAACAATACAAGTCCTTAGTGAGGCCGGTGGTTGAGTATTGGCTCGCCGGTCACTAACCCTTTTCACAAGAAAGACGCTGACAAGATTGAGCGAATGCAGAGAGCAGCAACCCGACAGAAGACATGCCATACCCGGACAGACTTCACGAGACAAAACTAGTCACTCAGCGGCAGGCGCAAAAGGGCGGACCTGAATCAAGCGTACAGGATCATCCACATAATAGACGACCTCCCAGAAGAAACCTTCCTCAAAATAGCCCCATATACAACAACATGTACCAACGGCCCCAAACTCTTGAAGCAGTATAGTACTACAAAGCTCAGGAGCAAGAGTTTCAACCGTAGAGTAGTTGAGGCGTTTAATTATCGTCCTCTATGTGTCATTGCCGCCCCATCCCTTTACCACTTCCAGTCCGGCTGCGAAAGTTTCAGAGTCGTGCACAAGTCAGACAATAATATTGTTAAAGAAAGAGAGAGATAGTATAACGAGGTCCAGCCAGAATAAGTCCTACCCTCAGTAAAATACTCATGTCATAGCCACACCAAAACCACTCGAACATCACTTGATAAATAATCCATTTCCGCTCGGAAGCAAAGCCATAACCACGTCATAGCCACCACATAACCACAGTATAACTGCGCAGTAACCATGACCACATCCAAATCGTTAGTACACGATAATCGACCCGTCACCAGACCAGAAACACCGCATGACCATATTGTGATTGGATGCATTTGAAAAGTAAACATTTCCTGTTGATTGGCTGAACAAGGTATTGCCTCTCAAATGCACTTAAGCTTTGAGCTACCAATATGAGCACCTTTCTTGTCATTTTGGCGAAACAAAGAGCCAAGTGCCATATTGCCAGTATGAAATGCAATGATCGTAGATTACTGCATCTAAATATACATTTACCTTAAATGATATGTCGTGCGGAGGGCAAACGGTCCAAATAAATCAGTCAGTTAGAGTCTCATGCTGGACAGAATCATTCACTAACCCCGATATTGCTAGCTTTTAAGACCTATAAATCCTTAGCCATCTGGGTCGTGTGTGTTAGTTTGATTGATATAGATGCAGTAACTCGTCGTCCTTGACAGACTAAGCACGCGTGGCTTGTTTCAATATCCCTCTCGCCATATAAGTTTACAGTAACAAAAAGCCCCATGGGCTACATCAAATGTACCTAGAAAATAGCATAGAAGCAACAAAGCAGATTGGACTGAAACTTATGATGAAATATTCTTAAAATACTCGCGTACATTGCACCCTGTAGTTACTTACGGTGCTGTGCAGACATTGCAGCCAAATATATATTCGCTAAATGGCAAATTGTCCGTAACTTGATTATCCTTACCCAATGATAAATACCAAGCCCAATCCTATATTTACATGATTTCAATGATATATAGCGTGTCAGTGAAATTCTTTCTTGGGACATTTTCTGAATGGTGCTGCGATTGATAAGGCAAAAGTGGCACAAGACATCCGCTCCATCATGCACATTTGTTTAATAGGGGTAGATCATAACGCAACTCTAACTTTCACGATCGAGTGGAATTCGATGAAGGCTGTCTGCATAGAAGTTATTAACGGGAAACACTACCGAGTGCCAAGTATCCTTAGTATTTCATTTGGTCAAGCAAATGTGTGATAAAGTCCAAACAATGTGAATATATAATAAGCCAGTAAATGGTTAAGAAATTGTCGAACCCCAAGAGCAATATTCTTTAATGCATAACCGAGTCATGTAAACCATTGAATGATTATCTATACACTCCTATGAAGTACAGGACATTGGAGCTCATATCGCACTGGGCGTTCGGAACGGCGCCCGGAATGGCGCAAGGAATAGCGCTATTAATAAGCAATAAACAGCCAACCGTCGAATTCAGATGTAAATGACTAGACCTTGGTACTGCTGATATCACCTTAACTCATACTGACAAGGTCAAGATCGACACACCGAGACAGCATTGCGCGTCATCATCTTTTAAACTGAAGATCCGACTAAAGTCACACCTGCCATCTGTTTAGATTGTATGTACAGGTGATTCATGTATTATCCTGATGCCTCGTCATTGGAGCGAGCATAGCGTTTTAATTATAGAATACAGGGATCCGAAGACAAGAGTATACACTTATGTTTTCGTCGGTAACTAGGCAGAAAACAAATCTGGAGTAGCATGCAACAATTGATGTTGCAGTTATGATATTGGTAGATTTGTGTTTGACCTCATCTCAGTTGGATCCCGACTTGAACGGGGGTGTTTTTTCGGGAGTAGGTATATGCTGTGTATCGTTTGGTTCAATAGCTTGTGCGATAGCTGTGTATCTAACAAAGATGGCGAATGCTGCAGTGTTTTATAGCCGACCAACGTACTGCGATAACGAAGTGGACACTTGCATGTATGAAGCTGTGATATATTATCAGTGACTCGAATTAACCCATTTGTCACATGACGCCAGCATTGACGAAACTGTGAATAATAGCACATTTGGCCAACTATTCATCACTGCATGTACTTTACCGGTTGCCGGTTGTTTGATTGTATCGAACACAGAAGCCCTTTGCTCGACTTGATGATAATCTATTTTGACATCGCGAGGACGAATAGACGAATATATCCTAAAGTCATAAATCGGTTGACCTTCACAACGGTTGCAACAGGAATACCAATAATGGTAGGCTCCGTTCCTGGTGGCATCTGCTTATTGTTCTTACACGTCTGTCGACTTTATTGTTGTTAGCTTATCAATGATCATAACACACCAGCGTGTCATATCATACCACAAGCTAAATAGCTGTGAAACGTCGCAAATCGCACGTTATATCAGCAACTTTTCAGATTTAAAGAGATTACTTTTCATTAAATTGTTTTCAGCTAATCGGTTTATCTTTTAAGATATCCCTCAAATTTGAGGGAATATGAAACTGATTTGAACAATATCCCACTCTTTACATGTATGACACGGAGCCCAGTCTTACTAATGCTGCACTTATCAGCCACTATTAATCAAAAGTCGTCGTACAACAGTCACAAAGAAGCCAGGTGTGCTCAAATGTTTCATTAGTGTAAATTACTTCATTATTCTGAACTTCCATTACTGTAGGTTAGTCGACATGTTTTATTCCTATGTGCACAGACCACGTCGATTGCGAGTCATCAGTCCAGGCACCTCGCGTGTTACAAGTTGCTAGCAGTATATATTTTAAACAACGGGTTGGCCTTGATGTCTGAACAAGTTATTCATTATAAAACATCCTGGAAAGTATTAAAACAATTCACATAGTAAAGCGGAAATATTAATCCCCCGGTGCTAAATATTCAATCACATTATGGGAAAAACATTGTAACATCCATGGAATGCTTCTCCAAGCAATATTCCGGGAAGCGTCCCTAATTTCTTGCAGCTGTTAGAACTATTGAACATAATGCTGCACAATGTGTGGCACCTGGATGATTAGGATTGTCTTGTAACTTGTAACGATCTATGACAGTCAATATGAAATGGGTTAGATGTTGTATTCGAAGTTTGCCGTTATTGCCTGATGTGCTATGCTCCCCGAAGCTCTCCAGATCCATTCAACCACTCTATTTGTATTGTGCCTTCATTGTCTCCCATGTACATACTCGGTAATCACATATTCTCGTGACATGATATCAGAGATTTCACAACCTCGCGGAAGCAGAAATGTCTAGTGCCATATTATTGCAAGCAATACAACTAAGCTGATGTCTTTGCAATGATAAACTGTATCAGTTGAATGCATCACACCCACGACGAATCATGAAATTGTGACAGAATGTCTAACAGAAACATTGTACCGGCAATATACAGCCCCCGAACGCGAAGCAAGCATTGATTTCACACAATTCATGGCCATTTTGAATAGCAATATATCATCTATGTTCAGCCACGATTCATTGCATTCGTATTTGTAATTGTATGCCTCAGATGTAGCAGGCATTATTGGCGAAATCTAGTACAGCGATCGCACTGAGGAATACAGTAAACCGTCAGCATGCATGGAGTCTATTGGTTGCCATGCAGTAACTAGAACATGTTCACTTAGGTTAAGATGATAAGCCGCGAATGCATACAGAGTGATGAAGTGAGACAGTTGTTACGAGTGGATCATATTCATATGTACACCTGCTTACGTCAAGATGATCACCGCTGAAGACACCTGCATCATAACGAATCCCGGCTGGATCTCGTCAATAACAATATAGACTGATATATATCTTCTACTTAAGTACATTATATGTCACTAAAGCTGAACAGTAAGCGACATTCTGGAGCGATGTGTGAGTGTCGATAACCATAGCTCTGTTGTGGCAATCAAGCTCATCTCTGTCAAGATTTCTGCTGAATCAATAGCTTATTCTCTTCGATTGTGGATGCCTTATGAAAGAAACACGCATTTGAGCAACCTTTTTAAACGAATTCTCCAAGTCAATGGTATGTTATTGAACAGCCATTGTCATAAATGAAGGAATTATAATCCAATAGGATTTTTTGAAACTAAAGATGAATGAAAACTTTGCATATGTATCAATGATGTGTAGAATGTTGTCACCATGGAGCCAATCATCGAACGTAGGGAACTAAAACATCTAACGCTGATGGTTGTGATATCATTATGTTCAAGATACGTTTTTGCTTTGGCTTATAATTGATACGTCACGAGTTTGTGGATATATGTTTTGTTGTCGACGCAGCGGCGTGTTCGTTCATTAAAATATGTTCTGAAAATAATACAAAGTTTCCGCCCTAATACTCTACGAAGGTGTGCTTAGCAAAAGTAGGCCCTGGGGGGCGATAATGCCAATGAGACAAATAATAATAATAATAATAATAATCTTTATTTTCGCATAGCAGGTGTACAGGAACATCAATATTTGATACAAGAACAAAAAAACACACGAGAACGAATAAACAAATAAATCAGTTACGATAAACGCAATTCCTTTAACAGAGCTTCAGCTTCATGTTGGGTAAGCACTGATAATGAATCCCCATCTGTAATAGAAATAAGAGATGGGGATTCATTATCAGTGCTGGCCATTTGACACGTCATTGGATGGACGGTTATGTACTACAAGACCTTTATTATCACGTTTGAGCCGTCTGATGAGTAGAACTATGCCTAGCCTGAAGATGAATCCAAACGACGGTTCACATGAGTGACATTCAAGTGTCAATGAGGGACGTGAAAGCAAAGTAGAAGTTTTATACCATTCATGTTTAGGCGACTCTAATGGGCTACGGCTTTAAGTACATTTCCTCTATGTTTGGCGCCATTCGTGCATGAATCCTGCTGATGACAGCGATAATAAAAACGGCTTTCGGAGTTTCTCAGCTGCCATTACGAGATAGATTCCATCAACCTATTCCCAACAATGTATTGGCATGTTATCAATAATTAATGCGGGCCCCAGTATATCTTAGTGTTTTCCCTTTGATAATATACAGTGAGCCATGATAGTTATACTCGAAGTGATGAATCGTTACCCGCATGATTAACGTATTGCATTATATGGCGCTTGATGAAGTGCACCGAAGTAGCGGGATTAGTCCCAGCATCGGATGAGTAGCAGCATAATGACGGAATGACAGCCAGATGAGCCGGGCCAGTAGCAGTGATGATGAACGATATCTAATGCATTAGTAAAGGAATGTTTAAGACGAGGGTAGAAGGTATCAGTTCACAAAACAACGCATCTATTGTTCCGAATGATCAATCAGAAAACAGGCCTCAATAAGTCTGCAGGTTTTAGGAACTAACACTTTTTGATGGTCTATCATGTTTGTTATTTTACGATAAAAAAGCGGTTGCCAATCGTTGCTTCTGTCTAAAGCCAATAGCAAACAAAAATGTACGTTATGAGCCTGGTCTTAAGTTTGCAGTCACACTATGATTGCATATATTTGCATAATAAGCTTGTGTAAGGCGAATAATGTTAACAATAAACGTACCATTCAAATTATGATGCCGCTAAAAGCTGTTTCGCTGCCGTTCAGTTTTTATAAATAGACACGTGCTGTGTCATAGCGTCTCGTAATATCACACAAAATCTTCTCACAATTCGTAAGCATTGTCACCCCAACCAATCTAAAGACATATGGGGCAAATCCCAGACACAATCAATGTGCATGTGTTGATTCTATGGATGCGCCACCTGACGACGTGCGTGCATTTCACTCATTCGCATATTTATCACATAGCTAGTCGCTTTGAGTCCTTCTAGCGTAGCTTTAAGATCTTTGGAGAGACAATATCACTTACATTATGCCTTGCCCTTGAGCGTCAAGAGTATGTCCTCCATTTTCAAATTGATTGATAACATTGTTACTGCATTGTGGTCAAACAAAGTCTTTTATTATTTTTGCTGTTTTGCGATTTGATTAATAAAATGACTTGCTTGATTGCAGTTAAATCTTGGTATTGTGAGCAAATTGTCCACAGTATAACAGCTGATGCTGCTGTCATGGTGCGCCTATGTCTGATAATCATCCCTAAGTAATTGGTCACAAATATCGTGAAGCAAGTAAAATGCTTTTCTCAGCAGTTAGTAGCGAGATTGCAATTTTCAAGTGCATTTATGATACATTCAGAGATGGGACTGTCATTTAACGTGATTATTCGTGCCACGAATATCCAGTCAGAATTACACATCATGGGATCAAACCCACAATCTGTGGGTCGAAAAGTAGCATAGTAAACCGCTTTCTGTAATTGTAAGTCATCATTCGTGCGACCAAAACTGGGTATGTGTTCTGCATTGTACTAGAAGCTTGAATATTCAGAGTGATTTCAAAATTGGTTCGGGTGAAATGTTGTGACCCCCGTGACATGCTCACTGTCGCACTAATCATCTAAGCGTGTTATATAACTAAGAACGCTCGGGAAATGAATTAATTACATTGGTTTGTATTGTCTCAAATTCTACAAGAAATTTAAAACTGAACTAGATAGGTAGAAAAATGCTCTTCCTACATAGTCATTCCTTCATCTACAGAGGAATTGTTCGATTCTATAGTGAAACATACTGGCAATAGTCAGTCAGCGAGGAATCCTAGATATATTGCAACTTCCATTCACTAGGAAAACTCCATCAACAGCAGATATATATTTGTATTACAAGTATTCATGCAAAGGCAGTTACTCCCCTCATCATAATCATGTCACATTTTCTGGAAATCTTGCTTAAATGCCATCAATGCGTATAATTTATTATATATACGCTGTTTTATGCTATTGTACTCATAAGATGCAATTGGTATTTTCATGAAAGCCAGACTGCGGGCACTTTTACGCGACACGTATTTGTGTCATACTAATGTTTACCAGCTTTTGGAGACCGCTGGGTGGTATTGGTTATCCTATAGGTCCTCTTATCTCTGAGGGGCATCGTTTGTGTTGGTGGTGACAAGAATTCACGTAGGTATTGGCTAAGCTTAAATCAAAGTAGTATTAATCACATTATCGGATCACACCAACCATTTATAGTCAGAGATAACAGTCCTTAATCTATGTTTCTTTCAATCTTCTTCACCATCATCTCACCAAAATAACACTATGTTTCTAACTGAGCAATAGCGTGTTTAGTCACATTTAACTTCTTATATATCCATTTACCTCCTAATGACCATTTACAGAGACTGCCACAGAATAATTCATCGATAGCAGCAGCTGCCATTACTTTGATATTAAGATACAACCACGAGGTCGCGTCATCAACTTTATGGTAATGTATTAAATCACGAATCACAACCATTCAATGAGTGGTTTTCAAGGCAAAAATGTTCATTGCAACGATAATTTAGTTATGGTCATTAACCTGCTCTTTGTCATACTATGTTAAATTGCTAATGCAATGGTTGATCTAACTAGAGTACTTTACGACAAGAAGAGATCGGAAAAACGGAGATCAGAGGAGAAAAGAAAACAGGAATTAGATAGAGGAGGGTAGTGTTACATAGAGGAGGGTAAAGCTCGATAGAGGAGGGTGTAGTTAGATAGAGAAGGTGTAGTTAGATAGGGGAGGGTAGAATTAAATAGAGGAGGGTAGAATTGGACAGAGGGGGGTAGTGTTAGATAGAGGAGGGTAGAGCTCGATAGAGGAGGGTAGAATTAAATAGAGGAGGGTAGAATTAGATAGAGAAGGGTGTAGTTAGATAGAGGAGGGTGGAGTCAAATAGAGTAGGGTAGATTTAGGTAGAGGAGGGAAGTGTTAGATAGGGAGGGTAGTGTTAGATAGAGGGTAGAATTTGACAAAGGAGGGTAAAGTAAGACAGTATATAGTTAAATATAGGAGGGTACAATAACACAGAGTAGGGTAGAGTTAGACGAGCAAGATAGAGTTAGATAGAGGAGGGTAGATTTGGACAGAAGAGAGTATAATTCGACAGAGTAGGAGAGGTTAGGTCAGATATAATTAGATAGGAAAGAGTAGAGTTAGATAACGGAGGCTAGAAATAGAAAAAGGAGGACTATTTCAAGACAGAAGAGGGTATAAATAGACAAGGGAGGGTCGAAATAGACACAGGAGGGTATGGTGAGATAGGGGAGGGTATAGCTAAATATAGAATAGTAGAATTAGATAGAGGATTGTAGTGCCAGTAAAGAGATGATAGAATTTAACAGAGTAAGGTAGAGTTAGATAAAAGAGGATAGAATTATATAGAGAAGGAAAGAGTTAGATCGAGGAGGTATATATATATAGATAAAGGGTAGAGTTAGATCGAGGAGGGTAGAATTAGAGCGAGGAAGGTAGAATAAGACAGAGGAGGATATAGTAAGGTAGAGGAGGGTAGGGATAGATAAAGTAGGGTAGTGTTAGGTGGAGGATTGTAGTGTGTATAGTTAGATAGAGTAGAGAAAAGTTTGCTAGAGGAAGGTAGAATTAAATAGAAGAGGGTACAGTTAGAAAGAGGTGTATAGAGATTTAAAAAGAGGCGGGATGAGTTAGTGTAGAGTTAGATAGAAGATTGTAGAGTTAGAAAGAGGAGGATAGATGTAGACAGAGGAAAGTGGAGTTAGAAATAGGGGGGTAGAATTAGATAGAAGAGGGTGGCGTTAGACAGAGGAGGGTGGAGGTAGACAGAGGAGGTTGGAGGTTGGAGGTAGACAGAGAAGGGTGGAGGTAGACAGAGTAGGCTGGAGGTAGACAGAGGAGGATGGAGGTAACCAGAGGAGGGTAGAGGTGGACAGAGGAGGGTGGAGGTAGACAGAGGAGGGCGGAGGCAGACAGAGGAGGGTGGAGGTAGACAGAGGAGGGTGGAGGTAAATAGAGGATGAAGTTTGATAGGGAAGGGTTGTGTTGAATAAGATCCATTCATGTAACGACTTAATACAACAACTACCCAGATGTTTAATATAAATCTGTAGTTGTATGATACCTGTCGATTGCAACGTCATCCAAGAAAAACGCGAATGTTGCCCTGCCTTGTCCACCGTGTGTGTGCCTGCGCTCAGAATGCCTTGCTACTCATAAGATATCTCACTTCTCCTTTATGTCCCAACCTCCTGCCATTAATTATAGACTACGACATGCAAGATATTCACAATCGACTCTGTTTCGCGCAAGAATTCTTCGTCCCATTGCAGACAGTAGCACTTAAGTGTCACTAACGGCAGTCGAGATGCGGATATTTTCATCAAGTTTATCAGCCACTCACGAATATTAACATTTAATATACAGGATGCTTAGAGTGTTACTTTGTGCGGTGGAAAATCATTCGCTTTCTGTTTCGCACTGCATGATATCGTTTGTCGTCTGCTATTGCTGCGAAGCGGCGGGCAAATAGCGTCCGTCCAATGACGAACGCCTGTGTTTGCTTCACCATAATTGACAAGATTGCTGTTCGTTTTATGGCGTCATGGTCGCTCGAGAAAGGAACAGCTCCGTGTGTGAAAACAGCTGACACTATCACTGCACTCTCTAATGGTAACTTGCCACTCAATCGTTATTCATTCGATTTCATGGACTGCGATAATAACAACTGTAATTCGCGGAAATAAGATAAGATAAGATAATTTATTAGCCTGATTCAGGAGTTAGCTTTACAGTCTACAAACAAACACTGACTTATGGTTGCATACGAGACATTAGACATAGACACAGTGCAGGCTAATTAGACATTATTAAAAACATGAATCGAGTATGGCACAAAACTATGTTGATATCGTTTTGTGCGGCATGAGATGGCTCTCAGCCTCTTGTTTTGATCACACTCAGGACAGCCAATAAAGGTACCGACCGAATTCATTGCATGTTAGCTAAGCTAAATCGTCTTTGCTGCGAAGGGGCTTATTCATTCATAGTTGTTTAATTTTAAACAAGATTACAGCGTGTGTGATTAGGTTTGCACAATTCTTCATCGGTACCACAATGAAACAGAGGGTGAACAGAGAGCAGCTTGGAAATTACAATTCCCAATTATCCCATTGGGAGCAATATATATCAATCTCCCGTAGCGGTCACATTTAACACTGTACTTAAGTATCGTGTCGACAGGTCAGAAGAACAGTCCTACAGTCTCGGCTTGGCTGACAGCTTCAGACTTATCGAAGTGTACGTCGTAACTTGCTAATCACACAAGGTTCTTGACTTTTCGCACGCCATCCACGGTTGTGAAGTATCTCGCAGGTCGATTGCCTCGTCAGAAAATATACTTTATTGATAAGGTTATCGACTGCACCAATATCCAAAACGGGCGAAATTGATAAGAAATAGATAAGGGACTCATAAGGAGGTTAAATTGATCGCGTTCTCGTGAGGACGACGAACCAAATCAGGGCCCGGACCATTTACTGATAACAATTACCTTTGCAATCCGATTAATCCGTGAAATGTACACACTTATCATGGCAATTTGCTCAAATATGTACTCCGCAATTGATCGCCGCTTCATTTGATCATAAAATGGCCTGGATTGAAGATGGTTAAGTTGACCAGTACACGCCAGAGAACGCGCGATATAGACCTCACAAGACGAGAGCCATGAGCAAGCCTTATCTTGCCGGAGTCAAGCTCAACAATGCAGTCCCGACCTTAGGGATACATATGGCCTCTGCTTCTGCAGTAGAAAGAGAATGAATGTTAGGTCTGGTTACCGGCTATCCCGACCTTAGTCAGTCACGACATCCGGGCGCTGTCATGACGTCACTTGGTAACGGAGCGTCTGCCGTGGTCTAGGACTCGTGTCGGTAGATTTCCCCAAGACAAGAGGTTGGAACGGCCTGGTCCAGTCAATCTGGTGGTGACCATTAGCATTTTTTTATCTTTTCCACATCCTTGTTCCTTAATTTGTTATGGACCAGGATTTCATTTTTATCCACGTGGATTGCCCTATTTTCCCCTGTCACACACAAGACGGCGGCAGCTCATCAGGTCCATCTTCCCTATTCATGTTTACGTTTACCCCACCTTTGTAGGCATCACTTAACACATTAGTATTGGTGTGCCAACAAAATGTTACTCCTTCTTGAAGGATTCCGGGAGAAAATAATGGTAAACGAATCTTATGATCGTGTCATTCATCCCCATGTTGGACAGTAGCACACGGTTTGTTGCAACAGAGCCATAGGGTTTGCTTGGACATCGCTGAGATATTGTGGCTTATGTGTATATGTTTGTTTTTCCTGGGCAAGGCTGCAATACTTGTTACGCTGTGGAAAATGTACAGCTGCAATCTGCTATAGTGAGGGTGTCACGCCGCTTAGATTATTCGTTTCAAGCACGTACATTGCATTAGTGTGGATGTTGCTTTCTCAATATAGTTACTGTTCATCAGTACCAATAAGCTCTCAGAGATTGTTACTCTTGCTATCTAACGATAAGACGGAACACGCCGTCCAGGGATAAGTAACTCTGACCAGCATTTGAAAGTCGATTACAGTATGATTCATGTTGGTAGATGTGTATATAATCACTGTTCTTGACAGAGTGCAGGATTGTTTGTTGCTTTTTTGGGTGCACATGGTTGAAAATACACAAAAAAGCCCGCAACCAACCAGCATGAATCGCCGTATGCGCATGAGCACGTCGTTGACATCTACGGCGAGGGGCATAATTAGTGGCAAATACATGCTCTGCACCATAAAAATACAGCTATCAGAACGTATTGGTCTGTTACTACTTGTATTGAAATACATACAGAACCAGTCACACCAACCTAGAGGTTAAATCGTAATCCTTGTCACCAAGATTTGATCCTTGCGCCTAGATCTGGCTATCGTAACCATCTCTCAGTCAACTACCTCAAGGCGTGGATGTTGTAAAACCTCTGACTGTAGGATATTATAAATGTCACTCGAGTGCATTAGAGGTCAGCTAACAAAGCATGCGCACAAACAAGGTTTAAAGCAGGGATTTCTTTATGGCTAACTTGAACCTCAATGAAGCGATAATGGCCGGCTGATGGATTCTGATATGGTTGATTCAACCCACGATGCTGGTCAGTTGGTGCAATAGTGATACTTTTGTCATACACGGCAAACATATGCTAATATATGACTACCGGGTCAAACCACTACACGTATTATCGCCCAAACTTGACGTGGTAGACGCTGTTTGATAAACAAAGATGGAAGCGGGTGGTGTTTGAGCGATGATGCCAGAGAATGATAGAATTGCACATGCATAGCTACACGACCCGTTCTCTACTCGTTAGCATATCTTAATGAACATACTTCAAAGGATGTTTTCTGGACGCTGATATCGATGATTTGGTGTACCTCATACCAATCAATGGTCACTATAGAGTTTTGCAGCAACGGCACACGAAACGGAAACAAAGTAAGAATTGCATGAAATCGCTGAAAATCCGTTTTTTATTTATATCTCGGAAAAGCTGTTTGATCACGACAGTATCAGTAGGAGTTGCTAGAATTATATTCACCTCAGTAAATGCATCTCCAATTGAACTCTGTGAAAGGCAGTACCACCAGTACAATAACAACCCCCAACGACGCTCATGGCTGGTTGTGTATAAACGCATTGATGTCGCTATTAATACACCTCTAGCTCCAATCATATGGCGCATTTAACCCTGGTTCATGCCACTTCTCTGCCTCTCTCTAATGGGGCTCACGGTAAGTCTGTTGCAAAGGGCGGTGCAGTGAACAAGTGCTTTTCTGATGACTCATTGGTAACGGCCGACATCTTGGTTCCCAGTGGGATATTAATAACAACGAGAAGAATATACATATTTGGTAGAAACCCCAAGTGCAATAAAATGTGGTTACTGGGTCAACGCAATGTATGATATTTCTTTACGTTAAACAAACATTGAATAATATATAAATAAGCAAACAAGGCGTTTGTAACTATTGATACGGACATGTTAATTCGATGCAATAATTTGTAAACTAGTATGTATGATTTCGATGGTGCTTTTCCCGAGTAGCTCACTCAAGGCAAATTATTCAGCTCCATTGCATGAATTGTTCTGCTTGCTGAATAATCGTAATAGGCAGCTTGTTACTGCAAGCGTTCTCTATAATCAGCCTCACATACTTGACATGACAGTGATTTTGTGAATACGGAATCCCCTGGTGTGGGACTGGGGTAACAGGGAGAAAGAGCGGGTGATTCCAGACACGCTGACACAGGGCCATAAATGCATAAATGTAAATTATACACCTATTATGTGCATATAATACACATTTATGTCTCATAATAAGGGGAGAGTGGGTGGCAAAGGGTATTTCAAAATTGTGTTCTCAGCCCCAAAATGTAACTTGTAGCTTTTATCGAGTAATGTTAAGCCTTACGTATTTGACATGAGAGCAGAGCAGATATCTATAACGACAGATATCCTCACAGCGACAGTCATCCATTACACGAAATAATGGCTAATTATATGCAGGTACAATGAGTAATCAACGTTATACTGCATTCAGCCTTGAAGCGACTAACATGCCAGCCTTCATACACTAATAGACGATATGCAATAATGTACATAAAAATGAAGACAAAACTAAGATGAGATCAGTGACTATATTTTTTACTGTTAGAATCACATATCGTCACTTTTAGAGGCACATATCTTCACTGTTAGAGACACGTATCTTCAATGTAAGGGAAACATATCTTCAATGTTAGAGACACATATTTTCCATGTTAGAGACAAATATCTTCATTGTTAGAGACACATATCTTCACTGTTAGAGACACATATCTTCACTGTTAGCGACACATATCTTCAATGAGAGGGACACATATCTTAAATGTTAGAGACACATATCTTAAATGTTAGAGACACATATCTTCAATGTTAGAGACACATATCTTCAATGTTAGGGACACATATTTTCCCTGTTAGAGACACTTATCTTTAATGTCAGAGACACATATCTTCACTGTTAGAGACACATATCTTCACTGTTAGAGACATATCTTCACTGTTAGAGACATATCTTCACTGTCAGAGACACATATCTTCACTCTCAGAGACAAATATCTGTTCTGTTAGAGACACATATCTTCACTGTTAGAGACACATATCTTCACTGTGATAGAAACACATATCTTTACTGTTAGAGACACATATCTTCACTGGGAGACACATATCTCACTGTTAGTGAAATTTGAAGCGGGTAGGTTTGCCTTTTATTCCCGATATCAGAAAAACATCCATTATGAAATTATAGGGTTGATATCTGTAGATTGCAGTGCAATCAACCTAATATACCAGAAGTGCTATTAAATCCACCAGGCGGTGCACACGTTGTGGTTATATAACAAACCTTGTTACATTGATCCCTTCGCAACAGGTTGCTATGCGCCTATCTCTGATGCACTGAAGGTCACAACCATAACCTGAAGACTTGCTGTAAATCCGCAATGAAGGAGCAAGCGGTGTTGATTGATTCATACAGCTAAATGTCATAGCCAGAGTTATGGTGTCATCATGGTTGTGGGTAGGGCATAGCAAATGTGTGGGTCTGGTGTTGCAACAGCGTGGTTATGGTGCGGATATGGATTATTTATGGCATGATCATGTATGGCTATGATGTGGTTACGGCGTAGATATAGCTTATTTAAGAAAGTAATGGTATATGTGTTTTTTCTAGTCAAGAATAAGGTGTGCATTGGGAAGCAATAGAGGAATACAGAAAAACCTGACAAGCGCAGTGCCACGAACGGTGTTACGACACAGACCTACAACGTACGCTAAACGTCTCATTGCTGTATTATAATGCAATGTATTTACTAAGCCACCTTGTAGAATGCAGATATGACCCGATCAATATCACCGATAGATACCGAATGGTACCGGGAGGCAGAGGGTTGTTGAGATGTTTTAGCAGGAGTTCGTATGAGCGAATACGTCCTTACTCGCAAACAGCAATGAAGCATGTGTAATCAATAATGAATGCTGGTGGACACCTGGATCAAGGCCGGAGAGTCTGGGGGAGTTATAATAGCTTGGCAATATCTTCATTGTCATTCTTGTCATTGCGTCGTGAGTCGGATAGCAGCGATGGAGCAGCACCTAGCTACAGTCAGCCGCCTGTAAGGGCGTTCATGCGCTATACCTAGTGGGTAAAACCTTTATAGATGTATTACTTATGTATAGATACAGTTTTGGCTCGATACATAGCACGTGTGTTATCAAAATAACCCATGTGTTAGCAAAGGTAAGTGTGTGGATTTGAAAAGGGTGATGAGGCAATACAGATCTAAGATCGATTATTTGTTATATCGGCTGTAGCTTGGAAGTGTTGAATACCCGACTAGTTGTGAATTTGTGTTACTTTTAGGAAGACATCGGAGACGATTACCTGGGAGAGAATTGCGCAACAATAAGCAACCGTTCACAACCAACTTGTATTCCTGACGATGCCGAACACACCTGGTAATAAGCGACGAACGGACCGCTTCTGTCAATACACGTTGCAGACTTGCGTCATTCTACTTGGTCTTACCTTGTGTGTCAATGGATGTGTGTTTTTATCTCATCTCAATTGGATCCCGACTTGAACTCTGGATCATTCTAGGAGGGAGTTGTATGGGAGTTGGCATATGTTGTGTATTGTTTGGTTCTATAGCATGTGCTATTGCCGTGCATCAAACAAAGATGGCTAACCCGGCCGCGTTCTATAACCGTCCTACTTACTACGATAACGAACTAGACACCTGCATGTCAGAAGCTGTGATGGATTTGCAGTGACTCATTTGCAGTCAACTTCTGTTAAAACACGTCGTTTGACTAAACAACAAACAGTAGCACATTTCCTCACTGCTGCTTCGACTGCTATCCCTCTGATTATAATTCAGCACCCAATCATAATTGCTCCGGATTGCAATCGAATCAAAGAAATGTATGTGCGCAGTATTGATTTCTCTATTGTCGGTAGTGTGATTGTATTGAAGGCAGAAGCTTTTGGTCGACGTGATTATATATAGTTGTGACACCGTTTGGACTGAAAGATGAATATGTAATAAAAAACACACATAATATCATAATGAAGACAGGTTGTTCCGTTCTCACCAATATCTTGTTATTGCGTCTGATGCAAATAATTATTATATCAGTTTGTTTTTGCTATCACGAAATCCTGAAACAAGTACACAATACCTGTGTTTATGATTATTAATATTGAGTGAAGTAAATATCATGATAAGCCTGTTTTGTAATCCGGTTTATCATTTTGGAATCCTTTTGTTACATTTGAAAGTAAATTGATCAGCTTGAATGTATACTCATGTCAACCCTAGATTCATTAGCAAATAAATTTATTCCCACGTCACATCTGCTGCTTCATAGTCGGCAAACCAATGGATATTACTGTTGCTCCGGTCATCTGCTGTCTATGCACATTCAGGAACAACAAATCCACAACACTTCCTATGAACACCTTTTTGTCCTTGACATTTGTGATATTTATCTTATAAATATAATTAAGGCTTGTTATTAGTAACTGACCAATCACTTCTTACATATGGAAAAGGTTTGACATTTTACAAATATTAATTAAAGAATCAACCGAGACTCCACAATGATTAGACATAACGCCCTATGAAAGGTCAATGATCGCTTAATGTACAAGCCTCCTGTGGACAAATATTATGCCCACAAAACATTGTCGAGATTTGATCATTGATGACGATGTGTTCTAAATGTTCATGCTCATTCAATCAATGTGTGCTTGATGATTGATTCAATAAAACACGACTATAGTAGAAACATTATTGGATGCAATTAATTGTGCCATCAACTGAAATTTTATTGATGTGTTCATGCTAGTTATATCCTACTTGAGCGATAAGTTTGTAAGACACCAAAATGTCACCAAACCACACATTATGTAAGCATTTCCAATCGCTGTTCCATTCATTATTGGTTCACTAAGGTTGAACCACTATTTCAGTATGCCGTCAGGTATTCTTCATCATCTGCGTATTGCACTGATCCTAATGGTTTTATCGACATATGTTACTTGTTTATGAAGTGTGTATCCTTTTGATTTAATCAGCCACAATAGTATCGAGCTGTCATTGTGTGTTGAGCTCTTTATATTCGTTAACTTGTTTCCATAAGACTGTTCGCATTTTTTGTTGCCTTGATCCATGCAGTAGAATATATTGTGACGTTGCATGAAAATGCGGAGGATGCCATTCACCTACAATTCAAAGTGTCGTCAAATCTTCCCGAGTCGTGCAACTCCGTGGCAGATGTAATTGAGATGGATTCAATGGTACAGAGAGGTCGACACCGCTCTGCTATGACATGATGATAGGCTCGCTTCTTCTTCATCCAGCCCTATTCACATCAATTATTGTGAGAATTGTTTGACTCCAGCCTGGACGACAGCGCAGCATGATGAATTGTGTTAACCTCAATCAACAGAATACGAGAATGCTAATAATGACGCTCTACTAGACGTAAATACCTGTATTTTATCACGCATATTGATTCTACCTCAGAATTGACAGAGGTTGTATCAGCTTTAAAAGACGGTTATAATCATATTGGTTAGTTTCACGACTCCTGCAGATCCCAAAAGGAACAGATAAAGGGAATTTGTATCGGTTGATATGATGATGAATGTAATGCGAGCACAAGTGATGTTACTCCTGAATATGAGTTAACCTGATCAAAAGTGTTTTTTTACTTGCATCTGATGTGTTATTGGTGGTGCCCAGGTGAAGCAATATCAATAACAGCGACTTATTGTATCGGCGTAATTCCCTTTCAACACTGACCTGGCCCGCGTACATAGTAATCAACTAGGATTATACGCATTGATGCCAAGTAAGCAGAGAAGCAAGTATCTTACAACAAAAGCACCACACAAATAGCCAGGCCATTTACAAATTGCTTTGTGTTGGATTTTTCGCAATGATATCGTAGCAATAGCCTGCTGGTGCAAGTGAATCGCGTTTTGAAGACATAAGCACGGTTGTTATCCATCTTCATGCTTAAGCAATCAGTTTCCATGGGCAGCATCATTTCCGGTTTAAGATTGCAAACATTGAAAATTGTCCGTGTGCATTTCGTATCTAGACGTTACTGCTCTATTAATGGTACCGATAATGGCAATCACGATGATTGTCAAAGATATTGGCGATCGATTTCTCCGTTGAATCGCTGTCTATCTGTACGATTGTGCGATTCATCCCCCATATTTCAGTACCGATAGTACTGAACTTTTTCATATCAATCTGAAAATGCTCCTCTGCTGTTTGGACGGTCTCCATCCTCAAATAATACCGGTATCGACTATCTAATGTATCCATAAGCTTAGGAGCCATCTGTGGAAATACATCGCGAAGCAATATGAATAGTTCTTGTCATTTAAGTCCACAGGCGCTACACAATTCCTATCGACTACACAGACAAGGCATTTTGTCTTGGAATGATGGTGGAGGAGTAGATTTTGTATTTTTTTAGTAATTCAAGCATGTGAAGATATTTTTGGTAAATCCGTCTGTATTTGATTTTGTGATTAATCAATATAAACGATACAAGCATACTTGCTGATTGCAGAAATACCCTCATTATTACAGTATAAGTAATTGCGCAGAATGGCCTCGTTGTGATGATGCAGGAATGACAGCTGATATGATTCTTTATTTTGATAACTTACAGTGAATAACCATCACTGTATTTTTTACCTTTTGCTCGGTTTTACACGCCAGGTGAGACACTTTTACACAGGTGAGACGGCTTTTAATCATTGTATTGAACGAACAATAATTGACCACTACTTGTGCCTGTGATAGCGACAACGTGTGGAGCTTGCTATTGTGCCGCCAGGTCGCATCAAGTGAAAATCAGCTACAGTGCAGATCAGATGTATACAATACATCTGTCTACAATAAACTACTGTCATTTCTCATAACATGCCTAACCTTGCCTGAAGTGCCCTTTGTCTGATATCGTACTTCAATTATCGGCCTTCTTAGCGTGATCCATTGCTCAGATACAACAGTACCTTGCAGGTCACGTAAGGAGAAGCAGTTTTATCCGACGGCAAAATTATCATTCCATCATATCCTGGTGCGTGTACATATTAACCGAACTGCTGACACACATTGATATATATTAATCTGGCAAACTATTATCTAAAAGAAAAGTTGAAGTTTCTACATGTTGTGGTCGCATCCCTCTGGTACAGTGTCTGGCTGACAATAAACAACAATCACATGTTTTATGCCACCAATAAACAACAATCACATGTTTTATGCCACCAATAAACAACAATCACATGTTTTATGCCACCAATAAACAACAATCACATGTTTTATGCCACCAATAAACAAACCTCAACACCCGTTATAAGCGTGGTTTGTGGGACTTCCATTCTGTAAAGGTGAAACATTCGGTAATGATTCAGTTGTATGCGTATAGTCTGCTACAAATGTGTGCATTGGCATTCGATAATAACCTACAATTGACTTATATAAGACTTGGGGTAAATAACATTTGTTCTGAGGTACTTTTGATTGGAGGTTTGTGCGGTAAGACGGGTGATGGATAATTTGCATATGAATCACTTATTTAGCTGCTTGCGTTGATGCATGCATTGCCCCGAATTGTCTTTTTATTGTGTAGATGGTGTAAATGTTAAGCATATACAACAGGGGCGATACATTGTTCAAATAAAACAACTTTACTTGAACAATGTGACTTCAATGTAACGAGCTCGTTATAGCTATGACAACGTTCTGTTGCAACCGATGAATACTTATTCACTTATTTTCTTATATCAAATGTGTAGTATGGTACCCAGCTATGGCATTCATGTTGAATCTCAACGAATTCACTCTTGCAAAGAGCTGATAGCTCTCTAAGCCTCTGAACAATAACCAGAACAATGGCTGTTGTATCTATCCACATAAAACATATGATCGTGCGATTCTTACAATAATGATAAGCAATGGCTATGGTAAGCCTACCGCTGTCACTATTAGCTCAGGGCTTTGTGTTGTCGTGGTTGTATATTTGTTTAGGGCGAGAAGAAGACATTCAGCATTCATACGATGGCGGCGTAGTGGAAGAGATTTCAGCCCATTGTACTTTCAGCACAAATGGAGGGAACAAAGGCCTCCACGAAATAAGCGAAGGCGGCATTACGTAGCAAAATAGCAATTTTTTTTGTCATTCATTAATTAGAAAAGACAATTTCGTTTTTCTCGCACAATAACCAAGTGATTCTTCGGAGCAGATCTTCGACCAAATGGCTTAAACAGAAAACAATGCTGGGCGTTACTCTTTGCAAAAGCAGCATTTGAATCCCTTTAACAGGTTCAAATCTAAATAATTGCAGCTGATAACATCGTCGTCTTTGTTCATTTTAAAAATACGTGGAATGCTTTAATGTAAACGTGGCTCAATAAAGCAAAATTAAAAGAAGACTTTTTATCCCTATTGCATTAGTCCCGTAGAATGAATCAACGTTGTATTTATCACTTAATATGATCAACGTTATATAACTAATATAATAAATTAATCAATACCAATGATAACCGTGGGAGGATTCAAGTATGTTGCACTTCATTGAAGATTATTTATATGCTTGTAGTTTTATCATGTCATACCTTGTACTATCTGTGGTTATCTTTAAGCATTTATGTTAACTGTTTACAAAAGATGTCATTAGTAAATCGATAACATACAACACGCCCTATAATGGAATGAGGGCGTTAAATGTCTTTGGAAATGCAGACAAGCTATCCAGTCCGTATAATCTGATCCATGCCATTCATAGATAATACCGTGAAGAACGTCCAGCTGCGGAATGATTAATTGCCGTATACAGTGAATAAAAAAAATATATATATATATATATATATATATATATATATATATATAATATATATATATATATATATATATATATATATATATATATATATATATATATATATATATATATATATATATATATATATATATATATATATATATATGTATATATATATATATATACATACATTTCAGTTACTCTATTGGCAGGGAAACGATCCCAGATGCGGACTGGGAATGCGACCTGGGTGTTTTGTTAGAGCCATCATTGATCTTGGCTGTACACCATGATAAGACCACAAGGAAAGCAAACTCTACGCTTGGTCTTATGAGGCGCTTTCTCAAGTACCTTCAACCAAAACCGTTTGTACAACAATACAAGTCCTTAGTGAGGCCGGTGGTTGAGTATTGGCTCGCCGGTCACTAACCCTTTTCACAAGAAAGACGCTGACAAGATTGAGCGAATGCAGAGAGCAGCAACCCGACAGAAGACATGCCATACCCGGACAGACTTCACGAGACAAAACTAGTCACTCAGCGGCAGGCGCAAAAGGGCGGACCTGAATCAAGCGTACAGGATCATCCACATAATAGACGACCTCCCAGAAGAAACCTTCCTCAAAATAGCCCCATATACAACAACATGTACCAACGGCCCCAAACTCTTGAAGCAGTATAGTACTACAAAGCTCAGGAGCAAGAGTTTCAACCGTAGAGTAGTTGAGGCGTTTAATTATCGTCCTCTATGTGTCATTGCCGCCCCATCCCTTTACCACTTCCAGTCCGGCTGCGAAAGTTTCAGAGTCGTGCACAAGTCAGACAATAATATTGTTAAAGAAAGAGAGAGATAGTATAACGAGGTCCAGCCAGAATAAGTCCTACCCTCAGTAAAATACTCATGTCATAGCCACACCAAAACCACTCGAACATCACTTGATAAATAATCCATTTCCGCTCGGAAGCAAAGCCATAACCACGTCATAGCCACCACATAACCACAGTATAACTGCGCAGTAACCATGACCACATCCAAATCGTTAGTACACGATAATCGACCCGTCACCAGACCAGAAACACCGCAATAGGGGTAGATCATAACGCAACTCTAACTTTCACGATCGAGTGGAATTCGATGAAGGCTGTCTGCATAGAAGTTATTAACGGGAAACACTACCGAGTGCCAAGTATCCTTAGTATTCCATTTGGTCAAGCAAATGTGTGATAAAGTCCAAACAATGTGAATATATAATAAGCCAGTAAATGGTTAAGAAATTGTCGAACCCCAAGAGCAATATTCTTTAATGCATAACCGAGTCATGTAAACCATTGAATGATTATCTATACACTCCTATGAAGTACAGAACATTGGAGCTCATATCGCACTGGGCGTTCGGAACGGCGCCCGGAATGGCGCAAGGAATAGCGCTATTAATAAGCAATAAACAGCCAACCGTCGAATTCAGAAATAAATGACTAGACCTTGGTACTGCTGATATCACCTTAACTCATACTGACAAGGTCAAGATCGACACACCGAGACAGCATTGCGCGTCATCATCTTTTAAACTGAAGATCCGACTAAAGTCACACCTGCCATCTGTTTAGATTGTATGTACAGGTGATTCATGTATTATCCTGATGCCTCGTCATTGGAGCGAGCATAGCGTTTTAATTATAGAATACAGGGATCCGAAGACAAGAGTATACACTTATGTTTTCGTCGGTAACTAGGCAGAAAACAAATCTGGAATAGCATGCAACAATTGATGTTGTAGTTATGATATTGGTAGATTTGTGTTTGACCTCATCTCAGTTGGATCCCGACTTGAACGGGGGTGTTTTTTCGGGAGTAGGTATATGCTGTGTATCGTTTGGTTCAATAGCTTGTGCGATAGCTGTGTATCTAACAAAGATGGCGAATGCTGCAGTGTTTTATAGCCGACCAACGTACTGCGATAACGAAGTGGACACTTGCATGTATGAAGCTGTGATATATTATCAGTGACTCGAATTAACCCATTTGTCACATGACGCCAGCATTGACGAAACTGTGAATAATAGCACATTTGGCCAACTATTCATCACTGCATGTACTTTACCGGTTGCCGGTTGTTTGATTGTATCGAACACAGAAGCCCTTTGCTCGACTTGATGATAATCTATTTTGACATCGCGAGGACGAATAGACGAATATATCCTAAAGTCATAAATCGGTTGACCTTCACAACGGTTGCAACAGGAATACCAATAATGGTAGGCTCCGTTCCTGGTGGCATCTGCTTATTGTTCTTACACGTCTGTCGACTTTATTGTTGTTAGCTTATCAATGATCATAACACACCAGCGTGTCATATCATACCACAAGCTAAATAGCTGTGAAACGTCGCAAATCGCACGTTATATCAGCAACTTTTCAGATTTAAAGAGATTACTTTTCATTAAATTGTTTTCAGCTAATCGGTTTATCTTTTAAGATATCCCTCAAATTTGAGGGAATATGAAACTGATTTGAACAATATTCCTCTCTTTACATGTATGACACGGAGCCCAGTCTTACTAATGCTGCACTTATCAGCCACTATTAATCAAAAGTCGTCGTACAACAGTCACAAAGAAGCCAGGTGTGCTCAAATGTTTCATTAGTGTAAATTACTTCATTATTCTGAACTTCCATTACTGTAGGTTAGTCGACATGTTTTATTCCTATGTGCACAGACCACGTCGATTGCGGGTCATCAGTCCAGGCACATCGCGTGTTACTAGTTGCTAGCAGTATATATATATATATTAAACGACGGGTTGGCCTTGATGTCTGAACAAGTTATTCAATGTAAAACATCCAGGAAAGTATTAAAACAATTCACATAGTAAAGCGGAAATATTGATTCCCCGGTGCTAAATCGTCAATCACATTATGGGAACAACATTGTAACATCCATGGAATGCTTCTCCTAGCAATATTCCGGGAAGCGTCCCCAAAGAAGCACTACTGCCCAAGGCCATATAGAAGATTGGTTATCCTATCTATATCTCACTCAGTAGATATATAACACAGTGCTCAATTCTACCAATGTACCATATATAAGTCACATTTAGATACAAGCCTACATTCCGCAGCTATGATCAAGCCAGATGTGCTATATACAAAGGTGTGCGTTAAATAACAGGTCACGTAATACATATTCAGCAATGCGTGTGATATTTTTACAAAGTATTCGGCTCAAAACATTCGAGAAGGAAAAACATTCGCAACGATGGCTGAAAGCCGGATCATTCAGTTTACTAGATATAAACAGCCAATATCCACATCATTTGTTTGGTATGATGAGCGATTCAAACCAACGCGCCATTGATACTCCGGCATCAGGACTGATAAGATGAAGCATTGTTAATTGTAGCACCCCAGCTGTTAAGGATTACACCTGGTCTGATTGTGACATGTATGTAACAACAAGAGCGAATCAGATTGAGTGCTAGACAGATTAGTTGTTTGGGTCAGTCGTGTTTTCATCATTGTGTCTGATATGATGAAGGCTTAAGTGTTTGATTCATTAGAGTATGTGATTTAACAAACGTTACAACAAATCTTATTTCCTAATTTCATGCAGCTGTAAGAACTATTGAACATAATGCTGCACAATGTGTGACACCTGGATGATAAGGATTGTCTTGTAACTTGTAATGATTTATGACAGTCAATATGAAATGGGTTAACTGTTGTTTTCGAAGTTTGCCGTTACTGCCTTATGTGCTATGCTCCTCGAAGTTCTCCGGATCCATTCAACCACTCTATTTGTATTGTGCCTTCATTGTCTACCATGTACATACTCGGTAATCACATATTCTCGTGACATGATATCAGAGATTTTACAACCTCGCGGAAGCAGAAATGTCTAGTGCCATATTATCGCAAGCAAGACAACTAAGCTGATGTCTTTGCAATGATACACTGTATCAGTTAAATGCATCACATCCACGACGAATCATGAAACTGTGACAGAATGTCTAACAGAAACATTGCATCGGCAATATACAGCCCCCGAACGCGAAGCAAGCATTGATTTCACACAATTCATGGCCATTTTGATTAGCAATATATCATCTATGTTCAGCTACAATTCATTGCATTCGTATTTGTAATTGTACGCCTCAGATGTAGCAGGCACTATTGGCGAAATCTAGTTCAGCGATCGCATTGAGGAATACAGTAAACCGTCAGTATGCATGGAGTCTATTGGTTGTCATGCAGTAGCTAGAACATGTTCACTTAGGTTAAGATGACAAGCAGCGAATGCATACAGAGTGATGAAGTGAGACAGTTGTTACGAGTGGATCATATTCATATGTACACCTGCTTACATCAAGATAATCACCGCTGAAGACACCTGCATCATAACGAATCCCGGCTGTATCTCGTCAATAACAATATAGACTGATATATATCTTCTACTTAAGTACATTATATGTCACTAAAGCTGAACAGTAAGCGACATTCGGGAGCGATGTATGAGTGTCGATAACCATAGCTCTGCTGTGGCAATCAAGCTCGTCTCTGTCAAGGTTTCTGCTTGATCAATAGCTTACTCCCTTCGATTGTGGATGCCTTATGAAAGAAACACGCATTTGAGCAACCTATTTTAACGAATTCTCCAAATCAATGGTATATTATTGAACAGCCATTGTCACAAATGAAGGGATTATAATCCAATAGGTTTTTTTGAAACTAAAGTTGAATGAAAACTTTGCATATGTATCAATGATGTGTAGAATGTTGTCACCATGGAGCCAATCATCGAACGTAGGGAACTAAAACATCTAATGCTGGTGGTTGTGATATCCTTATGATCAAGATACGTTTTTGCTTTGGCTTATAATTGATACGTCACAAGTTTGTGGATATATGTTTTGTTGTCGACGCAGCGGCGTGTTCGTTCATTAAAATATGTTCTGAAAATAATACAAAGTTTCTGCCCTAATACTTTACGATGGTGTGCTTAGCAAAAGTAGGCCCTGGGGGGCGATAATGCCAATGAGACAAATAATAATAATAATAATAATCTTTATTTTCGCATAGCAGGTGTACAGGAACATCAATATTTGATACAAGAACAAAAAAACACACGAGAACGAATAAACAAATAAATCAGTTACGATAAACGCAATTCCTTTAACAGAGCTTCAGCTTCATGTTGGGTAAGCACTGATAATGAATCCCCGTCTGTAATAGAAATAAGAGATGGGGATTCATTATCAGTGCTGGCCATTTGACACGTCATTGGATGGACGGTTATGTACTACAAGACCTTTATTATCACGTTTGAGCCGTCTGATGAGTAGAACTATGCCTAGCCTGAAGATGAATCCAAACGGCGGTTCACATGAGTGACATTCAAGTGTCAATGAGGGACGTGAAAGCAAAGTAGAAGTTTTATACCATTCATGATTAGGCGACTCTAATAGGCTACGGCTTTAAGTACATTTCCTCTATGTTTGGCGCCATTCGTGCATGAATCCTGCTGATGACAGCGATAATAAAAACGGCTTTCGGAGTTTCTCAGCTGCCATTACGAGATAGATTCCATCAACCTATTCCCAACAATGTATTGGCATGTTATCAATAATTAATGCGGGCCCCAGTATATCTTAGTGTTTTCCCTTTGATAATATACAGTGAGCCATGATAGTTATACTCGAAGTGATGAATCGTTACCCTCATGATTGACGTATTGCATGGTATGACGCTTGATGAAGTGCACAGTGGTAGCGGGATTAGTCCCAGCATCGGATGAGTTACAACATAATGACGGAATGACAGCCAGATGAGCCGAGTCAGTAGCAGTGATGATGAACGATATCTAATGCATTAGTAAAGGAATGTTTAAGACGAGGGTAGAAGGTATCGGTTCACAAAACAACGCATCTATTGTTCCGAATGATCAATCAGAAAACAGGCCTCAATAAGTCTGCAGGTTTTAGGAACTAACACTTTTTGATGGTCTATCATGTTTTTTATTTTACGTTAAAAAAGCGGTTGCCAATCGTTGCTTCTGTCTAAAGCCAATAGCAAACAAAAATGTACGTTATGAGCCTGGTCTTAAGTTTGCATTCACAGTATGATTGCATATATTTGCATAATAAGCTTGTGTAAGGCGAACGATGTTAACAATAAACGTACCATTCAAATTATGATGCCGCTAAAAGCTGTTTCGCTGCCGTTCAGTTTTTATAAATAGACACGTGCTGTGTCATAGCGTCTCGTAAAATCACACAAAATCTTCTCACAATTCGTAAGCATTGTCACCCCAACCAATCTAAAGACATAAGGGGCAAATCCCAGACACAATCAATGTGCATGTGTTGATTCTATGGATGCGCCACCTGACGACGTGCGTGCATTTCACTCATTCGCATATTTATCACATAGCTAGTCGCTTTGAGTCCTTTTAGCGTAGCTTTAAGATCTTTGGAGAGACAATATCACTTACATTATGCCTTGCCCTTGAGCGTCAAGAGTATGTCCTCCATTTTCAAATTGATTGATAACATTGTTACTGCATTGTGGTCAAACAAAGTCTTTTATTATTTTTGCTGTTTTGCGATTTGATTACTAAAATGACTTGCTTGATTGCAGTTAAATCTTGGTATTGTGAGCAAATTGTCCACAATATAACAGCTGATGCTGCTGTCATGGTGCGCCTATGTCTGATAATCATCCCTAAGTAATTGGTCACAAATATCGTGAAGCAAGTAAAATGCTTTTCTCAGCAGTTAATAGCGAGATTGCAATTTTCAAGTGCATTTATGATACATTCAGAGATGGGACTGTCATTTAACGTGATTATTCGTGCCACGAATATCCAGTCAGAATTACACATCATGGGATCGAACCCACAATCTGTGGGTCGAAAAGTAGCATAGTAAACCGCTTCACCGCAGGAATTGCCGGCTGCTTTCTGTAATTGTAGGTCATCATTCGATGTGCGACCAAAACTGGGTATGTGTTCTGCATTGTACTAGAAGCTTGAATATTCAGAGTGATTTCAAAATTGGTTCGGGTGAAATGTTGTGACCCCCGTGACATGCTCACTGTCGCACTAATCATCTAAGCGTGTTATATAACTAAGAACGCTCGGGATATGAATTAATAACATTGGTTTGTATTGTCTCAAATTCTACAAGAAATTTAAAACTGAACTAGATAGGTAGAAAAATGCTCTTCCTACATAGTCATTCCTTCATCTACAGAGGAATTGCTCGATTCTATAGTGAAACATACTGGCAATAGTCAGTCAGCGAGGAATCCTAGATATATTGCAACTTCCATTCACTAGGAAAACTCCATCAACAGCAGATATATATTTGTATTACAAGTATTCATGCAAAGGCAGTTACTCCCCTCATCATAATCATGTCACATTTTCTGGAAATCTTGCTTAAATGCCATCAATGCGTATAATTTATTATATATACGCTGTTTTATGCTATTGTACTCATAAGATGCAATTGGTATTTTCATGAAAGCCAGACTGCGGGCACTTTTACGTGACACGTATTTGTGTCATGCTAATGTTTACCAGCTTTTGGAGACCGCTGGGTGGTATTGGTTATCCTATAGGTCCTCTTATCTCTGAGGGGCATCGTTTGTGTTGGTGGTGACAAGAATTCACGTAGGCATTGGCTAAGCTTAAATCAAAGTAGTATTAATCACATTATCGGATCACACCAACCATATATAGTCAGAGATAACAGTCCTTAATCTATGTTTCTTTCAATCTTCTTCACCATCATCTCACCAAAATAACACTATGTTTCTAACTGAGAAATAGCGTGTTTAGTCACATTTAACTTCTTATATATCCATTTACCTCCTAATGGCCATTTACAGAGACTGCCACAGAATAATTCATCGATAGCAGCAGCTGCCATTACTTTGATATTAAGATACAACCACGAGGTCGCGTCATCAACTTTATGGTAATGTATTAAATCACGAATCACAACCATTCAATGAGTGGTTTTCAAGGCAAAAATGTTTATTGCAACGATAATTTAGTTATGGTCATTAACCTGCTCTTTGTCATACTATGTTAAATTGCTAATGCAATGGTTGATCTAACTAGAGTACTTTACGACAAGAAGAGATCGGAAAAACGGAGATCAGAGGAGAAAAGAAAACAGGAATTAGATAGAGGAGGGTAGTGTTACATAGATGAGGGTAAAGCTCGATAGAGGAGGGTGTAGTTAGATAGAGAAGGTGTAGTTAGATAGGGGAGGGTAGAATTAAATAGAGGAGGGTAGAGCTCGATAGAGGAGGGTAGAATTAAATAGAGGAGGGTAGAATTAGATAGAGAAGGGTGTAGTTAGATAGAGGAGGGTGGAGTCAAATAGAGTAGGGTAGATTTAGGTAGAGGAGGGAAGTGTCAGATAGGGAGGGTAGTGTTAGATAGAGGGTAGAATTTGACAAAGGAGGGTAAAGTAAGACAGTATATAGTTAAATATAGGAGGGTACAATAACACAGAGTAGGGTAGAGTTAGACGAGCAAGATAGAGTTAGATAGAGGAGGGTAGATTTGGACAGAAGAGGGTGTAATTCGACAGAGTAGGAGAGGTTAGGTCAGATACAATTAGATAGGAAAGAGTAGAGTTAGATAACGGAGGATAGAAATAGAAAAAGGAGGACTATTTCAAGACAGAAGAGGGTATAAATAGATAAGGGAGGGTCGAAATAGACACAGGAGGGTATGGTGAGATAGGGGAGGGTATAGCTAGATATAGAATAGTAGAATTAGATAGAGGATTGTAGTGCCAGAAAAGAGATGATAGAATTTATCAGAGTAAGGTAGAGTTAGATAAAAGAGGATAGAATTATATAGAGAAGGAAAGAGTTAGATCGAGGAGGTATATATATATGGATAAAGGGTAGAGTTAGATCGAGGAGGGTAGAATTAGAGCGAGGAAGTTAGAATAAGACAGAGGAGGATATAGTAAGGTAGAGGAGGGTAGGGATAGATAAAGTAGGGTAGTGTTAGGTGGAGGATTGTAGAGTGTATAGTTAGATAGAGTAGAGAAAATTTTGCTAGAGGAAGGTAGAATTAAATAGAAGAGGGTACATTTAGAAAGAGGTGTATAGAGATTTAAAAAGAGGCGGGATGAGTTAGTGTAGAGTTAGATAGAAGATTGTAGAGTTAGAAAGAGGAGGATAGATGTAGACAGAGGAAAGTGGAGTTAGAAATAGGGGGGTAGAATTAGATAGAAGAGGGTGGCGTTAGACAGAGGAGGGTGGAGGTAGACAGAGGAGGTTGGAGGTAGACAGAGAAGGGTGGAGGTAGACAGAGTAGGCTGGAGGTAGACAGAGGAGGATGGAGGTAACCAGAGGAGGGTAGAGGTGGACAGAGGAGGGTGGAGGTAGACAGAGGAGGGCGGAGGCAGACAGAGCAGGCTGGAGGTAGACAGAGGAGGGTGGAGGTAGACAGAGTAGGCTGGAGGTAGACAGAGGAGGATGGAGGTAACCAGAGGAGGGTAGAGGTGGACAGAGGAGGGTGGAGGTAGACAGAGGAGGGTAGAAGTGAACAGAGGAGGGTGGAGGTAGACAGAGGAGGGCGGAGGCAGACAGAGGAGGGTGGAGGTAGACAGAGGAGGGTGGAGGTAAATAGAGGATGAAGTTTGATAGGGAAGGGTTGTGTTGAATAAGATCAATTCATGTAACGACTTCATACAACAACTACCCAGATGTTTAATATAAATCTGTAGTTGTATGATACCTGTCGATTGTAACGTCATCCAAGAAAAACGCGAATGTTGCCCTGCCTTGTCCACCGTGTGTGTGCCTGCGCTCAGAATGCCTTGCTACTCATAAGATATCTCACTTCTCCTTTATGTCCCAACCTCCTGCCATTAATTATAGACTACGACATGCAAGATATTCACAATCGACTCTGTTTCGCGCAAGAATTCATCGTCCCATTGCAGACAGTAGCACTTAAGTGTCACTAACGGCAGTCGAGATGCGGATATTTTTATCAAGTTTATCAGCCACTCACGAATATTGACATTAAATATACAGGATGCTTAGAGTGTTACTTTGTGCGGTGGAAAGTCATTTCGCACTGCATGATATCGTTTGTCGTCTGCTATTGCTGCGAAGCGGCGGGCAAATAGCGTCCGTCCAATGACGAACGCCTGTGTTTGCTTCACCATAATTGACAAGATTGCTGTTCGTTTTATGGCGTCATGGTCGCTCGAGAAAGGAACAGCTCCGTGTGTGAAAACAGCTGACACTATCACTGCACTCTCTAATGGTAACTTGCCACTCAATCGTTATTCATTCGATTTCATGGACTGCGATAATAACAACTGTAATTCGCGGAAATAAGATAAGATAAGATAATTTATTAGTCCGATGCAGGAGTTAGCTTTACAGTCTACAAACAAACACTGACTTATGGTTGCATACGAGACATTAGACATAGACACAGTGCAGGCTAATTAGACATTATTAAAAACATGAATAGAGTATGGCACATAACTGTGTTGATATCGTTTTGTGCGGCATGAGATGGCTCTCAGCCGCTTGTTTTGATCACACTCAGGACAGCTAATAAAGGTACGGACCGAATTCATTGCATGTTTTCTAAGCTAAATCGTCTTTGCTGCGAAGGGGCTTATTCATTCATAGTTGTTTAATTTTAAACAAGATTACAAGATTACAGCGTGTGTGATTAGGTTTGCACAATTCTTCATCGGTACAACAATGAAACAGAGGGTGAACAGAGAGCAGCTTGGAAATTACAATTCCCAATTATCCCATTGGGAGCAATATATATCAATCTCCCGTAGCGGTCACATTTAACACTGTACTTAAGTATCGTGTCGACAGGTCAGAAGAACAGTCCTACAGTCTCGGCTTGGCTGACAGCTTCAGACTTATCGAAGTGTACGTCGTAACTTGCTAATCACACAAGGTTCTTGACTTTTCGCACGCCATCCACGGTTGTGAAGTATCTCGCAGGTCGATTGCCTCGTCAGAAAATATACTTTAATGATAAGGTGATCGACTGCACAAATATCCAAAACGGGCGAAATTGATAAGAAATAGATAAGGGACTCATAAGGAGGTTAAATTAATCGCGTTCTCGTGAGGACGACGAACCAAATCAGGGCCCGGACCATTTACTGATAAAAATTACCTTTTTAATCCGATTTATCCGTGAAATGTACACAGGTATCATGGCAATTTGCTCAAATATGTACTTCGCAATTGATCGCCGCTTCATTTGATCATAAAATAGCCTGGATTGAAGATGGTTAAGTTGACCAGTACACGCCAGAGAACGCGCGATATAGACCTCACAAGACGAGAGCCATGAGCAAGCCTTATCTTGCCGGAGTCAAGCTCAACAAAGCACTCCCGACCTTAGGGCTACAAATGGCCTCTGTGTCTGCAGTAGAAAGAGAATGAATGTTAGGTCTGGTTACCGGGCTATCCCGACCTTAGTCAGTCACGACATCCGGGCGCTGTCATGACGTCACTTGGTAACGGAGCGTCTGCCGTGGTCTGGGACTCGTGTCGGTAGATTTCCCCAAGACAAGAGGTTGGAACGACCTGGTCCAGTCAATCTGGTGGTGACATCATTAGCATTTTTATCTTTTCCACATCCTTGTTCCTTAATTTGTTATGGACCAGGATTTTCATTTTTATCCACGTGGATTGCCCTATTTTCCCCTGTCACACAAGACGGCGGCAGCTCAATCAGGTCCATCTTCCCTATTCATGTTTACGTTTACCCCACCTTTGTAGGCATCACTTAACACATTAGTATTGGTGTGCCAACAAAATGTTACTCCTTCTTGAAGGATTCCGGGAGAAAATAATGGTAAACGAATCTTATGATCGTGTCATTCATCCCCATGTTGGACAGTAGCACACGGTTTGTTGCAACAGAGCCATAGGGTTTGCTTGGACATCGCTGAGATATTGTGGCTTATGTGTATATGTTTGTTTTTCCTGGGCAAGGCTGCAATACTTGTTACGCTGTGGAAAATGTACAGCTGCAATCTGCTATAGTGAGGGTGTCACGCCGCTTAGATTATTCGTTTCAAGCACGTACATTGCATTAGTGTGGATGTTGCTTTCTCAATATAGTTACTGTTCATCAGTACCAATAAGCTCTCAGAGATTGTTACTCTTGCTATCTAACGATAAGACGGAACACGCCGTCCAGGGATAAGTAACTCTGACCAGCATTTGAAAGTCGATTACAGTATGATTCATGTTGGTAGATGTGTATATAATCACTGTTCTTGACAGAGTGCAGGATTGTTTGTTGCTTTTTTGGATGCACATGGTTGAAAATACACAAAAAAGCCCGCAACCAACCAGCATGAATCGCCGTATGCGCATGAGCACGTCGTTGACATCTACAGCGAAGGGCATAATTAGTGGCAAATACATGCTCTGCACCATAAAAATACAGCTATCAGAACGTATTGGTCTGTTACTACTTGTATTGAAATACATACAGAACCAGTCACACCAACCTAGAGGTTAAATCGTAATCCTTCTCACCAAGATTTGATCCTTGCGCCTAGATCTGGCTATCGTAACCATCTCTCAGTCAACTACCTCAAGGCGTGGATGTTGTAAAACCTCTGACTGTAGGATATTATAAATGTCACTCGAGTGCATTAGAGGTCAGCTAACAAAGCATGCGCACAAACAAGGTTTAAAGCAGGGATTTCTTTATGGCTAACTTGAACCTCAATGAAGCGATAATGGCCGGCTGATGGATTCTGATATGGTTGATTCAACCCACGATGCTGGTCAGTTGGTGCAATAGTGATACTTTTGTCATACAAGGCAAACATATGCTAATATATGACTACCGGGTCAAACCACTACACGTATTATCGCCCAAATTTGACGTGGTAGACGCTGTTTGATAAACAAAGATGGAAGCGGGTGGTGTTTGAGCGATGATGCCAGAGAATGATAGAATTGCACATGCATAGCTACACGACCCGTTCTCTACTCGTTAGCATATCTTAATGAACATACTTCAAAGGATGTTTTCTGGACGCTGATATCGATGATTTGGTGTACCTCATACCAATCAATGGTCACTATAGAGTTTTGCAGCAACGGCACAGGAAACGGAAACAAAGTAAGAATTGCATGAAATCGCTGAAAATCCGTTTTTTATTTATATCTCGGAAAAGCTGTTTGATCACGACAGTATCAGTAGGAGTTGCTAGAATTATATTCACCTCAGTAAATGCATCTCCAATTGAACTCTGTGAAAGGCAGTACCACCAGTACAATAACAACCCCCAACGACGCTCATGGCTGGTTGTGTATAAACGCATTGATGTCGCTATTAATACACCTCTAGCTCCAATCATATGGCGCATTTAACCCTGGTTCATGCCACTTCTCTGCCTCTCTCTATTGGGGCTCACGGTAAGTCTGCTGCAAAGGGCGGTGCAGTGCTTTTCTGATGACTCATTGGTAACGGCCGACATCTTGGTTCCCAGTGGGATATTAATAACAACGAGAAGAATATACATATTTGGTAGAAACCCCAAGTGCAATAAAATGTGGTTACTGGGTCAACGCAATGTATGATATTTCTTTACGTTAAACAAACATTGAATAATATATAAATAAGCAAACAAGGCGTTTGTAACTATTGATACGGACATGTTAATTCGATGCAATAATTTGTAAACTAGTATGTATGATTTCGATGGTGCTTTTCCCGAGTAGCTCACTCAAGGCAAATTATTCAGCTCCATTGCATGAATTGTTCTGCTTGCTGAATAATCGTAATAGGCAGCTTGTTACTGCAAGCGTTCTCTATAATCAGCCTCACATACTTGACATGACAGCGATTTTGTGAATACGGAATCCCCTGGTGTGGGACTGGGGTAACAGGGAGAAAGAGCGGGTGATTCCAGACACGCTGACACAGGGCCATAAATGCATAAATGTAAATTATACACCTATTATGTGCATATAATACACATTTATGTCTCATAATAAGGGGAGAGGTGGCAAAGGGTATTTCAAAATTGTGTTCTCTGCCCCAAAATGTGACATGTAGCTATAATCGAGTGATGTTAAGCCTTATGTATTTGACAAAAGAGCAGAGCAGATATCTATAACGACAGATATCCTCACAGCGACGGTCATAAATTACACGACATTGCTCAATATCTGCTTTTCTTTACTGTAAATACAATCATTCAGATCAGGGTAATTGGAGATTTCATCTAAAGTATCTAACGATGTTGATTGACATTATCATGTAATTGCCTTGTTAATATTCAATGCAGCGAACCATATTATTGTGCAAGGTACAATAATCGATCGTTGGTGAGGCTACTTACCTATACCTGCTCTGTTTGTGTCACACTTTTACCAATCACCTTAAACCATCAGGGTTTGCATTAAGCTAACACCTGGGAAATCGTCAGTAAGGGCTCATTGTATGTTACGTTACGACCGCACCAATCTGGCGGTGACTCCCTGGATGACTTGATAATTTATGAATTGTTTTAATCTGACACGTCATGGCGTCGTTGATACGTGTAACCACTTTAAAGATCTTAAATATACCAAACACATCGCCAACAAATGTATTTAAACACGTTAGTTTGCAGATGAGACTTAGCAACTGTATGGTGTGCTTTAAATGAATCTTCAGTTTTGTGGTGGTGGTTACAGGTGGTCTTTCATTATGATGCATCCCAATGGTGTATGAATAGGCGGACAAGTAAGGCAAACTCAGCTCTATGCCAAATTAATTTTAGACCCTTTGGCAATAACGTATGTACAGGAATGACCAAGGTCAGTTTCATTGACCCAATATAAAACTAGGAGTGAGCGTAAAATTGTTCATTCGAGACATGCTAACAAAGATATGAACAAAACTTGCCATTCAAAGAACTCATATGTTTCTATAACAGTATCATCTGCATGCCACGCATGTAACCACAAGGTGCAGTGTACGGGAATTCTGGTAGAATGTATCATACTAAGCTTCGGCTCTACCTGCAATTGTTCTTTAATGCTATTTCATATATGCATTACCTTAAACTGAGAGACATTGGATTTGGCCCTGCATAATACTCTGTCTTGGAAAAAAGAATAAAGGCAAGTTTCATACTTTATACAATTCAATCGTAACGGTTGCTATTGTTCTACTGAAACAATTGGAACGGAACACGCGTTTGAGTGGAAAACGGAAACCGGAAAGCGGAAACCGGAAAACGGAACACGCGTGGCTAGTTATATACATGTACAATGAGTAATGAACGTTATACTGCATTCAGCCTTGAAGCGATTAACATACCAGCCTTCATACACTAACACACGATATGCAATAATGTACATAAAAATGAAGACAAAACTAAGATGAGATCAGTGACTATATTTTTTACTGTTAGAATCACATATCGTCACTTTTAGAGGCACATATCTTCACTGTTAGAGACACATATCTTTACTGTTAGAGACACGTATCTTCAATGTAAGGGAAACATATCTTCAATGTTAGAGACACATATTTTAACTGTTAGAGACACATATCTTCACTGTTAGAGACACATATCTTCACTGTAAGAGACACATATCTTCACTATGAGAGACAAATATCTTTACTGTTAGTGATAGCACAGTGAAGCGGGTAGCCTCATAATTTTATTCTCGATATCAGAAAAACATCCATTATGAAATTATAGGGTTGATATCTGTAGATTGCAGTGCAATCAACCTAATATACCAGAAGTGCTATTAAATCCACCAGGCGGTGCACACGTTGTGGTTATATAACAAACCTTGTTACATTGATCCCTTCGCAACAGGTTGCTATGCGCCTATCTCTGATGCACTGAAGGTCACAACCATAACCTGAAGACTTGCTGTAAATCCGCAATGAAGGAGCAAGCGGTGTTGATTGATTCATACAGCTAAATGTCATAGCCAGAGTTATGGTGTCATCATGGTTGTGGGTAGGGCATAGCAAATGTGTGGGTCTGGTGTTGCAACAGCGTGGTTATGGTGCGGATATGGATTATTTATGGCATGATCATGTATGGCTATGATGTGGTTACGGCGTAGATATAGCTTATTTAAGAAAGTACATGGTAAGGCTATAATGTGTTTTTTCTAGTCAAGAATAAGGTGTGCATTGGGAAGCAATAGAGGAATACAGAAAAACCTGACAAGCGAAGTGCCACGAACGGTGTTACGACACAGACCTACAACGTACGCTAAACGTCTCATTGCTGTATTATAATGCAATGTATTTACTAAGCCACCTTGTAGAATGCAGATATGACCCGATCAATATCACCGATAGATACCGAATGGTACCGGGAGGCAGAGGGTTGTTGAGATGTTTTAGCAGGAGTTCGTATGAGCGAATACGTCCTTACTCGCAAACAGCAATGAAGCATGTGTAATCAATAAAGAATGCTGGTGGACACCTGGATCAAGGCCGGAGAGTCTGGGGGAGTTATAATAGCTTGGCAATATCTTCATTGTCATTCTTGTCATTGCGTCGTGAGTCGGATAGCAGCGATGGAGCAGCACCTAGCTACAGTCAGCCGCCTGTAAGGGCGTTCATGCGCTATACCTAGTGGGTAAAACCTTTATAGATGTATTACTTATGTATAGATACAGTTTTGGCTCGATACATAGCACGTGTGTTATCAAAATAACCCATGTGTTTCCAAAGGTAAGTGTGTGGATTTGAAAAGGGTGATGAGGCAATACAGATCTAAGATCGATTATTTGTTATATCGGCTGTAGCTTGGAAGTGTTGAATACCCGACTAGTTGTGAATTTGTGTTACTTTTAGGAAGACATCGGAGACGATTACCTGGGAGAGAATTGCGCAACAATAAGCAACCGTTCACAACCAACTTGTATTCCTGACGATGCCGAACACACCTGGTAATAAGCGACGAACGGACCGCTTCTGTCAATACACGTGGCAGACTTGCGTCATTCTACTTGGTCTTACCTTGTGTGTCAATGGATGTGTGTTTTATCTCATCTCAATTGGATCCCGACTTGAACTCTGGATCATTCTAGGAGGGAGTTGTATGGGAGTTGGCATATGTTGTGTATTGTTTGGTTCTATAGCATGTGCTATTGCCGTGCATCAAACAAAGATGGCTAACCCGGCCGCGTTCTATAACCGTCCTACTTACTACGATAACGAACTAGACACCTGCATGTCAGAAGCTGTGATGGATTTGCAGTGACTCATTTGCAGTCAACTTCTGTTAAACACGTCGTTTGACTAAACAACAAACAGTAGCACATTTCCTCACTTCTGCTTCGACTGCTATCCCTCTGATTATAATTCAGCACCCAATCATAATTGCTCCGGATTGCAATCGAATCAAAGAAATGTATGTGCGCAGTATTGATTTCTCTATTGTCGGTAGTGTGATTGTATTGAAGGCAGAAGCTTTTGGTCGACGTGATTATATATAGTTGTGACACCGTTTGGACTGAAAGATGAATATGTAATAAAAAACACACATAATATCATAATGAAGACAGGTTGTTCCGTTCTCACCAATATCTTGTTATTGCGTCTGATGCAGATAATTATTATATCAGTTTGTTTTTGCTATCACGAAAACCTGAAACAAGTACACAATACCTGTGTTTATGATTATTAATATTGAGTGAAGTAAATATCATGATAAGCCTGTTTTGTAATCCGGTTCATCATTTGGAATCCTTTTGTTACATTTGAAAGTAAATTGATCAGCTTGAATGTATACTCATGTCAACCCTAGATTCATTAGCAAATAAATTTATTCCCACGTCACATCTGCTGCTTCATAGTCGGCAAACCAATGGATATTACTGTTGCTCCGGTCATCTGCTGTCTATGCCCATTCAGGAACAACAAATCCACAACACTTCCTTTGAACACCTTTTTGTCCTTGACATTTGTGATATTTATCTTATAAATATAATTAAGGCTTTTTATTAGTAACTGACCAATCACTTCTTACATATGGAAAAGGTTTGACATTTTACAAATATTAATTAAAGAATCAACCGAGACTCCACAATGATTAGACATAACGCCCTATGAAAGGTCAATGATCGCTTAATGTACAGGCCTCCTGTGGACAAATATTATGCCCACAAAACATTGTCGAGATTTGATCATTGATGACGATGTGTTCTAAATGTTCATGCTCATTCAATGGTGTGCTTGATGATTGATTCAATAAACACGACTATAGTAGAAACATTATTGGATGCAATTAATTGTGCCATCAACTGAAATTTTATTGATGTGTTCATGCTAGTTATATCCTACTTGAGCGATAAGTTTGTAAGACACCAAAATGTCACCAAACCACATTATGTAAGCATTTCCAATCGCTGTTCCATTCATTATTGGTTCACTAAGGTTGAACCACTATTTCAGTATGCCGTCAGGTATTCTTCATCATCTGCGTATTGCACTGATCCTAATGGTTTTATCGACATATGTTACTTGTTTATGAAGTGTGTATCCTTTTTATTTAATCAGCCACAATAGTATCGAGCTGTCATTGTGTGTTGAGCTCTTTATATTCGTTAACTTGTTTCCATAAGACTGTTCGCATTTTTTGTTGCCTTGATCCATGCAGTAGAATATATTGTGACGTTGCATGAAAATGCGGAGGATGCCATTCACCTACAATTCAAAGTGTCGTCAAATCTTCCCGAGTCGTGCAACTCCGTGGCAGATGTAATTGAGATGGATTCAATGGTACAGAGAGGTCGACACCGCTCTGCTATGACATGATGATAGGCTCGCTTCTTCTTCATCCAGCCCTATTCACATTAATTATTGTGAGAATTGTTTTGACTCCAGCCTGGACGACAGCGCAGCATGATGAATTGTGTTAACCTCAATCAACAGAATACGAGAATGCTAATAATGACGCTCTACTAGACGTAAATACCTGTATTTAATCACGCATATTGATTCTACCTCAGAATTGACAGAGGTTGTATCAGCTTTAAAAGACGGTTATAATCATATTGGTTAGTTTCACGACTCCTGCAGATCCCAAAAGGAACAGATAAAGGGAATTTGTATCGGTTGATATGATGATGAATGTAATGCGAGCACAAGTGATGTTACTCCTGAATATGAGTTAACCTGATCAAAAGTGTTTTTTTTACTTGCATCTGATGTGTTATTGGTGTTGCCCAGGTGAAGCAATATCAATAACAGCGACTTATTGTATCGGCGTAATTCCCTTTCAACACTGACCTGGCCCGCGTACATAGTAATCAACTAGGATTATACGCATTGATGCCAAGTAAGCAGAGAAGCAAGTATCTTACAACAAAAGCACCACACAAATAGCCAGGCCATTTACAAATTGCTTTGTGTTGGATTTTTCGCAATGATATCGTAGCAATAGCCTGCTGGTGCAAGTGAATCGCGTTTTGAAGACATAAGCACGGTTGTTATCCATCTTCATGCTTAAGCAATCAGTTTCCATGGGCAGCATCATTTCCGGTTTAAGATTGCAAACATTGAAAATTGTCCGTGTGCATTTCGTATCTAGACGTTACTGCTCTATTAATGGTACCGATAATGGCAATCACGATGATTGTCAAAGATATTGGCGATCGATTTCTCCGTTGAATTGCTGTCTATCTGTACGATTGTGCGATTCATCCCCCATATTTCAGTACCGATAGTACTGAACTTTTTCATATCAATCTGAAAATGCTCCTCTGCTGTTTGGACGGTCTCCATCCTCAAATAATACCGGTATCGACTATCTAATGTATCCATAAGCTTAGGGGCCATCTGTAGAAATACATTGCAAAGCAATATGAATAGTTCTTGTCATTTAAGTCCACAGGCGCTACACAATTCCTATCGACTACACAGACAGGCAGTCTGAATGATTGGAGGAGTTTTTTGTTGTTTTTTTAATAGTAATATCAAGCATGTGAAGATATACAATCCGTCTGTATTTGATTTGCTGATTAATCAATATAAACGATACAACATACTTGCCGATTGCAGAAATACCCTCATTATTACAGTATAAGTAATTGCGCAGAATGGCATCGTTGTGATGATGCAGGAATGACAGCTGATATGATTCTTTATTTAAATAACTTACATAACCATCACTGTATTTTTTACCTTTTGCTCGGTTTTACACGCCAGGTGAGACACTAAGTATCGGCTTGTAATCATTGTATAGAACGAACTATAATTGACCACTACGTGTGCCTGTGATAGCGACAACGTGTGGAGCTTGCTATTGTGCCGTCAGGTAGTGCCTTCTTTTGTTGGTCGCATCAAGTGAAAATCAGCTACAGCGCAGATCAGATGTATACAATACATCTGTCCACAATAAACTACTGTCATTTCTCATAACATGCCTAACCTTGCCTGAAGTGCCCTTTGTCTGATATCGTACTTCAATTATCGGCCTTCTTAGCGTGATCCATTGCTTAGATACAACAGTATCTTGCAGGTCACGTAAGGAGCAGCAGTTTTATCCGACGGCAAAATTATCATTCCATCATATTCTGGTGCGTGTACATATTAACCGAACTGCTGACACACATTGATATAAATTAATCTGGCAAACTATTATCTAAAAGAAAAGTTGAAGTTGCTACATGTCTGGCTGACAATAAACAACAATCACATGTTTTATGCCACCAATAAGCGAACCTCAACACCCGGTTATAAGCGTGGTTTGTGGGACTTCCCTTCTGTAAAGGTGAAACATTCGGTGATGATTCAGTTGTGTGCGTATAGTCTGCTACAAATGTGTGCATTGGCGTTCTATAATAACCTACAATTGACTTATATAAGATTCGGGGTAAATAACATTTGTTCTGAGGTACTTTTAATTGGCGGTTTGTGCGGTAAGACGGGTGATGGATAATTTGCATATGAATCACTAATTTAGCTGCTTGCGTTGATGCCTGCATTGCCCCGGATTGTCTTTTTATTGTGTAGATGGTGTAAATGTTAAGTGTTAGTTATCGCATGGTCACGTGGGTGATATGGGGAAAGAACACGGAGACTTGGAGAACCTTACCAACTCCGGCAATCAGAGCTTCACCGTTGTTTGATGTTAGCAACATTGTAGCGCACTAGACAGGCTCGGTAGGTGTTACAATTTCGCGCCTCAGCATGATTCCGGGGAGATGGGATAATACTGTGACTTCCCGATAGGCGTTACGCAACCAGATTAGCGGCTGGCAAGCAAATGACTCTTAAGAAAACCTTCGTTTTAAGACTCGTAAAGTGTGCGTGATATTAAAAACCTCCGTAGTGTTGCCATGCTAGAGCAGCGGTGCTCTGTGAGGGACCATCTCAAGTGAAGTTGTTTCTCGGTGATATATAGACACGGTTGCAGTTATCGCATGGCAAACTGTGCGTTTGAGGTTATATGGGAAAATGACCGAGCTTTTCTCAAGCTCTGATTGGCTGAGAGTAGGGTGCCATGCGATAAGCATATACAATTGGGGCGATACATTGTTCAAATAAAACAACTTTACTTGAACAATGTGACTTCAATGTAACAAGCTCGTTATAGCTATGACAACATTATGTTGCAACCGATGAATACTTATTCACTTATTTTCTTATATCAAATGTGTAGTATGGTACCCAGCTATAGCATTCATGTTGAATCTCAACGAATTCACTCTTGCAAAGAGCTGATAGCTCTCTAAGCCTCTGAACAATAACCAGAACAATGGCTGTTGTATCTAGTCACATAAAACATATGATCGTGCGATTCTACAATAATGATAAGCAATGGCTATGGTAAGCCTACCGCTGTCACTATTAGCTCAGGGCTTTGTGTTGTCGTGGTTGTATATTTGTTTGGGGCGAGAAGAAGACATTCAGCATTCATTCGATGGCGGCGTAGTGGAAGAGATTTCAGCCCATTGTACTTTTGCACAAATGACGGGAACAAAGGCCTCCACGAAATAAGCGAGCACGGTATTACGTAGCAAAATAGCATTTTTTGTCATTCATTAATTAGAAAAGACAATTTCGTTTTTCTCACACAATAACCAATCAAATGGCTTAAACAGAAAACAATGCTGGGCGTTACTCGTTGCAAAAGCAGCATTTGAATCCCTTTAACAGGTTCAAATCTAAATAATTGCAGCTGATAACAGCGTCGTCTTTGTTCAGTTTAAAAATACGTGGAATGCTTTAATGTAAACGTGGCTCAATAAAGCAAAATTAAAAGAAGACTTTTTATCCCTATTGCATTAGTCCCGTAGAATGAATCAACGTTGTATTTATCACTTAATATGATCAACGTTATATAACTAATATAATAAATTAATCAATACCAATGATAACCGTGCGACGATTCAAGTATGTTGCACTTCATTGAAGATTATTTATATGCTTGTAGTTTTATCATGCCATACCTTGAACTATCTGTGGTTATCTTTAAGCATTTCTGTTAACTGTTTACAAAAGATATCATTAGTAAATCGATAACATACAACATGCCCTAGAATGCAATGAGGGCGTAATATATAGAGATATATATATATATATATATATATATAGAGATAGAGAGAGATAGATAGAGATAGATAGATATATAGAGATATATCTAGAGATAGAGAGAGAGAGAGAGATAGAGAGAGAGAGAGAGAGAGAGATAGAGAGAGAGAGAGAGAAGAGAGAGAGAAAGAAGGAGAGAGATAGATCTAGAGAGAGACAGAAAAGAGATCTCTCTCTCTCCCTTTGCCTAGGTCGAGAGAGAGAGAGAGAGAGAGAGAGATCTCTCTCTCTTCTCTCTCTCTCCTAGGGAGGAGAGAGAGAGAGAGAGAGATAGAGGAGAGAGATAGAGATAGAGGGATAGATCTATAGATAGATACAGAGAGAGAGAGAGAGATAGACAGGGAGGAGAGAGAGAGAGGGAGATATAGAGAGATAGAGAGAGAGATAGATAGATATAGATATCTCTCTATATCTATAGAGAGATAGATATCTATATAGAGATATAGAGATATATCTATAGAGAGAGAGAGAGATATCTATATAGAGAGAAGAGAGAGAGAAAGAGGGAGAGAGAGAGATCTCCCTATAGAAGATATAAAGATAGAGAGAGATATCTCAGAGAGAGAGATAGAAGATCTCTCTCTCTATCTAGATATAGATATCTATATAGAGATATATATGATAACATAGAGAGATGATATAGAGATAGATAAGAGATATATATATATATATATATATAGATATATATGCATAGATATAGATATATATATATATATATTCTATATCTAGATAGATATATATATATCTATATATATATATATATCTATAGATATATCTATATATAGAGAGATAGATCTCTATATATATATCTATACATCTATATCTCTCTCTAGATATATATATATCTATATCTATATAGATAGAGATATATAGAGATATAGATATCTAGATCTCTAGAGTATATGTATATATAGATATATAGAGATATATATCTATATCGATGGATATATATATATACATATATATATATATATATATATATATATATATATAGATATATATATATATATATATATATATATCTCCCTATCTCTATCTCTATATAGATATATCTCTCTATATCTATATATCTAGATATCCTCTCTATATATATATATAGATATCTCTATATATCTCTATCTATCTCTATATCTCTCTCTCTATCTATCTATCTATAGATCTATCTCTCTCTATATCTATATATATATATCTATATCTCTATATATATATATATATAAAACCATCCACACTGGGAGGAGTAACCCCTAAGCCAGTTACTCTATTGACAGGGAAACGATCCCAGATGCGGACAAGGAATGCGACCGGGGTGTTTTGTTAGAGCCATCATTGATCCTGAACACCATGTTAAGACCACAAGGAAAGCAAATTCCGGTAACTAACCCTGTTCACAAGAAAGACACTGACAAGATTGAGCAAATGCAGAGAAGGGCAACCCGACTGGTACAGGGCCGTGAAGACAAGCCATACATGGACAGACGTCACGAGACAAAACAAGTCACTCTGCGACAGGCGCAAAAGGGCGGACCTGAATCAAGCGTACAGGATCATCCACATAATAGACGACCTCCCAGAAGAAACCTTCCTCCAAATAGCCCCATATCAAAGAACATGTACCAACGGCCACAAACTGTTGAAGCAGCATAGTACTACAAAGCTCAGGAGCAAGAGTTTCAGCCGTAGAGTAGTTGAGGCGTTTGATTATCGTCCTCTATGTGTCTTTGCCGCCCTATCCCTTAACTACTTCCAGTCCGGCTGCGAAAGTTCCAGAGTCGTGCACAAGTTAGTCAATAACTGTGTTGTTAAAGAGAGAGAGAGAGAGAGAGAGAGAGAGAGAGAGAGAGAGAGAGAGAGAGAGAGAGAGAGAGAGAGAGAGAGAGAGAGAGAGAGAGAGAGAGAGAGAGAGAGAGAGAGAGAGAGAGAGAGAGAGAGAGGATAACGAGGTGTAGCCAGAATAAGTCCTACCCTCAGTAAAATACTCATGTCATAGCCACACCAAAACCACTCGAACATCACTTGATAAATAATCCATTTCCGCTCGGAAGCAAAACCATAACCACGCCATAGCCACCACATGACCACAGTATAACTGCGCCGTAACCATGCCACATCCAAATCGTTAGTACACGATAAGCGACCCGTCGCCAGACCAGAAACACCGCATGACCACATTGTGATTGGATGCATTTCAAAAGTAAACATGTCCTGTTGATTGGCTGAACAAGGTATTGCCTCTCAAATGCACTTAAGCTTTGAGCTACCAATATCAGCACCTTTCTTTTCATTTTACGGAGACAAAGAGCGAAGTGCCATATTGCCAGTATGAAATGCAATGCTTGTAGATTACTGCATCTAAATATACATTTACCTTAAATGATATGTCGTGAAGAGGGCAAACGGTCCAAATAAATCAGTCAGTTAGAGTCTCTGCTTGACAGAATCATTCACTAACCCCGATATTGCTAGCTTTTAAGACCTGTAAATCCTTAGCCATCTGGGTCGTGTGTGTCATTTGATTGAAATAGATGCAGTAACTCGTCGTCCTTGACAGACTGAGCACGCGTGGCTTATTTCAATATCCCTCTCGCCATATAAGTCTACAGTAACAAAAAGCCCCATGGGCTACATCAAATGTACCTAGAAAATAGCATAGAAGCAACAAAGCAGATTGGACTGAAACTTGCGATGAAATAAACATTAAATACAAGCGTACATTGCACCCTGTAGTTACTTATGATGCAGTGCAGACATTGCAGCCTAACATTTATTCGGTGAAATTCCTAGGTCATTTTCTGTATGGTACTGATTTGGCACAAGACATCCGCTTCATCAAGCACATTTGTTTATTAGAGGTACGTCATAACGCAACTCTAACCTTCACGATCGAGTGGAATTCGATGAAGGCGGCCTGTATAGAAGAATTTACCAGCAAGCACAACCGAGCGCTAAATATCCTTAGTATTCCATTTGATCTAGCAAAAGTCTGATTAAGACTAAACCATGTGAATATATAATAAGCCAGTAAATGGTTAAGAAATTGTCGAACCCTAAGAGCAATATTCTTTAATGCATAACCGAGTCATGTAAACCATTGAATGGTTAAATATACACTCCGATGAAGTACAGGAGATCAGACCTCATATCGCACTAGGCGTCTGGAATAGCGTCCGAATGGCGGCAGGAATAGCGAGAGGAATAGCGAGAGGAATAGCGCAGGAATAGGGAGAGGAATAGCAGCATGAATAGCAAGAGGAATAGCAAGAGGAATAGCGGTAGGAATAGTTAGAAGAATAGCAGCAGGAATAGCAAGAATAGCGGCATGAATAGCGGCAGGAATAGCGAGAGGAATAGCGGCAGGAATAGCAAGATGAATAGCAGGAGGAATAGCAGCAGGAATAGCAAGAGGAATAGCAGGAGGAATAGCAGGAGGAATAGCAAGAGGAATAGCAAGAGGAATAGCGGCAGGAATAGCGACAGGAATACCGGCAGGAATAGGGGCAAGAATAGCGGCAGGAATAGGGGCAGGAATCGGGGCAGGAATAGGGGCAGGAATAGGGGCAGGAATAGGGGCAGGAATAGGGGCAAGAATAGGCAATCAACAGCCAACCGTCGAATTCAGGCCTTGTAAATGAACTAGACCTTTTGCTACTGTTGATATCACCTTAGCACATTAAATACTGACAAGATGAAGATCACTGTGAATAGTATGTCGACACAACGAGACAGCTTTGCACGTCATCATCTTTTGAACTGAAGATCCGACTAAAGTCACACCTGCCATCTGTTTAGATTTATCTACAGGTGATTCGTGTATTACCCTGATGCCTCTTCATTGGAGCGCGCATAGCCTTTTTAATTATAGAATACAGGGATCCGAAGACAAGAGTATACATTTATGTTTTCGTAGGTAACTAGGCAGAAAACAAATCTGGAGTAGCATTCAACAATTGATTTTGTAGTTATGATATTGGTAGATTGTTTTATCTCATCTCAGTTGGATCCCGACTTGAACTCTGGATCATTCTGGATCTGGAGATGTACGGGAGTAGGCATATGTTGTGTATTTCTTGGTTCTATAGCATGTGCGATAGCCGTGCATCAAACGAAGTTGGCGAATGATGTAGTGTTTAATAGCCGACCAACTTACTACGATAACGAAGTGGACACTTGCATGTATGAAGCTGTGATATATTTTCAGTGACTCGAATAAACCCATATGCCACATACCGCCAGCCTTGACAAAACTGTGAATAATAGCACATTTGGCCACCCATTCATCATTGCATGTACTTTTCCGGCAGTAGCCCTTTGTTCGACTTGATGATGAACAATTGTGACATCTCGAAGATGAACAGACGAATATATCATAAAGTCATAAATCGGTTGACCTTCACAATGGTTGCAACAGGAATAACTGTAATGGTAGGTTCCGTTCCTGGCCGCATCTTCTCATTGTACATTATTGTTGTTAGCTTATTGCCACCTTGCCATAGGGCATACAGAACAGTCGATAAAGATTGAGCAGACGTCGCCAACGGTAGGTGTATACATTGGCAAGGCGATGCGCTTGGAATGCGATGGAGCTATAATTGCAATTGAATGTATGTGATGAAGCCTAGCCATTTGTGTTCATTGTCATTCGTTGCTTCTTCTTCGTTCCTTAATAATATGTAACCTTTGAAAATCGACAGTCTACTCTACCATATGTAATTCTCTTGAAGCTGAAAACGATTATAGTTGATTGAAGTTGATGTACCATCTTGTTATTCATGAGGCAAACAAAAAAGATTCAATCAAATGAGGGACATAAATCTGTTTTATACCTCATATCTGGCTTTTGTGTGATGTATATACATATAATGTTGATTATTCTGGGAGGTTATTCCTGAAATGACACACATGAATGACATTATTATGATGTAGACCTATGTGTCTCTGTTGAACTTCTATCCATAGACTGGGCGAATATTCCTGAGTTGAATCAAGCAACTCAGCATCAATCAGTTCGGTGAAGGTTACCAGAGAGCACCAATGATTTTGTAGCCACTGCAACTGTTATTTGAGCTACTGTATGCAATATATAAAGGCAACATCACATTTCTGTGATAAATTCACTTTCACTTATCATGTCTTTTGCTGATGTCAATTCAATCAAATATTTGTATGGTGAATCGCATAATGGTTTATCAGCGAAGAAGTCGTTTGATTTTTTGAAGAATCACGGTTATCCTTATATCAAGGTATTCTACTTGCTTCAATGGAATATCTAACCAAACCATGCAATACTTTTGCTGCCAATAGGTTCCTTTCATCACAACTTATTGATACAAGCTTTGACATGGTCGATGTGATCAACGAACGAACGTGTTGGTCTCGTTTGACATCCAAACCACTGAAAGATGTTCTCAATGCACACAACAGCTGCAGTCAGTTTACAGGTACTATAATCGACAATGCATAATGCCGTCGTACTTCAAAGATGTTATGACATACCTAGGGATATTTGCCAGAGAGTCGTTTGCATCAAGTGATGTGAGGTAATGTAGGACAGATTATGCCTTTGCTGTTCGGTTGTTTGCTAATTATGTTGTGGAGATTGGGAAGAAGGCGTTGCAATATTGTAATTGCAGGATGTGGCCAGATATGGCTTAACTCTGTTGGCGGTGACTCCTTAATAGATCAATGGTTGGAATCTACATACACAGCAAGTTGCAATGGGATTATAGTAATTCCTGTAGGTGATGAATCGTTACCCTCATGATTAACGTGTAGCATTGTATGACGCTTGATGAAGTGCACAGAAGTAGTGGGATTAGTCCCAGCATCGGATGATTAGCAGCATAATGACGGAATGACAGCCAAATGAGCCGAGTCAGTAGCAGTGATGATGAACGATATCTAATGCATTAGTAAAGGAATGTTTAAGACGAGGGTAGAAGGTATCGGTTTACAAAACAACCGCATCTGTTGTTCCGAATGATCAATAAGAAAATAGGCCTCAATAAGTCTGCAGGTTTTCAGGTATTCACACTTTTTGATGGTCTGCTCTGCGTGATATTTTAGGTTAAAAATGCATTTGCCAATCGTTGCTTCTGTCTAATGCAATAAGCAAGCGTTAATGTACGTTATGAGCCTGGTCTTAAGTTCGCATTCACAGTATGTTTGGATATATCTGCCAAATAGGCTTCCGTAAGGCGAACGATGTTAACAATAGACGTACCATTCAAACTATAATATGGGGAACGTCTGGGAAATAAACCAAACACTCCATTGCAATTTTTCCAAAAAGCTATTTGCTGCCGTTTGGTTCTTTTAAGTTGACACGTGCTGTGCCATAGCATCTCTGAAATCACACAACATCGTCTTACATTTCGTAAGCATTGTCGCCTCAACCGATGTAAAGACTCAAGGGGCAAATCCCAGCGAAGTTGAGATAATAGACACAATTGCGTGTGTTGATTCTATGGTTGCGCCACATGACGAGGTGCGTGCATTTCACTCATTTGAATATTTAACACATAGTAAGTCGGTGTGAGCCCTTTTAACGTAGCTTTAAGCTCTTTGGAGAGACACTATCACTTAAATAATGCCTTGCCCTTGAGCGTCAATGGTATATCCACCATTTTTATTGATAACATTATAACTGCATTGTGGTCAAACACTAGTCTGCGTCCCAGACTCCAGGGGTTCCGCTACGCTTCTCGCCCTAGAGTCTACGACAAGACCAGCTCTAAAAGTGGCGCGTCCGAATATTCATTAGACACGTTCGTTAATCTTCGTGACCAATCAACGCAAAGGTTGTGACCCGGATTGACCTTAATTGCACGTGTCTGGCTCATGGAACTGGCTTGTGATACGCACCTTCGGTTCTATGTGACGTCATGGACATTGTAGTGGTCTGCGTCCAATGAAAACACATTAAATGTCTTCTGGAATTATGGGGCGTCTCAAAAATTCAAATTGGCACCACAACAAGCGCTTTAATCGCTTAGCTGCACGATAGTATGTTTACGTGATAGTAAGTTAAAAAGAACCAGTTGTGTGTCTGCTTCTCTCGCCGAATGTGTGATTAACGGTGCCACTCAGCGTGAAACAACAAATCGGGGTGTTGTAGAATGTGTGCCCGGCTCATAAAAATCACTCGGCCGGTTGGACAAGTTCTTCGGAAATTGTACAACTGACAAATGAGAGACAACGACTCAAACGTACCCGAGAGTGACCGAGAGACACGGCTTGTGATTGGAGCATCCCAAATCTGGGATGCCCGTCCAGTTCAAGACATTAAGCTCTCCTAGACTGAAGGCGAGACTAATGAACATCAGTAACATGTAAACAGCGCCCGCAGCCATCAGGCTAGGGGACCTTGACTAGTCAAACACAGTCTTTTATTATTTTTGCTGTTTTGCGATTTGATTACTAAAATGACTTGACTGTAATCAAATTATGGTATGGTGAGCAAATTGTTCATAATATAACAGCTGATACTGCTGTCGTGGGTCGCTTCTTTCTCATAATCATACCTAAGTAATTGGTCAGCTAAAAAGTCACAAATATCGTCAAGCAAGTAAAATGCCTGGTTTCAGCAGTTGATAGCGACATTTTAACGTTCAAGTGCATTTATAATACAACGCACTATTAAGTGATATTGCGACGGTGATGTATGAGGATGATTGTGATAATTGGATAGCTCCCCAATCGACCGGGCCGCTTGGATGAAGGTTCAGTGTCGTAAACAGTTTTACTTAATTTTACCCTCTCTACGTTAAAGCATGTTACCCGTCAGTTATTCTTTAAGCCCGACTTAACTACCTCATTAAGGGGCGACCTCATTGGTGATCCTGCTAGAAGCCTCTCAGCCAATAGCACTCGCCGATGGGGCTCAGCCCCCAAAAGTAACAGGATATAAAAGGGAGGGAACACACGCTAACAGGAGAGATCACCGGCCATATTAAAGTATCATCCTTTTCGGCCACGTTTATTAAATTAAGAATTTATCCTGTATTAAGAAGAATAAAAATATATTTCATCCTTTTCGGCCCTACAACGTCGTTTGTGTCTTTAATTCATCACGTCTTCAAAGTCGACAAAACCAAGCTCGACACCAGCACGATACTTTGTGCTAACGGTTCGGGTGCATCTCAATTCAGAATACAACGCTCTGTACATGCAGTCTTCTACACCATCATCTCACCCAAAAACACTATGCTTCTAACCGAGTAATAGCGTGTTTAGTCACATGCAATCGCTTATAAATTCATTGACTTCGTAATGGCCATTCACACAGAATGTCACAGAAGAATGACTCGACAGCACCAGCTGTCGTTACTCTGATATTAAGATACCAACACGAGGTCGCGTCATCAACTTCATGGCAATGTATCAAATCACGCATCGCAACCATTCATTGAGTGGTTTTCTAAGTGGAAATGTAAGGACAACAAATATTCAGTTGTTCATTGCAACAACATTTGGATATGATCATTTACCTGCTCTTTGTCACACCATATTGAATAACTAATGCCATGGTTGATCTAACTGTTGTTAATTCCAATTTAGTTAGAGCTACTGCAAAGATTGTTAATGTTCTGGTTAAAGAAACAAAATTGAATATGTACTCTGTAATAATTAAATGCATGTTCATACTGCTTCACACAGAAAACAATGCCGCTAGCATTCAGCATATAATTTCTTGCTCTATCCTATCACTGTCCGTAGTTTGGTCGAAGCTATTAATTCATGAATGTTCAAAACCACATATAGTTCTTGTTTAACTAAGATACCAGAACACTGTCATAATATTACACGTGGCACCAGTTTGGATTCGCTGAATGTGCTCATCACACATATGTGTTAATTGATCCTTCAACTAATTAGACCATCTATATAATGCAGTTTAATGCACACTCATGAATCAGCCATTTATGATTCTGATGTTTACGCATTGATAACATTAGCATCCAAATAAACAGTGTTTCAGTGAAGACGACAACGCACGATCAGTTGTCGTTTACTGTACACAGTATCAAATAGTGGAGATCATAAAGCGGTCGCTTTCACAGATTAATTTTTGTATGAGTCCCACACAGTTAATAACCATTACGATGATCTGTTGATCTCATTTCAAACGCCGAATGATCCTGTAATCACCATGTAATCAATTGTGAGCATTTCCCATGTGCTTATACTTGGCGTTATGATTTGTTTTCTTGTTTTCCTTACAGCCGCGCTTTTCCAAGCAATTAATGCATTTGTAATATATAGCTCATTTGGCTACAGTTTTATAATGCATCCGTCTTTCACAGAAAACAACATCAGCATATATCAGCCTGGATTGTCAAGTTTAAGCTCTCATGTCACCTACACTTTGTTCTGCATTAAGCCTCTAAATCAGACATTGACCTGCACTACGATAACCACCTCCGTTATGAAAGCAGCCATGGTTTATTGAATTGTGCCTCAAATGCCCTTTGACAGATAATTGTATCGTACCTCATCTATCGACCAAATAGGCTTGATTTGCTGCGTGATATGATAGTTGCTTGCTTATCACGTTCATTACCGCTCAGATGTGCACAATGTGTCATAACGTACAGCTGGGGTTCCCATTTAAACGGATCAGACTTGCTTTTCTTGCAATGCTATACAAATAATGCATAATGATTTGTATGGTTGATTTCACAGCCATTGTGCCATATAAGGTACTGACTTGCACACCGATCACTCTGTTATAAGAGCAGCCACGTTTTATTAAAATATGTGACTTAATGCAGCTGCGCTGGATACGACTAAAACCAAGCATTCTAGGTATGAACTAAGCCCGGAGTAATTTGGCGCAAAATGAAGATATATTTTAATATTACCGAACAAAGTTGTACGCCAAGACGCCTTTTGAGATACAGTCATTTCCATGGCGCTCCTGTATAAAGATGTACATAGCAAGATGGGAAGTATTGCGAGAAACATCTCAACTGCTGTTATTTCTGTTTCCGCATAACACGCCTAACCTTGATTCAATTGGCATTTGTCAGTTATTGGTCACCAATTTATCCCACCAAACCTCAGACTATCGACTTTATAAGCGTGATTTGAATACGACATGATGGAATATAATCCGTTCTATATCAAGTAGTAAGAAGATACATCAATCACATGCATTATGCTACGAATACAACACATCATCACCCAGCCATGAGGCGGGATTTGTGTCAACTCCCGTCTGCAGAGGTGACACATTCATTATTGATTTGATTTGATATGTATGTTCTGCTATAGATGGGAGTATTGGCGCTCGCAAATATCTCGCACCTGGCATATGAAAGGTTTTGGGGTCTATTACAACCGCTTTAAGAGGGTATTGTTTGCAATAATGCACGGTAAGACCTACGGGCTGATATGTTGTTGCTTGCATAGCCCGAGATCTGTGATATGGCGTTTGGTAAGTGGCAGATGTATAGGTTGCCATTGTTGAACGGACATTATGTCTAATGATAAAGAGTTCAACCACATGTTTTTCTGTTTTTGCTTCAGTGTTTAACAAGAATCACGCCATGCTTTATCAAATGGCACAAGAGAATAATAGGTTGCTGGGGTTATAAGATGCTAATTTAGTACCTCATAGTATATGATATTGAAACGGTTCTTCGGGTTGCTATATATCAATGTGACTTTCGTAACGATTGTTCAGCAATCTTTTAACCCAATGCTTATCTGCTGCATAAGCATCTTGACAAATCACATGATGGATTAATGATGTTTGGATATACGCACCATTCATGCTTAGAAAATGCTGTTTACATGTTACTGATATTCAATAGCCTCGCCTTCAGGTCTAGGAGACCTTAATGTCTTGAACTGGACAGGCATCCCAGATTTGGGATGCTCCAATCACAAGCCGCGTCTCTCGGTCACTCTCAGGTACGTTTGAGTCGTTGTCTCTCATTGGTTAGTTCTACAAGTTCCGAAGAACTTGTCCAACGGGACGAGTAATTTTTATGAGCCGGGCACACATTCTACAACACACCGATTTGTTGTTTCACGCTAAGTGGCACCGTTAATCACACAGTCGGCGAGAGAAGCAGACACACTACTAGTTCTTTTTAACTGACTATTACGTAAACATACTATCGTGCAGCTAAGCGATTAAAGCGCTTGTTGTGGTGCCAATTTGAACTTTTGAGACGCCCCATAATTCCAGAAGACATTTAATGTGACCACTACAATGTCCATGACGTCACATAGAATCGAGGGTGCGTATCACAAGCCAGACACGCGCAATTAAGGTCAATCCGGGTCACAACCTTTGCATTGATTGGTCACGAAGATTAACGAACGTGTCTAATGAATATTAGGACGCGCCAGTTTTAGACCTTGTCTGGTCCTAGACTCTAGGGCGAGAAGCGTAGCGGAATCCCTTGAGTCTGGGACGCAGACTAGTCTATCATGACGTCGACAAGAAAAGTTGAGGATGTGTTTTGGTCGGCGCAACGTATAGTTACACGGCTGTGCCGACCAAAACACAATAATCCAACAAATGAGAAGAGAGCTTTAGTAAGAACAGAACAATATTGGATCAGATCATGAGCGACTCATTTCATTGTGTTTACTTTATGCCGCATTGCATGGCCGTCCACTTTCGCTATATAAGCCAGTGCCATACATGATTAACTACAGTCAGGTTTGTTAACAAATAAACCGTTGACCAATTCCTCCATGATGGTAACATCATGATGGCGTCCACCAAGCTATTGATATCCAGTCAACAAACACGCAATGCAAGACCCACACCTAGTCACTGTGTAATTGATATATATCTCGTTCGAGCGCAGCAGGACAACACGAACACTCTGCCGTTCCACATTACAAATAGATATACATATGGACAGCTGCATGTCTAGGTGTTCAATATTTAGTTGGAACGAAAAGTTCCAGGCATTTATATCCGCAGTTGCATTTTGATGATATATGTGGATCCTCGGCAATCAAAAAGCAGCTAACGACTTTGTTAAATTCATAAATCCATAGTCAGTCATAAGATCACAGACATACACACAGTGCTGATCTCGATATATGTCGACTTCTTTGGACCCTGTGGATTGTCGAACGGTGCACTATTCGTTCATAGGGAGTTGATGAATTGCTGAAACACTTGCATTGAGATGGAAGGAGGATGTGGCTTACACAGATTGAAGTGCCACATTTCCCGTTACTAGTGTAATGGTCGTGCTCAATATATAGTGGCAAATGAGGATCTTTTCACTACTGACAACATGTAAATGAATATTAAAGATAAACTCGCTCTTTACTCTATGTGTTCTGTTGACTTGTTTACTGGTCTGTGTATACTACATTTAATATGCTCGATGTAGGAAGCAAAAGCAATGTTTTGTATCATTCATCAATGATTGACAAGATATTGACACTGGGACGATGATTTCAGCGGCGTCAGCTGCAACAATACCACACGATGCAGAGTTTCATTGATAACAATGTTGAATTGTGGGTATTAAGTGTACAGCACAAATGTTGTGTTTCTGATCATCAGGCCAACCATTCGATTAACCTAAGCATCTTACAATATGGTCAAACCAAGCAGAAGTTAGGCGACTATGATGTTCTAAGTTTGTCTTATATTTAAGTCAGTGTTAACCAGACAAAGTACTGCGCATTTGTAATATACAAGTATGTTTGATTGTTGCTATGTAATTGACTGATCATCTGAGGTTATACGGAGATGTCATGTTTATACATTACTTTCCATTGCTCGCTAATATTCATTTAGAACCGCGATCTACGTGGTAGCAAATCATGCCAGAGTGCAAATCACGTCTGTGACAGGTAAAAAAACAACAGTAATGGTTGGTTTTACAAAAGCCACAGGCTAAACATTTTAAAAGTAAAATAATCAACTTGATTTTATAATGAAAGCATAGCAGCGACCAATGGGCGTTATCGACGCATCTTCAAGCGAGGGGTGACACAATAGCAAGTCTGATGGATGAGTGTATATGTAGTTCAATGAAGGCGTAACACGTAGTATTACTGCTAACATGAACATGACCTTAAGGGAGGAACACTTCCGCTCTAAGGGATTTCAAAAACAATGAGCCATGCTGCACGTTAGTTGACAAGGCGATACCGAGTCAAGAACTCGTTGCATGGGTTTGTTTCATAACGTATTCATCCGTGTACGGGTATACGTGTTTTAAAGACAACAGTTTCATCTTAGGCGATGTTTGTGTTTGACATAAACACCATACAACCAGATATACAATAAACACAAAACTACAATCACTGCAACACAAATTGCTTTATCACAAATGATATGATTCTCATATAGACAAAGCGTGAGCATGACTGAGTTTATAGACTTTGTGATTTGATTAATCTTGATACTGGCATCTAAATAAAAGCAAAACTTTAAAGGCAAACATCAGTGAAGTTTCTATGCCGCTGGCTCGAACTTTGTGTCTGCTTCTTCAGAATTGGTGTTAGCGATATGTTGCGCTGCAATTTTCATTAAATAGTGGACGTGACTGTGATATCCCCGCATAATTGACATAATGAATGATTACATTTCACTAGTTGTAATAGCATTCGCCGGGTGGCGCGATAGTCGGTTCCGTTTCTGTAAGTTCGAGAATAAACACGTGTAAAACTTCATGAATCTGTTATGTGATTGCTACGTAGTAGAACGTCACATTTTGGCGACGAGGATGGGATACTGTAAGCCCAAAATATCCATAGAAGTGAGTGTTTATTAATTTCTAAACGAACCCCCGTGTAAAGTCCATTGATTTTAATGGTGAAGTCGGAATCCATCCCGCTGGAATCGCATTTGACCTTCCTGACCTTTGAACTACGAAATAGTGTCAAGGACATTCCTGTATTCAAAATATAGAACACAACATGCCGACGCACGGACATCTAAACTCATTCAATGTGAATGAGGACTGGAACAGTTATAAGGAACAATTGGAGTTCTACTTTTTGGCAAACGATGTCAGTGACGATGATAAGAAGAAAGCCATTTTGTTGAGTTGTTGTGGACCTGAAACATATCGTATTGCTCGGAATCTTGTACAGCCGAGTCGATTGACTGACAAGAACTATTCGGATATTGTGAAGCTGTTGACTGAACATTTCTGTCCAAAACCATCTGAAACTATCCAGCGAGCCAAATTTAACTCATCTTACAGAGAACCAGGCCAGTCAGTTTCTGAATTTATTGCTGAGCTGAAACGACTTTCTGAACATTGTAACTTTGGTGATCAATTGGAACAAAATTTGGCAGATCGGATATTGGTGGGTATTCGTCATGAACGGATAATGACAGCGTTGTGTGATGTGACTGACTTGACATATGCTAAGGCATTGGACATTGCTTTAAGTTATGAAGCCACAGATAAGAGTGTAGCAGCGCTTCAATCATCAAGCACCAAGTCACAAGCCATCAATGATATACCTGGTGCCACAGCAAACAAGGTGCATACAATGCAAGCCAAGAAAGGTTATCCCAAGCTTGCAAATAAGAAGCCATCATTCCAACCACCCCAACATCAACATCAAAAACAGTGTTATCGTTGCCTCTCACAAAAACATCATCACAGCAAATGTTTCGCTAAAGATATGATTTGTAACTACTGTCACAAGAAAGGACACATTGCCAAGGCATGTAGAAAGAAAAATGGTTGTCAAATTCAAAAGACATGTCATATCTCTGAACAACAACTACAGACCATTACCACTGATGACATTGTGGAAGAATCACTATATACTGTTTACTCTGTCAGTGACCGGATCGGTCCTGCGCCTCCGCTAATGGCAGTGATGGAAGTAAACGGAAAAGAGCTTGAAATGGAGATTGACACAGGAGCATCAGCCACTCTGATGAGTAAAACAAAATTTGATGAATTTTCCAGTCAAAGCAGCTCAAGAAAAGTAGATGTAGTCTATCCACTTATACAAATGAGAAGATCAAAGTGGAAGGAGAAATTGAAGTCTCAGACAAACATAATGGACAGGAAAAGAATCTGCTCATTCTAGTGGTATCTGGTAGTGGTCCAACACTACAGGGTAGGAACTGGCTGCAACATGTCAAAGTCGACTGGGGCGAGGTACATGCTATCAATGTACACGGTACATCTAAAATCAACCAGTTGTTAGAACAGTATGATGAACTGTTTAGTGATGAACTAGGTCAGCTTAAAGGAGTATCCGCACAACTACAAGTACCTGTTGATGCTAGACCATGCTTCTTCAAAGCCAGACCTATTCCCTATGCACTGAGGGATCGTGTTAATGAAGAGATTGATAATCTGGAAGCAAAAGGAGTAATAGAAAAGGTCCATCATTCTGATTGGGCAGCCCCAATTGTACCAGTAGTTAAACGCGATGGAAAGAAGATAAGATTATGTGGTGACTACAAGGTGACTGTCAACTCTGTAGCAAAAACAGACACATATCCAATTCCACGTGTGGAGGATCTATATGCTAGACTTTCTGGTGGACAAAAGTTAAGTAAACTAGATCTCAGTAATGCCTACCTGCAAGTAACACTACATCCGGATAGCAGGAAGTTCACTACAGTCAACACACCACGTGGACTGTTTCAGTACAAACGTTTGCCGTTTGGCATTTCGTCAAGTCCGGGAATCTTCCAGCGATGTATGGACAATTTGCTTGGTGACCTACCTGGTGTATGTTGCTACTTGGATGATGTGCTCATATCCGCACCATCGGTGGAGGAGCATCTCTCGATTCTGAAAAGAGTATTCCAACGTCTCTGTACAGCAGGATTGCGTCTAAAGAAGGACAAGTGCACCTTCTTATCCAGTGAAGTATCATATCTAGGACACAAGATTGATGCATCGGGACTGCATCCTCTTGATGACAAAGTGAGAGCTATCGTAGAAGCTCCACAACCAACCTGTATAGCGGAGTTGAGATCGTACCTGGGCATGCTTAACTATTACAGTAAATTCCTACCTGATTTGGCTACCATACTCGCTCCACTTCATCACCTACAGAGGAAAGATGTTGTATTCAAGTGGGGTGATTCTCAAATAACTGCATTCAACAAGTCAAAGGAACTTTTGAATTTATCTCGGTTGTTGGTACATTATGATCAGGGGCAGCCAGTGGTTGTTTCATGTGACGCATCTCCATACGGCGTTGGGGCCGTTATGTCCCACGTATTCCCTGATGGTACAGAAAAGCCAATTGCTTTCGCTTCAAGATCGCTCAGCGTTGCAGAGAATAATTACTCTCAGCTTGATAAAGAAGGCTTAGCTGTCATATTTGCAGTACGCAAATTTCATCAATATCTTTGGGGACGCAGATTCTCCATTATGACGGATCATAAACCTTTGTTGGGTTTGCTAGGGGAAACTAAGCCTGTACCAGTGATGGCGTCTCCTCGTGTTCAACGCTGGTCACTGATACTAGGGACATATGACTACCACCTAGTTTATAGACCTGGATCTGCTTACGCCAACGCTGATGCAATGAGCAGACTTCCTTTGAAAGATTCACCAATTAACCCTCAGCCTCCTGGAGAAATTGTGTTGTTATTGAATCATATTAATGATCAGACTACTCTATCAGTGAACCTGATTAGACAATGGACTCAGAAAGATCCAACATTGAGTAAGATCTATGAGTTACTCCAACAAGGTTGGCCTGAAGGTCTACAAGTGGATGAACCTTTAAAACCCTATGCTAGCAGGAGGATGGAACTCAGCATAGAAGATGGATGTATCTTGTGGGGTATTCGTGTGGTTATTCCCCCACAAGGTCAGAAGAGAATTCTTGATGAATTACACACTGCTCATCCTGGTGTTACCAAAATGAAAACATTAGCTCGGAGCATGTGTGGTGGCCACACATTGACGTGGACATTGAGTCAGTGGTGCGTGAATGCAACAGTTGTCAAGCTATTCGCAAACCTCACCCGGAAGCACCCCTACATCCCTGGGAATGGCCCGATACCCCCTGGGATCGCCTCCATATTGATTACGTTGGTCCATTTATGGGTAAAATGCTACTGATCATAGTGGATGCATGTTCTAAATGGATTGACTGTCATGTCATGTCATCCAGCACCTCAACAGTAACCATCGAGAAATTGCAAGGACAGTTGTGAGTGACAATGGATCGTCATTCACCAGTGAGGAATTCCATAAGTTTACTCGCTCAAATGGCATCCAACATATCACATCCAGCCCGTGGCATCCCGCTACCAACGGATTGGCAGAAAGAGCAGTTCAGACAATGAAATCTGGTGTTAAAAAGATGGAAGGAGGAACTTTGGAAAGTAAAGTGTCACGCTTCCTGGCTCGATATAGAATCACGCCTCACAGCACCACCGGTGTAACACCATCAGAACTGTCAATGAAACGTAAAGTCAGATCACGCCTGGATCTTATTCGTCCAAGCATCACAACACGTGTTCTTGCTTCTCAATCAAAGCAGAAGTACTACCATGATCGACACACCCATCCACGTACCATTGAAGTGGATGACACTGTGCATGCCAAGAACTTTGCATCCGGCTCTCCCTGGCTAGCCGGTACAGTAATTGACAAACCTGGACCTTTGTCATTCCGTGTGAAACTAGAGGACGGTAGAGTAATCCGTCGTCATCTGGATCATATGAGGATGCGCTACAGCAGTGGTAACTTACCCGTGGACTCGCCTATAGTTACGCCGAACGACGACGTACGTGCAACACCACACTTACCTGATTCTGGAGTGCATACACCTAGAGTAGTTCCATTTGAATCTCAGAACATTCAAATTTCTAGTGTTTCACCCTCTGTTACACCCAATGTTGAGACACCCCAACCTGAAGTAAGTGTGTCACCTGCCCGGATCAATGGTGGACGCCAGTCTACACGTAGGAGTAATCCACCAGCGCGATTGATCGAACAGATGTGATTCCATTGAACATTGAGCTATTTTGATGATTATTATTAATATTATTATGGGTAACATTCGTACAGTATTGATAGTTTGCATTTTGTCTGATATCATGGAAGTCATGATTTAAGTGTGGAGGAATGTGATATCCCCGCATAATTGACATAATGAATGATTACATTTCACTAGTTGTAATAGCATTCGCCGGGTGGCGCGATAGTCGGTTCCGTTTCTGTAAGTTCGAGAATAAACACGTGTAAAACTTCATGGATCTGTTATGTGATTGCTACATAGTAGAACGTCACAGTGACCCATATAGCCAAATCGGTCAATTATTAGAACAACGGAGCCTGCGCCCATCTGGTTTTAGAGAAATGTCTAATCGTACTCTGAAGTCTTAAAATACATTCTTGTCTGATAGGTCCAATAGATGCCATAGAAATTCGTACTCTGAAATCTTAAATTACACTCCTGATTTTATACGTCTTCTATTTGTGGTAGCAAATACCCGTGGTTATTGGAATAGCAGTGTTCATACGAACAGCAAATAAATTTGTTTTCCCATTTAATCATGATAGTCATTGTCTATTGAGGCTGTACAGCCATATAACGCTATCGCCGGAAAACGCTATTTGTTGCTTATTTCATACTAGATATTTCATAATCAGTGAAGGTATTGTTTGTGCTTTACTTCCGGTCAACTGACCCAGTGTCTGTCGATCGTTTTTTTTATCATTATTTATTCGCACTGACAACGCCAAATGCTGCCAGTTCAAACAACGAATACTGGACAATCAAATTCCCCGAAACTTATGCACGCTGTAGGCAGCTTGTGGTAAAATCCTTACATAAATTGCGTATAAATCAGCTTCCATACGAGAATCCATGTTGAGATGGAAATCGTGTAGTCACTGGGGGCATCAACGGGTAATGTCGGTAAGAAATAACAACATATCACGCCACAACAAATGACTGTCACACATCATGGTGGATCACCAGCCACCCAACCACACTCGGCCTGTAGCAATGTCTGTTGGAACTTACTTAAAAAATAGCCGTGTGAGTAGGATTTAGCAATGACCATTTTGCTTTATTTCAGAAGGGATTTTCTCTCTTTGAAAGGTGGCTGCTACCTTGCAAGAAAAATAACCGGAGGCGAACGCCATTGTCTTAAAAATTCGCAGAAACCTATTCTGATGCCATTGAACATTTTACTTCTTGGCAATGAGGAGAAGTTCATATTCATAGCAGCATCCAAAATAATTTTATCACGATAGGTCTAATATGTATTATGGTATGTTTGCCATGCAACTCATTACTGCCATGAATTGTTTCACAAAGAGAACCCCAAAATCACATACGTTACATTTCAATAAGGGTTGTACTACTTTGTCGTCAGAACTATCATGAAATGCCATTCGATGCTAATGTCGTAACTAAGGTTGAAAGACAGTTATGTATAGCTTAACTTGGCCCTTCTTTATTTCAGGTTACATAAGGGTTTGGTCCATCACATGCATAGCCCCAGATAACCCTGAATAATATAGAGAGCGATAGCTACCTCATCGTAATGTCAGGCAATACTGTTTAACTTCACGAATGATATTACTCGGAGGATCTACTGCAAATAGGAGGGCGTCGTCTTACGATGAACACGAGCAAGTTAGTACCATATAAGCAGAACTATTGGTTGAATATCGGCATGATTAGTTTAACCTTTAGAAGTAACACTAAAGCTATAACGCGATCACTCAGTGTACCACAGCTTGAAAGGCAGTGGATATTAACTTATGACGGGGCCATAATTTGTATATGGTGTGGTCATGGCGAGGATATGGTACTGTCATGGTATGGTTATGGTGTGGTCATGGTGTAGATATGGCGCTGTCATGGCATGGTTATGGTGTGGTCATGGTGTGGATATGGTGCTCTCATGGCATGGTTAAGGCACGGTGTTGCCGGTGTCCTGACGCTGTTACAGTGTGGCCTCTTTTCGGTTATGGTTTTCTAATGGCTTGGTTCAGGAATGATCATTTTCTAATCAAGAATGAGGCATATTGCATCTATCGCCTAATACACCTTGTAAAATGCCATTTTTGCAGTTCACCTAATCTTCTTACTGATAGATGTCGACTGATACTGGGACAAAAGGGAAGGGCTGTTAAGGCGTGGTCAGGGAGCTTTCGGGAGCAAACACGTCATTTGAAGGGGTACCCCTGCGGAGCATCAGTAATCAATAACAAAACGAGTGCCACTATCTGGGAATTCTTTTTAATTCTTGTCATAATATGGAAACCAGCTGGCGTTATCCATGGTAAGAAATGGGCAGTTAAGAGTACCACTTCTCGTTTCCGGGACATTTGCCATGAAGCTTACTCCTAATTACGTCAGATATGATGGAATATAAAGTGATTAATTCAGCAGGGTAAGTAAAGCAGCAAACTAGTTTTTCCACAATTTCGAGTTTTACTGATGTCGATTATGGCGACACAGTTTTTCATTGATTAGCAAGCAGTTTGACGCACCTACTTGATGTATCGCTGTATGACAGCCCCTGTGCAAGCGGTAAGACTCAAGCATTTAGACTGTTCCCATTACTTCTTCAAGTGCTACTCTCCGATCATTCCATAGATGCACTAGAATGTGTTTCACGTTTCAATGCACTTCCGCTTTATGTCATTGTGATTGGAATTTGATGGATGCAAAATGACAGATATATACCTGAAATTGAACATTCTGTCGTCGATATGTCCCTGATATTGGTCGGCATTCTCATAATCTTGCAGCACACTGATCACTACCTCTAATTATTCACATGACAAAGTGATATTTGATATTGTTAGCTGTTTCTTCAGTCGGTACACATTGCTCGCAGTTGTTGCTAAAAGTTAATCATGATTCAAATAAACCACATTCGATAAAGACTATCGTTACGGCCTCTCAGATATCCATCTGAAAGGAATCATGAGGGCTCTCATATTCCACCGCAGATGTGCATATATCTCTTACCATTATACTTTTTGTAGACCATTGAGTACTTTGTAGGTGTATGAAATCACAATTCACAAATCCATGAGGAGTATATTGTGAGCAAGATTTAAATAAAATGTCTGCCATGAATATGGAAACGGCAGCTAAACACACAATCTGTAATGGTGTGTAATGCTAATTTGTAAAAGAATATCGCTTCGAGGTTTCTGGCTAAATGTGTCCATGTGGTCAACGTCCGCTTGAATTGGGTAAGAATAAGCCATGGTATATTTGCAAGGTATAATAACATTTATTTGATCATGTCCTCATTTACTGTCAATGAGTATGGTTTTGTTGTTTTCAACCACATTGTTAGTGGGTAGTCGGGTTACCAATTCCATTAAAGTGAATGACATGATTCACACCGATATTCTATAATCATTCATTTGACTGCATGGTTACATTAGTGTTGGATAATTAGTGAATGTATCGCGGGATTGTTTTGCTAGAACTGTGGCGGCTCGCGTGTGACGTTTATACATATGTAAAATGTATTCAGCACGCTATCACATAGCGCGAAAAATCGTCGAATAATACATTATTAACTGACGGCAATGTAAATATATGGGGAACAATCAATCAACCTCAGTACGATCTGTGTCACTAGCTCATGTGATGTCCATACGATCTGTGTCACTAGCTCATGTGATGTCCATACGACCTGTGTCACTAGCTCATGTGATGTCCATACGATCTGTGTCACTAGCTCATGTGATGTCCATACGATCTGTGTCACTAGCTCATGTGATGTCCATACGATCTGTGTCACTAGCTCATGTGATGTCCATACGACCTGTGTCACTAGCTCATGTGATGTCCATACGATCTGTGTCACTAGCTCATGTGATGTCCATACGACCTGTGTCACTAGCTCATGTGATGTCCATACGATCTGTGTCACTAGCTCATGTGATGTCCATACGACCTGTGTCACTAGCTCATGTGATGTCCATACGACCTGTGTTTCTAGCTCATGTGATGTCCATACGATCTGTGTCACTAGCTCATGTGATGTCCATACGATCTGTGTCACTAGCTCATGTGATGTCCATACGATCTGTGTCACTAGCTCATGTGATGTCCATACGATCTGTGTCACTAGCTCATGTGATGTTCATACGATCTGTGTCACTAGCTCATGTATGTCCATACGATGTGTCACTAGCTCATGTGATGTCCATACGATCTGTGTCACTAGCTCATGTGATGTCCATACGATCTGTGTCACTAGCTCATGTGATGTCCATACGATCTGTGTCACTAGCTCATGTGTGATGTCCATACGATCTGTGTCACTAGCTCATGTGATGTCCATACGATCTGTGTCACTAGCTCATGTGATGTCCATACGATCTGTGTCACTAGCTCATGTGATGTCCATACGATCTGTGTCACTAGCTCATGTGATGTCCATACGATCTGTGTCACTAGCTCATGTGATGTCCATACGATCCTGTGTCACTAGCTCATCATGTGATGTCCATACGATCTGTGTCACTAGCTCATGTGATGTCCATACGATCTGTGTCACTAGCTCATGTGATGTCCCATACGATCTGTGTCACTAGCTCATGTGATGTCCATACGATCTGTGTCACTAGCTCATGTGATGTCCATACGATCTGTGTCACTAGCTCATGTGATGTCCATACGATCTGTGTCACTAGCTCATGTGATGTCCATACGATCTGTGTCACTAGCTCATGTGATGTCCATACGATCTGTGTCACTAGCTCATGTGATGTCCATACGATCTGTGTCACTAGCTCATGTGATGTCCATACGATCTGTGTCACTAGCTCATGTGATGTCCATACGATCTGTGTCACTAGCTCATGTGATGTCCATACGATCTGTGTCACTAGCTCATGTGATGTCCATACGATCTGTGTCACTAGCTCATGTGATGTCCATACGATCTGTGTCACTAGCTCATGTGATGTCCATACGATCTGTGTCACTAGCTCATGATGTGTCACTAGCTCATGTGATGTCCATACGATCTGTGTCACTAGCTCATGTGATGTCCATACGATCTGTGTCACTAGCTCATGTGATGTCCATACGATCTGTGTCACTAGCTCATGTGATGTTTATACGACATGTGTCACTAGCTCATGTGATGTCCATACGATCTGTGTCACTAGCTCATGTGATGTCCATACGATCTGTGTCACTAGCTCATGTGATGTCCATACGATCTGTGTCACTAGCTCATGTGATGTTCATACGATCTGTGTCACTAGCTCATGTGATGTCCATACGATCTGTGTCACTAGCTCATGTGAGCTCATGTGATGTCCATACGATCTGTGTCACCAGCTCATGTGATGTCCATACGATCTGTGTCACTAGCTCATGTGATGTCCATACGATCTGTGTCACTAGCTCATGTGATGTCCATACGATCTGTGTCACTAGCTCATGTGATGTCCATACGATCTGTGTCACTAGCTCATGTGTGATGTCCATACGATCTGTGTCACTAGCTCAGGTGATGTCCATATGATCTGTGTCACCAGCTCATGTGATGTCCATACGATCTGTGTCACTAGCTCATGTGATGTCCATACGACCTGTGTCACTAGCTCATGTAATGTCCATACGATCTGTGTCACTAGCTCAGGTGATGTCCATACGACCTGTGTCACTAGCTCATGTGATGTCCATCATTTGAGAGTATCATCGCGACAAAGGAAACCGAAGACACTATGTAATAATCAAGCAAAATCTTCTATGATAAATGTTTTGAATCGATATATTTGGCCATTTTGCACAACGATTTCAGACATGGCGAACAGACAAAGCATTAACTTACATATCGCATTAAATCTGCAATCGAAGTCGACATTATATGAACTTCCACGTTCTGTGCCTCCATCAGTCGTTTATCATGTCACTTCTCACTTAGAGAGGCGAAGTTTATACTGATTATTCACTGCTAACTGTCATTCTTAAGTCAATTCGATCATTCTTACTAGTGAATGTTCTGCCTGCTGCGGTTGCAATCCCAACCATTATCATAGCTTTTGAAACCTGTCATGGGTATGAGTCGGGAACGAGTGGAAGTAAAGCCACTTCTGAACCAGTGACTTCAAAACTAAATCTCATGCCGGTAAATCAAGCTTCTAACAGAACTAACAGTGACGGAAATGCTATGCTGAGTCGGGGCCATTTTGCATCGTACTTGACAGGTACGGTCATTAGCAACCTAAAATGGCACAACAACAAGCGCACACAATGGGATCCCACTTAATCGCAGGTTGGAACAGATCGCAAGCCACATCAAGCTCTTCCTGTTTTGTTCGCTGCATATTCATTTATATTCGTTATGGATTATAGCCAAATATCGAATCGACATTGTTAGCCTCAATTCAAGGTTTTCAATAAATGAAACACTTATCATATCAATCATGACGTTGCTTATATCCATTTATAACGCTTATTTTGGTCGCTTTTTACGTGCTACAAAATCAACGCACTCACAAAATAAACACAAACACACTGATATTTACCTTACTGTGCAAGATGTTAGGATGACCGACTAACTGTTTTTATTATGGTATATTGAATGCAAAGGCGGACTGTCATTCCTACCTGTTTTATAAAAGATAACAACGGAATCGCAAATTGCACAGAATATTGCGGTTTGTATAGTTGACAGGCTATTGTCCATCTAGTTAACTCCGAACAGTTATATATCACACATTTTTCTTGTTAATCTATTACAATCGAGCTATTAATCTGAACGATGATTCTATAGTTACACATCCTGCTCTGACAATACACTGCCAACATAATAGCATTAGTCAACTTTCTTGGGTTCATTCAAACTTGGTTCTGAATTTATGTATTGGATCATTTGAACGTTACGTATATCTTATCAGATAAAATGATGATGTAGACGTTGGCTGCTTAAGCTTTAATGCTCGTTCATCTTCAATCATCGTCGGAACACGTCGGTTTATCACTGAAGACATCTTGTCACGGACAATTAGGGATCGGGGTCCAGATACCCTCATCCATTACCGGTGGTAAATAGCCTTTGTGGTAAAAAGATATATACATGTACATGTATATTTGTTTCTTCTACAAGTTTAATTATTGCATGGCAAGAAGTTTTGTTAAATAGTGAACAGATACAGACTAAGGCTTTCACTAATGAGTATTTGACATAATGAATGTTCCACACTAGTTTCCCATCAAACTGTCCCTTACCAGTCACCGAATCTACACCTGTTGAAGATGAATAATTGCTTAGGAATGACAACGTTTTTTCTCCTGCAACGCATTCAACATAAATGCTTCATCTTGTCCGCTCGCTCAGAATGGCTCAAAATAGACCAATTATTAAACAAGACATATTGTTCCTAGCGTAACGCTACTTGTATTATGCGTGAAATGCTCCGTTGAAGTTTCACGGATAGATGCCAATCCGAGTTTTAACTGTACTTGCGGACGTTGTACTTCCAGATGACATGGCTAATGCTGCCATATACGTCGTAAAGCACAATTAACGTGTTATGGACAAACAATGTGGCCCTTTTTGAATAGGCTGATCATTTGTATCTTCGACAAAATACAAAGAGACACAATGGTGATGCATTGAGCAATACAAGGAGCTTTATTGGCGATACATTAGAAAATCATTCCTCGTACGGGTCTTACCGCGCATATTTTCGAACAATAGCCTATTGTGATGATTGTTATGGACCTCGACCTTTTCAGATGCCACGTGCATTTGTAATCGCCAATACCCGCATTTATAGCCTAATGTACACATAAAATGTGATCAACAACGACTGGTTGCTTGGCGTAATACATAGAACGCATTGTTTCAGACGTGCCTCGAGCTGCTGCTCTATTTAATGCACTTCAATGAAATATGAATTTTTATAAAATAGCATAATACCTGAACGCATAACTCGTTGTGGTGACTATCGTAACATGGTAAATGGTCATGATGACGTACCTCATGCATGATACTGAAGGTGACTAACTGAAAAATCATAGTATTTATTGGGAGAAAACAGATTACGATTCAGAACCACGTGTGCTGTTGAGCAGACACATGGACTGCATGTGTCTGATCTGTACTATAGCCGATTTGATCGGAATGAGGTCAAAAGAAGCCACTACCTAATGGCACAGAAGTAACCTGTATATAATGGCTGGTTATGTACAGTGATTACAGGCTTATCCTTAGAGTCTTCGCTTTACTTCCGTCTCATCCAGCGTATGAGAGTTACCAAATATGTAGGAAAAGAAACACTGTAATGGTTATTCATTGTAAGAGATTTAAAAAAATAAGCATGTGAGCACTACTACATGTAAAAGAGACCAAAAGAGAAAATAATGTAAGGTTGAATTAAGGGCCATTTATGCCAATGTACTATACAGTATTATGGTTATTTCGTGGCTATACAAGAGTGGCCGTCAGGTTGCTCACATTACAGAGCTAGAGAAAATTTTACACTTTATTCTGCGTTATAAAAGGCTTTACTCGAGGCATGGGACTTACGTAAATAATCATTATCGAGGTGGTAAAGATGATACGCTCCCAGGACATTCTAAAACAATCCTAGATATTCTAAAACAGATTGTGTCATTAGTTAGTATGATTGAATGTTTTGTATTGGAAAAAACAAAAGTTCAAATGCAGACATCTTCTACAATATAATAATTATTCTTGATTACCCTACAAAACTACCCAACTGCTATTTCAGCACCATTTCAATACAAAATACATCAAAGGCCGACATTCTTTTGTGATGTACAAAATGAAAAATAAGAAGCAACCCAACGGAATATCGACGGCTGTTGGGCAGTAATCAATGATTGTTTTGCAATCTCAAAATGGAATTGCTGCAGCACATTGACAATGTTTGCTTGAGCAAGAAGATTGATTGCTTTAAACACCCGTGCAAAATGTCTGCAAAACCCTTTTCACTAACCACAGATAAGACGTTTGCTGACAGCACATCATGTCTCGGTGCTGCCATCATACGTCGTCTATCAGTTACGAGGTATGAACTTTCATCTTTGTCTTTGAGAACTGGTGATGAGAATAAGCGGTTTCTGTCAAATACATTATGAATATGTCACATAGAATTAGCATGAATTCAATATTCTACGAACAATTATCTGTTGATCACGATTGCACGATTTGAGTGACAAATGCTTCTATATAATTCACGAATGTAAAGTGTGTACCTGCAAAGCATAATGCGAGGTCTACACTATCCGATTAATATATAACCACAAGTGGGTTAATATCTCTACAGAGCGAATATGATAATCCCTATTCCATAACGCCTATCTAACAATAAAAATTGTAATTTATAATTTAAGACAATTATCTTTCTTTATTAGATGTTTTGACAGTTGCACATTAATACAATCACAGTGTCATCACTGATTTGATCAATATAAAATAGAGTGATTTGGTCCGATGCATCAGTTCCATTTGTCAATCAACCACATTACATTTAGTATGTGGAACATTAAAAAAGAATAATTTCCGACGAGTGGTCTGCATTTTTACTAAGAGAACTTCATAATATTATCCTACACATAAAGCCATTTGTGTTTTGCCTAGCTTTTTGATTGCTCTTTGATTGTTCTTTGTACCGTTAGATGAGTGTAACACCAATGTGCACAATTACATTTGGTCACAGTGATTGTCGGACCAGGGCAGTATCGAAAAGTAGTCACGCCTATAAAATAAGTCGCTGAATATCACTTAACATGTAACAGGAACTAAAAACACAAAATAGTTTCACTTATTGAATCGATGACGATGGTCAGACATGCTCAATGTGTTAAATCACATAATACACCACAATCACGTGCAGTAATGCATTAATTACAAGCAAGCAGATCACTAAAATGCTTGAAAATATCATTGTGCACGCCATGTGTAAAATATTCGTTTGAGTCTTTTAATAATCTTCCACATAGTGTCGTTACCATCCCATGCATGCCTTGACTACTTCTAGTCGGGACTGTGAAATTTCCGGAGTCGTGCACAAGTAGAGAGAGAGAGAGGATAACGAGGCCTATTCTGAACAAGACCAACATCCAGCTAAACACTCAGGTAAATAGTTTAAGTTGGGACCCAACTGAGATGAGATAAAACACAAATCCAATGACACACAAGATAAGACCGAGTTGAATGACACAATGCCACGTGTACGTACAGAAGCAGTCCGTTCGTTGTTGATTGCCTGATGAGATCAGCATCGTCAGGAATACATATTATCACCGTCTTCAATCGTCTGCATCGCCTTGTGGTTGGTTGATTGCTTGTGAAACTGTAAATTATTCGAGATGTCCGTTCTTAGAGCATTAAAATTCACAGCTGATTCAAGAATTGCGCAATTAATCTCACTGCATCCTCTAGAAATAGCATCACTCACTTTAAAAAACC